>KB663610.1:14939979-15018722 GCA_000349025.1 Anopheles minimus | reverse complement strand
AAACGGGACGGCAATATGACATACTAATTGCTGCCTCCTACTTTGAATGCTCTCTTGGTATCAAACATCAGAAATCGGTTGATATTGTGAGTAAATTAGATACAAGCGAGACGGCTATATATCAGCACGACGCAGGGGAATTAGTGTTACCTCCTGATACGGATGTTCTCTTGGTGTCGAAAGTCAGATTCCGGTGCCAAAACGGAAATTTTCCAAATCAGGAAATTTCGAACGGAAAGAGACGGAAGACCTTATCGGTGTCATCCGATCTGATTTCACTACCGATCGCTCAGCTGTGTGTGATATTGATAACCAATACCAGAAGATCGCCCATCTCCGATCAATGATAACACGTCAAAGCGAGACGGCTCTATGAGATACCAGGATGGCTAAGGGGAAGTATTGTTTCCTCCTGATACGGATGTACTCTTGGTATCCGAATTCAGAAATCCTGCTTATTTCTGTTTGTCTTTAACGGTGATTTCAACGAGTGGAAAGAGAAATGCGGACTTAGCGGTGGTTTTTGTGAATTAGAAGATACATTACGTGTTAGTGCAGAAAAGTCCTTACAGTATGTCCACGATCTAATTTATTCAATGATTTACATGTTACACTGTTAAGATGTAAATTAATTCAACCAACAACCAAGTTTGTGTACGATTGTGCAATTCTGTTGATAGCCCTGTAACCGGGGCACGGACGCAGCCAAACCATCAAACCGTACGTTCTGCACAGTGGTAGAGCAAATTGAATATTACGGACGCAGCCGTTTTTGTTGCACGGTGGTACGTTATTGTTAATTATTTTTTAATCACGCGAAAGATAAAAAAGACATCAGTTCAATCAATTCTTGCACCTCACTCGATTCGGTAAGATTTTATTTTGTTTATATCATAATATAATTCTTTGTTTTGTTTTTTTTTTAATGCACGCACTCGTTACGCGTTACAACGTGGTGTATGTGGGGGGGTTGTTTGCGTGTTGTCTCCCTCAATTTTCCCTGGTTCATAATGTTTCCTCCCCCTTTTGCTTTACACTTAGCTTCCCAACTGCTAACACCTCTTACTAATGCTAACAAAATGCTCCCGAAACTGTACAAATGGCCTGTATCGCAACCTGAAAGTATCTCGCTTACAATCTAACGCAGCTTCGTCGCACTACTGTTCAATCACTGTGTTTTTTCCTTCTTCTCTTGCGCTTATACATTATAGTAACGCTACATACAAATGGGTTGTTAGAGTGGGAAAGAACGAGATAGACGATGGGGACGCATCTGCTCGGTAGTAGATCTTGTTGTTTGTTTTTTTTTTGGTTTAATTGTATCCGTTTGTTGTTACTTTCTTCTTACAGCATAATATAGCACGCGCTAACGTACCCTTTAGAAGTCTTCTTTTTTAAAATAAGAATTGTTTGTTTACTCATTTAAATGCATAACCTATCATATCTTTGATATCAATGTGTGTGTGCTAAAGAGATGATTTTTATATGAACACGATTCAACGTTTGGAAAAAAAACAAACATACAAAACAAGAAATAAGCTCGCCAACTACGATTGTTCCGATGCCGCGAAATGCGTTACACATTCTTGCGTACCATCCCTTGGCAACCGCATGCTGTGGTTTTTCTCCTTTTCGTACATAAAAGCTCTGCTAAATTTACTGCTTTTTCCCCAAAATCGAGAAAACAGGTCCTATACGATTGGGATTAACATTCCTCGCACACCAACCAACGCGGCGTGTAAAAACCTTTTCTTTTTGGGGTTGGGAAATTTATGGCGAAAATTAGCGAATCACAATAACGCTTCGGGTTCGTACGGCAAATCCAATAATAAATGGAAAGACGCGCGCGCGGGCTTCTATCCCTTTTGTCAGTCCGGTCGTTTTTATCAAAGTATCGCAAACAATAAATTGTTATAATTTCTCCGCTTCCGTCGTTCATCAAAACAAAGCTATAGCGGTGACCCTCCTCTCATTGTTGTCTCTCTCTTTCGCTCTAGGATAGGGTGGATTGGTTGTAACGTGTGTACTATTTCTTGCCTTGCCTTGGACCAACGCAGTCCCTTCGAGTGAGTGAGTTATTGGGAAGAGGGTTACGAGCGAAGATGCAGCATAACTAAATTAACCTCATTCACAAAGTTCGACCATGTGTGTGTGTTTATGGAGGGGTCGGGGGAGCTTTTATCTCTCTAATCTCCTCCAGTGAGTTTTAATGTGAAAGGGATATAGGGATGAATTATAGAAAAGAAAGGCAGCTGTAAGAGCAAGTTGATTTAGCAGGGGTTCATGTTGTGCTTTCGATGGAGTGTGTGTGATCAAACAACGCGTGATGTTGTAAAAAGGTTTAAAAGAGGTTACAAACAAGCTACAAAACACCTCTGTTTACTTCCAATGTTGCTTGTTTCACTTCAAACCGGTGGGAATTTTTATGCTTCCTTGTTTGTCTTCGTACAATCGCAGAATAAAATTCAAATTATGGAATTTTTAACTAATCAAATACAGATTTTAAAATCCATTACAAACATGAAGTTTCCCCCTGTTAAAGCGCAACTTGGTTGGTTTGAAGCTATCTGTTTTTGTCTTCTCTTATTTGTTTTCACTTTGTATACACTTTTTGTTCTTTTTCTTTGTTAAATCGTTTGTCACGCACGTTTCCACACTTTTTATCGTTCTATTACATTTTGATATGATTTTGTTGTATTATTGTGTGTTTTGTAATGTTTGTTACCGTTTACTGGCGCAGCACAATCTTTCTTGCTGTTTGCTCCTCCTTTTTTTCCTATGCTACCATCCTATTGCACTATGGTTTATGAAATTGTATATTGCATTTGTTCAATGGATTTTCCCCATCCAGTGAGTTTCCCTCGTAGCCTCGCACACGGAAGTAGAACGGGGATGTGCATTTGTGGTGTAAAATACGTTCGCCTTACTAAGAGGCTTGATTATTGTAAATTAAAACAAAAACATACGTAAACAAAGTTGCAAATTAAACACTTCAAATCGTTCTCTGCTTTGCAAGCTAGCTATAAACCGTGGGCGTGCATCGTGAGATCTCGTGATCGGCACAGGATGATGCGCATTCTTATCGATACTTATGGGGTTTATTCACTTTCCTGACTAATTCGCTTCTCGCACCGGTTGCATTTCGCATGCTCGGGATGCAAAACAAATGCAAAAGCTCTCGCCGTTAATCTTTGGTACGCTCTTTCTATATTTAGTTAGTTGCGTGGCGGCGAACAGTTTCTTTCTTTGTTGTTCGCTTTGCGTTTTGTTTTTTATTCCTCCAATATCCTCCAATCCGTGTAATGTTCGATTGTCCTTCCACAGTGACGATCCATGCTTTTTCTTCATTTGTTTTGGAACTATAACAATATACAAAAATAATTATTGTTAAGTGAATCTAATACTAAAACAAAACTAACTGTTTAAAAAGGACAGATGTGAAAAGGGATGTGTGAAAACGAACGGCCCCATTAGGATGATACACTTCCGCATTATGGGCTTAAGGCTGCTTTCTCGATTCACGTCGCCCTATATCTAGAGCGTGTATGTACTACACCACGCTAAAAGCTTATCAACTAAAACTGTACATGCGTTGCGTGTGTATTGCGCGCTCTCTGTATGTTTTTGTCTGGTTGGTTGAGTTTGTTAAAGAGAGCTTAAAAAGAGCATTAAGCAGGGCTGTGCTGTTATAGTTTCCTCCTTATAAGGACGGGCTGTGGGCGTCGTATTGGGTTGTAAGAAGCAACAGGAACGTCTGAAATGAGAAAGAAAGGTAAAAATGTTAATGAAATCATTTTATTTTATATTGTACTTGATTTGATAGCATTACAAATAATCATTGTAATAGATGGTACAACGTGGAGAAAACTCTTAAATATCAATGCCTTTTCCTTTTCTACTAGCCTGTCTGAATTTCTTGATATGTTCTTTAGACATTTACAGAGCTGTTTCCATTTCAATTTGTATCATTATTCTTCTCCAGTCCTGCTTGAGTGTGACTCTCTCCTCAAAATAGGAGGCTTTAGAAGTCATCTTCATTGACTAATGGCTCTTCTGTATGTCCTAAAAACTTATTTAGGTCCAAAACATTTAGTTTTAGCAGACAAAGAAGGAAACCAAGAATTTATTGCTATAGGTCCTGGACATAGGAGAGATCTAGAATATTTGAGGATGGCACTGATCTCTAGAAAGTACACGAGAGCTCTGCTTCTTGTACACTGTAGTAACAAAGGATAATAAACCTAGCAGTGTTGCTCTTCCGGATAATCCAATGTGCTAAAAGCTCCAAGCGCTCTTGCGATAAGAGGTCGCCAAAGCTGTCGTCAGAGATCATCTTTAATACTGTGAGTTAGTGGGAATTGTGAATAAATAGAGATGAGTTGACTGGCTATTAGTTAAAGTACGTGATGAGGAGAACATACTAATGACCATAAAAAGGAAAATGTTCTCTAGCGTTCAAACCCACGTACATGATAGTTTGGTGATGTCATGAGAACTACACCAAACAATACCGAACAGCTTAGGAGATGATTAACTAGAGTCAAGCTTATGGTCTGTTTAATTGATTGTAGATTGCGTTTGGCTAAAATATCACTAAATAAAACGAAAAAAAAACTACAGAAAACTGCAATCCAAAACCATTCGAAACATTCCTGCTGTGTGTTTCCATTTTATCTCCACTGCTCCCGCAAACCAATTTCACACATACCGGATTTTAAAAAGTAAACCAAAGTCCGCAGCAAAGCGGTTGCGGTTGCTAACGTTTAAGAGTCAAAGTTTCGTAGCTTTTGCCAGGAAATCTGCTCGGGGAGGTAAACCTGGGGATATGGTGGTAAAGGAAGGGGTTTCTTTTTTTTTTTGGTAACAGTAGCATGTGTTGGTAAAAATGGGTTTCCAGTCAAACCGCGATCCTGTAGAAGTACAAGCTCACACCAAAGATTGATGAGTTTGAACACATTTACTTTTGTGAATTTGTTGTTTGCCATTTTTTGTGTTGGGTGCGGTTTTTCTGGATTGGTAAGAGATTCCTATAGTGCGCAAAGGGAGTAATCATAAAAAACGGTATTTTAGTGCACATAAAATCATCAAACAATCAAACAAGGTACCGTATCAAAATAAAGAAAAATCATTTAGTGATGTAGTTGAACGTTCTCTGTTTGTGCGGTTACATTGCAGCAGCAGCTCGGCGAAACTCAGTACGTTCACGTACGATGTACTGAAACACATCGCTAACCATACTTTACACAGAGTGAAGAACGTGACACGAATGCGTCCGTTCAGGATTAAGTGAGGAGATGTGAATCAATCTCCAATCTTGGGCATGGGATGGAAGGTATAATATTTGCACGCTTTGCAATACGAAACGAGGTGTTCCATCGCATTTCATTGAAAGAAGTACCCCATACATATTATGTGACTATGTTTTGTTGGCACGATAGTTAATTCATTTTCTACTCGGAAAGTACCACAAAACGATCATAACTTATCCGACCAAAAAAATGCTCACCCACAACGATTAACACCAAAGGCTATAACTTAAAATGAAACAATTATTCTTCAATAATATTCAATTACTATCGATTGCTTCACATGAGTGCATCTTTTTTACAACTGTATCTTTATGCAACTTAGCACAAAAAGGTTACCCCTCCTACACCAACACAGTATTGCTGACCGATTGTGTAATCGACGACATACATAATTGTATCCATCATCGGCGAGGGTCACCGACAACTCAAGTGAACAATTGTCCATCGGTAACTTAGCTCCCTCCACAGTATAACTTAATTTTAAACGTTGTCGGCTGGATGCTGTTGCAAGGGGTTTATTTTTTGTTCATTTTCCTTCGACAAAACCACCCGACCAGAGGTTAGGAGAGTTTTTGTACAATAATAAAGTTAACAGCTCACTGCCTCTATCAGTCATTCGATTCGCCTGTTCGGAACGCAGCTGTTTGATAGTTTCCGCTATCCAGCTGGTACATTTGCTTCTTTGGGTGGCTTGATGAGGAAAACCACAGTTAGTAACATGACTGATACATTTCTACTTCGAGTTATATTCAAAGATAAACGTTTGTTGAATTTAGCCCTCAAATAAGATTTTCCAGTGGGAAAGAATCATTGAAAAAATATACTAAAATAATATATCAACCATATTTGGTTTGGTGATGCATAAGCATTGGCTACATTTAATCAGTGTATTTATTGATTTACGAGGAAAGGTTGTGATACTCAATCCAGCAGGACAGTCGAAGGTAATAATGGATGAAACCTATTCAGATTCATCCCTCTGAATGTATTTCGCAGATTCATCCATCTCAGAAACTGAATTTATCTTTGAATCGAATGAATAATTCTTTCAAGATTGATAAATCTTCAAATATTCTTGCATTTCAAGAGACACGGTTCATTGATAGTTTGTGACTCTTAGAATTTATGAATCTCTAAGGAATCTTCATCTCTACTCCTAAATACCTACTTGCCTGAATTGATTGCTGTCTACTCGGCGAAATGTTTGCAGTATGATACATTTCGTTTGTAAAAGAAAGTCTTTTGGGAGTAGCTAAGAACTAGAAAAAAGTCAAATTATGATTAATTAGCGATCTTCATAGTAGATTCAGAATTTCCTGAATGTATTAAGCTTCGACTCATGATTCGAAAGACTCTTAACTGAAGATTCCTAAAAATGATTCTTTGCAAAATATTCGTGTAGCACAACCAGCAAAATGTTTATCTCATATGATCCTGCAGTAAGCCAAGGGACGGTAATAACCCCAAATAGCGATTTTTGAAATTAATCGCCTAAATGTATGCAATTCGCTTAACAAAACGATATTTAAACAAGCATAATCCGTTGTAAAGGAGTCCCCAACGAAGTTGTGGGATATATGTAGGACGGAAATCCAGGGAATTAACAATCATAAAAACAGAAGAAGAAAACTCTTATAAGGTCCTGTTTGAATATATTTCCTGTTTCATAGAAATGGATCCTTCAACTATTAATGTTAATTGGATCTTAATGTCTGATAACGTCCGCTACACAAAACAGTATCGTCTGTTAAAGTAGTGTAAATGCTTCTCACTGTGTGGCACTTTTTTTTTAAATAATTAAACCCTTTGTTTTTGTTACAAACTTCAATTGATATTGCGACCCATGAACCGCAACAATAAAACGGTGATTTTAAAATCCCTGTTTAAAAAAAAGTTGCTGTAATTATATATACTATTACACTGTCACTTCACTCAGTAGCAACAATTAAAGCTGATATTTTCCGCTCAATTGATAACCGCGTGGTTCAATCGTATTGTGTGTTCGCCGCCCTCTAGCCTAAGCAGCTCAACGTTAAATCGTCCATTAAAGGACGAACCGTTAGACCGAACCGGATCATAATTGCTATCATGGCCGGGCATTTTAGCATGAATTTTCCCCTGCTCTTGTTGTTTTGCCTGTCGCACGATTAAAAAGCGCTCTCATTAATTAACCATTCTAATTAGTAGGGAAAGCCATTTACATTTCCCGACAGCTTCCCATCGCTACAAATCTGCTCATATCAGCGGATTTTCCGTTTTATTTCGTTGCTGCATTTGTGACTTTGGGCCAGGAGAACGGTTAGCGTCAGAGACATTGCAATCCATCCAGACGGCTGGGATCCCCCTCCCTTTTCGTCTGCTTCCTTGATTTATAAAATGCCACCTTCTGCTGCTGGCATTATGGAATTCCATATTCAGTAGATTTAACCGAAAGTTCAACGAAGCATCAACCCACCGCCAGAAAGGACATCCTTTTAGAACGAAATTTAAGCAGAGGGAGAGAGCTATCTCTCGGGGCGCCTCGACGATCTGTGTGCATAGATGAGAGCAAAGCTCATCGTCAACGGAAAATGTCGCTGATGTAGGCTACTTATGCATGCCCGAATTTCACATATTCAACCGTCAGCTTACAACGCTTCATCGGATCAACGGATAGTGGGCGGGTTGTGAATGATTTCGCGCACATATCTCGATGCCAAAGACAAATTCCTACGTTGGTCTCTCGCTGTTCGCGTATAATGACTTCTATTCTAACGGAGACGAGGTTTTGTGACAGTGTCCCTCGCGCTATAAACCCCCTGTCTGTATCTAGACGGCGCATAGACAACCGCTAGCGCCAATGTTTTCTGATGCGTTGGAATGATTATGCTGGGAAATGGAAGAATAAGGTCACCCAGGTTCTATTCCAGAAGGATGGTGTGAGAGACGAAATGTAAATATCGAAATGTATGAATGCTTGATGGTGACGATGAAGGCGAAGACTCGTGTTTTCCTTCGAATAGAGTCTGCGAAAAGATAAACTTTCGTTCGTGCATATGTGCGTGTGTGGTGCAGCTTTTTCTTCTACAAAAACTCTTTGACATTTGCCATTCTATTCTGCCTCTCCCCCAGGAACTCCAAAATCCTCCCTGGGGTTGGCTGGGTCCTTTCTTTTAGTTTAAAACCATCCAAACCAGGAAGTGGGAGTTGAAAAACATACCACGGGGTATTACATCAAGTTGGAATGTCACAACAGAACACACAATCCCAGCCAGCCACATCAAAATGGGCCATCTTTCCTTCTTCACCTTTGGCTGGGGAATTAGCATGCCGGGTGCGGAGAGAGAGCACTCTGAAAGACAGCATTCATTCAGCAGTCGGGGGGGAAAAGTCTTTCAAACCAAATTTTACAACGAAACCAACGTTTGCAATCACCGCCGCACACGTTATCGTGAGGCCCGCAGCAGGACGACAAATGTCCTAAGGTCACGGGGTTGGTTCAGAGAGGAATCATGGCTAGGAGGATGCTGATGATGATGTTGGTGCCTCGATTAGGCCTATGGAGCGCACATGCATCTGATAAACGATGCTACATCACACCACCGTCAGGAATGAATGGTAGGAAGGATATGATGCTCAAGAATGTGTCACACTTGAGGAATAGTTTTTGAAGCTACTAGTTAATGCACACAGAATATTGTGTTATAGCAATATGATAGTGAATAAGTCGAAATGATCTTACTCAATTCTGGATATAAGGATCATTAACCTTAGTTAGCACTTTTTCTGTTAAAATATTATCTGAAATAACGTTAATGCTAAAAAAAAGGGTCCCAAAGATATTGTTCTCATATGCTCGTGCTGTACTGTATTCAGGATATATAGCGCCTGAAAGTATGCATTTAGAATGTCGTAAAGGCTTGTAACTCTATCTCCTATTGGAACAGAGATTTCGTGTATTGCTATTTGATTTCAGCTAAAATGTTTAGCACTCCACTGTAAATACATTACCCAGTTCACAGAGTGTGTGCGACCTGATATTTTCTCGCCGAACCCAAAACACATCGTAAACCTTCGACCTAACACCAGCAAACTTTGGGGGAGGACCCACGCGTTCAAACGACGTGTTACAAAGGCTGCGAGGCATCTGAAACTCGCAAGCTGTCAACCAGCGTAGTACACCGGAGCCTGCCACCAACGTTTCCGACCATGGCACGGTCATACATTTGTCCCGTTGTCAACGGTATCATCCTGAGGGCGGCATCGAATAAATACAGCGTGCCTTTCTCATCTTACTCAACACAAGAGGGGAAAGAAGTGGATTTGATGTTGCCGCATAGGCGACGGAGGAAGCTTCCTCAGTTGCACTTTGGGATGAAGTTTGATCCGAGCGGGATCCGGAATAGCCGACGAATGACCTGTAGCGTCGTGTACGGTAGAAGCAATGGAAACGAGTACGTAGATACGTGAAGCGTTGGGACGTTTGAAGAGCAGTTTCGCGTGAGTGACGATACAATGCGACGGCTTCCGGCGGTTCTCGGCATTTTGCCGCTTTTCCACATCCCCATCAGGATCTGGTGGAGAGGAGCAGTAGCAGGCAAGAGTACTACTATTGTGCTCAGCTATCCCATATCTTCCCATTGGCATTGGCCTACGGGTGGGTACCATCAAAGGCAAAGGTGCCAAGTTCATCGAAGCAAAGCATCGTTCAGCCTTGTAATTCTCAGTTTACTCGACTGGTTGCGTTCCCGGAAAGAAAAAGGCCAGAAAAGCACACACGTCCACACAGTTCCGACGATGCGTACATGGGGCTGTACGAGTCCGGACCAATCGATAAAAGGGCCTTTCCGTTCTGCAATGTTTGGTTTGGACGTGCACATGACAAAACGAAGATTTACAGCTCAATAACGTCCGGGATCCTTTGGAGCGTCGGTTCCCAAACGGTAAGGGGTGACACACAAAACTCTGGGCTGCTATCAGGAAGGGGTTTTCTTGATGGCCTCCTTCCCCCCTTTTACTGGATCTTGTGATTGTGTTTACAAATCTTCCTAGCAATTCATTTCTGGCCTCCAGAGTTTGTCGACAGGAAGCCGAACAGGACCCGGTTGATCAAACGAACCGATGCTTTGGGTGTGATGGAAAATATATCACTTTCCTTCTGGAATACTGGAAACCGATTGGATTGATTAAAGCACTATTCGATTGATAGCAGATAAGATATGCGTATTCATTGCAGTCGTAGGGATCACGACCGAAATCGTTTCTGAGAAAATATGAGCAATTCGGTTGATGTATTATGAATAATTCACCACAAAATAATTGTTCTATTATTTTTTATGCAATCAATAACATACGAGGAATAGAAAGACAAGAATCAGAAATTTTCGAAAAGAAACTTAAAAAACATTAAAACATTGACATACATGACTCATATCCCTTATACAACCGAGAAGACATTGTTGTCTTCGGAACAAATGAAAAATCAATCGATCCTCTCTTCTGATTTCCGCCAATACTTGAACAGGATAAGAGGCCCGCTTATATATATAATCCCCTCTCGGAAACGAAGGCGCACAAGAAAGGCAAAGAGAAACGTAAAAATGATTACCCAAGTTTAAGCTACGTTCGGAATGTCACCTGAAGTGCCACTTTCGCTTCATAATTTACTTTCCTCAACTGATTACGGTAATCATCGGAAACACATGCATGCACACACATCCACATCCTTCAAAATCTGTCGCCCCTACAGTGAGAAGCAATTTCGCTAACGTCTGTGTTCGCTATTGGATCCTTTAAGGGATTTGTGTGTATCTGGAGGAGAGTGTTCCATAACGAATCCCGTACAAGAGCAAAAAGAAACGATCCAATTCAATTGGAGCACTCAAAAGGAAGGGCAAATTATTTGCATATCTCCGATGGTTAGGGGACGTCTCACTGAGAACAGGCGCCTCATCACAAGGCCTATCATTAGAAGGTTCAGTGATCCACAATCTTGCCGTTTGTACAATTTTTCGGGTGGAATGAAGGAGGAACGGCAGTTCTGATGCTGGAGTTCCAAATTGCGCCAAGGAACACAACGAACTGCAAATGGTAGGGGTGTGCAGAAAAACAATATCCAACACTCCCAAACCCCCTGGAAAAAGGGGACAACACCCCCAAGAAAGAAAGAAAAAAAGAAAGCAGTCTGCAGAAAAGCCACCACACCACAAAAAGCCGGATGATACGAGAGAGCGAGGTTTTACGATCTGTTTACGAATGCATAAATTAAGGGGCAGACAAAGAATGTTTCATCGTGCGGCAGGAGTAGACCGCCCCCAGCAGATCACCAGGGTGGTATCTGTCCGCCAGCTTGGCAACCACCAAAAGAAGGTTTATTGTTATAACAATTTATATTTCTTTTTAAACGGGACAACACACGTACACACTCGTAAAAAAATTTGTGTCAAGCTGCGCGCGTCTAGGCTTTTAAGGATTTTATGAGATCTCCGGCCAAATTGGATCATACTGGTGATCATCTTTGCAGTGTAAACATTGTTTGCCATCCTGCGTCTGGTCTGGCCGACCATTTTGGAACCCCGACAAAAGCAACATTTATCAATTTGTTTATTCTCCCTGTCCGCTTGTGCCCCCTTTTGTTCCACTTCAATATTCGATTAAAAGAATGGGGGGAAAAAACATGCAAAATGTATAGACATTAATCGCTTTTTCACACCTTCGCACCCCACCATACACCGCGCGGCCTCATCAAAACCGCGAACTGACTTGATCAAACATTTATAATACGATTTTATTGACACTTCATTATCGATAGACACCAGCCACCATCCCATCCAACCATCCATCCAGTAGGCAGGAAAACAGCTCACGCTTTGTGTCGTAATTTACATATTGATCTCGTGAAAATAGCCCATCAATTTCCACCCGCATTTTCCCATCCTGAGTTAAAGGACAGTTGGGTTTCGCGGTCGTCCAACTGGCACGAAGTTGGGCACTAATTTTGTTAATAATTTTCAAACGATCTGGTTGATGACTACTACTGGGCGCTCCACCTTAGCTTGTAGCGCAGGGGGCGGAGATGAAAATTTTGAAATTAATTTATTTTCACCATTTTCCTGTCCCTATTCCGTGAGCCCATCGCACAGAGCATGTGTTGTGCGAATATCGTTTAATTGAAAATGTTTCAAAAACCTGCCCCACTCTCTTCCCATTCGAAATGGGTAAGAAAAGTATCCGGTGACTTTGGTGGGGGGGTTCTAATTTCCCACGCGCTTTCCACGCCCATTAAAATATATCCAAACCCGGAGGTTCGAGTGGCCCTGGGCTGGGCAATTAAAATTTGGCAAACAAAAGCCGCACGGATTCGTACATTCCATCCCGAAATGTCTGCATCCGGTGAACCCTTTGAGCTTCCGATGGGAAACCATGGGATGGGTGTGATGTGTGTTGGGGCAAAGGCCGACGGTGAGTGGAATGGAAAGCTGTTAGCAAATTGAATAACGTTAGGAAATTTGGTGGCTTTCCACCGATATTACCACATTCCAAAGGACGACAACGGCATGAATCGGCATCGCGCAGTTCCGTACCGTTCATTGGCTCACAAAACACTGGTTGGTGAACAGAAATCGACAGGGATTCTTCATTATCTTCACGAGTTCGACGGGGAAGTGCATCGGATGCACTCTCCCTTCGTGCTACATGCCCTAAACGCGGGTCGTACTGAAAACGTGTGACGGGTATTCGTAAAGCGGAACATTTTATAGTGTACTACCAACGGTGGGTGGCACCGGTCATCACCCCGACAACGAGGACTCCGGGGATGGTGCTGGCTGTTCGATTTCGAGAATGAATTTGGAGTGGAAATTTGTAGAATTTCCCGGGCTTGATGAAAGGTGCATAATTTAGAGTACTTTATGAGGACATAACTTTCGGTACGGATGAGACACTCGCCCATACCCAATGTTTGGCGGCACAAAGAGATACGAGTTTTCTCGCAAATAAAACTAAAACACGATGATGGGCCAGCAGCAGCAGCAGCAGCAGCTCGCGTTCGTTTATCGTTCTGCATAAACAGTGAGCTCATCAAAATTGCATTCCATTTGCGAGAACTATCATTTTAGTGGTGCTCACAGATGGGTAAACTACACACATATTGCTTTTCACTGGCGGACGGTTTTTGATGGAAATGCAAACTGTTGGACGGTGCTTTTCATTTCGTTTACTAGCAAATCTACATCGCCACATCTTGTTGCAAATTGTAGCGAAGAGAGTGTTCCTATCGCCGTAAACGAACTCATATAATTTTTTACACCAAATGTAACGTTGTAAACCCGGGACAACTATTTTGCTGGTAAAACGGGGCAGTTGTGATACTAGAAGCTTTTAGTAATACGTTCCAGAGCTGTGCGAACCCCTAATAGGAAGCAACTATGTTGCATTTTGTTTGAAGTTGCTTAAACAGATTAAAAATTCAGACTTGTGTGGATCCATCGATAGATCGTTGAATAACACAGATAAATAGTTTAATAAAAGCGGCCTACAACGAAAAACTTAAGCAGGGAATTGAATGAGTTTAAATAAATCTTTTGAAATAATATTAATATTAATCTTCTTTGAAGATCATTTCATATTAGTCTTCTTTGAGGAGATATTCATATTAATCCTCTGTCAATCATATTAATCTGCTTTGAGGAGTCATTCAAATTAATCTTCTTCGAGGAATCATTCAAACCATGAGTCGACTCTACAAGGATTTATAAATCCTCATAGACTTATAATCTATAGAATGTTCACAAATCTTGGGATTCATAGATTCCTGGAGAATATTGAATCCTTTTAAATTAAATTCCCGTAAATTCGTGAAGCATTATAGATGCATGAATCTTTAAAGATTCATACTTTCAATACGATTCATCAATTTACATAGATTCTTCTTCGTTCTTGGGCCACTCTAATAAGCACGTCACATCACTTAGGGCAAAAACAAGCGACAGAAAAAATGTGTCATTTAATCCCAAAAAGTTAATGAAACCAACTTTTAAACAATCTATAAAAAATGCGTTGAAAAATGTATTATCTAGGTAGTGAAAATTTCTCTTCATCTCACCAATTACGCAAAATTTCCCATCAACATTCAAACGAATTATGCATTCAAATTACTTCTTTCTGGGCCCTGTGGCACTGTGCTTAATGGCTAAACTTTCATCACAATCGATGGCACGCCAGGTTCAATTTTACGGCAACATTCGATACAGCGTAAACATTCGATACGCTACAAAGGCATTTCCCACTGGAAGCACAAATCACACCATCGCGAGGATGTATGTGGGATGAAAGCGAATTTCTCTAGTCCTTAAGCATCACCACCGAAGGTTATAACAACAATATCAGTGACGATCGAAATAATTGTGCACACCTTCACCCTGATACAGGAGGGGAGTGGGCTTCCTTTACTTTGTGGACAAGAAATTACAAACAATCAAGAACGAACGAGCGAGCAAGAGCAACATTTCATCATAGCCACAAATTTTCCACAACTGCGACAACAAAGACCAAGGAACCAAGGTAACGTCGTCTCCCTAACGCTTGTTTATCGCACCACCTCCTCCTCGAATGGGGGTGTGCGTAGAGACCGGTCGGCCAAACGGCGATGGGAATGGGGTGAATTAAATGGGCTTTCATTCAATTAGCAGCATCCCTCTCCCATTATTCGCACCATTTCCGGCAGCGAATTTGGAAGCATCAAGTTTCTTTACGCAAGGATGCCACTTGATGTCGCCAGTAAGCACACATTGAACCGTGTGCACTACACCATGGAATGGGGTGGGTGTTTTTGCCGTGGTAACTGACTGGTTTATTTCATACTCCATTATTCACCTCATGGCGCCATTCCTCCAACGCGAATCTTTTGCCTGATAGTTTTGTTAGTTTCGGTTCGAAATAGCAAACGAACCATTTATGGGTGTACGTACACAACATGGAGGGTGTTTACTGCCAGCAGCACCGAAACAGCAGTTCAATTTCCGAACCATTTCGCACTTTCCCCGGAAAAGTGTTGGGATGCCGCTCGTTCGGAGCATAATTAGAAACCACAAATGATACTTCTCGAGTGCAATCGATGTTGGGGATGTGTAGAATTCACACGCGGATTGGAATTGTAGAAAAGCTGGGAAAATCCTCGTGCACAAGATGCAGCGCGGGAACTGAACCGCCACTATCGCCATCGGGAAAGATATTCAAAGTCACGAAAAAAAACGGAGGAAATTTTAGAGGCAAATTTATGGGTGTCCTTTTCTAACCACGTTTGCTCAAAAAGGACGATGGCAGCCTCAGAAGGAGGGGCACTCCAAAACAGCAAATTAAACACCCATCTGAAGGGTGTGTTCCACACGTTGGTAACCTGGCACTGGCGCTACTGGTTCGAGGGTCGTGTGAAGGCAGGTTCAGTTCAATCGTTTCTTTTCCCACCGCCAACCGATCGATTTCCGATCGATGCTTTAGGCCACCACCCTAGGGACAACTAAAAACCGCTGGCACGAACACTGCAACATGGTGCATGGCGGCGCCGGCAAACCCCGCGTAAAACGTTGGGGGAAACCGCCAGGGGGAAAAGGAACGCGGTTGGTTGGAAAATTGGGTGCCCGTTTTTTCCCGTTTATACCAACTGAATGGGAGAAAAACACCGAATACGTGCTCGAGATTTTTCTCCATTCTTCGACACTCGCACTGAAACTCGATGGAATGCAAAGAGATCAAACGCTGCTAAGAAGCTGTTGGATGCAGTGGAATAGAAAGTGGCTAAATGAATGCATATAGCACATGTGGAGAACGAGAAGCGAATGGAAGGGAAACGTTGCATTGAAAGCATTGCGCCACACAACAGAACACCGTCGAAGAAACGTAGAGTTAAAATGTTTTAAAGATCGTTACCGCATTGCCTCTTCAAACTTTCGGCTTCAGCGTTACTTCAGTTGTAAAAGTTGTTATACAAACAATATGTTTCTGGTCATAACGAACATTATTGCAGTAGTACAAAGTGCAATGCTTTGACGCGATAATAAATGTTTCAACGTTTCGCATAGGTCTTGTAAAATACTTAAGAAAAAGCTTTTATGAACTCTCTTCCCAGTGCCACCCAACAATCCGTTTCTTTTGTTGACTAACTGATTAGATCAAGCCCATCTATTCCCGTGCAGTTATTGCACCACCCGAGTAGTACGTGTTAAAATGACCAAGTCCTTCTTCTACGTCGCACAAACCATCTCAGCAGTGAAAAACCAAAAGCGAAAAAACCACTCCAGCAGCTGCAGAAGTCTCCGACGCCTGGGATATTCCTTCTTGTGGCTCTTATTTCCCCTTGCCAGTCGCCCACCAACCCGGGTACCGTAGAAAGCAGTACTTTCATTGGTGTGAAATTACATTCTTCCGAGGTTAAATCAAAGGAACAACCCCCAGACAGGGTGTGTACAACGCGACAGCCGAGCCTTTGCGGCAAGTGTGTACTCACCCCACGCTATCCAGCATCAAGAAGTCTCCGTCCGTCTGCTTCCGGGGCGCGCCGCTATGACCCGGCACCGAGACGCGCTGTCGGGCAGTCTGCTATTGCTTCGCCGCGCGCGGAAAAAGCTTCCCGGAGTTTTTTTTTACATTGTTTCAAGTCTTCACAGCTCTTGAGAGTGGATCATTCCTGTTCGCGGCGTCAGCTTTATCCTGTTGGGGTTGTTTCAAACAGTGTGACGGACTCGCCGCCGCCCGTGAAGGTTTTCCTTCCCGTCGTAGGACACTAATCACTAAAGAAAGCGACCACAACGACGGGGTAGAAGGGACGAGAGCTGAAATCGTGCACAACATCAGCAGCAGTAGCGACACAAAAATGGTAGCTGGTTGTACTACCTTCTCCTGTACACACGTCCTCGGTATCCATTCGATCGAAGTCACATAGCAAACATTGTGTGCTTCCTTCATGCCAGCTTGATTGCCCACCGCATACATTGCGCTCGAAAACGTAAACGAGGTCATAGGCCAGAGGACCCGTCGTTCACATCGCCCGTGGAGAACCGGTGTGACGTTCTTGGAACATGGTACACACTTTTGCCGGTCTGACGTGTCGGAAGACTTGCGCCTTGCAAGTCTGTTCATTTTGTTTTAAATCTCGGCGCACCACATAGTCTGCCTTCAAGATGTTGCACTCTGCAAATAAAAAAAAAGGAAAAAAGACTGAATAAATGAGATGAAATTAAAATATATTCTAATGAAATTAGCTAACAGAACAGACACGTTCTCTAAGCCCACACGTTGAGTCGACTAGTACTTGAAGAAGTGTGTTCTTTGTTATAGCGAGTCCTCATGGTCCAAAGAGTACAACACGCGCTTGAAACTCTTGGATCTCTGTTAAATGCATATGCTATTTGTTGCTCTTTTTCTTTAATAAGCATGAAAAAGAGGTTTTGCAGGGCGAAACTGTTCTAGAACATTACGGTAGGCTTAAAAGGATGATTTTAAGCTCCACACAGAAAGGGTAAATGTGAAAAAGTACGCCTGTTTGTACAAATATATGCACGCACATAACGACCGTGCAGAATGTACAGAATACCGTAGCATAACTTTATCCTTAAAATCAAGACGCACAACAATTCTACGGATATACGCTCGCTAACCTTTTCGTACAGATGCGTATGTATTTGGTATCCCTCTCCACAAAAAGGACCCACACCAAAAAAAACATGGAAGCCAAAATCTGTGATGAAATTGGTGCAACTATACTGCAAATCGGAGGAAGGAAAAATGAAACACGGGACCTGTTTTTTTTCATTCGGAAAAGTTTAACGGTTCAAAAAGTTTTTCACATTTTTCCCGCTTCTTATTGTATTTTACTTTGCGCTGCCAGAACGAAGACATTTCTGTGTGTGATAAGGCAACGTTTTGTGTGTCCCGAAACATGGTTGGCATGTACCCTCAGTGTTAGTTGGCCAAGCGAACTAGAAAAAAGGGGTTTGAATGTTTTAATCAACCGGTCAACTTTTCACTTTTCTTCTTCTTGTCTCCCCCACCCGTTATGGGTATGTTTGGTAAGTGGGCCCCGTTTTTTACCCACGACCGTGCTGGGTATACGACGGTGAACGCATACTGTCGGACCGTACTGACAGTGGAATTCTTGATTTTGATGGACCCTCTGGCGGGGTTTGATAAGTTAGCGAATTTCGGTTGACTTAAAAAAATCTCGGTACTTCATGTCGAAGGAATCCTTTCTGCATTAGGTGTAATTGTTGAACAGTTCCTCTTTTTAAACTGGAAGCAACAAAAAACAAAACAGAAAAAAACGAGGAGTATTAATTAAGTTTGTTTTTGCTTTCAACAAACATTCCACCCGGGGTAACAACAACTATGCAACATTTTGTGGAATATCCGTACTCGGTTACTCGTGATATGCGCGAAAACAAGACAAAAACATATAAATTCCCCAAAACCAACAGCAACCACCCACAACGGCAAGCGAGCATAAATTATGGAACGCTGCCAACTACAAAGCTTCCACGAACTGCAACATTCCCGTGGGCTGCATGTTTCGTTATCATACTTATTGGTTTAGCAGGTGATGAAATAACTCGCGTAAGACAACGAACTTCCGGTGTCTCCTTCCACCTAGCCAACCAACACAGTCACGGTGGCGGATGACAGCACACGACGACGGCCGTGGAATGTTTTTGATCCGATAAAATTCTTCCCCCACTTTCACGGGTTACCCACCCCCCGGGCACGTTTGGAGTGTGTCCCCGGACAGGTGACGTGCCGTGATGTGTCGAAAACTAAGGCCTAGGTACTACACCACTTCCATTAGATAATGCACTACCGGTCGTTGGAGTGGTGGAGAACAAACTTTTCGGAAGAATTTGGCCTGGAAGCAGATAGGAAAGGACCGAAGCGGTGCCGCTTTTCGCAACCATTCGGATTGAGCACTGTTTCGTCCGTTCAAGAGTTTCTACCGTTTTTTAATGTTCTTGCTTTCACTCGTCGTGACGCTTTCGTTGAAGGATTGGAATGGGGAGCAGGGCCTCGTGAGGATGTTTTCAACCCACTTTCTACCATAAACAGGTTCATCCTTTTGGAGATGGCCAACGAACTGGCAAAGAGCGCGGAAAATCAGGTGACTATATTCACATTCCGAGCGCTTCCTTCCGGTATCGTCCTTAAGAAGGAACAAAGGTAAGGACATGGCGCTACTCGATAGGAAGTAGAGGCTGCCCTCGTCTTGGATAGCAGAGGATGTCTCGTTTTGGGAAAGTATACGATTCTGACACGTGCAGACATACCCCGTCGCTTCTCCTCGATTCCGGTCGAGATCCGGACGTTCATCGACAACATTTGCTGCTCTTGGTTTCCTCTAGCTTTTCTCCATATATTTTCCGACCTCCGTTTTAATAATCACATTGTTTACCAGGTTTCTCTCAGCTCAGAGGACGCTGAAAAAAAAAGATAAAATAATAAAAAATATAGCGGCCCACTGAACAAGCAGCGCTTCTTGCCATCCTCGAAAACACTTATCACCAAGGGAGAGCATACAAACTACCCCACAACATGGGCCCGAAAATGTTAGGACGGCGGCGAGCGGTGACTTTTGGAGCTAGGACACCCTCCAGGGAACGAATAACCAACAGCCACTTATTACGGCGCCGGTACGACTGTTATCAACATCAACAATGGAGGCACAATGTATTTTTCTTTTTACTTTCGGTGCCACGCTGGATGATGTTGACAAGGAACTTGAGACTTATTCATAAAACTTGGAACAATGCACCGCGCATCTTGCGTTTCAATGCTAATGATAATAAGGCAGTTCGTGGTAAATCGACCACCTTGGGGTTCCACGTGGTATCTCTTCCATGAGTAAGATGAAAGAAAAACAACCACAAAAATCATCTATTTAAAATTAATCTTCTTTTGCATTTGTACACCAGACTCTAGTGAAAACACGAATACAAAGACACGCATGCAACCGTATCGCGATATTATTTCTGTGTCTTATTTGTCCAAACAAAACGACTTTTCTAGCGGCCTACGAAGACAGGGAAGATATATACAAATATTTGGAAACTCAAGTCGCACGAATATATTTGTACGTGCGCTCAGTTCACGTGCGTCGAGCACAAATGTCATCGGTAGGGACATGGAGTTTGGCTGTTAAGAGAATCTTGCCCAAAAACATCCTTCGCAGAAAGACACAGGCTCAATAAAGGATGATCTAAGAGTGTGCGGGTTAACATTGTCCCTCATTGACCATTAGACGTCGCCACATCTTCTAGCAATGTGGTGAAATCGTCGGAAAATCTACTAATGCCGTTCAAGGTTTGGCCTCGTCGGGTTAGAAAAGCGCCTAGTGGGTGGTATAACATTATATTACTCCCGGCGCCTACACAGCCCGGCCGAAGAAATGGTTTCTATCCTTACGTCTTGTATCGTCGAACTGGAGGGAATGGGTACGTCTCGAAGAATTAACGATAGTCACTAATCAGAGGACAGCTTTGCTTAGTGCCATCGGTGTAAAGATCACCATTATTATAGCCCGGGATCCGAAGCAATCGTCATGTCCCGACCTTAGTACAGCCGTATCTTCTATGACTCGTCCTTTGGAACAGTGAAGAGAAGAACCGTTGAATCGTTACGGTAGCAACCGGACGTCGTATTAGCTTTCGCCGTTGGCTGGGAGGGAAATCTAATTTGAGCCAACAATGTTCATAAGTACACCGATAGCCACCGGCCTATTTTGTCTTGGTGTTTTGGTCAGGCAGCATATTACTTACAGCCGGCTTGACTTGAAGCACGACCCGTACAGTGTGTTGAATATGTATATGTTCCGAATAGCAAAAAGTGAGTTTTACCGGAGAGCTATCTGTTCAAAGTATTCTATATACAGAATGATATTGTTTCTTATTATTACTGAAGAAAAGGTAAAAAAGAAGGATGTATGTTTAGAGATAGTTTAACAAATTGGTTGAAAAGTTTCAGACACCAACGCAAAAGCAACATGTTGGAATAATGTTGTTTTATGAATTATCAAAATTTGCTGAACAAAATCGTTTAGAGCACACTGTGAACTTACAGTAGGAAGAGCAGTAGAAAAGTATCTCAAGTCATAATAAAAAGGCAAAAAGGTTCAACGATGGTTGACCGAATTATTACCACCACGGGTAATATTATCATGATCGTGATTCACCATCAATAGCCTACACATAAAAGCATTTCCATTATGTGGAATGTGATGGCAATAATTCTCTAAGTTCTTCCAATGAAGTATAAGAAACAAACAAAACAAATGTATCCAAACACTGGACGTTTGGTGTAGATGATACACAACATTGCGTCTCAACGCAAACCAACATCAAAATAACAAAGGCACCATTTTTTCACGATCGTTCAAAATTACAACCGTAATAATATGACACATTTTACTATTGCACACAACATTCAATCATTTTACTATTTCGTGGAGCGCGCGGCTGTGATGTTGCTTTCGTGTGCACGTCCTCCGTTGCATATAAAACCCGAAAAGTGATGCTTCAAAAAAAAACCGTTGCATGTGGAAATAAAAAGCAAAATGCCCCGAGTCACATAAAACCATGAAACACGCGAAGAAATTATCCGTAAAAAATAATGTTATTCGCGCTGATTGCAAAGTTTATGTCGCTAGTGACACGTAACACACCGCCGTCGTGCTGGAAATTGAAGAACGAAGAATACGGCACGGTAAAAAGGACACCGGTACACCTATGGAACAGCAAAAATCATTTCCATCCGAAACATGACCGCTTACACGATGATCCGCGGTGCTCCAAACCAAACACCGAACATGACATGCCAGGGGTTTTTTTACCCACCATACTGCCCAAATCGGTTGGGCTGGTTTTATAGGGTCGAATAACAGCCAGCCAACGAGGAGGACCGTAGCGTCGGTGCTCTGGTTCGATTCCAATACGTTTCAATTCCGCATGCAACTTCCCATCTCATCCTTTTCTTCCAATTTCACTAATTGCTGGCATAAAACCGATAATGACATTACGATGATGGCCATTCCGGAATCGTTATCTCGTCGTTTTCGTGCCGATGCCGGTCGCGACAGACGTGTGCCGCCGGGAAAAAGCTTTATACGCGCCAGCGAGGATCGATCTAATAACGAAGAAGAAACCATACTTCGATCGCTGAGCATATGAAACTGAGGACCATTTCCGGTGGTTTCCAGTGGCCGATGTCTGATGGGAACTGTGATGAGGCACAAAAAAAATAAAAATAAAGGGAAAAAACATAGCAACGAAAAAAGGACATCGGCAACGATGAACCATATGAACGGAAGTATGCCGAAGGAGCACCCAAACGGGTGACCTAACCGTCATCATATTCGATTTTAGGACGTACCACCACCGCCACCGCTTCCCTGGTTTCCTTGGCACGTATTGGAAATAGTGATTTTCACCTAATTCCACCCACGGGGTAACGACCGAGTAGAATTTTTGATACAACACGAATCAACGAATGCGAAAAGGGAAAAAGGCTCCGGATAAGTTGTGCAACACCGGTCAACTTTTGAAAGCTTTTGATGTTGACTTCTTCGAGCCTAAGCTTACGGTTGGTTTCACAGCATGTTCTCATGGCCGAAATTTGAGCATATAAAACACACCATTTCGTCATTGTTGGTTTGCTGAAGAAAAGCATTCATTTTCGGGAAAGGATCGTTCGTATAAACAAATGATTCTTCCAGGACTCGCCTTACCATCCGTTTCGAAAAGCCAAATGGGCTGTAGATGAGCTTATCGTTCTTTATCATGGTCGGAGGAGAATGGAAAAGTTTATTTAGCTAGTCTACATAATCCTTCAACACATGATTTGACACGGTCCGTTTGGTACCCTCCTCCACCACAGTGCGGAATTTCCACAAGAGGGCTTTTCCGGGCAACGAAACTAATGCGACCATACTGTGCACACATGTGCACTGGCCCGTAATGATGGGTTTGGTCCTGTAGTACCAACACACACAACAACAAAAAATGGGAACCTTTCCCATTTCTGACTAGATCCATCCATCTGTCACAACCCATATCTAAACTCCGGAGCGACCACCAACCGCGAACACCAGCAGATCTGAAGATACGAATGCACACACATACCGCCTCAATCGGGATGGTTTCGCTTCGGGACTTCTCGTTGTCAGTCAGACATCCCCAGCGACCATATGTTGCCATATGGAACCGGTCGCTCCGGTTGTGATCAATAAACCGAACACATCGCCAACCGACCATCGATGAAGTAATTGAGCGATGGAAATGAGTGACTTTTATGGGTCTCTATTTTTTCTACAACCTCCGGGAAGGACCTTGGGAAGGTCATTCGGCATTAGACCGGACAAGGTAGTGTCCACAATCGAACACACTGCCTCACCTACGAGCTGCAGGCTCCGACCCATATTCCATCACCGGTTATGGGTTTCTTGTTCTCGCTTCTCTCCTGATCCGAACGATTTATTTATGCCCATTTGCAAACCGCGACAGACAGTCGCCGCTACATCCTATCCTTCCATTCGCGAGCTTGCGCCACCGCTCCGGTAGATCAGCGCAGTAGTTAATGAGCGGCCATTGAACATCTGACGGGAAGCGGAGATATTTGGAAAACCTATAAAGGCGAAATAAAACTCACCCCAGAGGTTGGGTGGTCCTCGGGCAGCGGAAGAGTAACACACACACACAATGATTGATTCCAGCGCGATGGTCACCGAGGTTGGGCGTGCTGGTCGTACGATTGCGCCCCGCCAGTAAGGTATAAGTGATTCGAACCATCAAAAGCAAAATCAGCAGAACACATCGAAGAAATTTATATCGGAATAAATTATGCAAATAATGTCATCGTCGATTGGGAGCTTTTACTGTGGTTTACGTGGGGAGGGGCAGAAAGGGAAAACAGAAACACCACAGCCAGAGAGTTTGGTGGTTGATGCATCGAAACGATTTTCGTAAATAACAACGGGGAGACCCTGAATGTCGCTTTTTGCTATTAATGAAATTAAAATTGTATTACATTACAACATCAACGAAAGCGTTCGTAGCGTGTTGGTATGCGGGAGGACCACGTTCCTGAAACTGCAGCTTGCGAACAATCCGAAAAACAAACAACCTGAATGGGAACATCCAATCAATGCAAATGTAAGCGAGATGAAGTTATTAATAAGAACTCCATGGCACTACGAAACAAAAACCAGATTAAGCCATTCATATAATGATTTCTTTACTTCTTGCGATCAACTTCCAGCTTTCTTAGCTCATGAGCCAACGCAGGAATGCCGATTAGAAAGCTTTCAGAGGAGTAATTTGGTAGATAATCAATTTGATCAAACTTTCAATAATTTGTTCTTGGAATGATTCATATGGAAAAATGCATTATGAGCAGACACCATAGTCTGCATAGTGACTGTAGCATACCCAAAATAAAACTTGAACACTTCTTCAAACAAGGGCAAGTGTTTCCCATGAGCTAGACTACCCTAAATATTTTATCAGCGGAAGGTATGTCTACAACTCTCAAGATCCTCTCAAAAGTTCAGTGTTCATGTAGAATTTTCACCAAGACAAACCTTTTTACTAGTGTTTAGGTGTGACACTAGACGGAATCATCGATGTCTTAAAGAGAGAGAGCGTTTAAAGTCTTTAAAAGATCCGTCCACATGAACGGAGGAGACGTCGTGGTAACAACGCCTGAGGTGTTCCAATCATGTCCAATAAACGTCACAATCAACAACGCCATTTATTTGAGGTACAATTTTCAATTTAAACGCCAAATGTTAACTGTCCCTAATCACGTTTCAAGAGATTATTCTACTGCTGTCTGTAAAGTTGTCACAAAAACGAACAACTACAATGGATATGGACCTGTAATTTATTGTATCGAAGCTGTAACAAAAAAAAATCAATGGCTATATACTACATTGTAATGCAATTCTATTCTCACGTACCAACAAAGCAAATTGTTCGTTTCCTTCATTGGCATGCAAATATGTGCACAAGTCTCCAAATGGTGTTCATGTGATGAGTTTCAACACTTCAACATCAATTGTTCTTTGGAAGCATTTTGTTTGTTTACTATAACTTCATCGACTAAAACACACCAGACACTCTTGTACAACCAAAACGCAAACGCTGATGGTAAGATGATCGAAAGTGTACATTTAACTGCAGCAAGACCTCACCTTTGTGGACATCTCGCTATCCTCATGCAATCAACAGCATGACGACAAATAATTATCATAACATGAACTGCTTGCAATTAACGTTGATACGGGAAATTTTCACCCCACCCAAACTCACCCAGTGTTGTAGAGGTTGCATAACTATTGAATGCCCGACTAGAAGGGGGTTTCCGTTCCATGAAATACTTGAATATAAATTGACGTAAAGCAGAGTTCTATTGCATTACTTGGGTAGAATTGCACGCAAGCAACACGTTGTACACGCTGACAATTAATTCATCTGCCTTCAAGTCCCGATCGTTTCTCTAATGCGTCATCCATCAAAAACAGAACCTGGAAGGCGAGTGTTCGTTCCCAGCCATTCGCAGAATGGCGGGCGGGTGTAGTTAAATTAATGAATTTATGGTTTTATGTCTGCTGTGAGGTTTTATTTTTGTGCTATCTGCAGTGGCGTCCATGTAAGCGATAGTAGCAGACGACTATTTAGTGGCGACCAATCAACAGAAGCGAGGAGGCGCAGCACCCGACGCAACCGAATGCGTTGCGTCCAACCTACGCTTGTTGACGATCGTTGGTTGAGCCGGAAGCGAACGAAGCTCGCATCTTCTAGCGATGGCGTACAACACTGTGTGTCTCCTGCCGCAAGCACTCTGGAGCTGGGAGCGTGCAAAATGAGAAATAATTGACACAAACCGGGACGTTTGTCTAGTGCCCTGTGTTCCAACGGGTTCAAGCATTCAATGAACGACCAGTATGATTTCTCCGGTTCCCAGGAAAGCGTAGGGAAGATGATAAAAATTTATCTCGTCCCAAGTATTCCGGTGGAAGGATTACTGGAGGACAAGCAGAGGAAACGTGGACAAGGAGAGGTCACAGACAAACACTGGTGTCAATAGCAAATTAAGTTACTCGACGCAGAAACAGCGGACTCACGACGCTCGTACGCAATGTTTGGCGAGATGGACGCGAGCTAATCGAGCAGGACATGATACCGCCGTCAACTTCTGGGTTCATCATCGACCCATCCTTCGGTGTCTGCCAAACGAATATCGCGTAGCTTGGATGTAGTTTGGTCTCATTGCCAACGACAGATGAACGAATGGACATGCGTTTTTTCTTCGCCTTCTTCTGATGCTCCCTTTTTCCATCACGTCTACTCCAGGGTAGGCCAACGTTCTCTGAGTCTCGGTGATATAGTGTGTCCTTTCCGTTTGCGGCCATCAATACTAGGCTTTAGCACGCACAGGATAGACCGAGCCCCGAATGAATGTTTTATTGCGCGGAGGATTTTGTTATGGAGGCTGAAGGACTCGGTCGAACAGAGGATACAGAGCAGAAGGGGGATCGATTTATACGAAATACCATTTGCGAAGATGTGTGATGGGAATTAGAAACGCGGGTGAGGCCTTTCCCAACAAAACCGGGTTTCGAAGCGGACGAGAGCCTGATTACGTTCCTTCTTCATCGCCACTCACGCATGGACACATACACTCGCGCGTACGCTATTTCCGACGGTGATCTCTCGTCAAACCCACGACCCGACACACGGTGATAGTAGCGAAAGCGTACAGTTCATCCTATAACCGATCGAATTGGTTATTCCAAACTCCCTAACCTAATTCTCGTCAGCTCATCATCTACCCGAAGACCTCCCGGGGATAGCTGAAATGACCGTGTGCGCTCGTGAGAAGCGCGCGCCCCATTACTTTCACTATCATCGATAGGTTCCGTGTCCGATGAGGCGGAAAGAACATACCTATTCGCTTTCAGCAACGTGTATCGAGGACATTTCATAATGGAAACCGATGAAACGTGCCCTTTGCCGGGTAAGCGGCCGGCCGGGCGTCAGCGTCCAGGGGTAGCCAAACAAAATGGAATGGATTCACCCTTATTGGATTACTGCTTCTCGTGGCACAAAATAGCGTGACCGCCATCGAAACCGCAACGGCCAAACAGAAACGGATTGGACCAAAAGAACAAGCGAACGATAGCCATGCTCTTATCCTTGTGCATAATAGAAGCAACCGTGCTTCGCCACGAACCAAACGCAATCGAATGTTCAGTTGGCTTCCCATTAATTCGTGCGATTGCGAGACTCAGGTTGAATGTTCGGGAAAATCATCATTATACACCCGAGCAATCGTCTCGTGACGAATTGTTGGAAAAGTTCCATTCGGATAGTCAGCAAAGAATATTTTTTTAAATTTTTTTGACACACCCACTCCCTAAAGCAAGTTTGGAAAGAAATATTCATCATCCTATCTGGTGATAAATCCTTTCTCGCATTAATCACACCCGGAACGCATTAATGAGAGTGCACATTAGAACAATGTGCGACGCAAGACATGTGTGTGTCTTGGAGAAATTTAAAAGCATTTTTCAAAATGACTACATTATCTACTTACACGGCATTACACACATCCATTTCCGGTGACGCGAAATGGAGCTGACTGTGCGTCTAAGGACGATCCTGGATGATGAAGCCCATCGAGATGACGACGCACGGTACGAACACGGTGACATGATGACAGGTTACATTAACTCGTTAACTCGACGATTTCTGTGTACGTGTACGAGTTTCACATTTCACTTTTCGTCACACGCGTGCGTCTGTTTTCTCGCGACAGTGCCATTAGTTCCAATAAACCCGAACGGGGCGGTTCATCACACGACGGAGTATTTTTTGTTTCGTGAGTCGTTTCCAGTGACGGTATCACAGTAGGACGAACGACAAACGCCGGAAGTCAATCTTCACCGCATCCGTGTCCAACGTGGAGCGAATTCTTTCCGAAAATTCCGCTCTTCAATTGCTCTTTTCACACACTGCTGGATGTACTGGCTGGCTGTGAGGTTTATTCGTAAAACACTTTTCCACTTGCAAATTGCCGCTTTAGAAGCCCAACGTTTTTAAAAGCTGCAGTTTACTCTTTGCTGCCATTTTGTGTTTTCCCCTGAGAATGCATTTGTGCGGATATGCTTACAAGAGCAAACAACCACAGGTGTACGGTGTGGGTGGGTGTGTTAAACTGGGATTTGTTTTTTATCGCCGTCCGCGATAATTATCCTGTTGTGCTTGTTGCTAACGTTTCGACAAAACACTTCACTGTGGGTTGTGATAATTTTCTTAAAGCTAAACTAAAGCCTTACACAATACACCATCACTTGTTAACGTCATCAGTTTTCTTTTTTTCTATTGGACGCTGGGATCTTGTCGAAGGAACTGCCCAAACTAGGAGCTGGAAAGGTCAACGCAACGCAACACGATGTTAGACGGAAAGCTCTGCACGTCCAGCGCGTCGATGATTATTAAAAGCGTTATGTGCAACACCGGGCAACACGATTGAATGGATGTTTTAAAAGCTTATACTGTCACCTTTACACTACTACTGATGGGGGGGAAGGTTAGGCGATTCCATTTTCCAACAATCGATTTGATCCTCTTTGCCGCCATTCATATTTTAGATCCATACCGTTCCGTACCATAGGTATGCGCTACCGTGCGCGTCACATTGCGCACGTCGATAATTTCACCACTGTTTTTTGTGTCTCCACTACGGTTCTATCGCTGCAACAGCTTAGCTGCATCGGCCGTCGGGTGCGTATTCTCGTGCTTGCGGATGCGTTGTTGTTCGGGGTGTTGCTTATTAGTCTTCTTACGCCTACGTTCACTGCTAGGACTAGTCGTCAGATTGAGCTTAGCACTAATGGGGTTGTCAACGTCACCGTGTGACAGTCCAGCATTTCCACCACCGCCACTTCCGGCGCGCTGATGATTGATTGAGTTTTGATGAGCGGTGGAGACGACGGCGGTATTGGGCGCGGTACTGTGGTTGCCGCTTCCGCTAGACGCCACTGCACGAAACGATGATGGTCCGATGGCCGGCAACGGTCCACCGCTGCCACTGTCCGACCTCCAGCGCCGCCGCCGGCCTCCTCCTCCTCCGCCAGCACCGCTGGTGATGATACGGTCGCGTTCGTCCTGCGGTGTCATCATTGCCGGTGCCGAACGGGCCCGTGGGGGCCGATATCAGTGATGCTCGTTGCTAGGCATGTCGTCAATGTTGCTGTCCCAGTTGAACTCCGTCACGCCGCTCCGTACGCCCAGATTGCCCAGATGCGCGAACCGGACCTCGAAGTCGTTATCTTTGGCTTTGAGTCTTTCGAATCTGTGTACCGCGCAGGCGACAAACCGCATCCACAACATCCATCCAAACACCGGTGAGGGGGAAAAAAAGAAAACAAAAACAAACAGAAGAATATTTTAGTATGGAAAGCATCGAATCGTGGAGGCAAGCTGATGACGACGGTAATGGATTGTCAACTTTGGAATGGGGTAGAGACTTCAAGCCGTTTGGTGTATTGGGTCACACATACATCAACAGGTTAATGGCATCGTGACTTCCTGACGAGGCGCGATATCCGCGAACGGGGATGCTTTTCGTGATTTCGTAATTTATTTTTAGCTGCCACTGAATACAGTTTATGCAGAGTTAATCGATAAGCTAATGGTTTCCAAAACCTCTCCCTTTCCATCGGTTTCGGTTTTATTCGGAAAAGGATGGGCAAAATTGGCTTTAAATGTTAACCTATGGTGAACGAATGTTTTTGACAAACCTTCCAATACTTTTTTTACGATGGCTTTTGTTCATTCTTATCAGAAGGAAGAATTTATTCACTTTTTAATGACTGATTTTATCTTTTTTTTTACTAGCCAACATTTTAACCCCCAAGTAATCAAGCAACAAAAGCCAACTGGTTTACAATTTCATAAAATGCCTTCCCGTATTGCTCTGCGCTAAAAAAAATGTCATAAAGCAACACAGTCCAACTACCACATAACTTCCCTTTTTATCGCGATGGTCAGCGTTAATGCGCTTCACTAGCTTAATCCGTCCGAAACGACCCAGTTAAGCCGCAAATGCAATAGAGTTACTGCTCTACTATTTCTTACGCTTCCGCACTGCAGTAGCAGCACAAGCCGTAAGCACCCGTGTTTCGGGAAGGTGTCGAACGAAAGTCCCATGAAAAATGGCAAAAAAGCTACAGATTTACACAGTGCTCCGGAGCATGCAGGCACAAAAACAAATGCAACCGTGAAACGTGTGGCGTGCGGTTGTCTCATAATAATTCGCTTGCTTTTATTGCGCCAATCGGTTGTGTGCCAAGTCGTGTTAAGAGTTAATAGTCGATTGCGGTCGTGCCAAATATTTAAGAGAGGGGGAGAGCGAGAAGGAAAAAAGTAAACACTGCAAAACGATAAACGCACCCAGAATTACCAGCCGGCCAGTTTAGCACCTTTTTGTCAGGATTGTTGTAAGGTTGGAAGGGAACATAAAACTACTTTGCCCAAATGATCCTACCGTTGTGAGGTCCTGGGAACGGGGGGCGTATGTAGATGCCAGCAAGGAATTTATGTTTGTGTCACAACAAACACACTATCGTGTAACTGTCTGCGACTGTCTGTTAACTTCTTGGCCCCGATTTATGGTAAGATGCAGCTGACGAGCAAGTACCGCACAAGGGCGACTCTTATCTCCAGTCATTTATCACACTTGAACGAGTGCAGTGAAGATTATGTTTAAGGCGGAGTTTGTACCTCAACAGGAATAGTTTTAACATGCTGCAGCGACGATGAGTCTTTAGCATGCCACACAGATACACTCACCCGGTGGTGTATTTTTGTGCCGGGAAGGAACCAAAAATCAAGCCATCGAAATATGCATTCCATTCCGGACGGAACGACCGTATGATAAGTGCGGAGAACATGCCACTGTCTAACAGTGGCATGAGCCGGTGCATACGCTTCGTCTGCACTGCAAGAAGCAGCAGCAGCTGAAGTAACAAGCGAGGGAAAATACAATTGTACAAACAGATTGCATGTCAGGATGGTATTAGAAATAGAACCGCTTACAATTTTCTTTTCCGTTCTCACCATCACCTCCTACCTTCTTCCAGGGCAATCAAAACGTTCCGTACGTTTTCTAGCACTTTCAATTAATAACTGTTCCACCCAGAACGAAAGATACACCTCACGGAGAGAGGGGAAACTCCATTTTGCCTTTTCGTCCTGCGGGACGAGCAGATTATAAAAGCAATGAGAACATGTTGGTCACCGGAAGAAAGTACAAACTGCTAAACGAAAAGCGTATCTACAACCCGACCGGATGAGTATCGGACGGGTGAGAAAGTTCTTCAGCACTCTCGCGCTATCGTTGCACGCGACCAGCTCTGTGTTTCGTGCTACGCTAATAAACGCTTCGAGGCCGGAAGTGCCCACTTGCCACACGCTACAAATTTTACCCACCCCACCCCGTCGTGTGTATCCTTTGGCCGCGCAGCCTCGAAAAGGGTAGGATTAAGGTGGTAGTGTACCTTTGGAACATTAGCTTCTTCGCGAACGCGTACAGCTCGAGGTCGAGCGCGTTCAGCTGGTCGATGCGAGCCCGCTGGCTCGTTGTCAGGCTGTTCATCGTCACCGTCGACACGGTGGTGTTGTGCTGCTCGAACGGTATCGCGAACCGTAGGTTGAACGTTTCCTCGAAGATGTACTGCGAGATCTTCTGGTACTCGGTCAGACCGAAGTAGGACATGGCCGCTAGGTTGCGCTTGGCGCTGGCTAGCATGATACGGTCCCGTTCCGCACCCGGCATGTACGTTTTGTTGTAGCAACCGACCAGGGCCAGATCCGCGAGCATGCGCGTCTGTCGATTGGCGGCCAGATTGCTTTCGCACCCGGCGAACTCATCCAGCGCCACACCATTCCAGTTGGCACCTGTGCAACAATATGGAGAAAAAACAGAAAGTTCAACATTAGTAGGTAATATTGGAGATGGACAACTTCAAACTACAACACGAATAAACCCATACAACAGTACTTCAGAAATTCCAGATTGTGTCTCGTCGAAGATGCGACGACAAGGTTTTCTCACACGGCAATATTACACTATTTATTTGCACAGCATAATTTCGGGCACCGTTAAGGCCATCCTGTTCTTCTTCATCCACACGTCTTATTGGTGAGTTTGTGTGCTTTGTGTAAACAACCCGTGGATACCTTTCTGCGAACGAAAGACCAGCGGGGTATAAGCAAACATGAGTTGCAGCGAGGTCATAACCAAACAACTTGGATGTGTACGGCATAGTGCGAAGGCCGGCTGTGGGAGATGTTTTGTTCACCGGGAACCCTTGTTTCTGTATAACCAAACAATCAAAATCTCTAAGTACTACAATATTTGATTACACGCGGTGTAATGAAACAGACGTCACGGAGTCAAACATCAAACAGGTGAAACCCATATCTGTGTTTCTTCGCTATCTCTTCCCCTGCAATCTGCATTAGGGGCCATTCAATTGTGCGTTCGAATTTTTGAGTGAGAACATAAAAAATGACAATAAAAGTTCGAAAATTTCATTATCAAATATGTACGCCTAATTTTATTATCGTCATAAAATCCAAGACTTAGCACTCGATTGACTTTCGCCTGTAAACGACTCCATAAGAGAAGATCCAAAATTGGAATATATTAATACGGAAGGTGACACGTTGAAAACACATCCATATAGAGTGTTTCAATTTGCATAAATTAAGGTTGTTTCGATTCAATTACGTTTCAATTATTGCTAGGGCTTCGACACTCTGCACTTGATTGACATCCACCACCTAGACCATATATTAATGATCTCAAAACACACATCTGTGTGCCACGACTCAACACTACTTTATACAACAACCACAACGTCGTCATCGACAGACCTTTTCAGTTGTTACACATTGTGTGAAATAATGGGTAAGAAATACATGCAAAATTAGCAACGATAAGATAGATGCTAGAATAGACATACTGATTAAAGGAAATGGATAAGGACATGTACGAAGTGGTGCATTTAATTACATTTGATGGAAGGTGCAGATAACTCATCTGACTCATCTAACCAAATCACAAACACGCCATCAAAGACAGGAACGTGTTTACATACGCCAGCCAGTGCAACACTTTAAACCCTCCATGCATGGCAAATCTATCAATCTTTGAGTAATTGTGCGCGATCTCGGCAGCTTCCCATCCTAGTTCGATTATGCTGACGATGTATGCGCATTTTCCAAATATAAATATTGATAGTAAACTTCACTGGCCAAGACAGCTAGTGTCATCGTTCGACCAGTGCTGTAACGTTCGTGACCCATGAGAATGACGACGATGATATGGTGAGATGTCGATGTCGGTGGCCGTTTGTTTCCATCCGGCACGGTTGATTTCACAGATCAATTGCGAAATCGGAATCATCGGAGTCACAGTGTTTCAAATCTCTCCACCCCATTTCACCCCTATGGACAGAGGGGAAGAAAGATTATCATAATCGTTCAATCAGATTGTGGTAGGTTAACCCCCTATAGAACCAGACTCCTTAAGGCACGCTTACATCTCGTGCAACTCTGCATTCGTCGCACAGAAACATAGGCGACTCGTCTCGACAACGGGTCCTGACCAATATTGCAGATGATGTGGGGCAGGTACCGACCATTCCCAATCTTTCCCCTGTTCCATAAAGACATAAACTATTGTTCATACCGATGTCTGTCTTTCGGTCGTCATTGTCATCTCCGTGTCGTCGTGTGTAAATGGTACATTTTTATGAAACCCCACCAGCATTAAATTGCAACAATATGAACTTCACCGTTTGTATCCCTCTGTTTTGTGTTTGATCCTGCACCGCGAAACACCTCCGCAAGACGCAGAGGGCGCACAAGACCGTAACGCTAGCGAAAGCATCACTTGCAAAGGCCAACCCATCGGGGAGCCATTTCTTGAGCATCGACCCGAAGTCAACTTTCACGGAACTACGAGGGCAGGATGATGTCATGTCCCGGGCGGGTTAAAGTTATTTGGATCGGGAATAGATTTTGTGGAAGGCACACCAACCCCAGGAGAAGGGACAGAGGACCAGAGGCATCATTGTCGGTATGCAAATTTACAATCGTTGATATTACTTTGCACCACGTGGCAACGAAAGAGAGCAGCGCGCCAATAAAAAGGGAACCCAAGCCAAGCCTCCAAGGTTCTGGGAGAAGAAAAAATAAAACGCACAGAACCGAGAACCGAAATGGCTTCTAGTGTGCGATGAGCAACATCATGGCGCCACGGCGTGTTAGCTTCATTTGGTGTAGCGTAAAACCAAACCGTGTCTAGGGGGGATCTTGCAAGATGCTTCGTTGCTATATTTGCTTGCTTGGCTTTTATTTTCTCCGTACGCTAGAAGCCACCGAAAGCCCGGTGGGAAGCATCAAGGCGTGTAGGAAAACAATTATATTCGCGAACATTTCGAGGTTGGCAAATACATTTGGGAATCGAGAGCGCTAGGGTCGAACATAAATGGCACATCCAAATGGTAGACCATCGTCAACGTTGACGACCATCTTCAAACGTTACGTCTCTATCCCCCGTCGTCTAGAGCTTCATCATTTGCCTTGTCTCGTCAACTTCTCTTCCAAACGAAGTAATGAATGTACAGTACGACGAGAAGGAAATGGAAATTACGAGGAACATTTCCATTCTCCCCCTAACAGGACGCCACCTCGCGGGTAAATATTTCCCCCATCGCGTTTCGATGGTTCCCGTTTAACGGGATAAAAAAGAGCACATCGGGACATTTAAAAGAAAAACTCCCGCCGGACAGTCGACATCGAGGGTGATCAAAACGTAAACGGAAAATATATAATTTCCACCAGCAGAATGGAAACTACCGGCAAACTAACGCAAATGATGGAAACGGTGGCGCTGGGACAAATTCTTGTGGTCATTCCAGCGTGCCTAAAGAAACCCACACACACACACACCCTTTGCACACTCAAGGGGCCAAATTTGACGTACAAGTTGTTACAATGAGACATTTGGACGGTTCCCGGACGGGCATTTCGGAACATTTTCTAAAAAAATAATGTACACAATAAAGGAACCTTACATTGTCAGCACGACCCGACATGGGGGAGTTTGGGAAAGACGTGATCAAAGTTTGAGCAACGGAAATATGATGCCAGTGCAATTCCGTCCAGAGCCTTGGCAACTTTCTCCTACTGCCTTCTTTATCTCCGGAAGAAAAATGGAAAGCTTTTGTCAAACAAACGATTATAACTCAAACAAAGTGCAATCCCTCCAGAGATTGTTCGACATTTTCCAGCAGCCAAAACACACTTGGGCTTGGATCTTTTTTTAACGTACGTCTTGAAATCTTCATATCACCCGGTCGTCGATCGTGGAAATGAAATTTACTTTAAGTGAGTTTCTTTTTTGTTGTTCATCCACTCCATCCGCTAAAATAGTTAACGAAGGAATTATTTAAGAACGAGTTTTCATTACATGGCAAAGATTGGCTGCATTGGGAGGGGAAATGTCGCCCAAAATAGAAACGGTAGGAAAAACCCACTTCCATTTTCCAGGTCAGCAAAGGCTCAGAAGACGAATGTTGGTTGATGTTCGTTAACTTCGCACGATGGAGAGTTCGTACATCGTATGCTGGGTTGTTTAAATCAAAATCACAATTTTCCATTTCTTTGGCGGTTACGACTGCTAACGTGCGTTACATCAATGGAGCAAAAGGGAAGCCGAAAAGCGAATCATCATTTGTGGAAGGCGTAGACCGAACACCTTTTGGAACCGGCAATGTGAAGAGACGAGAAATGTTCCTTTTTTTTCCCGGAAGCCAACAAATGAGAAGAAAGGACAAAACCGGTGGCTTCGGCTTCCGGATACACTAAGGAGAATCGTACACACACACATGGCCAGCACCACATCAAACTTTCACTCAATGTACGGTGTGTGTGTGTGTGTGTTTGTGGGCATCAAACCGTAGAGTACGATTATTTTCTTATGCAAATAGATGCATGTTAGGGAAGATTAAAAACTTGGCCATGAATTATTCATTTCCCATCCTTTGGAGACCGAGAGCAGTGGGACTTTTACCCAACATTTTTTTCTCGCTTCGTCCGTCGCGGCCATTTGTGCTGAAAAGCATCGACCACAAACGGTTTCCACACGCAAACCAAAATCGACTCCCTATATGTGTCCTCGTAGCAGTACCTTTTTATACTACCCTGCCTGACAAATCTAACCATCCTCACCATCATCATCAGCGACGGGGCTTTCGGTCGACGCCACCGAACGTGATTGGAAGCATGGGGAAGCAGCACATTCGAATCACCTGGTGCGCATCGTCCTTTGGGCTTCCGGCATTATGAGCTGAGCATATACCGGTTGAACAATTTCTGCGGCGCGGGAAACCCCATTTTCCATTACTTTATTTGCTGCTGCTGCTCGCTGCGGAGCGCGCGATAAGCAACATGAAAACGATATTCATTTTCCATTTTCATGTGCCCTGCCCGGGAAATGAGAAGCGTGATCGGAGAAATGAGACACAGCCACCCTTACATGTGTACACGCGCACACTATGGAGACAGTGTTCTTTCCGCTCACGACAGAATAACACGCGGGAATAACAAGCGCCACCAAAACCGATGACTTGCAAATGTATAACCGCAATCTGTAACTGAAAGATGGTGGTTCGGGGAAAATTTGCACAAACATGCTCCACGAACTCCACAGCAGTATTGCGAATGGAGGGAAGTTTTCCTCCAATTAAAAATAATGAGCAACGGTGTCGATTCGCCAAGAAGGATCGGTTTTCCTCTCGGTGACGCTTTCCAAGCAACGTGGAGTGCGTTTTTCATTCGTTATCTTTCCCATGACTTTGGTTGCACTTTATTTGTAGAAAAAGCTTTTATTGTTGAAATGTTTTCTTCTTGGAAACAAGTATGGTATTAATTGTTTATGACTCATCGAACACTCATATGAACGTAAAATGAAAACAATTGATTGTCTGTCAAATGATTGACGCTAACTTTTGCTATCCGAAGAGCATCCGATTTATCGTATTACTTTATGGTATTTGAAGCAATCGTCTAATGTTGAATCTTGAACTTTCGGAGGCTTCAGGGCAATGTTGAAACTTCGGATTAATCCTCCATCGGAATGATTTATTGCTCATCCCAAAGATGACAACGCCATTTCATCCACGGTCGTTCAGCCATTAAGCTTATTTGAAAGCAAATAATCCCAACAATGCTTGAACGATTGGATCAATTCATTTGCTGGGGTTTATTTTCTATCGTCTCGCAAATCAGAACAATTTGTGAATGGTTTCAACCCTGTTTCTGTTATGACATAGGACCAGATAATTGATTTAAACATTAAAGATTGAAACCATACTATTTGGAAGTCTGAAAGGCCATGTAATTACCGTCATGTACTGTTTAATACTATACAAATTTTTATCACGTGTTATTGTGACTAAGAAAATTCCATGCTGATCAATTCACCATAGTGAGTTGTTATTCCCATCTTCCTTTATTAAAGTCATAAGTTTGTTCCAGAGTTCGAAAAGTCTAAAAATGGATTACCAATGATGAAACAAGTCAGTCAAGATCAATTATTTAATAAGATCATAACTATATTTGGAGAAGACTTAACAAAACTTTAGCTTGTATCACAATAGAACACTAACAGAACAGCATAAGATAAAAAAGCAAACTCCAAGTTGACGAAGATTTTTCATTTAATATCTGTGGTTACGTTTCCGTGCCAAGAAGTGCAACTCACGATGCATCGGTGCTTTGCCCAGATATAAATTGAGTACGTTCGGTCTTGCTAGCACATCCACATTGCCAGCGCTTGTGAAATCGTTCGGTCCAGTTGGCGAATAAATTTATGTCCGCCCTTGGCCGATTACGTTCTGCGAGCGCCCTTCGGTTTAAAGACAATAAGGGTTACGCCACGGCAAACATTCGCACCACTTTATGTCTCCGTGATGCTCCGGAAAACGATGTAAATTTGCTTCCTTGAGATGTGCACAAGAACCACCCTAGGGCTGCTGGTTTGAGGAGGCAATTGCGTCAAGTGGACGATGGCTCTAAAATAAAACCGCAATGATTTCGGTTTTATTTCCATCGTTCAATCGAATTTCGGGTTTTCGGACCGCGAAGAAAGCAAAGAGATAGTGTTAGGAAGGAAAGATAACATAAAACCGATACGGAGACGTTAGGCATTGGTGTTACGGGTCGGTTTGGTAGATTGGCGTATCGTTGGATTTCGTGACTATAAAGGGGAGGAAAGCAATTTTCTTTTCCCTCATCCTTTCCGGAGCGGCACTAAGAAAGAGGAAACTACGTACGGACGGGCACATGTTGGCACCTTGCATGTTTGATCCTTGAATGGTGAAACCGGAAGAACGTCGCTGACGCTAAAAGATTTTCCGTGTATAACTTAACCCCGGCTATCGTCGAATAGCGCATTTGACAATTTATTTTGGGATAGAATGTATTGTACGGAAGTGGTACGTACCACCGTATTACTATTCGTAGGGAAATTTATTCAAAATGGTGAATAGATAACCAAAAGAAGGTATGAACGTTTCGTTAAAAGGTTAAACTGTAGCAAAGATAAACATACGGCATACTCATTTTCCCGCAACTTGATGCAGCACGGACGTGCAAAGAAAACAAGTAAGGTATTATTTTTAAACAATGATTTTTCACTTCAGTTTCTCCGATTTATAGTTTTTTATAGTTAAATTCATACTGCAATACAGACTCGATTCGGCCACATCAAAAAGCGAAGTGTTGGTAAGGAAACGAAAAAGGTTAATAAAAAGGAAATGAAGTTGTGAAGGAAAGGATACTTGAGCACTAGACCCGAGGAGAAATGGCCTTCCGGGAACAACGGGCACTGGTGAGTGCACTTGAGAGAACCGAACTCCGGAACGGACAACGGAACAACGAACCGACATATAAATCCACCTTCAACCGAGCGGCGAGTAGACGAACCCCGCCCGATCCTAGAACTGATCAAAACGAAACAAGGGTAGGAAGGATTGCCATTTTCGCTATTCATCTATTTCAGTTCCGAGAGCAGAATAAACGAAATCAAACCCAGCTGAGTGGAGCTCTGTGTGGTGCTGCAGGACTACCAAGGAGAGGGGCGCAACTCCCTAGGGGGTGCTTTCCCTATGTTGGGGTTGTCCTTCGCAGAACAAACTCTGCCCAATCTGGCTAGCAACAGCGCGAACAGTGACTGTGTTGACTAGCTTCTTCATTTGGCTCTGTATTTGTTAACTATTCCGGGCTCCTCTCTTTGCATGATCTGCACATATAAATCTTTCAACCGTGCTTACAGTTTGAGCATGTACATGTACATGGAAAGTGAAGAAAAAGCATACACAAAACAAAGAAAAAGAAATCTCCAAACCCACTGTTCCATAACTGAATGTCTTTCTATTTGCCCCACAGCTTCGGTACATCCATACAGACCCGAAAGGGAGATAAATGTAAAGCAACGGAAAGGATAATTCTACTTCGGAGATAAAAAAAGGCAGCTACATACATACATATTTATGTGGAGAGCGATAGAACATTCGATATTGTCTCGTGCATAAGCATAACATGTGTTGAGATGTAGACAAAGGAAAAAGCCTATCCACCCAAAAAAGTTTCATGCGAGGTTTGTATTCAGAAAAGCTTGATCACGTACTTGAGGAAAAAAATGGTTATTATTGGTGCAAAAATAAAAGTTCTTTTTTGCTAAATATTGGCTCCAAAGCGAAGGTACAAAGCATTAATGTCTTTGTCATCAACTTGAAGTTCAAGTTAATGCATTCCGCATGACTTCCTTCACAGATAGCTGAGCTCCATATAGCCTATAGAACTTGGTTGTTAAATTGTGTGGGATTAAATTTGTATGGCTTCAATATTTTCCTTATGAAATTAAATACAGTATTAGTTACAAAGCACAAAAAGACATTTTGACTATGGACGCTTCACGCTATGGATGCGTGAAGTGAATTCAAATATAACCTAATAGACATAATCCACCGACACGGATGGATGGATGGATGCCGGACCCAGCCAGTAAGGAATAATGCCGTAATGCTGTGGTTTCCCAAAACTGACCAAAAACGACTTCCATCGCTACCGTGTTTCGTCCTACGGCTAGTACTTGCTCGTGTATAGCATCGAATTGTTATATTGAAATTTTCCTGTTTCCGTTTCCGGCCCAGCGGGTCGCCAGAATGGAATGGGAAGCAAATGAATGAATTGGAGAAAAGGTGCAGAGAAACCTCATCATCAGCCTGCCAACGTTGTCCATCGTCGAACCATTGTCGGGTGCTGCCCCGAAGTGGATTCCGTCGGGAGACACAATTTGATGAAATTAAACGAATTGCCATTTCCGGGTACATTGGTATTTATGCAGCATTTCCCAACCGGACACGGCCAAACTCCGACGGGAGTCAAAATCTACCGATTTTTCGTCAACTTGACCGTTCCTCCCATGAAACATTGTTGGTGTGGTCTGGCAAATGAATGAAAGTTGAAAGTTTCAAAGGAAATGAACGATCGGAGGTTACATTGAACATAGAGTGTGGGGCGGAGAGTGTATCCTTTTTTTTACCAACGATAACCCCGGAAAATGAAAGCTGGAAAATAAAACCCAATCCTCAGTTCCAATCCTAACCATTTGGTGACATCCAACTCTCGAAACCCAATTCCATCTCACAAATCGCTTCCGGCGACAAACGGAAAGGATTTCTTTTTTGATCGTTCTATTCTAAAAAAGGAAAAAGTTTTACGAGTTAGCACAAAAACGCTACCACCACAACCTTTCGAACACTGAAAAGTGATGCAAAATAAGGCAAAGTTGCGCAACACCGTTCCTTCAACGTCGAATCCAAATAACAATACGAACCAACAAAAAAATAAATGTAAAAGCTTCCTCTGCAAATGCAAATCTTGCTCGCTAAATCCGGAAAAAGGATCTTTACGAGAAGCGGAAATTCAAATTATCTTATCCTCCCTTCTTTGGATGATTAATTCTTTTTTCAATCGAATTCTTATAGCCCGATCTCCTCCAAAATCCCCAAGTTGCTTTTTGGACCCACTGCAGGATCCAAATACCAACATTTCACAGCATTGACATGCCATTACACTGATCAATATTCCTTGGCTGGAAGCGGTTTCGCATCACTGCACACGACGTAATTTGGCCGGAAGGCTGGCTAGAGAGAGAGAACAGGATTCGTTTCAAAATGGATGAATTTAAAACAACAAACTGTCAAGCTCGCATAACAATGTTCCAAGTTAACGTCAGTTAATACCGATTACAGTACAGTTACACTACAAAATAAAATCTAAAACAATCCTTACATTTGCTCATCGGAGCGTGCCAACCATGTAGCTCTGCATTTCCACCACACTGCCATTCTACCGACCAACAAATTGATGACGACGATAGTTGACTATTTTTAACCAATAAAAAGTCGTTCTATCAAGCCCTAGCAGATGGGTAGAGGGAGTAAATACGAAAAAAGCACTAAAAAATCCACGGCAGGGAATTCCGAAGCAGGTGAAACTTTTTCTCCACTTCCTGTTGTTTGTTCGTCCAAGGTCGTGTTGCAACAAACTAGGACGACTATGAAAATCGTTGCAGGAAAGAGAAAAAAAAGGGAAAACAAACTAGTTTTCCCACCATTCGTGCCTGTTTGCTTTATTTTCCCATTTCCAGCTCGCGACGAAAAGCTAACGATCCCAGAAGTGAAAGGTGAACGTCGAACGCGGTTGAACTTCATTATCCTGACAAAAGGAAAACTCGGAACCAATATTTTTTCTCTACCTATCCTTGTCCCTCCCGGACAAGGAGTGTGGTGATTACGGATGGATGTTTAGCTCTAGCGGAAACTATTTCCTGATTACGATGAAGCGGGGCACAATTTCGTGCCCCAATTCCCATTTCCAGGGCCATGGGGATAGAGAACTGAGATAAAAACTGGTACAGCTGCGATATAATAACAGCATCAATTGTACACGCTATAACACCATGGTGGTGCAAAAGTTCTTCTGGATTTTGTGAAGCGGAAGAAAAAAAGCAGTTTGTTTTGAATGATTCGAAAGGTGAAAATAATGTTGCTTGATGTATGTTCTGCTTCTCGCGATGCCAATGGCTTCAACCTGAGTTTTGAATGATGAACAATCGTTCTTCCATCGAGCGTCCATTGATTGAACACAACCGATTAAAGCTCTCTTGGGGGTAATACTGATATTGTCAGCTTAATTAATCTCTAGTTTTAATGCCATCGCTTTAACTCACATATCTCGCTAGGTTAATTTCAACTGAATAATAAATATGTGTACGAAATTGTATTACTTTTGCTACACGTTTTCCTTCACCATTCCAAGAATAATCTGTCAGGTCGGATTCTGACGGAATGAATAAGTCTGACTATTCATCAATCTCCAAGATCTCAAGATTTCAAGCAATATTTATAAGCCCTGGCATAAAATTACAGATGAAAGAAATTAACTGTAGAACCTGAAAACGGCAAGAAATAAAAGATCGATTGATAAGAAACTAGACAGCTCCAACAAACAATATATTACGGTCTAATATTTGTGGCCAAAAAGCAGATGAGAATAAAGTCCGTGTAATCCGCTTCTCCAGTGAGAGTTCAATCCCGATGAGCACAGATAATCGGCTTTCTGTAGCAATTAATTACAAACAAAAATATATTGGGTCATGGATACTTCAAATCATGAGGCTTTTAGAGATTCATCAATCGTCTGAGACTTGACCATGATTTGAATAGGCCATGACCGCGAATTTCCTGCGGCAAAATTTCATATGGATTTAATATAATAAAATTATACATAAACAAGAAATCACAAATTGAAACAGTTCACTAAACTAACTCTCTAGCAGGAATAGCAAGAAAATGTTCGTTATATCCTTTTTCTCAATAACCTGCTCGTGAACAACATAAACCCCCATCACACATCAGAACCAACTTCGGCAACATTCATTTGATGTTCGAATAAATTGGCACAGCGCTTGAACCACTCCCGGGTTCCGGTAATCAAACATTATAAATGCGTTTCAGGCTTCAATGAGTACTTTTCATTTTTGCTATTCACAAAACAGAAAAACTAAAACCACTCGCTTGATTAAATGCAAACATTTGTTTGCGCGCTTCGGCCATATGAATGCGCTCTGCTTATGAGATAGGATCATCCACGCGAGCTTCTGTTTGTTTTATATATTTTTCAAATTTTACCAGCAAAAGTTACCAAAGTACACATTAATGCTGTATATGTGTTTGTGTGAGTTAAAAAAATTATGCAGACATAATTCCGATTGAGTTAATCTGTAGATTTAATGCGATGGTGCACCAATCGTTTTAACATAATTCCACCAATTTTCAATTGCAAACACGTTTGCAGAAGTGATTATGCGTTAAACATCTTCGTCACTTTTCAGCAACAGATGAGCACAGTATTAGTGGATCATAAATTTTTAAATCGATACGTACCCTGCAGAATCTCTCTTACTACGTTACGTTTTAGGTATGCTGTTGGGAGTGTTTGGAAAAGTTGCGCGACGAAAAAATGCAAATTTTAATCATCCCAGCTCGGTAGAATTTTGATGACCTTACAAAAACCCGAAAGCCAACAGAATGCAAAATGCAACACATGCAAGCAATAGTCCTTTCCAACACATTCTCGTCTTCCTAAATGAACCCATCGTCTGCTACATTCGACGATTCGTGCATACTAATTGGTGGGACTCAGTGGACAAACTCTGCCCAAGCTCCAAAAGATCTGTAGTGTAAGTTCCAAAGTTTTTGCACATACTATATTTACACCCGTAACCCGTTCTGCACAACACGTACTACTAAACAACTATTTTCCAGTTCAACCGTTTGCGGCACATCACAAATATCTTGTCGCTAGAACTTGTTCACCATCCCCGAACGGAAGTATGTTGGTGGTTGGCAAGTGTGTTAATGGATCTGCACGCACACGCACTAAGAGACTTCGCTCCTAAATCCACATCACAACGACACACGTTCGATAAAAACTATTTTTATAATCCCTTTACCCCATCATATCGTACCGGTGCTGAATGTGGCGATCCGAATGGATCACGCCCGGAAGACCGTGCGGACCTCGTTCCGTTTCAATTACGGTGGTTTTCAAGCTTTACACTTCAAATTGGTATCCCGAAGCACGTTCGGCTTCGCATCCCGAGGTTGCTGGTTGTCGATGCGCAACAAATGATGGCCCTATTGCCATCAACATGCTTTCCCCCTTCCCGGGATTTGCTTCAACTTCAGTCCACGGAAATCTTTTTCCCCAAACTTAGTCAACCGTGCTTGTAGATTTAAACACATTCCATCCCCCGTCCCCTGTGCCGAATCTCCATCCGGAGTGAATAGGGAACGAAGGACATCGACGACATGGACGAGTCCATGGTCGGATGAGGGCACATCATCTCGTACTGCACACAGCGTTTCGTGGTGTCGTGTTGGGTAAAAATTCACCCCACGTCCTTCTAATTACAATGCAAGACACGACTACGATCCACAAACAGTGGCGAATATGCCCGCTGTGATCCGATGTGGAGTTTCGTCTGCTGCACAACACGAGTCGGATGTACAAATTGTCGGAATGATGGCGCGAGTCCCCACCTCTCCGCGAAATGTCCTTCGGTGCATTACTATGCAGCCCGGGAGCAAATCCGCAAATGCAGACGAAGGAGCGCATATGTTTGGGATGGAAGCGCATATTTTGTATCATGTCCGTTGTAGCTTTAAGCTTACCAGTGATCGTAACGGCACGTTCCTCGTTGCGAGAGGACGCAAAAAACATAACGAACGATAACATCCGACAAACACAGAGCTGCCATTCTAGAGAATCGCCCGTCAAAAAAAGCAATATAGAACATTAACGGCAAATACAGCTATATTTAAAACAAAACATGCTTCTAAACTCCCACAAAATGGTACTATTACTTCCCAGAGTTCCGGATTTCCCATCACTTACCATTATAGCATGGCGGAAGCTCGTCGGGCGTTGCGTGCCGCCCCAGGCACCAATGGCGAGCATTTTTCCACGTGGCTCCTCGTTGCACGTGTCGGAACTCGGACAGATAGCGCGCGATCGGTTCGCGCAGCAACGTGATGTAGAAGTAGCGTCGTTTGGCCGTTTCGCCCTCGTTCTTGTCCAACTCCTGATCGACGCAGCCGGTTAGTTCGGTCCAGTCTGCGTGCAAACCACATTTCCAGCCGGTGGAATAGCGAGAAAATAGCCAGTTTTCGTTCCGGTGCGGTCGGAAGCAATAGCAGCGTTTCTTTTTACGCTGACAAGTGCAAGGTCGCTGGAAAAGAAGAGAGAACGGAAAAGATTAAAGTGAGTGTTTTATTGTAACGTACAATAAGACGACCTGTGACTAAGTGTTCAACATTTTTTCAAATCATTTGTCTTAGCAACTTTTGAGGGGGACAAACAAATCGAACAATCGACAAAATGTAAAAAGGCAAGGCATTCCAATTCAGTAGGGAACCTAGCCTCTTGAAGATCCCAAGAGGTATGAATGAAAAGAACCTCCAGCAGTATCCACAGGTCCACATAGATCACGTCGCAACAGTGAACAGAAGTACGGGATGTTCTGGGGATCGGAACGAAGAATATATAGAATTGAAGCTCGATACATTTTGAAGGGTGTAACCTCATCTATGATAGCTTCAATAGTACTTTCAAGGACTCCTCATTCATTCAAAGATACTGTAAAATAGTCAATAAAATAAACCTTAGTTTAAAGTCTAATATAACAAATCTAAACATTCGGGTTTTTTTGCAATTTGAATTATTCATTACGAATGGTGAAATGATTTATACTTAAAATAAACATCTTGTACAATATCACTTCAAAGCGAAACTTCATATCCTTTCTTCTAGTTATCATATTGTAAAGATTAACAAGATAAACGTCACGGAGTGGAAGCGCGTAAAGAATCACGCTCCTTCCCGAAAAAAAAAACAAAACGAAACCGTAAACCAAAAATCTCGGGATGCGCGCGGTTGTCGATGGCGATAGAATTAGTTATCTGCACCTTTTTTCCTATCGAGCTGCCGGATGGATGCCCGCATCACACACAACATTACTCTGCAACCTGCGGATAGCATGCTGCATCAACAAAAGATTCATGACCGACGGTAGAATAGGTTGTTTGCGAATACTGTGAACGAAGAACCACGACTAAATATAGAAACCTCAAAGGTACGAAACATGGGAAATGGGTGACGACGTGGTGCACCGCAAGATGCGCTCCGATGTTGGGCATTTATTTACATTTCACCCTGACCCGATCTTCCCTGAGCTCCCGGGTGCAACGAGATCAAGACACATCTTGCCGCTCACGGTCGTTTCGTTTTAGGGATCTTTAGTTTATTTAAATTCATTCATCTCCGCGTTTGGAGTTTTCCCTCTCGTCGCTCGCTTTTCGTCCGCTGACTTCCGCTGACGCGCACGATTCACGCCACAGTCTGTCCGCGGGAGGAACAAATTTGAATTAACAATAAGTGCATAATTTCATTGCTTTATTGCGCTCGTTTTCTCTGTGTGTTTCTTGGTGTGTCTTCGCTGCTGTGGCTACTTCAGAACCACCCGGTTGGGCTACCGACGACAGCTGGACGGGTATGTGTTGGAGAAAAGATAGTAAAAGATGTTTACGTACGATAGAAACGCGGTACGAATGGTACTGTGTTGATAGGAAAACAGAAGCAATGCTGAAGGTACCCCATTCACCATCACCGGACAGAATGGAAACATTGAACGCAATATTTATGACCTGGTCTAAGAATGCACCATCATATGATTGGACAATTACGATAACTCACAAGAGATGGAACAGAACAGATATTCCAAACATTTCATGGAATATGTTTCCTTTTTGTCTGTACGGTTAAGAAAAACAAACCCATCTAGCAGAGTTTCTTTCATTGAAGTAGTAGCATAATATTTACACTTTATTGCACTTTTCCCTAGAATGCTTCTATCGTACATCCGCGCTTCAGGAAACGAAAGCACACAAAACAAAATAAACGGACACTTCACAACCATACGAAAGATCATTCTTTCCGCTTTCCATTTACAAGCAAGACTGCACTTTAGGGGTTTGTTTACGTAGCACAATTATGGTATTCCCATTCAAAACTTCCTCTACCCCGTTGTACCCGTTCTCGTTTCGTCTGTGTCCCTCTGTCCCGGTCAAATGGCAACCGTGGTGTGTATGGTAACCATTCAAATGCCAAGGCAGCAACATTTAAATCATCATGTCAGAGATTTATCACAAATAAAATCCTCCTGGTACTACAATCCATGGTCAGATAATGGTCAGTGATTCGAGGAATGTACCCCGAACTGGAATGGCGGCGACTGGAAACCGTTTTGCAGGAGTCCCCTTGGGTGCAATCATAAATGCAAGCACTGCACACACATTCGTTGCAGTAAACGCATGGGCCATTTGGCAACGGATTTTCATCGGTGGATTGGGTGGGTTTCGTTTGCGTTTCTCTCCATTTCAACCGCATTCGAACTCAACCGGTTCGGGTCAATGGATCGTAACATATATATATCCGGAGATAAGCTTCCTCCTACCGTTGCGTCGTGACAGAAACACAGCGATATGGAATTTATATTCCAAAAAAGAAACATGCATTAAAAATGACAACATCCGCTCCGTGCAACTTCGCGTCGCCCGGTAGGCCACGCACTCATCGGTCACGACATGCCCGACGACGACGACGACACTGACAACTACGTTGAGAAGGAAGCTCAAGCTCATCACGCTTGACAGTGCATGTGCCCCGGTAGATTGAACGAGCACAAACCCAACCGCACATCACGTCAATCAGGAAGAAGATGTACCGATACAGACCGACCAACCTAAAGAACTACGCCGCTGCGCTGAGAAACCCCTCCTCAGTGTAGAGAGTACATATGGTTCGCTTATCGAAAGGTGAAATCTTCCGCCCAGCACGTGTATGATGCGTAGAACGGTTCTGTTTATCGACGCGGGACAGAAATTAGAGTTCTCCCTCCAGAGATGCTGTGCTTTGATGAAAACAAGATTATGACGCACAAAACCATCACCACCGAAGACGACGGCCTTGACAAGACGAGCGCGGTTACCGAGATGAAGTTATTTTGATAAAACTTCAAAACCATACAAAACTTCATGCCTCTCGCACCACCTTTCGATAGGAATCTAAAATTTGGATAAAACTACCCTCAAAATTCTTCCCGGTGCTGATTTAGGTTGCCTTAGCACAAACGAAAGCCGGGTTTAGTAGTGAACGCCACGTTAGCACGGAGAAAGATGTCTGTTTTGGCGGAACAAACACAAAAGTTAATTTAGATTGACTTGATTTTTCAACCTCCGTGTCAAGATAGCTGCGCTTGCAGCAGAAGAACTTTCTTCATTTTGCAAACCCAGAGTACGGAGCTCTGGACGAAGAAGTCGTCTCGCTTACTCGCACAGTACCGGAAGAAACAGGTTGACAAGCTTTATCGGAATTATCGTAAGCAACCACCACCCGCTGGGACTGTTGGTAAAGGTGACACAGGCAAACGTACCCCGGGACAGGGGAGACATATATACCCATCGTTTTACCTCCTATGGTGAAACAGCGAAACTTTAGATCATATTGCTTCAAAATGTATTCTTGCTGCTATCGCAGAAGCTCTGTTACGGCTTATGAACGATCCGAAGGCGACAAACAAAGTTCGAATGTTCTAGGGGCTCAAACCACACCACTAATCTGTTGTGTCACTACGCATACGGAAACTTCATCTTCAAGAACATACCGCGTCAGCTGTATGGTGAGATAGATATAGGGCATGATATGCTGAAAACGTGGCCAAGAGCTGTACATTGGAATGGGAGACACCGCTTTACCTATCCTGTACCGTCATTTGTCGGTTAAGATGCCAAGCTGTGATGTGCACGAAAATAGAACTGAAATGATGATATACGGAACACATCATCACATCTAAAGTTCTAAACGTTGTAACAAATTGAAAAGAGTCGTCTAGGTCGACTGACTGGTCAAACATTGTTACTACTAATATCTATTGGACTACAGCGTGATTAAGTTCAGAGTTATTAATACTCATCTTTGCGTATTTCAACTCTCAAATTAACGATTTAATTGGCATGGCAGACAACACAAAACATTATCACATTTAATGATGTATTTTCCCATTTTTCTCCCAAATCAAAAGATGACACAGTTCATTGCCTCGGAATAATTATTTTTATCTCCTCTATTGCATAACGTAACGAATGGTTTCATATTGCAACAGCGCCCCCAGTTGAGCACCGATCGAAATCAAATTATACCGGACGACAAGAGCGGCTTTTTGTCCACTCTATTCCGGCTGCCAAATAACGATGGAGATACTTTCCCCACAATAATCCTCACCCGACCACATGCGGCTTTTTCCCACATGTGTCACATGTGCTACATAAAATCAATTAACGAGTTATGAAAATAGATTCAAATTAGGCCATCACTACCGATGAGAGCACCAGATGGGGTTGCGCTGCTGCACTTGAGAACCAATCCGGATATTATATTTGGGAAAATAGACAGTGCGGCCGGCACGAAGCGTTACAAGTTCAAAGTGATGTACATTTTTTGAATCAGTTTTTTTAAGTCACAACTAAGGCCGGGGAGTATATATTTTTTGATAAGGTTTTGAAGATACAATTCAAAGTATGTCTTTAAATCTGACAACTTTCGTGGTTACCAGGCTGGAAGATACCTCTTAAAAGCCTTGATATTGAAACACATGAAAGTTTCATGTCTCCCCGTACTAAATTGGGGGTACCAAGTTGCTCCAAAAAACAGAAAAAACATATTTGGAGAGAGTTTAGTCACTATTGTGGAAGTGATTTTCTTGAAACAGAATTATTTATTATACAAATAATATGCCTTCGCCGTTTTCACAAAATTAAAAAAAATAATGCTGATGTATAAGACATAGTATTTTTAATAAAAACAAATAAGGAAGATATAATGTTGTAACACTTCAGATCTACCACCCTGTATGTTCAACTATACAGCATAGCGAACTAATTTCAAACTATCCTACATAACCAAAGAGATATTTTTTTTAATTATTCACAGTACTTTCAAAGCTTTTCGTATTTCTCCACATAATCGTATTAAAATAACACCGGCAAAAAGGTGGCTTACTTCACAACACACACCGTGACAATATCAGTCAGTTGACAGGAGGGCAAAAAGTGTGCAACACCGGTCGACGGATGGCAGAGAATGATGAACACATTTCATCCAAACACACGTGACGTGGAAAGCGTGGAATGATGACAATATAAAAAAGTAAGAGCCAACCGAAACGCGCAACATGCAAATACAACTTGTCGGCATAAAGGCGACATCGGGTAGAACACGGGATGATATCGTGTCGCCAGCAGGGTACCAATCTGCCCCCTTCGGATGGGTGAGATAGGTTAGCACAGCACAATGGTTGAGTTATGATGCATTGGCATCCCCGCGTTAGGGATATTCCAAATACTATAGTTGCAGTTAAGCTACTGCTATTCTATACCCATCCTTCCACGGTAGACTAAACTACGCATCGATCTGATTTCATGGAGGATTTTCGGCTGGATGAACTATTGCCCAAAAATTTTGGGTATATTAATAGAAGGCAAAACAAAAAATCTGCCCAGTTCGCCATAACAATCGCTCAGCCCCCTTGTTTGGAGCGGCGCTGTTGTGTACGTGAGTCTACACAGCAAGAGGAAATGCATCGAAACGTGATCGCGATAGTAATTGCTAGCTTGCACTAAAAATGATCGATTCACCAAGCGCAGTGCATGTACTGCACAGACCTTCCACTATGTTCGCTAAAAACTCCACCCGAAATAAAAAAAAAACATTGGCATGAGCATTGTCGTACTTCCATTCATGAACGCAATTCAAAGAGCATGTGGCCCGGGATGCGGTGGATAGGAAGCGGTGGTTAGCACCAGTCAGTTGTAGCACCATATGCGCTGACTCGACTAGACCCTCGACGATGCCGGTTCTTCTGTTCCGTGCAAACGGCGAGCAATAGCGAGACTCGTCGGTTTGGGAAGGCAAACAAAAAAAAAAACAATCTCCGGTGCATTGCAAAACCGACCGAAAGCTGTGTGGGCGAAACGTGCGTCTATGGTATTTTTTGTGCTTCTTTTTTTTCTCCTCCCGCGGAGAACAGTTAGTCGAACGTTTTCGCGAGTTCTATCCGTCAACAGTTTTATGAGCCATCGTACCACCGCGTTGAGGCACCTTCTCTCCCTAGTAGCTACGGCGCCACTCAATGTATGTCTCAGCCGTCTTTCACGGTTCTTCACCCCGAAAAATCGAACTTTCCACACCCTGCACAGGGAGAGATGGTGGTGGTGGTAGTGTGGTATAAGTGATTTTGGCTATTTTTCATTCCCAGAATTTCACAAAAAAAACATGAATGAGAATGAAAATGGAAACGGACGGCCCGCTCATCACCCCCATATCAACGGAACGGTGTTGATAGTTTTCAATTTGTTCCCAAGCCCTGGTTCCAAATGTTTTTGGACGCTTGTGTTTTCTTCGCGTTCCGCCGTGTTTCGAAGCGTACTTCCATTTCCGCTCGTGACAGTTGATATATTTCGCACGCTTTTGTACACCACGGAATCGTCGGAAGAGCGCATTCTACCGAACATTTCCATCGTCAAACCACGGCTCTAGAACTAGGGATCGCCTGCTTTCCCACTCTGCAATACATATGCAACTTGTTGCAACAACTATCCGCGGTTCCGAGTGGAAAACCAACCGGAGGAAAGCACCTTCCGTCAAAGCGACCGACGGGAAGATCATTTGTGAGCTGTCAACACGGGTCGTTGCGCTTTGCACGGGGATGAAAGACGGAAAAAACATCCCATTCCATTGCCACCAAATGCCGCCACCACAAACCAGAAAGAGGTGCTAACAGTTTAATAATGTTTTATAGTCAAACTGCGCCAAGGGAGAAAATGTTTATGTTTCAGCATTCCTTATGGTGTACTTGTAACAAGGCACCAGCTCCCTATCGCAAGTGGCTCCAGTATTGGAGCAATGAAAATGTTACCCAGCGTGGCGAAAACTGTGGCATCCAATTGAACAGACGGGTGTGTGTTGTTTGTTGGCAATTGGAACGTACTTAAAAAATGCGTTTTTTTTTTGTTGCTATGGACTGCTGGGAATTTTCGTTCACCCGATCTGGATCCTTTTATTCTTTTTAACACCCGATTGAAACGTCTTGCGATTGCCGCCGACGTCGTGTGTTTGAAAGTGCAGCACCGCATGGCATCGCTCACAGCAATAGAAATGGTTGAAATTCTTCGATTTACATCTTTACCAGTGAAATGGAAAATGGCAAGTGTATAATATCCAGTTACGGACAGCAGAGGAGCTGCCCGAACGATTCTTTCGAGAACTTCGAACGTTTATCGATTGTTCATTGCGTTTTACATCCATTTGAGATTAATAGCCACCATAAATAAAATGTGTTGAAATAATGTGGCAACAGATTTGCGTACGGTGAAACGTGCAAGAACAATTCATACACCAGACATAAAAGATTATATTTTACATGAGTCGTAGCGCTGGTCGTAATGGTTATTGCTTCAGAATGAAATATATTCAATTATTGAGCATCAGACGAAGAAAATGGATCATCTTCTGGTGCGAAACTTTCGGCAACTAAATAAAAACAAAACCATACACCATTTGTTTGCTTATAGACAGAAACGATAAATTGTTTTCCTGCGTTTGGAATTTTTTGTTCAAAAAAAATTATGGCAAATCTTGACCCCTGAAGGGGCGTGTACCTCGCACTGCATATAGCTGGTCGCACTTTTAAAGTCGTCCAACATTTCCAAGGTAGTTGAATTTTGGCCTAAGGTCAAGATATTCCAAATTTTCCAGCAGGTGGCGGTAATATCTTGGATTGGAGATTATCGAGGCGGAAACCTGGGATTCTAGAGATGTTATGTTGTATAGATACAGGCAATGACATTTTCACAAAATTGCATCTATTCAGGGTCAAATAACAGTTCCAACAACGACATTAATTTTAGGATACGCGTCAATGTGTTGGCCACCAGATGGAATTATTACAACCTAAAGAACCTTCGTTTGAAAAGCAAGTATTATAGTTATCAGCCTCGGTCATCAGATATTACTTTGGAATTCTCCACAGCTCAAATGGGTGTTATAATTCCCATCGGAAAATGCCTAATCAATGCCTGGCCGTTTCCTCATGAAAACAAATAGACATACTCAACAAAGCGAAGGCTACAATGACCGTTTATTCATGGAAATACGTTTTATACATTAAGATCATAGGCTGTCAAGATGGCCTATTTATAAGCGCCAGGAAGAATTATCCCACAAAAGTATCTGGAAGCATTCTGCTAAGTGATGCTTTGAAAAAATGTATTGCTATAAACTATAAATCACAAACTTTAAGGCAGGAAACTTTTCCTAAACCTTGTTCTATGTTCTTGTATTTTTATTGAATGTCACGATTAAATTTACAACAAAAGAATCTAAGCACAAAGCCATCGGAATGAATTACGAACCTGCTTGTTTCTACAATCCTAACAACACAGCCCGCCCCATCCGAAATCAGCATCCCGCTTCTTCACTGGAAAAGGTGAAAGCCATTTCCATCCTGTAACATCTTTAAAGGTTCTTCTGCTCCCTTCGAATCGCATTATCGCATCTTTCTACGGGAAAATATTTCACCGTGTTGCAAATTTATACATCACATGCCTTCTATTTCGGCGCTCACCGAGGGATTAAACCGCCGCAGCAGAGCAGAAGATCTTCCAGGGTTTAGAACACCCCCAAACAATAACTATTCGTCATCGTAATGGGTACGCATTTCGGCGTCAATCGCCCTCGAAACGCCGGAGACACAAAGTTAGTAATGTGCTTGGCCACCTTCAAACCGAATGACTCCGACGGAAGGATCCCCATTTCCCGCGCACCACCATAAACTCGCTACTTTTTTGTTTCTCCCGCAAACGGAATGATTTATCTCGGTGCGATATTTATGTACGGTTTAGTTTCCCTTTTTTTCTCTCGTGCTCCCACTTCCCTTCGTTTTGAAATCTTTAATAGCGGCTTCTAACGCTAGGAAAACACATCGAACGTCCACACTGTAGACGTGCAATCCGTTGTCATTAAAATGCTAACATGGGGTTATTTTTTTGATTTCGGCACCATTTTTTATCGTGGCGCATTTAAACGCAATCTCACGGCGATTCTACGGGGGACACCGTCTTGTGGGGGGTGAAACAGATGTATTATCCTCCCCGTAATCACCGCGAAATCGGATTTTTTACAATAAACACACATCACCCAACCAAACACGAAAATGAAAGGGAGAGGGTTATCGCTCACTAATCGGCATGGAATGTGGCGTTGCGCACATACACACGCGACCAGAATTGCTATTCGAGTCACCTCTCTCGGAAAGCGTTCACTTCCTCTTTTTTTTCGTTGCCCTCCCTTGGTGCTGCTACTGGGTGATCAAATTACGAAACGGAAATAATTCCGACCAAATAAAACCAACAGGTTGGCGCCAACAGTCAAGTCCAAAGGGGAGTACTGAATTAACCAACCCCACAACAGGCAAAAGGGCAGCGTACGATTAGCAGCTAGCGCGAACCCTCGAAGGTTCGGAAGGAGGGTTTCGCTTGTGAAGTTTCGTCTCCCAAGAGCAACAACGTCGTGCCCCTCTGCCACTTGCCTCGTGTTACGAATATCCGGACGCCCTCCTCCGGTAGCAAATGAAACGTAAAGCATCGTAATTCCCAAAAATAGGTTCTTCTAAGGAAAGCAAGAAGAGATCGATAAAGCCGGCGTTACGCACCAACCCAAATCGAAGAAGTACACAAACGGACCGGTACGGATGGTAGACACCGGGTCGGATCGACTCCCTACCCCTCCCTGGATGCCAACCAATTTCACGAAAACCCCATCTCCAAATCTCCCAAATCACAATCACGGGAAAAAAAACCCCTAAACAAAAAGGGCAAAACAACCATCACACGGTGGAACACTGCAGCAGTTGGGTCTGACTACCAGGCATCAATCTGTCGATATAACCGACATCGCGACGAAGCCGCTCCGTACGTCTGTAATGTGTGCATGTTAGGGCTGAAAGACGACTGCCGTTGGACCTTTGGCTTTGCTTACAACCACCTGCCCCCCCACCCCCCTCCCTGCCCCATCCCGAATGCGGATAAGCCACAGGTTTCGGGAGTTTATGGGACACAATAAAAATAGATTTTCGGCCATTTCCTGATTTAAATGTCAACGTGAATAAAATAATGAACGTACGCGTCGGGGTGAGGTTTTACGTTTAGTACGCATTGGCAGGTTAATACTGACATTGATGCAAACGGACAACGTGAACGAGCAACGGTAACGAAAAAATAAGGCTGACGCATGCACAGGGTCATAGCTTCCTTTGGAATTGAGGAGGTCTTGGTTCAGTCTTTATTGAGGGAATTTCTTCTTTTCCCCTTCTCTTGGAACCTTCGTTTAGCTATGTAGTAAATTGGTGAAAAAGTTTAATACGATCAGGAGGTGGGTTTTATGCCACAATGGAACACTCAAACACCTTTGGAGCTGCAACGGATAAGAAAATACTCCTGCTCTTGGAGTTCCATTTACTTCCTTTCGTTGGCGTTACAACCTACCTGGTCTTTTGCCAGGCTTAACTTGCCGACGATACTTATTTTTACTGCTTGATCGGATACTCAATGCTAAGCACAGGAGTACTACTTAAAAGCTACTACTTAAAAAATAAATTTTGGAAGCAGCCACGTCTCCAAATCAATAGTTCAATTTCAATTTTCCATCTCCCTGTTTGCATTGTACTAATTAACGAAAGTAAATAAAATGATCAATAAAACTTTGTTATTACTTTCAAAGATACACACATTAACTGCTCTCACACAAAGGGAAGAAATACAGTGGGATTCTCCATTTATTACACAGGCAAGATACACTGTAAGCAATTTAGAGCACCCAACAACAATCAACCAACCAACATGGAACGAGACTGTGGCCAATAAAGATGAGAGAATGACAGGGAATTATTTTGACACTGTCCTTTTACGGCGGAACCTGCCGACGCACGGATCGAACGAAGAAGCGCATGTGTCAATCCGCTGCCATTTACGGTGACCGAGACAGAGGCGAACCACTATCCCCCCTATTCGCTCTTCCTTTTTCCGATGTGGATGATGTTGTGTACGTAGAAAAAGAAGAGGAAAAAACTGTCTCCTGAGAAAGAATGCGTCTTTCCCCGGGAGACCACCAACGATTTCAGCACATATCAGCGCTTTGTCTGTGACATTCGGCTTAGTGGCGGGGCGTTGGTAGTGAGTAGACATACCAAAACGTTTACTTTTTTTTTTCTACACATCACCCGCGCATTGCACCATAAAGAACATAATTTACGCTCATTTTCAGAGACGTGTTCGCACCAAAACAACACTTGCCAAAACGGTGGTGGTCAACAGACACACGCACTACTGCCCACCCCCGGGAACGGGACTGGACCAAAAAGCTCCGAACACAATGTACGGATTCTCTACCTTCTGCTTCTGCTGTACGCTTAATCAACGTCCCACCATGCATGAATGGACAGAATTTTGTACACCAGAACCAGAAGCAGCGCAAAATTGTTGGCCAAAAGATGCTACCAACAAAAAAAGGTTCGGTCGGATTTACGGCTAAACATAATGCAACATCATTTACATTCATGGGGACCGCGTCACGGGGTTTCGATTCACCGTCTAAACCGGAATGCATTGTTGTGGATTGCTAGTTTTGTTAAACTTCCAGGCTAAAAAGAAGAAAAACTGATACAACATTTACTGATGTTTTAATGTATACAATTACACATTCAATTGATAAAAAACTCAATATAAATTATGTCCCAGAGGTGACTTGGAGATATTAAAAAGTTAGCAGACTAAATATTGACACAGAAACTGTATACTTTTGACACTCTGGAAGTACAGATTGTACAACTCAAAGCATGTCCCTCGTTTAATAAAGATGCACCCGGTAAAGACGATACAAGAATTAAAACACTTATGCGTACTTTTCCATATCGCTTGATGTGCGAATGAATATACGGGTTACTCACCAATATGTTGTCGCTTACCGGACCTTAAAACAACATTCAAAGCGCAAGATATCACAGAACCAGGGGAATATTTTCCACGGTGTGCTTCAGAGATACAGCAATACATCATCCGCTTAACATCCCACACTTCCTGCACGAAGGAAAGCGCAGGAAGCAAACGCACATAAAATGGATGCTCTTCACATTGCTCTACCAGACTCGTTTTTTTATGTTTCCTGCTATTTAATCCTACGTTTAATGGCAAATATTAGTGCATTACAGTTGACGGCACTAAAGCGACATTAGACCGCACACTGGCGGAACGGTTGGGAGACCATTCTGTCCTCCCCACACAGCGAACACTACACTCTACTCTTGCAGTCGAGTTACAAAACCATTTCCCTACATGGAACATGATTGCTACTGTCACTGGCATCATCGACTGTCTATCATACAGTTTGACGTTCGATCATGTGGCGTTTTTTACGAATAAAAAGGTTTTGAATTCCCTTACACACTCTGGCCCTTTACCACCAGAGGTGAATCGATTTAAACAAGTCAAATGCTAAACTGCTCCACCGGACAAGTTGCTCCCTTCAACCACACAACCAAGATCGATCGCAGTGTAGTGACATTCTAACCTTTTCACATATCCTACAGGGCACTCAGATCTCGAACAGCAAAACACAAGCACCGAAAAAGGGTATCATTTCAACTTGCTAATTGGAAGATATTCGTGCAATTTAACTACCACTTAAGACCTCAAAATATTTCCACTCCAGCAGAAACATTTCTCCCACCAACAGTTGACACAGTTGTGTTCCGACCGGAAAAAAGGATTTCTAATTTACGAAATTCCATTCCAGTGCCGATGATGGTGGATGGTGTTTGTGCGATTCTTTGTTGTGCACGAGAGTGGAACATAAATCACGTCCGGTTGAACGGTTGTGCTCGTGTGCAAGACAATTCATTCCTTGTTTTTTCTTTAGCTCGGTTCATCCACACCAGACCGTTTTGCTGTATGCAACTACCGGTGCGCTGCAATCGAGGTCCATTTGGTACCAGGTGGGCACACATATGAATTAGTGCTGACAGGGACACAACAATGCCGTGGTCAGTAGTAACGTTGGAACGCTGGTGGGTAAGTCCATTTCGGTGTCCGATCCGACAGAGCCTTTTTCTTCTTTGCAGTGTATATACACGCCGGGAGTTTAACTATCAGAAAATAACCACCGATCTGGTTAGCCGTACGTACAAAGGTTTACAAAACCACTGGAAGATGGAAAATGGAAAGAAAATCATTCAACGCCACACAACCGGGAAAGCGGAAATGGAAACAAACACTCTCGTCTCGAAGCGAAAATCATTAGAAGGTGGGGTGGGACACTCCAGCTTTTACTCGCTTCTCGCTACCTTTTTTACGACCAATCGGAAATTTTGCTGAATTTACGGAAACAGGATACTTGTACCTTCCTCACAGGAGAAATCGTCTCGTTGCGCGGGTGAAGATGAAAGCGTAACCGAGAAAAAGGAGTGTCAGAAGTGTTTATAAAACAAAAACCGAGAAAAAAATCTCCATCTGTGTGTGCACACACAAGGAAAAACAACATTCCGGCAAGAATCTGAACCTTGTGATGGTTCGTTTCGTCTCATTTTTTTGCTTCCAAATTCCAAAAGTGTTCCTATGCGACTACTTTAACTTTCAACATTCAGGTGCAATCTTCTTTAATTCCTTGCTGACGGAACCTGGTAAAAAAAGGAACACAAAGGAACTTTCCAAGGAAGTTGCTACCTTTTTCGGCTCGAGCAGCGATCCAGTTTTTTTTCCTTCTTCGGGAAATCATTCCAATAAAAAGTGCACAGAACAGTTAAGGAACGGGAGGCAAAACGCTTAATCGTATCGTACCAACAAACCCCAAACGTGACAATGGTTCACTCTCCACACTGCGTGTGCTCCTCCGGCAGTAATGCTTACCTTCAGGTCCAGATCACGCACCAAATGTTTGCCGAAGGAGGTGCCGCCTGTTTTCTGGATGTGCAGAAACACCATCACGTCGTGTGCGTTCATGTCGAACTGGAAGTCATCGTTCAGCACCTCCTCGTAGCTGAGGCCCGGGTTGGCCAGCAGATTCTGCTGGACCGGTTTGCCGAGATTATCGTGCTCGTAGCCAGCCGTTAGCTCCAGGCCGGTACCACCGCTCGACATGCCGAGCCCCGGAGACGAGCCACTGTCCCGGCGCGAAAGGGCACACACCTGCATGGGAGAAGAAGCGACAAAACAAAAATCAGTGAAAAACATTAGAAATACAGAAGAGCGGAAAGGGTTACAGGGCTTTGTAATCTAGGAAACGGAACGATTTACGACTCCACTGGGAGAATCTGGGCGGGAGCGTGGCGAAAATACACTTGCGCTTTCTTGGAGACGGAAGAATGGGTTAAGTACACAGGAGATAGCAGGAAATCAAACAGCACGTTCAAGATGCGCCCTCCGAACAAACAAACACACGGGTACGCGTAATCTCAATGTTTATATTTGCTCTCTAATTGAAATGGCTAGAACAGCTTCCTAATGCCACGGGGTTGTTCCAGAAACCCGGCAAGCATAATCGCTAACAAAGACCATTGACTGATAGAGGTCGGGCTAGCATTTCTGGAGAAAGCAATCCCCCGCTGGTTCGTTATTGGATTTTGTTTTAAGAAACTCTTCTATCTGCTCCACTTCTCCCCAACAACAGTCCGCATCCTCGCGACCTTTTGCAATCCGTTCAAGGACAGTAGTAATCTCCTACTTGAGCTGATTGAGCGCACATTTTTCGAATGACTCACGAGCAAGCCAAAATAAAATAACAAACCTTTCTAAAAAAAGAAATTTCCAATGGCAAGAATGATACCGGTTACAAGCATTTTTATTAAAGGAACCTCGTTTTTTTGTTGCTTTCCTCGTTAACTCTTTCATGTAGCGCCTAACGTCTAATGGAAGTCTCAGCAAACAACAAAAACATAAAGGAACTCATGCCATACACACACACGAGCGCGCGTGGTCCTTGGGGTGCGATAATTTATGATGCAAAGATCCCAACTTTGCAAACAACTTTACCCACTGAAGAGAGCGCGCAGTGCCTTCAGAAATTACATCATCGCGCAGGGAGGAACTTCATCGTCAGTTCGGAGCGGAAAGTTTACTGACACGTAAAATCGTGACAGTGGCCACTGCCGAACCAGCACCATCTGTTGACACATTTGACGATTGTCTGAAGCATCGTATCGAAAAACTACAAACTTCGCATCACACGAATACTAGGGGACGGGTGAAGGATCGTTCGAAACTTTATCAAAACATCGTTAGCATCAACGAGAAAAAAAAGTTGAAGCTTTTAGTTTTCGCTGTACTTGCGATGGCAAACGAGGGATCTTCTGCTGCAGTTGGTCACCGTCGGTGGCACGTCCGCTTCGGTAAAACATCTTAAAAGTACATCAACTCCTTTTCCAAACTTACAACAGACGAATGCTAATCAATTCGGGGTGAAGTAATATGCGTGGCGGCCAAGGAATGTTGATTAGAGCCCGTGCGTTGGTAGCATCGTTACTACTTCTACGGAAAGCGATGGCGTCCTATCGTTTTGCTACATCTCGGGCAGATGTGTCCGGTGGATAAGGCATGGTACATGGTAAGCGATATCTACAAAACCCTTCCATAATCCTGCTGCCGTACCCCTTTCGGTTTCCCACCGGCCACCGAAATGTTCTGCAAGTCGTCTATTTTCTCGTTTCATCTACATCGCACGTTTCTAGCGTCGTCCGGCAGAGTATATAGAGTGGCGCTGCCAAAAATGGCAAAATTATGATTGATATGGGAACGTTTAATGTCCACCGGCCGGCCATCTACAATGCCCTACAACACTGCTGGCCCAAATGACAGTGGCATGGAGACGGATGAATGATGAAATCAACGCTGCTACATCACCGAAACCGCACAAGTTAGCCGAATGTGTCCAATAGCGCAACATATGTTGGGTCTCCCGTCGAATGATAATGTTGGTACCAGTTTTCTGGTTCGCTTGTTCGCTGTGGCACGTCTGGTTGGTTGATGGTTTTATGAGACATTCCAACATCCGTCGCCCTGTCCCGCGCTCGCTCCATCGCTGTTCTCGCTTTGCGAAAATGTAACGGTCGGCTGAACAAATGAGATCACATAAGGTTCTCGTCGGAAGCGGCAGCAATTGTTGATGGCAGAGCATGGAGCTCGTGATTGAATGCTAAAATGAAAGAAATAAATTGTCCGATAGACGCTGGCCGGGATCGTAACTCACGCACAACAGAGAGCACACCGAAATCAATCACCCCTCCGAAGGACAAACCGGCAAATGAGGCCACTGTGACTTGACTTCTACACATCCGGGACACTACGAAAAGTACGCATTCCCGCACGTTTCAAGCATTTGTACATAGTTTTGGCTACGCAAAATTCTGAAGCCAGCTTTCTTCAAACGAGAAGCGCGAAAAACTCAACGTTTTAGGGAAAAATACAACCATAGACCAAGCGATTTGTTTTGTACGGTTCGCCATTCGAAAAAAAAACCATTCCACTTCACAGCATCGATGAATTTTCAAGTGTTTCGTCAAACAAAAGCAAAAAAAACGGCCGGAAAACTCCAAAAGCCGTCCAGTACACCTCTTGAACACAGCAATTGAAGGATACTCTCGGAACCCGCAACTTCCTTCTTTACCGTACGCATGGTATTTTGCAAAAAAAAAAACGAAAGCAAAAGAAACCAAACCAAAACCCACCACAGGGAAACTGGGCGAGTGTTCTCGAGTGGTGCTGCTACTGCTGCTTTGGGAAATGTTCAAAACCGCATTCAGAACGGGAGCGGCACCGGAATATAATTTTTGAAATTAAAGCCAAAAACACCACTCATCAAACGGTATGAAAAAGGAGCGATATTTCGAAGAAAATTATATACACCAACCCCCATAGTAAACGATAGGGATGAAGGAAAGCTAACCGATTTGCATGACCATCTTAAGGATGGCAGGCTAGTGCATGAAGCGCAGGACGAAGACACGGAGCGGATGTGGTAGAATTTTAATCAAGAAATTCATTCCATGCTCTCACCGAAACTGAAGATTGTCTCGCTGGTTTGCGCGATGAAAACCGCAGCGAAAAACTTATTAGCGGTTGGGTTACGTATATTTCCCAGCGTCCAGTCCGTGAGAGCTGCCCTGTGATGGCATTTGGTTCGGGGCTGGACGACCCATGATGAACATTTCCTTAGCGGGATTTCTGGCCGAAAATGGTACGGGCCAGAAATAAGAACAGTGTGCTAAATTAATGAAACCACTTCTGGTCGTTTAGATGAGGGAAGAGCACGGGGAGATGGATGAGGGAAGGTTACAGTTTAGCTAATTCTAGAATAATAATTTCACGTTGATGAACGGGAAGGTGTATGGGGAAATTTCAGAAGCATCCACGATCAATATTGATTCTGGCGCTGGGATCATTTGATCGAAAAGACGTCAAAGATCCTCGGATTGCAGATTGTCAAAGGAAAAATTATATTGAAGGCGATAGTTCCAGAAGCCATGCGAATGACCAAATGGATAGTGAGGAATGTTTGAAATTGTCTCTCGAGAATGAGACAACAAGCCTGAACGTTGCCTTCTAGTTCTAGTCCGGAAGTGGTAGTTGCAGAACCAATTTAGACTTCAGATACGAAATTTTCCATTCCTAATCTTATTTGAATGCTACAAATATAAGGGAAAACTTGATAAAGAATGGCTCGGAAAATATCTTAATATTACCAACTTGATCTTACCTGATCTGGACAGTAGTAACCGAAGCCGATGATACCGGCAATGGTGAGAAACAGACAGAAGATGATGATCGGTCGTCGGAACCTCCAGCGGGGCTCCATCTTTTTGATTTCGTACACTCCACTGGACAGTAGCAATGTCAGATCACTATCTACCTTCACGGAAATGCTCTTTTTCATATCCAACGAAGGGATCATTACCTTCTTCATTTGCACGGCAAATTCTGTACACACGCGTGTATGTTGTTCCTTTAATCACTGCCCGCTGTTTTTCCCACTATCGGTCACTACTCCGCCGGTTGCATGTGTGTCACAAGTTGCGCCTTCACGCAGATAATGTCTTCACTTTCCCTCTCGCTTGCGTTCGGGGGATGATGTCACACGTACACACAGCAGATACACCATCCATGCAGGGTGGGAAACGTGCTCAACGAGGTGATAATGATATGATTGGAAGGCCGGCACACAACAATTGAATCGGAAGAACCACACTAGACACCCTTTCCGATCGCATACTAAACAGCCAACCAGCCAGCCAGTCGATGAACTCTGGGGACACAGGTAGGGGGTGTGTTTCAGACAGATCGGAAAACTACTTCACTTAACCCGATATGGGGATATCGTTGCAGAACAAAACAAACCGCACCACGGTTATGTCAGAGCCACAATTTTCTGCACGGCCTGCTGAGCTATTTCCCATCCACACCGTAATGCATGCATGCGTGTATATTGGCCTGGGGATTGTTTTACGCTTTTCACCTCTTCTCAGAAATGACCTTCGAACTACAAACGGCACGAAATGCACAGAAACACATACACACACCGTGAGTCACCGAAATAGGGACAAACTGGAACAGTGCACCGTTTTGACTTGTGTGAAACGCGTGTGTTTTTTTTTACGACGAAACGATCGATGCTCCCGTAAACGTTCTCCCACCACTAGCTAACCCAAGGACCGCATAACTCTACCCTGTGCGATGTTTACCACACAACCATCGTCTCGATTGCATCGTATGTGAAATCCGGACCCCGTCGAAATTAACACCCCGAATGGCTTCCTCTGCACATCTATCGTGCATTCGCTTCCATCTCCATTTCTCTAGCTTTGATTGTTATTTAACGCCAAATTCGGACCTTTCCTCGCATTGCCATCTAGGGCCGTGGTGGACAGATCGTGCGAACGGTGTGGGACAGAGAGAAAAACATTTGGCCTTCACCGCAGGATGTAATTTCGTTTCCAAGAAGGAGAATCTTCGCCACCGTCGTCCCGAACTGCTGGTTTCATCACTAACGACAACAACACATTCCGCGCTGCACAACTCCCCACCGCACACTTGAGTGTGTGTGCGCGTGCTTCTGCTGGATAACAATAGCAGAAATGATGCTTTGTTTTGCTCCTTTTTGTCGCACTATCGCTGCCGAATTGCTACTTTCGAAGACTTCCTATCGGAAGGTAAACACAGGCACAGAGCACACGGCACCGTACGGAACACACGCACCTTCACCGAATGTGATTTAGCTGCGAAAGGTTTATATTTTTGGCAAAGAACAAAGCGTACGATGGTCGCGCGCGGAGAACCGTACTTTCATGTTCCTTCGAGTTTCGCGGAATTTGTTTGACTGTGTCCGTCCGCAGCGCACAGAGCGGAGACAACTTCGCGGCTCGTTTTGCTTACCAACACACTGACACGCTATTTTGACAGTTCCCAACACAACACAAACCCATTTGGAAAGAGCGACAACGAAGTTATTTGTTGATTTTTTCTATTTTCTACAAACACTTTTTATCTATCTACTAATCAAACGCTTGGAGATAAACTACGAGAATAAATCGATCATTTCCATGAAGGCATTATTATAATCTTCAGAGAAAGGTTTACAAATTTAACAAAATTTGGATTCCTTTTCGAAAACGTTATTCGAACTTCAGCCGACTTTCGGAAAAATGTCATTTCTGTGACATTATGAACCCCGGTGAAAATACTCCACGAATTATGCAATTTACGTTCAAATTCGTCGCAGCATTTTCCTGAATGATATAAAAAATATCTGTAAAGTTTAGTATGTAATTGAAAATATCCCGAACATGTTTGATAGCGGCAATTTACCTGACTAACAACTCCGATAATAAAACATACCACGTGTGGTCGATAATGGAAGGAATTTTTGTACATTTGCAATGGATTTACCCATGTTGATATAGATCCGTCGAGATAATGCTAACAAAACGCGTAAATTAGCTGTATAATTTGTTAAATGGAAGTATCATTTACCTAATTTGAGATAACCATTCTGATTAAATACCAACTAATGACGGAAAAAAACCAGTTACACAAAATTGGTAGTTACAACTAGTAGATACGTTGCAAATAATAAAGTTTCCCTCAACACATAACGACAAATCGCATTTTTTTATATGTAGTTTCGCAAAAATTATTGCAGTCGCAAACGCGATACAACCGCCAAAAGTGTAGGGACACGCTTACACTAAACGTACACACGCAAAAAGGCAGCTCTGTGCCGTTGCGCTGCCCTTGCGAAACTTTTGGCCGTGAGTACGTTTGAGCAAAAGCAAACGCCACGCTTGTATAGGTTCATTAAAATGACACTTTTCCCACTGCCCACGCTTACGCACGAAAAAAAGCACGTGTCATGCTCAAAGTTAACGGACAGCAATTAACATTAAATGATAATCCGTTAAACAAATGGGCAGCAATGATGCGACAATCGCAGAGCTCCGCATTGTCGCAACCTTTGGATGAATTATCCCCTCATTTTTTCCACAATTGAGAATCTTCTTGCAAGACGAAAACTTAAAAACTCCCTCCCGATCTAAACCGGAAGCATTCAGCATGTTTCACACGGTCGTGCAGTTCGTTCTATTTTTTGTAACCGTTTACTGTTACCAGTTATGGCAAAACCGTCGAACCCGGATGTTGCTGGGCCGTTTACCTGGTCCACCGAACTTTCCTCTCATCGGTTCGATGTACGTAATTCCCGGCAGGGACACATCGCGGTATCTTAAAATGTTGATCGATTTAACTGGGACGTATGGATCTGCCTACTGTATCTGGCTCGGACCCATACCGGTGGTGATCGTGAGTTCGGTGGACCATGCCCGAACAATACTAACGTCGCCAGCAACGGTGGAAAAAGCGAGCTTCTATCGGTTTACGCCACTTCAGGGAATTTTTTCACTCCCGGCACACAAATGGCGAGCCCATCGGAAGATGATTCAACCCGCCTTTAATCAGTCCATACTACGCGGCTTCATACCGCTGTTTGAGCAAAAAGCTGATGCGATGGTGAGTGCATTATCCGAGATGTTCGATAAGGATCAAACGTTTGACATCTACCGATTTACCGCCCGGTGTACTTTGGATATGATTTTTGGTAAGAAACTCTAAAAGCGAAGATATAATTAGTCTAAAGAAAACGATTCTTTTCTCTCTCTCTGTTAGCCACCACGTTGGGGACGGATATGCACATTCAGGAAACTTCTACTTGTAGCTATCTGGATGTAATTGAAGAGTAAGTGACTTGTGCATATTATCCTCACATTCTCGAGTCCTTAATTGTCCCTTTCGCTCCGCCAGGCTTTTCGAAATCGTAACCATCCGTGCGGTCAACATATTTCTTCATCCGCAGTGGCTTTACCGGTGGACGTCCGTGTATCGCAAGGAAGTGAAAGCGTTGGAGGAATTTTGCCGTCCATCGAAATCAATTTTGTACGAGAAGCGAATGCCTGGATCGGTAACTGAAAGTGACAAACCGTTCAGTCTTGTTGATCAGTTACAAAGCTCCAAACTCGATAATGAAGCAGTAGAGCAAGAGTTAAATACAATTATATTCGCTGGCAACGAAACAAGTGCTATGACAGTGGCCAACACGATGCTCCTGCTAGCGATGCATCCAGAGGTACAAGACAAACTGTTCAACGAACTTCGAATCAAGTGTGGAACTGAGGTGGAAAACATTCGTTACGAAACTTTGACACGTCTCACCTACCTGGATATGGTACTGAAGGAGTCGTTACGATTGCTTCCAATTGCAGCCGTTATTGGACGAAGAACGACAGAGGAACTTGATCTGGGTGAGTATCGTTTACCGGCCAATATCGATATCGTTATCGACATCTTCGATATTCATCGCAATCCTACCTACTGGGGCCATGATGCCGATCGCTTCCGTCCGGAACGGTTCGAGGCGCTCAAGTACGATCGGTTTGCACTGCTGCCATTCAGTGCTGGATCGCGGAATTGCATTGGTTTGCGATATGCTTGGATTTCGATGAAAATTATGCTGCTGAAGGTACTCACACGCTACCGCATTGAAACGGATCTAAAGTTGGAAGATTTAAACACAAAAATAGCACTGACGATGAAGATTTGCAACGGACATATGGTGCACCTGAAACGGAGACAATAAACAAACACACACACGGTTGCCAACATGGAATGGATGTTGTTTTCTATTTCTCGGCCTCTTCACTCATGCTTTCAATTTTCGCCTTCACATCATCCGGTATTTCCAACTGCTTTAGGTTATCCTCCCCGATTTCTTCTTCCGTTCTGCGTGAAGAAAAGAATGTTATTAGAAAGCAATGTTTAATGAGGCACAGATGATAGCCACTTACCTTATCAATATATCCACAACATTCTCAACCGCGCTCAGAACCACCTTATCGCCCTCCGGACTGCATTCGAATTTGTGCAACTCGCGTAAAATCTCGTACGTGCCGTGCTCCCGCAAATACAACCTACCCTTGCGTGTCGCACACAGCTGTGCTAATGATTCGACCAGCATCTTGCGCACATCCGGATCATCCTCGCGCTTCTTATCCGGGCCCAGGTATTGTAAATCCACCGGTAGCTTATCGTTCGTCTCATCGTCAAGTTCCTCCGGTCCTGCGAGTGGCAACAGGATGAATGGCAGAACGTTCATCTCCTCGCTCAACAGCCATTCGTGCACGGTAGAATCGAAACAGACATTCTTCAGCAACCCGACCGCACCGCCCCGACGCACGATGCTTCCCTCGTGGTGTACGAATGGTAACAAACGCCGCAGCAGTCCGGTCGTTTGATTGCAAAACACATCACGGCCTGCTTTACTCTGCGACACGTTGCTGAACAATGGGCCGAGGTAATTAAGATGGCACTTGTGCTTGTTGTAATTAATGCGCGTAAAGCACGTGGTTAGCTTTTCCAACGCAAACTCTATCGCCAGCAAATGTTTCAAGACTCGCTCGACGAGATGCTCGGGACGGGTGATGTTGCACAACACCATACACCAGGCATCGCTCAGTTTGCAGCCTTCATCCAGCACCGCTTCGTACGCTATTGGAACCAACCGTTCGGAGAGCTTAAAACAAAGGCAAAATGTCGTTAGTTTTGTTTTCGTAATAATGGTCTTCAGCCTTCAGCAGTTACCTTGTCCACTACCACGGATGCTCCGACTTCTTCCGCCGTGATGTTAACAAGACAGAGCACCGCATCCTTCGCTACGGATTCTTCAACTGTTAAATCGAGCACATTGTTCAGTAGCGTTTCATTTTGAACCAGCAATTTTATGCCTTCCACTGAGCCAGTAAGACCTGCAACGAAAATGTGACCATTAGAACTCAGCACAAAAACTTGTCTAAACAAGCTTACCTAGCACATGTGAGAGAGATACCACTCTTAGATCCAGCCGCGCGTTTTTTGATAAAAAGGGAACTATTTCTTCTAGGGCTTCCATTTCATTAAAGCTGAAAAGAATTGCGTTTAAAATTGAAGCCGGTCGGACGATTGCAAGATTGCCCTTGAAACTGAACGGTTTGTTTTGATGTTAGCACATGGTTTGTTTTGACGCAATTGCGCTTCGCGTTGACACCAATCGGCCTATTTGAATGAAACGATGTAAAATTAATTTTCGTAAATTTTACACATTGTTGAAGTAAATGAGGGAGTTTACAGGAAAATTATATGTTTTTATAACTTTATCCACTAATAATGCAAGAAAAAAAACCTGTTCATGTTCTGGCGAAAAAATATTGAAGAAAACTTATAACAAACCCTTTAATATACAATATATAATTTATAAATTTACTTGTCTAAATGAGTTTTACGTAGTAGATAACATATTAGTGATATAAATTAACAAAACACAGAGCAAAAACAAAAAACACAATAAACCGCATGGGAAACGCCCACAGTGCGGCTGCGTGCTATAAAAATTTAAAATTCATATTTTACCGAAGAATATTCACTATTTTCCAGTAGTAATGCGAATTGAATTAAACTTATGCAAAAGCGCTTTTTATTCGAATGATTAAATATTCTATAAACAAAAACAATCACACTTACTTTCGGCGCTACATCTTTGCTCCCTTTCCATGCCCGTGCACCGGCTCAAATCGATCCCCTATCGCATGCAATATTTCCCCGGGAAGTCGCTGATGTTCTTGAACCAGCTCTGCAATAGCAGCGGCCACCTTTTCCTGCAGAGCGACCGGGCTCAGTGAACCATCGTACGGTATCGGTTTCCCGAGCACCGTGCGCAACTTAACAGGAAACCCTCCATAAATGGGCAGGACGGGAATTTTCAGCACGTTGTAGATGCGTACAAACATCCATCTGGCCACCGACACGGTACGAAAGCATTCGCGTATGTTAACCGTGAACATGGGAATGATGGGCTGAAACAAAAAGGCTGCATGTGTACGATCGTTTGCAGTGGATGGTGTGGTCTGTAGGCCTTCATCTTACCACCTGCGCCTCCAGCGCAACTCTGGCGAATCCTGTTCGGTTTTTCCACAGCACCTCGTACACATTATCACCAAATTGCGCTTCGTATACACCCCCAGGTGCAATGGACAGCAGCTCACCGGCACGCAACGTTTCCACGCATGACTGCACCGAACCGGACGTGACCTTCATAACGCGCGAAACGAGCCGCCAGCCGGGAATGTGGTCCAGAAACCGATCGCCAACCGTGTGGATCAGACGGTTGCGTTTCAGCATCGTTTCGGCCGTCAGATAGTACATATCGATGGGCAAAGCACCATGATAGTAGATTAACAGTGCGGGCCCACTTTCGGGTAGATTCTCCAGACCGGTTACTTCGTAGCCTTGCGGAAAGGGAAAGAATTAAAATTAGGCGAGCGATTCTAAATAATCAATTTCCAACACAATGAAAAATCAATTACCATGCAATATTTTACTATGAAGGTTCCAAATGGTCGCCATTAACCGTCGAGCCTTTTTCCAGAATTCATCTTCATTGCTATGCTTCCAGAACTGCGTCCTATTACAGAATATGTTGTAATTCCTCTCTTTAAACTTTTTCACACAAATACGGACACACGTCCAACTTCAACTTACCGAAGAAAATTGCATAGATGTAAATATGGTATGGACAGTAAAATCAATAACACATACATCCACGGCAGTACGAACATCACCAACAGCGGTAACGATAAATTGTGCATCCATCCGAACCAGTTCGGAACTGCAGCTGCAAAAAAGGGATTTATAAAAGTGTGTTTTTAGCTTCCCCTTTTTTGGACTCGCGTTTAGAAAATACTTACCAATCAACGTGCTGCCCAGCCCACTGGAAAACGAACTGCTCGCGTTGTCCATACCCGATGCTGTGTTTGCGCAAAATGGGCTCGCTGTGACGAACTAGGCCAACAAGCTGAAACTGCACCGTCTGCAGTAATTGTGGAGGGGTGAAAGGTTAAGTAAATTTCTGCAACTGACTAAGGGCATGGACCCCATGCGCGAAATTACTCTTGCAAGTTGCGTGTTATCTTCATGGACCTTCCTCACTCACTGGCGGATTGGTTTGGTCTTATCAACGGATTTCGTTTCTTGAACTCTGGCGTGGTGTTGTACTTAAGCTACCGCTTTAAACCAGTGGTTGGCAACGAATGGATCAGCTGATACGGGATGCCAGTCTGCTGGTAGTCTGCGATAAAGCTTAATCGGCATACCGGTTCGAAGAAGTTGACAAAACAAAGCTAAATATACGGAGCAATTGAAATGTTTATCACTTAGAACGGATTAGGCTATTAGGCTTCTTTCCCATACTTCTCAAACTTATCTTCCTTATCTGCTTTTGTTTTGTAACTTATCTTTAAAACTTATGAATTTCTCACTACCTTTCTCGTTTTACTATCTGCCACTGCGCTCTGTACCAATGCGTCAAATAATTGCAGCAGCAGAAAATCGATATCCAAGGCAAGGTGCATGTGCACCTGTTGAGCTATGGTAGATGTTTTGCTGTGAAAGAAAAGAAACCCAGCCAAACAATAAACAAATAAAACACCGTATTGAATTGTGTGTTGTTTTTAAAAGGCAGTAACATCCCTGGCACATACCTGGTCATCCGTAGTAAGAACAAACATACGAACCTACCAACCGTCTGTATGTCAACGTTGTTTTGTCGTATAGCCTGTACGATGGGAAGCTATACTGCAGCGTGGGACCGTTAATCTAATTTGCAACCATGTGTGCTTGTTTGTTACGCCGAAACCAATTTCGGGGCGCGTAACACGTTTCATGAATTAGCGTTGCGTCTTGTGAAGATTCAATTGGCGGTCACGATATGACGACGCTCGCACGACGACATTAACGTGCCCAACCATTGTTAGCGATTCGTGTTTCCACTACTTTCGGAGGCAACTTCAGCAAGCAACGGCAACGAACCGATTGTTTAAATCTCATCTGTAATTTACACATCTATTAAGTACAGATATATTAAATACATCCGGTCGGTTTCTTTTTTGTTCGATAAGGTGTTTCACGGTTTGCAACACACACACAGAGAAAAAAACACAGTAGCACCTAACGCTAGAAAGGATAAAACATTTAACCGTACGGAAAACTAAAGGAACGAGCCAACGGCTTTTCATGTGGCTTTCGGCTTTTTGCGGATGAAACGATCCAACAGAGCATGGAACATGCTGCCCGGGATGCGCTGATGCTTGTTGATAAGCTCCTCGATCGCGAACGCAACCTTTTCCTGCAGATCCTCGGGCGTTAGGGACGGATCGTACGGTATCGGTGCGCCCAGATGTGTGCGGAACTTGACCGGAAAGCCACCGTAGATTGGTCGCACCGGGAACCGTACCGCATTGTACAGTCGGATGAATAGACGTTTAGCTAGGCCGACGGATCGGAAGCCTTCACGAAGATTTTCCGTAAACATAGGAATGATTGGCTACAAAGTGGAAGACAATCGATTAACGTTCGAACAACTCCCTTTTCTACCACACACCGTACTAACCGCTCTTGACTCGATGGCCACCTTTGCGAATCCAACCCGTTGCCGCCAGAGCAGCTCATAGTTGCTATCGCCAAACTGTGCCTCGTACACGCCTCCGGGTGCGATCGAAAGCATGTTCCCGTCGCGGAGTACGCTCGTGCACGATTGTACCGTGCCGGGACTGATCTTCATGACGCGTGCCAGTAGCTTCCAGCCGGGCACTTTGTTCAGGAATCGATCACCGACGGTATAAATCAGACGTTGTCTCTTCAGGTAGATGCGTGCAGTGAAATAGTACATATCGATCGGGATCGCACCGTGATAGTAGATGATGAGCGCCGGGCCTGTTTCGGGGAGATTTTCCAACCCACACACTTCGTACCCTGTAACGAAGAAGGGAAAAATGGGATAAATGAAGCGTGTGAAAGATGAGACAGAGTTGCTTTTCCGTACCGTGGAATATCCATCCGTGGGCGTCCCATACAACGGCGACGAGGGTTCGGGCGACATCCCAGAAATCAAAATCGCCCTCATTGTAAACCTGCAATATAAACCGACTATTCCACACAGACAGAGCAAAAGAGGAACATTATGTGTACTCATGCAAACGAGAAGAGATTGAACCTGTGTCGCAATTACCTGTGCAGCTTGTAAATGTAGAGAAATGATATGGTACAGTAAATTAACAGCACAAATGCGCAAGGCAGTAGGAATGTAACCAGCACCGGTGTAAGCAACCGGTACAACCATATCGAATAGTCCAAGTCAATGTATTGTCCTGGGGATGGGGTGGGAAACGGTAAAACGTTGTCCGGTTTTTTTGCAAACAGTCGCATGTTGGTGGCTTACCGATATACGCGAAAAAAGTGGAATTGCCTACAGTCTCATTGCTCAGTGATATTAAATCGTCCGCCGAGCTCATCTTCTAGCAGCAACGTTCGAGCGGTACGTACAGGTTCTGTTTGCGTCAGTCAAGCCGAGTTCACTGGAAACTAAACGGGTGGTATCGCATTAGTCGATAGTCGATTTTAAGGCCAATGCTAATTAACCTGACGACCACTGATGACCACCGCAACGTTTTGCGGTTTGTTGGTGGTAAACTTACCCGCTTTTAACGTACGGCAGCGCCCTGCTGGCAGAATACTTTCACGTAGGTCAAGCAATGGGGTGGCAGTCACGGAATATCGCACCGAGCGTCGTCTGTGGCGGTTGTGCATTGAGAAGTGAAAATGTCACTAGGAATGTGCACAAACTGGCGGTCGCTCCAGAACTTTTCTTTCTTATCGGCGGTCACAAGGGATGGCGCTGATGACGACACGGACCAGCAGCATCAGCACGCGTTGCATTGTGTTTTATGCCCGTGGAAGCACAACGATAAAGCATTCACGGCGGGCGGAAACACTTTGTTCGATTTCTTTGTGGAACGTCGCGCGTACGGTTCAACAGACAGGTTGTGTTTGTATACTGGCCCCGTAGCCTTGTGGTTTGCGTTTTCTCCTAATTATGAATCAATCGCGTCAATATTGTGAATGACACATCAAAATAAAAAAAACACACACACACACACACGCACTCACGATAAACCACCCTCTTGCTCGCTGTGTTTCTGCGCGCACCCTTATTTTCAGCAACCCTTCAGCAAGTGTGGTTGTTTTGTTTACGCGCTATACGCCACAGTTTGACAGCTGATCCGCGGTTGCCGGTGTGTGAGTGAGATGTGCGCAACCCACCTCCGCGTGTACGGGGCGCGCGAGCGAGCACAACATTTCAAACGTCAAAACTTACACCGCCGCGCTCCATTCGCTTTCGTTCGTGCAAATTTCTCTCTCTTGATGGACTTTCTATTTTGTTTCGCATTTTCAAAGAAATAATTTATTCGTAGCATCCTCGTATGTTCTGTTCTGCACGACAATGGAGTTTTGTGGGTCTTTTGAGCAGAGTGGTGAACCAGCTTTCGACACACTTCAAATTATGGAATTGATTAATTCATTGCTAGGGCGTTGAATAGAGTTAGTTTACTGTGCAAATGATTTCCCTTTTTCGCTGGTACAGACAATTTATTCTGCTACGACGGAAGATTTCATTGTAAGGATACTTTCACAGTTTCCCAACGGACTTGTTCGCAATTTTAATTCTCAGCCAAATTTGGGTAGTAGTAAAGATACAAATAAAAAAAAACTATCCACTCTCGTCAGTCGGATTCGTCCTGCATGAAATAAATGGGTTTGTCGATAGCTGGCCAGCATGGTTGTGGTTTCTTCTCTACACAAATGTGGGGGAAAATTTTGTTTCTTTGAACCGAGAAAAAAAAACAACACGATACGGAGTGTGGAGGTTAAGACTGGTAGACAAATTAATTAATCTGCATTATGCGCTAACCGTTTCCGGGAACAAAGACGGACAACCACCCACGTCGTTTTACGTCAGCTTCTTCGCCTTCTGATAAAGCGTATCAACCACCTTGCCCATGTGCTGTATCGTTTCCAGTGCAGTCTCGTAAGTTTTGTCGACCGGCGTCTCCTCGAACACGATCAACACACCGATACCCTGGTCCAGAATGCCGCTAAACTTCTTGTCCAGTATCATCTGTGAAAGCTTCTTCTCAACCTGAGCGATGGGCAGGGCTATCTGTTCCGCGATGAAGCTCACCTCACACTGCGAGTACGGCTCGATAATGCGGCACAGGTTCTGCTCGAGCATCGTATCGTACAGCGTGCCCAGATGTGCCTTCACAATCACATCGTCCTCCAGTTCCTTCTTGTACTGCTTCAGCGCATCCTGAAAGTCGGCCAGCGAGCGTTTGTGCGATGCTTCCGCGACCGCCTTCATGGCGTCAATATCGCGTCCAGAGTATGTAATGGCCTGCAAATATCAACATTTTTTTTTACTTTCACGTTCCAGAGCGCACATCGCTCAAGGATATCGTGTCCTACGTACCAGTTTGCCACTGACAATTTGATTCACATCATCCGACTGGCCGAGCATGATCTTGCACAACAGCATGTACTTCAGGGCGGTCAGTGCCTTGCTGCTCTGCACGGAATCGAATCCTTCGAACGCTTCATAGAAATACGAGAAGGCGGTTTTGAAGTCACGCTCGTCGGCCGCATGCAGAATTCCGGATTGCAGATCGAGCGTGGCCTGCACCTTCGGTGCACAGTAGATTGCATTCGCTGTAGTGCGCGCGGACGTGAGAGCAGCACGGGCCTACAATGCCAAAAATAATGTTAGGGGAGGTTTCAACATTCCACCTTCGACCAGTACGTCGGACAAATTTCAAATTCGGTCTTACCTTCGGTAAATTGCTCAACGCGTGATACGTTTTGCTCTCGAGCAGCTGTACCTCGACGAGCAGATTTTTGTCGTCCAGCTTCTTCAGTTCCTTTAACAGCTGGCTGCCAAGATTAAGCGCTTCCGTGTACATGCCCGTATCGAAGTAGAGCGCAATCAGTCGTGCCTCGAGCGACTGCCGGAGGAAGGTGCGCTTTTCCTGCTTCGCCCATTCGATGCATTCCTTGCAAAGCTGCACCTCTATGCCCGTTTCGGCTTCCAGATCGAGGAACAGATCCACTAGCGAACGTACCAGTTTGGCAGCCTTTGCCTTGCTCAGGAAGCTCAGGAACGGACGGGTCACTTTGATCAGATCAGCCAGCTCCTTGGCCTTGCCCTCCTTCTTGTACGTTTCGCCCAGTTCGAGAATTTTCTGTTCCTTCTGTCGGATCTGTTCCTCATCGTTTTCGTCCACCTCGAGGTCGCGCGCAAAGTTGGTCATATCCTGCCGATTCAGCGAGTGCGATTGGGCACGGTCGATCAGCATAGCGCCAGCCATCTCGATGCAACTGTGGTCTAGCCTGGTACTGTGCCTTTGTGTGTTCCTCGGTTGCTGGGATTGCCTCTGTACAGTTGTATGCAAACGGTTCTCACTACACAGGAAAGTGAATCAGCGGTTAAAACGTTGAATGGCTGAAAGTGTTTGATGCAAGATTTTATATAGCTTTATTTCCATCCAACCATCCGCTCACGGACAAAGGAGCGGAAGGAATGCGGAAAGCCGTGTGTGTGTCTCTGGTTCGAGGACAATGACGTTCAAAATCGCACAAGTCATCGGAACGCTACGCCGAAGCCAGATGTCAACAAGTTCCGATTTCGTCCATTTTCGAGCGCAAAACACATGGCCTTTCTACGATCCTTCACACTTGCCTGCGCAACGCACGTTTTACTCACCGAGAACAGCACGATTTGTACACGTAAAACAATTATATTTCGTGAAATTCACGCAACAATTAGAAGAAATGTTTCTGGGTGATGGGGTTTTGATGAAGCGGTTTGACAGTACGATTTCTGTTCAGTCATTCCATGACATTTCTCACCGCTAGGCTGGCAGCGCTGGTTTGAGATTACCAAACGTCCGATTTTGAAGCGTTTCGTGGCGAAGATGGTAAAATAATATTTTTTTTTATATTTGTGGAAAAATTTACAAAATACCTAGAGAAAGAATGCGAATTGGATATAAAACTGTTTAGGAATAAATTATAACATATTCTACATACTGAGATGAAAAATATGTTAAAAATTTATTGAATGTATACACTATCACTGAATTATTGATGCAGATTGTTGTTTATATATTTTAAACCATCAAAAAAAGCACGTTTATCCAATTTGAAGAAATTAGTTTACAAAAACTATAGTTTTAGGTACGACAATATTTTTCCCAAGAAACGCGTTCGTGTACCTTGAAGGGTTGACGTTGTACGAAGTGAAACGTCTTCGGCTAGCGTCTGATGCCGGATATTTTGCCTGTTGTCAACGCACTCGTTCGCTAGCAGGCACTGAATTCAGAACGTGGGTAGCAATAGAAGTTTTTGGAAAATCCATTAAATCCAGGGTAGTGGCTAATACGAACAGGTAATTTAAGGTTAAAACCATCTGCACCAATAGCCCTTCATAAAACGAAAGTATATATAACCCTTTTATGCCTTTTGTTCTTGGTCATTATAGCGCGAAACGTACCAGCGTCATAGTTGTTCTGAAACCCGCGCGGAAGCAGAAGTGCAGTGAAAAAGTGTGAACATAAAAATATCGACTAAAGTTGAAGAAAAATAACACTTGATATTGGTGGATTATCAAACTATCGTGCTGATCATTAATTTTTGCGAGGTGAGTTATGACGAGCGGCTTCGGTATTTGCTTCCGCGATGGCTTCGGGTGTGTTTTTTTTTTATGCGCATTCAGTCGTACTGTCGAATTTCGTCATCATGGCGGCGTGTTCACTTTTCCAAAAATAGATTACCAGCCTGAGCGGCTTATCTCATACGTAGTACGGACGCAGGATGCAACCGATCCGATCGTCGTCAGTTAAATTTTAACGCGAATATTTTTTCTCTTTCGGTAGGAAATCGCCATATTGAAAGAGTACGCACGTGAAGGTGTATTAGTGTGTGTGTGTATAGAGACGCGCCCGTATTTGCGCTTGTGTGCTTAAGCAGTTTGAGGCCATTATTTTAACAGGAATCGCTAAGATGAATGCAGGCATTAGCAAAATCCACTTTGTCAGCACGACAGGTGTTTCGTTGAATGACCGTTTCACATCGATGACCAAAACGCACGTAGGGTTTGGGCCGGTTCCGACGATGATGGAAGCACCCCTTTCCCGACCGAATCCGGTTGCCATGGTAGATAGCAACCGTCGACTTATCGATCAGTGGGATCGTTTGCATGCGCTACATGCCTTGGCTACAAAGGTAAGAACAAGCTTTATCGAAAATGTGCAGCTTTAACAGCGGTATTGTGTATTTTCAGGCTAGCGCTAATATTCGCCCGGCCAGGCAACGGTTGCAGCGTAATTCGTTGGCCCAGCAGATGAAGCGTACCATGACACGAGTCCCGGGCGGTGCACGCCGTTTGCAGCGATCAAACAGCATCACTGATATCGCAACGTAAGTACTTCAGAATGCCTTCCATCTAGCACGTTTTCGTTCTGTTAAATGTCACTGCTCCTTGAATCTAGGTTAACAGCAGGTTTGCATTTACTCATCAAACTTGGTGTCATAATTCAAGG
>KB663610.1:14920429-14939790 GCA_000349025.1 Anopheles minimus | reverse complement strand
TCATCAAACTTGGTGTCATAATTCAAGGGAGAATAAACGCAGCATCACGATTCAGTCTTGAGCGTTTTGTTTGCTCGCTTCTGGTGCAATGGTGCAGTACAACTAAGTTAAATACATTTTGATCAATTCTTTACGAATGTCCTTGAATCTAGGTTAACAGCAGGTTTGCATTTACTCATCAAACTTGGTGTCATAATTCAAGGAAGAATGAACGCAGCATCACGATTCAGTCTTGAGCGTTTTGTTTGCTCGCTTCTGGTGCAATGGTGCAGTACATCGTGCTAAATACAATCAGTTTTCCTTTGAGGCAAGATTCATATCATTATCGAATATTTGTTTCGGAAATTTGTGTCGTACTCGAAGGGTAAACTAAAAAAAGATCAGAGAAAGCCAGAAACAAACAATTATTGGTTGTTTTCCGGGACATATGCTTCTTTACATCAACATGGACGTTGTTCTGTCTTTATACGATTGTGTGTTCAAATTTAAAACGTTTTCTTATGTACAACTTTTTTTTCTTTCCTATTTCCCCTCCAGAATGAATGCTGATCGCCTTGAACTGTTGGAGAGACTTCGCAGTCGTACGCCAACCATCTCTTCCCGGCTAGGTTCGGCTCGTGCCGTAAACCGAGGTCGCAGTATGTCTCGTGGGCGTAGCACTTCACGAAATCGCAGCACATCCCGTGGACGGCAGCCATCTCTTAACCGTTCGAACTCGCAGACGAACCTGCAACGTGCCGGCTCCCGTAACAATCTGAGTCGCGCCGGATCTCGCAATAACCTCACTCGCGCTGGATCCCGTACCAACCTGACTCGCGCCGGAAGCCGCAACGGGCAGAACTCTGTGCGCAAACCCATCGCACCAAATGATGCCCGCCGACGTATAAACCGCAATAACCTGATTGCCAATCGACTGGGCACCGTAAACGGTGCGGTCGTTGCACGTGGCCGTAGCCGTAGCCGAAGCCGAGTTCGTGGAGCACCTGCTGCTAATGTGCCAACAGGCGCCAACAACAATGGCCGTGCCCGATCGCGTTCCCGTAAACGGGCCGGATCTCGTACACGAGCCGGAAGCGTAAACAGCCGACTTGGCATGAATCGTACGAACGAGCCAACCACTGGCAATGCGGGTGGCCGAGTCAACGGAGGCCGTGTGACTAAGCGCAGCCGCAGCAACCGTCGCGGTGTGGCTAACGCATCAACCGTCGGTGCACGCGCCGGACGACCCGTGAAGAGGTAATGATTGTTGAATGCGAAGGCGCGCGGTGAATCCCGACAATGGGCTATCCAGACGTGACTCGTGCAATACACCAATACGAAGAAACCAATGACGGAAAAAGGTCTATATATCTTGCCTGGGGCGGCGGGTTGGCCAAAGGAAGACTGTGGAAGTGATAGAACCATTCCACCACTGAACCTTCATAGGGGTTAACTAAAGCAATCTGCAAGCGGTTGGAATGCGTCATTCTAAAACTGCAATCACTTCTCTAAAAGGGTTTGATTCGTAGCTTCATCTCAAAGTTTCGTGCAGCCGTTTTAAACGAATCCCCAAGCTTTTTTAAGCTCTCTTATGCGGACGGTGTCTTTACGCCAACAAGAAGGAGAAAATACGGACAGTAGCATTCAAGATTGTTTGATACTTCCCAGAATTAAATAACCCGAAGCCAAACGAATCGTCACCACCATTAAGTTTGGCAAAGCGGATTAATTCAGTTCGGCAGCCATCGGTACCGCTACCACGAACGATCTTCTCATTCTAGCTCCGGAACCAGCAGAAGAATAGAAACGGCTTCTCATCGTGTGGAATGATGATTGTCATATTTGCAGTATAACTACTATCACTCGGTTTGAGATTGACCTACGAAGCAACGCTGGTAATAGAGTGTCGCACTCCTCGGTTGCTCTCCCTTTATTTGATTCATGGTATCAATAGCGCTGAACAGGCAGAGAGCAATGTTCGAGTATTTACCGCGTTGCGTGCCGTGTTCTGTTCAGAACACGTGTCGTGGTCTCTAACTCGCCGCGTTGATACGCTGTTAGAAGATAACCGAACGTGCCATCTCGGAGTCGTTCCGGTTGCTATAGCAACTTAGTGAGATTTCGAGCTCTAGTTGATCGCATGGGTGAGACAACGCATTGTTGGAAAAGAGACAGTTTACGCGTGCGTTACCCCAGCAACCAACACAAGACAATTCCTGCTCGGTGCAAACGGATGATAAAAAAAAAAACAACTTTCAGTTGTATGTGCTTCATCATCAACGGCCCCGAACGTGTACGAGAAAGCAAAGGACATTTTCCAACTTGTTTCATCTGTGCATCGGAGAGGTTAGAATGGAAACGCGTAAAGATCGTAATCTTCTCTACCAGTGTCCAGTTGTTGGTGAGCGGTTGTTGGGACTGGATGTTGTGCTGTACTGGTGAGATAACCTTAACGAAACTTTTGTGTGGTTTAAACATATTTCTGATTGAAGGTATTTGCCGGGGGATATTTGCTTTATCGCTATCGCTCTAAACGTATTTGTTTTCCTTCGAGGTGTAGCCTTAATGTCTGCATCTTGAAAACTGCCCTGCGCAAACGATCATCCCACTGAAAAGATGTTGGTGTAATGGTGTATGCAAGCAGATTGGTCTTCTTCGCTGGAACTATTGGAACTGGATCTTTCATTCTCTTCCCGTCTTCGTAAAAGAAGCCACGTCGGGCGCGCACGCATATCCCATCCCGGAGAATAAATATTGAGCAACGGATGCAATTATTTTCATTACAGAGAAGCAGCACCTAAACGCAAGGGAGCGGGTGGCAAGGCCAGAAACGGGGCACCCAAAAATGGCCGCGGAGCTAATGCAGGAGCTAATGGTGGTGGAGCAGGTGCAGCATCCGGAAGACGTGGACGATCCCGATCACGCCGTGCTAACTCAAGCGTTCGTGGACGCAGTGGTAAGTGAAGGAAACACGCGTTTGATTTGCTTTGCGAGACAAACGAAATTTAATTGTACGTGGTGTATTGTCTCTTTACAGCATCGAAGAACCGTACCGGAGTTGCAAAGCAGCAGCCCAAGAGCCGCGAAGAGCTGGACAGCGAGTTAGATCAGTATATGGCAAACACGAAATCCTCGCTGGATAAAGAAATGGACCAGTATATGAATGGCTTCGGTTCGGCACGCATCTGAAGTAGCTCTTCATCGGTCTGCCATCTACACGTTTAGCTACACCACCACAACATGTCGTTTTTAGCTAAAATTAGCAACTCGACACTACTAGCATAGGACACTCCTATACTCCCGATACCTATGAGTGGTATAACTACGTAATCGTTAAGCAAAAAACACGAATAATATGCCCAGAACTGATGGCATCGTGACTTACAGCATAAGTTTGAAATTAGTTTTATTTAACCATACTACCAGTAAAGATGCATATTAAACATTGTATCATGTACAAAGAATTCTCACTGTAGCTGTTAAACTTACATGAATAAACGACAAAAAAAAAAAGAATTTTACTTCACATTTAGGAGAACACAAACGAAGTTGTGCATTTCTTCTGTTGGATGTGGTATTTTTGTTGTCTGATGACATCTACGAGCCATCGCTCTCTCGTTCTTTCGCTCTCTTTCTCCCTCTTCGGTTTCATTTCAACACCGCTTCAAGAAATGCTAGATGCGTGACTTGCGCGGAAGCGTACGGCCTTTTGTTTGACAGGTTTGTCAACGGGAAGGTCACAGGAACAGATGACATAAACAACAACAGTGAAGTTCGCTGCCGGCAAACACCGTGTTTCGGGAGCAAAAATAAGATAAAATTGTGCGTGAAAAGTGTTCACATAACCGCGTGAATTGTGTGCGTTGTGCGTGTGTGTGGTGTGCGTATCGCGAGTGTAACCAATGGCAACGATGAGATCCGAGGAAGGAAACCTACAGGTGGGTGTGTTTTGTTTGTGGGCGCAATGTGGGCTTAAGCGGAATGTTGCTTCGAATTTAAATGTTTTACAGGGGAGAAAGTTATTTAAGAAATGCTGTCTAGCTTTCCAAGCTTCCAATCAATTCAATTTAATCAACTTGCTTGCTTCTAATCAACTCAATCAAAATAGTTGTAGCGATGACTCGTCCCATCCTTCTATTCCTCTTGCAAATTTAGTTTCGTTCAATTAAAATAAATTTTCAATATTAACGAACACTAGCAACACTAGCATGAGTAATCTTTACGTAATTGTTTACGTGCTTTCGTTATACATAATCACTTTCAATGTCATAAAGCTGATAAGTGCGTGTTCCCAAGCTACAATTGATTACCATGGGTGCGGGGTCCGTATGAGCAATGGCAAGATTGTGATAGGCAATCTTCATCACAACAACGACACGAACGGTTTAATGCACGTTTTAATTACTCTCTGCGATCACCACCTGATTGGCTGCCAATGTGTGTGCAACATCCTTTCGTCTAATATTAAGGTAAATCATCCCGGAATGTGCAAGCTCGTTTCACACGCAGTCGAAAACGTTTCTTTACGGTCGATCATTAGCAAATGACGATTTCTGCAACGTACATGGCACATGCAGCAGCACCACCACCAGCAGCCACGAGACAGCTGCACGGCGATAAGAAGATGGGAGTTGATGGGCGAATGATACGATGGCCCAAAAGTTTCACTTACACGGCTCGTTGGGCGTAGTATATAGCGTGATTGATGCGCTATTACAATTTTATCATCACATAAAAGTTTGTAATACCTCTGCCTTAGGACGGTAATTCCATTACCGATTTGCCCTACGTACGTTGGAGATGATGATGATGATGATGATGATGATGATGGTCTTAAAGGACAAAAGGGCAAGAGCAAAGGGAAGATAGATACGGTGGTGATATGGTAAGAAACCATGTACAACAAAAAAGAAAAGAATGCTTCAAAAGTTTTACTTTGCAACTTTTATGTGTTGCTGTCTGTCTTCCGAAGCATGGCAGCATAATTAAATCTTCGCAAAGTCAATTTATGACTCATCGATGATCTCTGCAGGGCATCGGAATGGAAACACATTCTTCCCTCCACTGCTAGCTTTTGTTTTTCTAGCAAAGCATTAAACAACTGGACGCATTACTTCTGAGGCTGGGTTGAGCTTTTTTGGGGGGTAATAAAACAAAACGACTACTTCCGGGGCATATGCATGTTTTACGTTTTTGTGTATTACACATCCTCACGTACACCATTTACGCTCCCAAGTGTACGTCATGAAGGATGTGCATTTTTTTTTGCTTACCATTTAGTTGCCATGAACAAAACAACCGTCTGCTTAAGTCTTTCCTTATTGAATTCCCCGCTCAGGCCAATAACCAACACTGTGTTGTGTGTTGGCCTTGGGAAGGGGTGTGTGGGAGCTAGTATGGCCATGTATGTTTGCTGCATGCACGTTCTTTGTTTCCCATTGGTGACGTACTTCCCTCCAGCAACTCTGCACCCTCCAACCTAGGTAGATCCGGGAAGATTTAGTTCTCGGTTGCCGTTCTAGTTTACCGCACCAAATGGTTTTCGTGTTGCGCAATAGGGTGTGTGTGAGTAAGTATATGGGATATATGGGAAAACCGCAGAGACTTGAGGGTTTTTGCAAATCGCTTTCCATCCCCCAACATAGTACATCACATACACGCGTTCGTGAGTGATGGTGCTTATCGCGGAAATTCAAACCGAGCTCCATTCCACTAGAAAATCCACCAATTTTTCCTTCCCGCTGCTCTACGGCGGAGTGATTGATGTACTGAGGCAGGGTACTGAGGACTAATCTCTCCCTATAAGCGGAAGGCGAATGTCAACCGGCGAGTTCCCGCTTCCGAGTGGAACACCCGATGATGCGTGTGTAAACGTAGTAGAAAAGATTATGTTTGATCGCTCAAAAAAGGGATACCACATCGACCGGCTGCCGCGGATATGGGGACGGTGGCTCCCTGCACCGCATGCGTGTGTGTGTGTCACATCTCGTTCTTCGTTCCGGGAAATTCCAATGTGGAAAAGTTCTGCACCAGCACCGATATATATCCTTTCAAAAATCTTCTACCAAACGAGGCAAAAGGAACACGGCTCTGTTATTCAAAGTAGCCCGGTGATGGTTACAAAATCGCCACAGCCGGGACGACGGTGTGTGCCAGGTGTCGAAAGGATATCATATTCCCCCGGTCGCAAGAACGCGAAACGCGAATGGCAAACAAACATCTTTTTCGTGCCGCCGCAAAATACGCCCCGCCAGTCAGTGGATGGGTATGCGATTGTTTAGACACCATACCAAATAAACCCGAATGAGCTTTCGACTTAATCACCGCTCCGGAAGACATCGGAAGACGGCACGGTGAATCTCGGAAGGGAGATGGATGAGCACGACCGCCTGTATGTGAGTGTGTGTGATTGCATGCTTTTATACTTCTTCAGTGCAATCCCTCACCAACAGAACTGTAACACACCTGCCAAAGCCCTCCGGCGATGCAGTAGTGCGCGTAGAAGTTTACACTCGCAGAAGATAACTCCCGTGTGTACCGTCTGTAATGAATAGGGGGCGAGCAAAAGAAAAATCCCCTACATACAGCCACATTCTTTGGCGTGAATCCTTTTGCTGGTAAATGGAAATTGCAGCATAACGTGGAGGGGAAAACGCGTCATGAGATTGTTTTACGTGCTTTTCCACTCGCTGGGGGTAATTATTCTCTGTGCTAAAGCTGGCAACTATTTACAGCTGAGCCATTTGGTGGGCCTGGTTGGGTTAGAAGTGTATTAACACTAAATAAGTATCTTTGAGAATATGCACGGTTTGAGGAGCACAAATGGTAACGCTGAAACTGATGAACCTTAGCTTAAAGTAAACTAGGCAATTTAGCTTTATGGCACGTCTAAGGATATGGTCTTGCATTCGGTGGATAGATCTAAGATGAGTCGCTACTTCTTCGTCAGCATTACTCACGAAGTTTGTGGTTGGGAAAGAGGAGGAACTTCATAATCGGAGGTGAAACAAAGAGTAGTGGTTGGTCTTATGGAATATCCTTAACAAACCATGAGTGTCTAGCATCTGACACAAGAGGTAGTGCCACTCGTCGGTTCCATAATTTTAGAGCTCTGTGTGTGCTTTTTGATTTCTTTTATATAACTCTTTATTCAACGATTGAAAATAAATCGAATATATCAACCTACCAAAATATTCCCATTAAAATAACTGTTTTACAGAACTATCAAGACCTCGGGGAATTCTGTCCTCGTCGTATTTCACGTATACACACTGCGATCGCGGATCAAACAGATCGGCAATAATTTATAGAATAAAAAGGACACATGTCAAATAACAAAATGTCTGTTACACGACTGAATCGGTTCAAGATCCCATCTAGACCGCACCAGCTACGGATAAATAAAAGGTCCTCTTGCGATTCGGATCTCTACACTGCGATCTCGGGGAGGTCCTGTGTCGGAGGGGTTCAAATCCGATCCGGACCGTTCCCCCGTAGTTAGGACTGACTATCCAACTACGTGGTATCATTAAGTCTCGTAAGCCAGAAATGGCAGGCATGACCGGGGCAGGTCGTTACGCCAAACACTACTACAATACTCTTTCATGTGGCAGACGATGAAATATGTCTGAGAAACCCAATGCGAACAAACCTTTGGAATTAGCCACCATGTTCATACTGAGCTTCCTGTGATACTGTCCACATTACTCTATACACCTTCACCATTCTAGTTCACTAGAGAGCAACGGGTTAATGAGGGGAAATGCTCCAGAATTTGGGATTGCGATTAAAATACATCAGATGATCTCGTTTTAAATCAGCTCAGGGTTCTAAAGCAGTTGTACTCTTTCTCATCGCCAACTTCCCATTATAAGAACCCATGTACTGTTATCATGGCGGGCACTAGCCTATTTTGTCATCGTCATATCCATATTCAACCGAATCTTATGAGTGTACGGAGTGCCTCAAATTTCAGTTTTATGTCTCCTTCTACAGATCTGTCATAATAGGGACAACTTATATCTTTTCTTATAGCAATACTACCTCAAGAAGTATCAGAAAAAACTTCTGGCTCCTTGAATTGAGTTTACCATCTTTGTTACAGCCCCTATTTCTATCCTACACAACGAATATACGACTTCTATGACCCCAAGCAAATCTACGATATCCATCTCTTCGCGGACAAGATCACTTTGGTTAACCCACTTTCACTATCACTAATACCGTCTAATCACATCATAAATTGGTGTATTGTTCATTGATGCTCCGGCCTCGATAGATAACTTTCCCGAGTTAAATCACTGGAACTTCCTACAACAAAAGGCACAGAGAAAAGAAATGGCGCAATATTCCACGTATCGATATGAATTAGCGAAATCAGTTTCGTTTGAAGAAGGATTGAGTTGTGCGAATGAATAAAGTTTTGTCTCCACGCCCACCAAGCCGCTGATCTTTCACAGCACCAGCATTGGCAGTCATCGTGAGCCTCATTCTGTCGGTCATTCATATTTAATAAACAGCAACGACCATCGCACTAAAGATAAATTAGTTCTTACCCGCAACATCGGCTACAACGGGTTTTTATATGTTCCAGTTATTTGCCAGTCCGTTCAACTTAATTTGCTACTTGCTAAGAATGCTTACGCTTCCCGTCTCCCCTTCAAGACCGTTCATACCGTCTTTCTCGTGGTCACACGACCACATACCCTACTGGAAAAGGGGGAAAAAAGGGCAACACGGCAACAGAAAGACGAACTCTCCCCAAAACTGTCTATCCCAGCAGTATTCGCTATTAATGTCCTGTTATGGTTTTAGGTTGCCTCTTTGCACACGGTTCTTTGCCTGCGTTACCCGGCAATGCCTCAACAGGGGCATATCTCGCCCCCGACTTCCCGCCGGCACAGCCGAAGCCCAGTCTCTCGATAAAGCCCCTAAATTGCTACAATTCATTTGCTACTTCTACTGCTGCTGCTGCTGCTGTTGCTGAGCCTAAGCGGACTACCGGCGGGTGTAGAGATTCTGGCGGGGATTGACGCAACATGAAACATCCCCGGCATCTTCCGCATCGCATTTCCCGTCCCCCGGACGGAACGGATTGATTGAATAACATCAATCAATTAGCAGCGGGACGGACGACACTTCGACGCGAGCGAGATGGAGCGAGTGGACGCGTTGTGCCCAAAAACGAAACGAATATCCAATATCGGGTGAACTCAGCTTGCGTTCTTATGCTCTGCAGCAAATGGAGTAGATGTTCGCTTATTTTCGTGTGAACCCTGCTCACGTCCCTCATAGCTCTCCCTGTATCCCCTAGCCCACCAACAGGCAGTGGGGCTAAGTGGATTTTGAAGACACTCTTAAGGGATTTGTTTTACCCCGGGGTAGTTGTCCGCGTGTGTTTCCGAGTCCGTTCTCGGGCTCCATCATCCATCAGGCAATTTGATTGAACCGATACTGGCTACGGCGCTACAATGTTTCGTCTCGCGCCTTAGACGCGGCGAGAGAGGACGATGAAAGCGATTCGGAAGGCGATGGGGGCAACCGGTACTTTTTATGCCCAAGAAACATTGTCGGATCGTGAACTCGTCTCGTGCGTCATGGGCACGGATTTACCGACGTGGCGCTATCAAGTTATCGTAATCGTGAATTTGCAACATAAGACCACCCGCGCGGTGGCTGCCTGCAAAAGCGTAGGAGAATGTAAAAGTAATTTGTATTTTTATGAGCCATCGTAAAAGCTTCCAGCTCTCCATCACGCTTTCGCCGCGCCCGACCTCCAGCGGATGGGTTTCTACACTGGGCGGGGGAACATTTTCGGTGGAAATAATTCAAGTTGTTTCACATTAACGCGAAGCATTCCGAAGGAGTGGGAGTCGTTGATCATACCATCATCAGCAACTTCGGTGCTTGAGCTGCCATCGGGGTGAAAGGCAAAAACCCCCTGCGTAAACCCCGGGCCAAACGGAGACTTTCGCGTATCGTCAATTTCGCAAATGAAGAAGTGAACCAGACACGACAGTATCCTGCCAAAAAAGGTACCACTACTCAAGCCGCGGGAGTCACTGCCACTGTCGGGCAAGTACCGAAATGTTCGCCCTGCTGCAACATTGAGCTTTCCGTTCGTGTTTGGGTGAAGTATTCCCAGTTTCGGGGTGGGAAAAATTCTAAAACAAAAAAAGAGAGAAAAGCTTGACAGAATACTCTTATATCTCCACGATGTTTTCACCAGCCATCGGAACATTCGTTGTGACTTCCCCCCAGCTCCCCCTTCCCTTTCCCGTCCTCCTACTCCGTGTTCGTACCACATGGAGAAATAATTAAGCAGTGCAGTGCTATAAAAAGTTAATCAAACGATTGCTAATTTGTTTACCACCGGGGTGTGTCGTTTTTATTATTACTTTTTTTTCGGTTCGGTTGTTCCATTCGCTTTGTGGTGTGGTGTGGTGGGTGGTTTTCCTTTTGGCGGGGCCAAAATTTACGGTTATCCGGTTGTCACTTTAAGCTGCCCCGGGAGAGCGCGAAATTGAGGTTCGTTTTTTTTTTCAAGCAGGTCTGGTGGTTGTGCTTGTGCCAGTCGGTACACTGGGACGGTAAAGCGGTTACCAAGCGATTAAACCACACGAAAAGGTAACCCAGGGAAGCGTGGTTCCCTCCTCTCCTAAGGTTGGCGAGGCAGGATGGCCACAAGTATGGTTTCGGCTCTGTCCCTTGCACAGAAGCTTCGCCGCCGCACACTGAATCGCTGTGTGCCGTTGATCATTTCGATTGTTATTTGTTTTCTCCCCGTTGTGCCCTAACCCGATGGTGGAAACTGTTAAAATGGGCGAGACACCGGAGGATGAGTCCGTTTGGTGGGAATTCGAGAAAAATTCGTGATAATCATCAGCATAACGAAGGCTGCCCGCCTTCCGCCCTCACCTGATGGTGGAAAGCTCTCATTCATTTGTTTGAATAAATATACATACCAACTGGGTTATCTTTTTTCCCCGCTTTGTTGGCGTACGGCCCGAAACGCTCGTCCCTTCTGATCGCCATCACCCATAACGAGTGAAGCGCAAAAACAAGCCACAGCGAAAACAAAAAAAATACACCGATAAAAGGATATATTTACGGAAAAAAGTATACCAACAACGGAAACCCACCAACTCGGATCTCATGGTCAGCCGCGCGCTGGCTTAAGGGTACGAGTGCGGGGATCCTGGGTATAATTTACCTTTATAATTTATTCCATCAATTCGCGGAGGCTAATTTTGGAGTGGGCCACCGAAAAAGCAATGCAAAAACAAAAAATGAAATAAAACCCTGCTGTGATTTTTTTGTGTGAGGCGCACGAACCAAAGGAACAACAGTATTGATGGTGAAATTGACTAGCTGACGTACAACATTGTCAGCAACATGGATGAGTATGTGTGTGTGGGTCATTAGTGATGATGAACGGACGTAAGTACGGGTCAATAGAGTCAATAAATTACGCTAGCAAGCGTGACCCGATAGTATAGGTTTTTCCTTTTTCCATACGATAATTTACGGTCATTGTTACAGTAATCTGTTGTCATTTGATACAAACGAGGACATTCCTCAGGAATGGACCGATAATGAATTTGAAGATCACCAATCACTCAAGAATTTTCTCAAACGTGAAGAATTTGCAAAAGAGTGTTATAATATCCTAGAGCGAATTTCACTGATTGATAATTTTGGGTCTATATCGCCTAAAAGTATGCAATCGTCATATTGAGCTTCTCTTTCTTTTTATTATGATATTTTTAAAAGCATGAGTTTCTTCATTTGCTATTCCTTCATTTTTTGAAAAAAATTCTCCTTTCCCGGAAATCTTCGACAGCTCTTAATAATTATCCTGGATGTGTGTCGGGAGGAACGTTAGCCCAACACACAGACGCATCAGAAGCCTGCAGCACATTATAGAGTTACGCAGTCTCAATTTAAATAAATTATACAAATTTTCATCATTTCAAACCTCCACTCAGAATTTGCATAATTTTAACTCCGGAAGATCTAAAGATTTTATTCAGAATTTGTGGGTAAAACAGGAAGATTTGTTTTATCTTTATCTGTTGAATGTTTGCATACAGCGCGTCGTAAAATCAGCAGCATCAATTGTGAAACTGCAAAAAAAAATGCGCACACTGGAGTAATTCTAGCTCAAGGGGATGTTGTTTTTCCCAATTATTAAGCTTACAGCTCCTCCATTTAACGGCAAATCGTATGAGCAATACAAGAGCACACCATAATTCTGCCCAACCTCCGATCCGATTACTCATCCAAAATGGCAATAAAATGAAGCATTTTACTTATACTCCAATCAGATCCGCTTTTTATGACGTACCATGTTGCATGCGCTTGGGAATTCCAGAACTCGGATGGAGATGAAGTAACAATCCTCCGTTTTTATCTACAAATGCGAGGTCATTTAGCTTTACTCCCGAAAGCGGGCAAAATGAGGAAGAGGAATTTATTGTTTTACAACAATCGGCTCACCGGTGGTCCGCTGGCCAAAGCGGACTTGTAGGGAAATGGATATGGATGAGCGAAAGATTTATGCGTTTGCGAAATGGCACATAGCACATAGGCGGCAAAGGCTCAGTAGTGATGTCGGTACCATTGTGTGTCGTAAAAGTGCTGATTCTTAACGAACCTAGCACAAGACAAACCCCCCCCCGGTGAAAGGGATGAAGCGTTCCGCTACTAATTGCACTCAGCAGCACACTAACAACAAAACTGTCAAAATAGCACCGCTTGACAGTTCGCCCTTTTGACAGCGTACGTTCATTCGTCGCGTCGATTGTTTTATGGTTTCTCACGTTCCGTCTATTGGGACGGGTAAGTTTCCACAAATGAAGGATAAAAACACACTCCCGGCATGTGGTAAAAGGTCCATTTCGGTAGTCGGTTACCGCCTTCCCCCTCCCAAACGCTTGTCACCTTTCCCGGTGCCATTGTAGTCTGCGGGACTTTCGGCCATTATCGGACGAACGCCGTCCTTCTTCTCTTGGGGCGCCGGTTTTTGTTTGGTTGTGCTATCACATTCGACCGTCCCCTACCCCAGTTGTGGTTGTTTTATATCATCGGTTTGCCGCAAGCAGTCAGTCCAACTGTGGGAACGCACACACACACACGTATACATCAGGACACGATGGCCATAGTGTCAAATGACAACGATTTATTTGCGTCACCAGTGGCATTAATTTTATTTCTCCCATACGTGCTGAATTGCGTATACAATTCGATTAAATGGCACCCATTTCGAGTTCGGGTCCATTGTCGTCCCCGCGCAACAACAACATCAACGACCCAAATGAGTCTCCTGAACCGGCAAAATGGTGCACACACTGGAATGAAATTGCAATTGATGGAACAAGATGAAGTTCGGCTGAGTGGCAGGCGACGCAGCAAAAGCGACGGTCGAAGGGAACCGTGGGAAAAATGCTCTAGATACAGAACTATCCGAAATGGCAAGACAGTAGCAATCGAAATGGAATCGAGAAAAATGGCCACCAGTTGGTGGAGGCGCCTAGCCGTGGTTGGCTGCCCGTGGCAGGGGAGGAAAATTCGATTTCGGTGCAAAATCGAATATGTTGAACCGACCGACCGATCACAGTTGGATGGTTGGATTTTATTTACTTTCCGCAGCGTCCACGCGCTGCTGCAGTCGATCGAATTATTTCTGCCGATTTGTTTGCCATCATCGCTGCTGTAGTAAATGACAGTTGTTTTGGGAGTGGTAGGGGGGGGGAGGCAGAAGGGGGACGAGGACTAGACCAAATGGGAAGCAAAGGGGGGAATGGGAATGCTCGAACCTTCTTCACACCGTCTACCTTTTTGCAAATGCTCCCGAAAATCCTCGGAGACGGAAATGATATGTTATGCGTCAGTCGCCCCAGTCGGCTCCCGTTTTGGGGGTTCGGTCCAAACTGTTGTGGCATTGTGCGCGCGTGCTGCGGAAACGGTCGACGACGCAGAATAATGCAAAAATGACACGCAGCAGAGCAAGTGTTGCGGTTGTCTATTGATTATTCAGCCACCGCTGGGGCTGAGTTTGTTGCTGCCCTTGTTTGCGCAGAGGCTTTCCAACCTGCCAGAACTATTGTGGTGCGTGCGTGTGTGTGTGTGTGTGTGACCGTGTTTCCTTCGTCGTCGCATGGTTTGGCATAATGTGTGTGTGTTGCGGAAATGCGTGCGTGGCATGGTTAGGTGAGATTGAAATTGGTTGATGTAAATTTTGACGCTCCTTCCAGCGGTAACTTCACATGGCCGGGTTGGGTACACTGGGGGATACATTTTTCATGCGATTTTAAATGGATTGATGCATGATTTTTGTATGAAATAAAGTGTGGTTAAAGTTTTCCATTTATTTAATTGAATTTAGCACATTAGTTTGGACTATTGGCGTTGTATGCCATTTGAATTCGACAGTGCACAATTAAAAGCGATCCTTATTATACTGATTGCATACTTCTGGGCGCAAATAAATAAGCACCCCATCAACACGCTAGTTCATCGCCTGAATGTATGCTATTAGTCTTTTAATGATCATTTTTTACAGTCGGCGGTGTTTTCTTCAAGAACTATAACCTGAAGAGGTCTTGGCACTGCCATTTCTTGCCTTCTTGACATGTGTTTTCAGGATAGTCTTAATCGCGGACAATGTGGAAATAAAATATTGCACATCTACTTTTGTTAGGTTTCGAATAGAGTAACACACTTATTGCACTTTTTAGAAAACTTCAAAGGTATACTTTTTAAAAGTGTTTTGCTCTAACCAGTTGCTGTTGTATTTTTTTATCATATCTTGAACTTATTGAAATTAATTTAATTAGTGCTATACTATTCCTTCCGTTTTTTGGCTATGCTACTAATTCGTTAAACCCAACTGGCTGTCGGTTTGCAATGTTAACCAACCTGACACGGCCTAAGATCGGTACGCTTGCATCCTACATCTCGATACGTTCATGCACTTCAGCAAATCGCATTAGGCAACCAATGCGGCCGATTGGTTAAATGTCAAATCCCGCCTCAAATTGCCTGTGTCCCTGTGTCGGAATACATCAGCCCTTTCCGAATCTGTTGCGCTGACATTTGGAAACGGTTGCAAATGTAAACACACAAGTTCGTAGGTCAATTAAACCGATTTCGTACGTCCCAGTTTGTCGTCCTGCATCCTCCATCCTCCTCTTTCGCATCATTACCCCTCGAACAACGTGGCTCGGTGAAACTGACTGTCAGGAAGCTACTTTCGAACACCGAATCCATCCATCCGAAGTTGGCAGTGTCCCTCGGGGGAATGGCAGCTGCAAGACGATAACACGATTTACGTACTGCACACGCAGTACGTACGCACCACATCCTGCGTATGGGCGGTTGTGGTAGGCTTTGCGCCACGGGCGAATATTGATCAACCATCGTCAGCGTGCTGGAAGTTGCAACAATAAAGCCACCATCAACAACACGAACAAACAGGAACGCTTGTGGCGCGGCGGTCTCGGTGTAAGGATGATCGAAAGCCGCGAGATCCGTGCTACCGATACAGCGCACCGTTGCAATGCGGCGTACGGACACTCTCTACACGCCGTGGTCGTGGCGACTCCCGATGGGACCGAGGTGTCTATTCGGTGGCGCAAAATTAAGTGCTCCCATGAATGCTTGCCGTTGTGTTGCCGGTGGTTGGATGCAAGGAGGCCATCGGGAAGGGAAGCGACGAACAATGTACTGAAGCTGCAGGATTAACTGAAGCGGGGGTAAGGATTTGTGCGGGCGTGGTAGTGTTTCGGATAAAGGCGTAGCGAGTGCCGAGGATTAATCTGCATAATGCAGAAGCAATGGCGGAGTGCGGTAGGCTGTGTGTGGAGCGCGGACGTGGGTTAAGGGTATAAATATTTTATAGAGCACGAATATGCGTGCCCGGGCCCACTATGAATTGATGCAGCAGAGTGGCGCATGGTAGGCGAAATAGATCCGCTGGAAGTTTATTGAATAATGCAAAGAAGATGGCCTACTCGGTGTGCCAAAGCATCATTGGTTCAGTCGATACGGTGGGTTTGCCTTGCAGTACTGCTGCTGCTGCTCGTCAACAAAGTTCGTTTCCGATACCATTGAAAGTCGGCAGAACTTTACGGCCGAATTCGGGGTGGGTTTTAAAGGTTTTCGGTACAATAGTATGGCGCAGTTTGTTTTTTAACAATAGCTCATAATTTGAGTCAATCGCAATTTATGTATGTAAAACTGATATCACATATAACAGGCTTTCGAATCTAGTAGTACATCATAAAAGCATCCACCGACCTGGTACTAAGTGTTAAGATACTAAGGTCGTCTCAGTGATGTTCATGATTTGTTTTCATTTATATTAATCTTATCATCAAATTATTCGAAAATGCTACAATGATCTAATTTTAATTTTTTATCAATAATACTATCTCTTGATAAGCCTTTGGTTAGAGTTATGGTACCAGTGGATCCTTATCAACATTGGGATGCTTATTCTCTGCTAACTTTCCAAACAAATTGGCAAACCGATTTAGTCTGTGCTTTGTAATCCGGTGAAGGATAGATTGTCTTTGTATTAAAAGTTTCAATCAGCTGCTCGGAAATTGTTTAAAAAAGTCGTTCTTCAAAAACTAGTTGATAATAACGTACATGTTTCCCATATGTTCTCAAATTAGCCGTCTTGAGACCTAAGCTATCTGGTTGAAGTTATCATTAGACCCAATTTTAAGATAAACATTTGATTTTATAAATTGTTAAAATATATCTCTCTTGTTGAAGTTCAAGATGTTGATATGTGCAAGAATGTTTGTGACGGATGCAAACTGTATTTTCACTTTACGCCTAATTCTACTGATAACAACTTGGGCTTAATGCTGTGATACTAGTTCAATGATGGGCAAACTTATTGGAGCAGAGAGCCACATTTCGTTAAAAACCCTTAAAAATGCAGGTTGGAAGGAATGCTGTGAAATAACTGTAGAAACTCATAGAAGAAATTGAAGATATCTACTATACAGTAGAGGAGTCCCAAAAGCTTTTGGGTTATTCGCTTTGTAATGCTACCAACTGTCTAAAATCGATTTAAAGCTTATATTCCGTTCCGAAGAATCGAAGAAAGATGCTTGAGAAAAATGTTATACACATGGAGAATATTTATCTCCATCTTATTAACTAAATTTATTTATTCAAATACATCTACAATTGAAGGAAAAAAAATAAGAAAAGTTTGTATTGATCATTCAGAACACATTGCCTCCTCAAAAATATCAACCCTCCGTATGCGGCTGTCGAGCTGTATTTTACCGACAGTGGTCGTTGGCTAGTTTGTTAGTGCAATTTATTGATTCCTCTGAAATGGTACTGGAATACAAATCCTATATCTAATTCATATGCAAAGCCTCAGAAGTCACATAAAAATCACCGCTTTTGCAATTGGATGGATGGAGAGTGAGAAAAAAAGTGTATGTACCATTGTGTAACAAATCCTAAAAAAATACAGCTTTCCCCAACCAACTGTACTGCAGGCCTGTCACTAAATATTACCACTAAGCCTTTACTTTATGCTTTACATTGTGTGGCAACAATACAGTGTGTTGTAGAGATTTGCACCAAAACAACAACAAAAAAGTTGCGCATACTCGAAGCAAAAACATGCCCCACGTGTATGTTCTTCCCCCCTGGTGGTGACTTTGTGAAACAATGCAAATTTAATTACCGTATGGTGTGTGCATGCCTTTCGGCGGGCGCTAGCCCGTACATATGTCTTCACTCGGGTTGATTTTATTTCGTCCCCGGTCTCAAAATGAAACCACGCTCCTAAATGTGCTTTGGCATCGATTTATGTTCACGCATAGCAAAAAAAAAAGTGCGACCAGCGAGAGCGGCACGCAAAAAGAAAAGCTCTTCTCGCGCGCCTTTATCTACTTTGCGCTTTAGGGCGAGTGTCGCCCTATTGTGCTCACCGTGAAACGATGCACATTAAAAAAGCAAACGTTATTTTATGCACTCTCGTGCATAATTAATTTTCTCTCCCCCGCTTACCGCATCGCTTATCACCGCTCACGGATTACAGTTTGGGTCGTCGTTTGGTTAGGCCGGTCGCAAATGCCTGGTAAAGTCAGGATATGTGTGCAAGGCACTGGGATCTTGAATAGTATGGGAACGTGCAACCATGCAACGAACTCCGGTCACTACCGGGCACCGGATCCGCATACCTAGCGATGGTGCAGTGTGAAGGTCGCAGATTTTTTTTGCTCCTCTTTCTATTTGTACGATTGTTTTCGGGGCGTTTGTTTGATAGCACGCGTGATTCATGCTTTTCGTGGGTAGGGAATAGCTTTTGGGCGAAAGAGTGCTTAGGGTAGCCATTTTTGGAGGTATAGGCCCGCGCGCAACGGTACATAAATAATAATATCGCACAAAACGGATGGCAGTTCGCGGGAACGCCACAGTGTGCCAACGGCTCTCCGGTGATGCATATCGGGCGATGCACTGCTATCGGGCATCGATGCACGCAACGTGCAACATGCACCTTATGCATGGGAACCAATAAACGCGATCGAGGTCAACCTGTCTTCCGCCGTGGACCCGGCGCACAATCAAAACCCATTCCATGAATAACACCGAAACGCTGAATGCTGCTATATATTTCGAACGGAGACTGTGTACCTTTTATACATTTTTTTTCTCGTTGTTTTGGCCACTGTTTTTCTAATGATGTGCATCCCGCTGACGGGTAACCGATTGCATGTGAATATTGGAAACAGGCCGTTGTTTTTTTGGGCAAGACCGCTTTTATCAGTGTACCGTTCATCAAATAAAATGGTTCCATTTTGCTGCACGCTTTCGAACCGCTCCGGCAAAACCTCCGGAGCGGAGATTGTGTGCGTTGTGTTGGTCTTTTTTTTTTGTTAAGCTCGCGTGTCATAACGAATTTCTGCAGCCGGAAATGCGCCAAGAACTGGTTGGAACTTTGTTTGGTGTGTTTGTGTGCGCGCCCGAGAGCTGCTAGGTAGAGTGGGAGTCATTGCAATCCATTTAGGTTGAGTTGATTTCGTGAATGATTGCATGCTGACAGCGTTAATGCAATTCTTGGGCGGGAATTCATTACGGGTGGGAGTTATTTATATAAGATGTGTGTTAGTGCTATTTATTGAAAAAGCGTTTCCATGTGTAAACAGACAAATGTTGTCCCATCAAAATCTGTAACGTTCTACACCGTTGAAAGATAATTTAGACAATGTTATTAAGGTAAAGAAAATAAATGTGTTTCAACTCTCCCTTCCGACGGCTTCTTGTTATATGCAGACGACCTCAAAATATTTCATCCTGTGTCCTCAATTTCCGATTGCTCCTTTCTCCAACACGCCCTTAACTCC
>KB663610.1:14800862-14920419 GCA_000349025.1 Anopheles minimus | reverse complement strand
CAAATCACTTGGACTGATCGTCAGACTCTCATCGGAAATCCGCGACCCTATCTGCCTAAAGGCTCTGTACTGCTGCTGGGTTCGTTCTACCTTGGACTACGCTGCTGTTATCTGGTCTCCACTAGGTTCAGTTGCGTTGGCCAGGTTGGAGAGTGTTCAGCGAAAATTCACTCGCGTAGCAGTTCGCCGTTTCCTCACAGGTTACCAGCATCCTCGACCATCTTATCCCATCCGCTGTCAACTTCTTGGCCTCGAACCCATTGAAGCTCGGCATTCCCATTCCCGCGCTAGCTTCATTGCAAGCCTCCTCTCCCATGACCTTGACGTTCCTTTCCTTTTATCTTCCGTTCCTTTATACGCTCCCTCTCGGCACCTTAGGAATCGTGCTCCCCTTTACATCCCTTCCCGCCATACACGATACGGTTCCAACGATCCTTTTCTCCAAGCGTTATCGGCCTTTAACGATTCTTACCGCCTGTTCGACTACAACGCCCCAGTGTCCAGTTTTCGTTCGCGCCTACGTAATTCCTCTCCCCACTCACCGCAATAATTGTTCTCCACATTCCTCGCACTCCATCCCCCTACCACTTTAGTACTTAAGTTAATCATTGTTAAGCCCTTGAGGCAGACAAGTAGTAAATAAAATAATAATAATAATAATAATAAAATACAATTACAATAAACAAGTTACAATGATAAACTTTGTAAGTATCTAATGTCTTAAAGTTCTTTAAACACTTACATAAGGACGATACATTACACTTTGCAAGCTTTTCGTCATCTACAGGACGTTTATAAATAAAGAAATAATTTTCAACCCTTGTTTGTCTAAAATTTTCTATAAAATCACATCATAGAATCTTTCAGGAATTATTGCATAGCTACAGGCGCATACTAACATGAATCTATTCAACAATCGTTATATTAGTTCACCAAAGTTTGTTCTATTACCTATGCGCACCTTTATTACTCTGATAAATTATTCACACAGTTTTGAAGCCAGTCCCATCAACATCAACACAAGCTAATTTAGCGCACCACAGAATGTGCTAATTGTGCGCGATGCCGCTGGAAATTATCCATTTGATAGATTGCTTCGACTATCACCGGTGACATTAGGCGGTGATTAGATCGTGATTAAGTTTGTCCCAAAATCCCATAGAAATCCGATCATCCAATATGCCGGCGCAACTTTACACACAATGCATAAGCATCAGCAACGAAAGCCACTACAAAGGGTTGGTTCTCCAACACTAGTTCGTGATGGGGGAAAGGGAGATGGCCGTGTGTGCGAGTTGATTTTGAGTTGATTGGTTCCAGTGGCGTAATTCTATCGCATGTATATGTCGAGCACGATTGACCGCACAATGTGCTCCGGGTGCCTATGTTTGTCTTGACAGTCATGGCTGACCCATCAGGAATGGAGGGGTTTTCGCCGGGTTGTACATTTATTGTAAACAGTTGGCCTTCGCCGTGAACGATGGCGCTTGTTCCAGAGCACAGATAATGGCGCATCTTATTACCATGGGGAGGGGCGTATGGTGTAAAGGCATGACGAGCAGTGTACATTTTTGTTAGAATAGCAAATGATGTTACATTTTTGATCGAAATCACAAAGTAAATGGCGGGAATGGATCGGAACATGATAATGTACAATCGATCGTCATCATCAATTGGACTTGTGTGACTGATTGCGAAATGTTTCAGTTGCTAGATCAATCCAGGATTATTGAAGTAATTCTTTAGAATCAAAAGAAATGTTTTAGAAAATTGTATAATTTTTAAACTTTACCATATTAAAAAAAAACAGCCATTGAAATTTAAATGTACTGCATTACTCTTCATCTCACATTGAAATTCAACAGATAAATTTTAAACAGTCACACGTTGTCACGCATTCAGGAAAAAAACCTATTCCATTGCTCGTAGGGAGTTCTATCGAGTAGGTGGAGGATCTCTCCTCTAACCGCTCAAGTGCGGCTTCAACACAAACGAACCTCAGTTCAGTCGACAATTGTAAGCGCATCGCTTACGATCACCTTCAGCACGATTAGTGTTTCCCGTGTGTTGTGCTCAGTGGTTGATCAGTGCAGTACGTAACGTTGTGAAGTGTTTGTTTGACAGAACGGAAAATAAACTAACACATCAGTGAGCATGTCGCTGGCAGAGAATATTCCGGTGCAAGTTGAGGTTGGTATCGATTTGTTGTGGTAATAAGTGATGGTAACATTCTCATCTGAATGAGTGCATATTCAAGGATTTCAAGTGTTTTCGTGCGTATAATTGTTTGATTTATTATGATAACCAGATATCGGTGTAATTGAAGCAAAATGCTTTATATCATAATGTATTAATTGGCTTTTGAACTTTAGTTAATGGTATTTGAAAAGAATAAAACATGTTTTGTTAGTTAAATTGATTTTCATGCGTTTATCAATTGGATTATTGCATGGAATATGAAACAAAATACCGCAATGAAATTTTTATTTCCACCGAGAGCTCCTCAGTCGATTGTGTTTCTGGTGGTCATGCCTAAAGATGTGCAACATAATTTTTCAGTCGATTGTCGAACCTTCTGTTAGTGATTGCATACTTTCCGGCGTTTATTACTAACTCAATATTTCAATATATTGTTTTTTTTTATTCATCAGTTACGGCCAGGCCGTATTGCTCTTCAATATATTGTTAACATCCTTTAATACAGTATTGAAACATTGAATATTATCGCATACTAATATTTTCTAATTACTTCGCTTCGTGGTATCGAACTCGCTGGGAAATAATTATGCATCGAGCAGCATAATTCAGGAATTCCACCTTTCTGCGGCATTACACATCATGCAAACAATTTATCCGTACCAACTGCCCAACCGTGCTAGGGAAAGTTATGCGAGTTCCACTTGCCTGCAAACTAATAATTGGAAAAGTTGTCATTGCTCACGGCTTCTCGCCATAAAGTCACCATAATATCTGTAAAACCCCCTCCATTAGTGTGCGATAACGTGATCGTACGAAAGTGGCAATGCTTACCCGTCTTAAACTTTGCCTCGTTAGGACGGTTACGCCTGGATCAGTCACCGTCAACCGATGTGTCCGTCGCTTGCATGCCCATTGGAATCAATCGGTCAATTATTTCACTTGCGGCACAAGTGGGAAAATAAAACACACGGCTGACTGGGTCGTTTAATTGTGACCGAGCGTGTTGCCAACGGCTACAGCCGTTCGTCTTTTATGCGGAGCAAAATTTTGTTTCCGTACAGTTTTGTTTTGTTTTTGGTTGCAACCATTTCACGGGATGAAGGTGCATCGGCAACAAATTGTACTGCCTTCGAAGGTGAAAGGTTTTATGACATTTCGAGTCAAGCGACCATTGCTTGGCAAGCATGCAAATACACGGTGCCAAAGCATAAACAGTTCAACCGGAAAGGTGAAAGGTCATAAGGTAATCCGGGTTTTATGCCCACACAAATTTTGCATTCCCGCGTGTAGGACGGGAATGTATGTGTCCAGTGGTGTTGTGTTCGTTAGCGTGATAACTGTGTGATTGAGTTGTTATTTTGGTTTCAATTCTGTGGTAAATGCCTCGCAGACAAATAACCGAGAATTAGTTCCCCGTTGACAGTTCAAGACGTACAGCAGACTAAACTCTGTGTTAAGTAATTATTTGTCACAATTTGCATACATTTAGGCGTGTTACCTGCATGTATGCAATGTGGGAAAATAATCTCGATGTTTCATGGCACGCAGCTTGTTTGCCGCTTTTATCAAGGCCATCAGCTGGGTTTGCAATGCAATAGATGCGCTGAAGAGATGCTGCACAGACCAGCCAGTCGGAAAGCTCTACCCGGTAATGAATTTGCATTGCAAATGTCACCAAGGAAATGTTTTATTTGCCATTTTTTTTTATCTCCACCGCATCATTCCCACTCCACTTTCTTGACCTTGCTACGGGTGCACCATATGCGGAAGATACGGATGATGATGAGAGCCGTGATGATGCGTTCCAAACCCTCACCCTGGGCAGTTGTTTCGGATGAATGTTTAATTAAGCAACTGTTCCATTAGGTTCCAACCAAATCGTACCTAGTAAGTTAATTATGTTGATTAAAGTGTACCTCACGAGCAAACACAACGGCAACCGTAGCAGGGTGTTGAATGCAAAACAAAAACATCCATCGTTTACTTCTCACTTGTGTGTATTTTTTTTTATTTGTTTCACCCTTCACCGCACTACATCCGGCCAAGCGAAAGCTTTTAAAGTACGCGAAGGCCCATTAAATCGACCACTCCATCAGAACCTCCGAAAATGCGAAGTGTTTGGCAAGAGAATTTATTATTTATTCACACATTAGCGCGCGCTCGCGCTCCTTCCTTCATATATACTGAAGCCTTCTGCTTCCTTGCTATTGCTATTGCTCCTGCTGCTGCTAAGTGCTGAGCAAACTGTTGCTTTTGCGAATCTCAATAAATTTCCCATGAACCGGTAAATGGCAGGCATGGCGCATTTTTTTCCCTTCTCTGTGCTCCACTCGTTCGTGTTCTGTTTGCTCGGGTCTGGAACGGGCTTTTCCTTTTCCAGCTGCGAGCAATTGCGTTTTTTTTTCGGAAGGGAGTGGGGGGGGGGGGGGGGGGGGGGGGGGGGGGGGTTGGACCCCGGGAGCTAGTTTATACGCTCAAAATACTTTGCCGTTCGATTGGTTTTGGTGGTTTGGTAAAGGTAAAGGGTTCGGCATAGCCACACAAACCCACACGTGTACACCCCCTACCGGGCACACGTACGCGCCAGGTCTTAAAAGGCAATAATCGTACAATCGTCAAGATGTACTTTAGCACCCATATTGCCCCGTCCCAGCCTGCCCAACATGCGAGGTTGGGCTGTAGGCTGCAAAAAATGGCCCACATGTTGACGGTGGACGGGGAGTGTAGCGAAGCACAAAAGAAGAAATGGAAGCGAGTGAAGGGAAATGTTTAAGGTCAAATGGCATTCGAGCACATTTCGTACAGGATGGGACGGACACATTGATACAAAATTTAACATTTGGTAAAATTGATCTATTAAACTGTTCCTCATAGGCACATTGTGTGAAATAGACCTACGGTTTGGTGTAAGTTTACGAGCAAGACACCGAATAACCCAGTCCAGAATATGAGAAGACCCTTGAAGTCATGAGCTCTACATAACAGGTATTGGGTATTGAACATTCCGGGTCATGTCACTTTTAGTATCCCGCTGGTGTACTAAATAAATCTGATACTCACATATCAAATGGACACATTCAATAGATGTGCCCTTTCGCTTCTGCTTCTAATGTACCTGCATCAAGTTTACAAGGTCCTCGCAGTACATCAAATCAAAACTGAAAAACATGACGTTTTATTCGTTCTAGAACATGCGTACCGCACTGTAGAGGAAACAAAAATTCTACCGAGTAGCCTTGCTGTGTGATAGGGCCCGTTCCTCTGAAGCATGTTTCCATCTTCGCTGTGTCTTATCGCTTACCTCAACAACATGAACGCATGAATCACCATCAGCACCCCGATGGCAACCATGGAGGTACGACCATTGGAATGATTCGATGTTTATGCATTCAGAAGACAGATAAAACGGGAGAAAAAGTCCCAAATGTGCCTCCGGATGACTTTCGATGGGGAAAACCCCCCTCCAAAAGCAATTGCTTCCCGTTCGGTGTCCTTCGTTCGAGTTCCCCTGATAGAATTTCTTGTCCGATTTGGGGGGGGATTTTATTTTTTCTCGTTGACAGTTCATCTTCCAGTTTTGTATGAACTTTCCGGAAAGGGATGGAGCGACAGGGTTTGGTACAAAAGACGATTGCCAAAAAGTGTCCTGATGCCCGGAAGCACATTTGCGAAATCCCAAATGGTTTGTGTGCGTGTAAAACCCATTCACTGTTCCCATGTTCGAAAGGTTGGCTAGAAATCAACCGAACGTTTGGGGACAATGGTTTGTACGGTGGTGCAGCAGCATCCATAGACTCAGAACACCCGGGACACATTGTTTAGCTTCTGCAGACGGCAGGATACACACAAAAACCAGACCCATACAGGGCGTCGTGTGTGTGCAATGGTTCGTTTCCGTTAGTAACGGACCTAGCGGGACACGGTGGTTTGGTTTGCTTGCCACCGGTCCGGTTCGAAGCCCTCAAGATCGGGCTCAAAATGAGCCAAAAAATGGGACACACTACCCGGAAAATGGGGAGGTAGCGTTTTATTCCGATTTTTTTCCAACCCCACACGCCCCATCCGGACAACAACTGCCACCCCACAAACAGAGAACCTGCAACAAAGTTCCTCAAACAGTCTCCAACAGGCATTCGGTGGGGAGGTAGTCCCGGGTAGGAAACGGTACAGATAAGTTGTAGTCCTGTACGGTCCTGGCACTGTATGGCTTGCCCTCCATCCACTAATTCCGAAAGGCACTTGGGCCACACTTCAGTTGGATGATAAATATTTGCACACATATTTGCTGACAGTTTGCAGCACTTTCGGAGTTTGCGTTCGTGATTGTAATTTCGTTTCACTTCCGCCCATGTAGGCACTTCTCCCGACCGCGCCCACCATGCCCCTCCATGGAACAATAGAAACACCACCGCCGCTGGGCCTCTTGCTTCATTTCGCTTTCGCCAAGCGGGCCCGGTCACAGCAGACTCGTTTAGCATGTGTTGAAAGCGACAGGAAGTCCGGTGTTCTTTTTTTCCCCCCTCACCACCGCTATGCTGTACACTGTGTTGTTTGCTTGTGCTATGTTGGCCGTTGGGTTTTTGGGGCAGAGACTTGCTCACTTACGAGGTACCTTCCGGTTGCAATGTACCAATTGCTATTGGGTGTGAGTTTTTCAGCCCATTCCTGTATGCGTGTCAGCGGAACATTACAGACAGACGGCATGGCGACGACGTTCGGCTACCCTGTCCGAAAAGCAACGTCGAGTGTCCGGTTTAATTTCTCTTTAATGCGCAACCCGTACACACGCTGCTGAATCACTGCACACAGGCGAGGTGCAGCTTAGATTCATTGCCACGCTATGCATGCTCTCGCCTCGGCTAACGAAGGTTTGATTAATCCAGCCTGGTCGTGGTGCTGGTGGTCAATTTCTAACTTTCTCTAACCACGAAGTTTTTGCGAGTGTTCGTGTTTTCCTCTCCATATCGTTGCTAATTAAAATGGAGCACGAGCTACGTTTTGGTGTTTAATTCGTACCTCACCCGACCGACCTCCAGGCGGCACGGGTACGAGTTGAGATTATTTAATTACCCATCCCCTCCCAAGGAGTATGCACAATGTGTATTTTTTAATCATCTCATTGTGATGGTTCTTTCTTGTGAATGGAGGGGGGAGGGTGGCACACATTTCTTTGTCGACAAAAAATCCGACCTTCTTATGATTTGCCTTGGAGCAACTTTGGGGCGAGATTGAATATGATACTTAAGCGGAGTTTGATAAGTGGCACTATGGCCGATGGGGCGCACCCATACGGACAAAATATAACTAACCAGTATACATATTTTAAACAACAAGAAAAATATCTTCATTCGATTCGAAATGCGCCTAAATGTATGCAATGTCGATTAAATTGTTTAATGTCAAATTGATTGTCATCAATTATCAATCACACTTAAACTAACATGGGAATAATCAATCTTATTTGAATCTTTGACTCCCTCTTTCGAGATCCATGAAAAATATTACTCTAAACTATTTACTAATTATTGTTTATTAGTTACTTGTGCTTAACCGCAACAAAACAGTTAGCCTTGCGCACGGTGGAACGTTTCGGATTGAATTCTGGACCGGTTCAGCAAACCATTCAACTGTAGACCTATTAATTTGTTGTTGTCCAACGTTTTGCCTCCATCTGTCAAATTAATAATTAGCAATTGCTATAATTAATTTTGCTAATTTGTTTGGCATCAGTCGCGTGACGTGATGCCATCACTGATGTTACAGATTATTCGGACATCTAATTAAATTTGACTTTGGCATGATTTTATATTTTTATAAATCAGCAAAACAATATTGCATTAAACAAGACTGCAGCAGAATCCCACTGTGCGTCGATTTACAGCATTTGTCTCAAACTTTTACAAGTGACGTAAATCCATTGCCGTGTCACTGTCAGTCAGAGTGGAGTCACTTTTCTTTCAATTTGAAAGGAGAGCTTAAACTCGCATTGAAAGTAAGAAAAAGGAACTCAACCCCTCCTGTCCCCAAACCCACCCCAACAACTTCAACCACAATCAAATTCGCAAGCATTCCATAGGGAAGGCGAGGTTCGGCCCCCGGGCCCCCACCCGGCTGCTTCATTCCCACAGCACAGGGGAGCGCTAAAAACATCTTAATGAATTTTAATGAGCGCTTTTTTCTTGGCCCCTGTTTGTTGGCTGTTGCTTTTCAGGAGCCGTATTCTCGTGCTTTGACCACCGCATTTAGGAAAACTGCCGTGCTGTTTAAGAGATGCTGGTTTGTCATATTGGGGGGGGGGGGTGCCTGTCGGGTTTTGCGGACCACTTCTCGTCCGTGTGGATCGATTCTTCGTTTGGTCTTTCGGGTGCTTGTGAGGCCCAAGACGGCGGGGAGACATTTGCGGAAAAGTCATTTGAATGGAAGCATCTCTTGCAAACGGGTATCAGAAAAATGGAGCAAAAAAATAAGAGAAAGATACGTAACAACCGAATAGCTGGGGAATGTTTGGAAGCTGTGAACCTGAACCGTAGGGACTGCTTGGGGATGGCACCACCATCCAAGACAAACCCTAGACTAACCTGAGCAGTTGGATGCTGCAAGAGCTCATAAATTATGCATACCGGTGGCAGGGTTTCGGGCATTCGGCGTGCAAATAGCTTTTCGGTTTTGCCGACGGATGCGCCACTCCGCTGTCACTTTCCAACGGGAGCAATAGTCCATTCCGTGGAAAATACATACACGACAACACAAACACACACCCGCACACGAAAATCGGGAAACAAATCACAGAAGAAATATGGAACACAATCATCGACGGTTGAATCGTTCGGCTTCGTAACGGTTTTTCTGTGGTCGTGGCAAAGTACGTGGAAAGCAGGGGTGGGGGTGAATGGAAACGATCGAAATGTAACCGAATTTCGGCATCCGTTTTTGATGGAAAATCTTCAAAGTATCATCGTCATCACAGCCATACTATGGAGACAAATGGAGACTTACGGTGCAAGGCCGGCGAGAAGGCACGGGACGAAAAAGGTCCCGACTTCCCGCACCATGCGCTTCTGCACGTGTTGCGCCGAACGCGGTGAGGAAAAATTGTACGCACGCGTGTGTGTTTGTGCGCTCGAAGACTGTATGGCACTGACTACCATAAACGGGAATCTGATTTCGTAGAAATGCCGTAACGCGTACGACGCCGTTACCGTCGTGTCGGTTTTTCTCTAGGACCCGGGCTTTAGATGAAATTTCCAACCGAATAGCATTCAAATCCTTCGGCTTAAGTTTTCCCATTTCCAGCTGCCGCCGTAGCTAATTGCAACGAAACAATTTCATGCGCCTGGTGTAGTCGGAGAAGTATTTATAGACTTTTCCGTTTTCCGTGGGAAAAGGGGATCCTGATCTTTCTTGCGGGATGGGCGAACGAACGAGTGGCTTTGATACAAAAACCGGATGGATGGAATGTGTTTCATAAGTGGCTTTCATTGTTTTTAATATATTTTGGTGAGAGATTTCATCACACCGTCATTTCGTGGCTGCTGGAAATCACATTATTGCATACCATCGGTTGGCATTACTGTATACTGTTATGTTGTTTGCATTTGATTTTACAGTCGTCTAAATTCGGAACGTACGATAGATTAGTAGAAGGGATATTGTTATCAGTGATTTAAATTTGAAACATGAAATTCCTTGTGGTTCTAACTGGATCATCAAGGAAGAAGAGAGTGGATAAAGATGTATTGGAACTGTGTTTATATTCCTTAACTTCTCTGGAGTATATTATCGCGAAGGGATATTTTGCATTGTGTTGAAGAGATTGATTAGATTGACTTGTTAATTCATAATGCAAGCATGCAATTCGTGGACACATGAGGAAAATGTACTCGATATCAGAATTGGTAAGGAATTGCCAGAGTTCAAACCCACATTGCACAGAATGCAATAAGTTACAGGAATAGTTTTCGAAAACGTCATTAAGATAAGTGAACGTTACGCTGAGTTCTAGCAACTTCCAAACCCCATATTATCCCAGAGCATGCGATGTTGTTTCAGCTCAGGTTTCGCTGGAAACTTCCGGCATATCATTTTAAAACAATTTGCCAATCTTACAAGTTCTTCTCCATACGCAGGATGTGCTGCATTGCCGAGTGCTTCAGTCGAAATCAAATTAAGTTTTTGTTGGTAGTTGTCCTTAAGCATCCAGTTTGTTTGCTCTAGAGTTTGGTACTAAATAGTAAAACCTGCCAGTTGTAATGTGTGCTCTACAATTTGGAGCTTAATTGTGAAACCATCTGGTTGTAAATTGTACTTTAGAATTTGGTACTAAATGGCAAAATCTACATTCAATTTATTATAATCCAACTTGCTATTTGCATACAGAGCATTATCCAAAGCTTTCGTCGTATACAAATGCTAACCGTTGTTCGTTCCGTATCTGTAATACGGAACACTCCTACCGTGTTATTGAAATTGATTTTATCGCATTACGACGTAAACCAAAACCCGTTATCCCTATTTCCTTTGCTCCATCCTTGCCGGTTACGGGCGTAATATGCGAAACATGCAATGGGTTAATAATAACCGCTAAACTTCGCTTCAATCTCACCGAACCACAGTGCCCGTCAACTTCATGCCTGGCTTTCGTAGAACAATTTCAACCCTGCCCAAACATCACCCCCTCCCTCCCCACATCCTGCCCACTCGAAAACACTCTCCGGGTGTCCGAGAGTTTATTTCCCCGGCCACATTACGGACCACACAGTTTCTTCCGCTGCAACTCGCAACTTCACTCGAAAGCACCGGCGGAGACGAGTTAATGATGGAAATATTTTCGGAAAAGCATCATCATACCCAGGGCCCCGAACGGACAGCATAATCGGTTTCCATCCGTTTGGCGTCTTTGCTCGGACGAGTATATTTTGTTTTCGACATGTTTTTCAACCCACCGACCGCTACCGCCTGGTCCGCTACCGTTCGCTCCGGTTAATCCTGCTGCTCCGGTGCTTGTTGTAATCATGGCACCGGCGAAAGGGGGATGCAACGGGCATGGAGGGCGGTGCGCACGGAGGTCTCATTACTCGTACCGGGAGGTTATGCCGGGGACTACAACAACGAGCTCAAACAGGCTCCATTATTTTGAAGCTTCGAGACAATCTTCGCACCAGTTTTTGGCGCGCCGAGAAAATAATCCCCGGGTGAAAGCGAAGGAAGTGAAGCGCATTAAAGGAGTATTTAATTTTCTCCCAAACGGGTTCTTGCGGATACGGTTAACGAGACGACCGGGAACCGGGAGTGGTGTGCCGTTGGGGTCCGATGCGAATCTTCCGGCCCGATCGTTGGCGTCGTCGTCTCTCGTGTGGTCGAACGAGTATCATAGTCAAGACGTTGGGGGCCGCGAAAGTGAAAGTGGAAGTATGGTGCCGAGGGTCCTTACCGAGTTTACTTCACCGTTGCCGTACGGAACTTGCAGTAATGCAGAAGAAAAGACTTCCGTTGTTGCCGTCGTTCACCGACGAGGGCGACGGATAATTCACAGTGGCGCTAATGTTAAAAGGATTACGCCTGGAAAAGCCGTGTCGTGTTGTAAATGGTCGTTCGCGTTCCGCCGGTTCGCTCGGTGCGCCCGGTAGCAGCCCTAACACTTTCTCCCGGTGGCTTTTCTTCGAGACGATCCCGCCTGGAAACGGGGGAAGCTGTTCTGAAAGCGGTGGATTTTCACACGCAATCAAAAAGAAATTTACCTTGCAATTTGGAGCAAACTTTCCCGCACACTAGAATCTAGCGAACCACATGGGCCCACATGTGTGTGTGTGTGTGTTGGACGATAATACGGCAAAGGGTAGCAATGGAGAATGACAATGCCGATGGAACAAAACAGCCACGACGCATACACACACTCACACCCAGCAACTTAAGTCGTTCGGGTTTAGTTTAACTATTCCGGGCAGCATCTTAGGCGTTAATTTGCTGTTAACATTCTACCCATTGCTCGCACGAACCACCAACGAGAAACGGCCATAATTTCGATGCATGAGGCAGGGTTTTAAATGGATTGTGTCACTGGAAATAACACCGTATCCCTTGCACTTTCCCTTGATCCTCGTACGAAATCCATTACTGTTCCCTCTGGTTGTATGTTTACGGATTGGACCATCGTCCGTTTCTTACAGAATCCATTGTGGCGGTAGTTTATTTAATAGTGGTTTGAATTGACAAAGCATGACACGAAAAGCATCTCCGTAGTTTAATTGTCTTTAGTTTTATCTTCCGAGGAAAGTGCTGCTCTTGCGGAATCGATCCCTTTTTAAGAGTCATGCTGGTTGTTACTAACACTAATAAAATTTAATGCGTTTTAAGGCTTCCAGAGCTCCTTCCAATTCAATGTCTTCCATCAGTATGCTCCATGTGGTCATACATCTCTTGGAATCGGTATTGATTCTCAGCTTCGTATGATAATCCTTAACTAAAATTAAGAGAAAGCTACTGAAATGACTAAACCTTTTGCCGTTTAACATTCAACTAGTGTTGGTGGATTGGTCATGTAATCTTCAAGAATGTTTTTTGTTAAATCTTGGGCTAAGCTAGTCGGAGAATTGGAAAATCCTTCCAAAGTGCCACTGATCTGTTTATTTGTAAGATATTTCCAAGAGCGTACGCATATTTTTAACTCCAATATCTATCCACGATGATATTGGGAATATTTACTGAGATAACTCGTACTATTCACTTCAGAAAGGATAAATGTCTCTGCTAAGACGGTCTGATGCGAGGGAAGAACATAATTTCCATTGCTAGTCTAATTGAAATCATTGCTCTGAAAGCTTTTAAGCAATGTCTCAGCTGGTGAAGATATTTCTTGTAGAAATTACCAATAATGCAGAGGCTCGACTGTCTAATTAAAACCATTGCTCTGAAAGCTTTATTCTTCTACGAATTAACAATAATTCAAAACCTCAACAGTTTTATGTGTTGGAGGGTAAAATTCGTTACCGTCTAGCCCCATCGTTACATTATTTGCCCAAAGGATCGCACATCCGGTGTGACGTGTTTTGACCTAATCCAACTTCCTGCCCTACGCCTGCCATACGCCTTACGTGCAACTGTCAATCTGGCCTAAAAATTCAAATTCCTTCAGCAAAACCCAACGTCAAATGCCAGGGTAACTTTCGCCCTGCGCCCGGGAACGACCGTGCGGAACAACCATGCGTAGCAACGGACGTCATCGCGTTCGGTTCACGGTTCAGGAACTATTTACCCGGTTGCTATGGTCACCGTGCGGCAGGTTTCTTCAATAAGCACGTTGCCAACGCGGCACGACGGTACCACGGTACTTTCAGTGCACGGGAAAGTCAGAACCGTGCCGATCATACGGGTCCATTTTCACATTTTCCTTCCGTGCGGCCAGACCGGTGCTGGGTGGTTCTGTCTAGCCGTGATATAAGACGTGCGTTCCGGCCCTTCAGAAGATCCGTCCCCCGGGAGTTCGTTCCCCGTGTTCTGAGCGCCAAGCGTGCGTGCGTGCGTCTTTGCGTTTGTGTTTGAGTGCGTGTGTGTGTGTGCGTGTGTGTGAGGGCGTGTGCAGTACATGGGCTTGTACTGCAGTGTTTTCGATTGCCAGTCACCAGTTAGTGCAAAAATTTTCACATTTCCAATCGGCCCCACGGCTGCTATCACGATCGTGTGTGCGTGTTACTGACATCCGTCGCACCATAGACAACAGCAACAAAGCTTGCCTTGCTAGAACCGGCAGCTGGCAACAAAAAGAAAAACCCCCTTCGATTGGCTTAGTAGTTAGTGTTGGTGGTGGTGCTGAATAGAAACCCGTACGGCTCAGTGACGTACCACCGTTCTTTCCGAATCGTACCGACGATTTGTGTGTGTTGTTATGGTGCTTACCTTTGACAGTTTGGCTAATTATTGGCGATGCGTTTGTGTTGCTGTTCCGCTTTTCCCTCATTTCATGTAATCTCCATGTAGCAGCTAATTCCCGACCTTATTTCTTTTTTGGTGCGTCAGCTCCCGGCACCACAAACCACCTCCCAACCCCCGCAAAACATGTTCCGATGTCAACCACGTTTATGTTTCGCATGTTTTCAGCTGACGTTGGAAGTGCTTTCTAGGAACCTATTTTTTGTTTCTCCTTTTCTGGTTACGTGTCCGCGTGTCTAATCTGTTTCACCCAGACACTGGCCACTCGAAGAGGACCGAACGAACGTGGGTCCACTCGTTGGTGCAGCGTACTAATGAAATGCTTTTGTTTTTGTGTCTTTCTTTTTTTTTCTTTCTCTCGTGTGCCTTCTAACCCTGTCGTGCTTTCGCTTGCTGTCGGCTTTACCATGATTAACCGCCCGCTCGTCTGCAACGCTCGACGCCGGATCTACGTGGCACGGTACCCAGCAGCCGACGGAGCTCCCGGACGAGGACTTTATGACGAATCCTTCGCTGGCCATGGACGCTTGTTTCACCGCTTTCGACAAGGATGGGTAAGCACCACTATGCGGGAGGTCCTAGTTAAGTAAGCAAGGAAGAATGTTTCATTCCAAACCTGGTCCGCAAGGTCCAAAGGACAAGGGAGCTAAATCGTAGCTGTCAGTATGGTTGCGTTTTGTTTTGGTGCTTTGTACCCACTTCAAAGCTGCAGATACGTCAAATGAGAAGCTTATAGTGAGTTAAAGGTGAGAGTGAGCTTGTACGAGTGAGCACGTCCATGTGAAGTTATAAGCGCGTGTACTTATGCTCCCTGTTTTAGTACATCTTTCTTCAAAGCCGTTCGTTTCATGATGCACAATAAAATATTTATTTTTAATCTGTCATAATTTGAAGCTATCCAACTTTCCGTCGTAAAAAAATGCCTTTATTTGAACCTTGAAATAAACGTACTTGTTCTGCACACCTTTCTCCGGTGACATCTTGGATACACCTGTCGGTTTGAAGGTCTCGCACGAACCGAACACGAACCCGGCTGGGACTGCCCATTTGTTTGCCCTTTGATGGAAGCTCATATTGAACGCTTGTTGTCCCCGAGCGCAGCAAAAGCGGCAACCGGAGAATATGTCGCAGTGGGATAAAAATAAATCCGTTTTATGGCAATTCAATAAAATGCACTATCGCGCTACCGCCGGGGGATGGCGCTTTGTTGCCACCAGAAGAAGAGGGGGGAGGGGGGGGGGAGAGATGGCCAGTTCCGTAGGGATGGGAAAGCGTATGCTTCCACCGGTACACGGGCACGTACCATATCCTCGAGGAATCCTTTTGCAGCAATAATCGGAACCGGGTAAGGTTGATTGGTTGATTTCATGCCATCGGTTTATAGGGTTCTTCAAATGAACGGAGTTCCTTTTGCTGGCAGTTTGTACCGGGTACTGTATCTTTTATGTTCCCCGCTCTGTTTTGATGTGGGTGTATAAAAATTGACACTTGCGTGTTTCGTATTTCCCCATTTCAATGATTCACTCTCAACCGAACAGAATCCCAGTTGTGTTTAATCCGGTTTTGATTGTGGATGGTTAAATCAACCTTTACGATTGCATTACCGAGATGCATTGGAATGACGTGTGGTTGCAGTTTAACTACCATAGTGGCATACAATTTAAATCAATCGTAAAACGGAATGATGATTAGCATATGCTAAACGCTCTCGGAGGACGGTGCGCGTTTGGAGTGGAAAAAGTGACTACTAAAGGGCATATCAATTATTGCCACACTCAGTACGTTGGTGAGGGAGCAGCAGAGCCAAACGGACGACTGGAAATCGAACTATATCGATCCTGATATTCAGTCCTGCTCATCATGAATCACATTCCTGCACATTTTCCTCTACAGCTCCCACCGCTCCGGGCCGGAGGTACATATACATATCCTTTTCATGCTGTCAGGTCACGTACGTGATCGTACAAATCGCAGCAATACAGCGCACCAGACAGCAGCTACTGCGGCGTGGTGAATTGATTTTGATTTATAACCCTCCTCACATCCATCCATAAGACACACACACCCACCACACGGTGTGCACATGTTCTTATTTCATGCAAATTGTCCTCCATTTATGGTTGATGGTACCCGACGGATAAGGTTCGGCACAAGATCCAGCTACTGACAACTGGATCGTCTTCTACATCCCCGGCCAGGTACCGTCATCAAAATGTGTGGATAAAATTTCAAATCATATTGCTTCCGTGCACCGCACAAAGAAGAAAAAAAATGGGACAGAAATTGTTCGCCTTCAACAGCACAAGAAGAAGTTCTGGGTTTTAGGTGAAGGAGCAAAAAAAAATTGCTTCCCGCGATTTTTGAAAATTACGCGCGCACATCTTTACCACGTACCGACAAGGTGACGACCACGGTCACAACTTTCCTCACGCCCCAACAAATCGGTGCCATGGAAGTGTTCTTTTTTTCTTTTGGTGGCTGCATTTGTTGTGTTGCTGCAGGCGCCTCGCCACGGCGAAAGGAAAATGTATTACCTTTTGATCGGGCAATAAATTTCAAATTTTCTCACTGTTTAAACGCCCTGAACGACTGAACCGACCAACACACACACACACCAAGCATCGTCACGGGGGTATGTTCCGGTCGTGGCATGTCGAACCATTGAACGTGAAGCTTGTCGAAGTTTTCTTGCCAAAAACTTGCCTCCCGCAAAGAAGCGGCTTCCGGTAAGCACCGTTTCCACACTGCCACGGTCGCAAACGGGATATGGCAAGAAATAAGGGAAAACGCACAAGAGCTTGGTTGGGAAAATTTATGTCTCACGCTTGGGTTGAGATGTGACCTTCTTCGCCCGGGATCCGGGTAAGCGGCCGAATGCATCGGAACTTGCACGCTGCTCTCTTTGCTCGCTTTGCCAAAGTGCTCCCTCCCCGTGCTACATAAAAAAGGTAAGCCCGAGCTTTAAAAAAGTATATATTTCCTTCAACGCGTCCGCTGCAGCGCGTCGAGTGCAACAGAAACCGTGCAGGCAGGCAGGCAGGCGAGAGAACCCGACCCAGCACATCCTATTTTGGCAAGTCGCATCTCGCTAGTGTTTTATTCCTATTGTGTGCGGCTGTAAAGTTTTACGAGTGCCGGAGTGTCGGGCTTTGACTTTCGGTCGCCACCGATTGCAATCGGCCCTGCGCACAGTGATTGTACGTTCGCGCTAAAATACCGATAGCATCGTCCGTGTCTTGCCGCTTTCGACACGTACCGTAGATAAATGTTAATCTGCCTTTTGTGCCGGTGCACACGGATGCAATGCTGGTTGGTGCACACGGCAGAAACAGGGGAATTTATGGCAACAAAGCTGCTTTTTCGGGACTCATCTTCCCGGGTGATGTGCATGGCGGGGGGGCGTGATGGTGGCGTTTACGATCGTTATTGTTAACATTGATGGGGACTGGTTTTATGGGTGAAAGTTAAGCATTCGATTGATTTGTGAAGTTAAGAGTTTTATGTCACTGCTATCGAATTGTGCCATTTTCAACAAATGATAAGTGCTACTGTTTTTTTTTGGTCTTCTTTTAAGGGAGCTGTTTTATCTAAGCTATCATGTCGTACAGAAGTTTGTTCGAACATAATGGTTGAGTTCTTGTGAACGTACGACGTAGTTTTGTGTTTTATTCCAACGATAAAACAAGATAGTTATACTAAGTCAAATGACAAGCATTTCAAGAGTCTTTAGTTCACAATGTATGGAGCATGCATACATTTAGGCACTCAAACGTCCACAATACACCTGCCAATAATCAACTTATTTCGCAAATTGAAAGTCATATCATTGATAACCAACAGTTATTGAACAATTTGATTTTCTCTATTACAGATCAGCATCTAGAACAAGTAATAATGATCATCGTTAGTTCTATATGTTACATAAACCAGGAGAGACAATAAATTCTTTTTTATTTTTTATTTCGTAATGACGACCAGGCAGTATATCTTGAAAGTTTTTAAAAAGTGTAACTTTGATTCTCTCTATTGTACATATGTGACTATTCAGAGCTCCTCAGAAAGCGGGACTCCTGGAAAAAGAAATATGAAAATTTAATATTAAAAAGTAAACTAAACAGACCGTAGTAAACAGGCCTGAAGTCCTGCCAGACTTCTCAGAATTTGTGCGGGCTTTCTTGTTTTATTTTACTTCAAATGTGGCACATCTAGAACTGCTGGCTATAGATTTGAATGCAGAACATAAAGTTCTCGTTAATTGAGGTTTATCCAGATCTTTAGCTATACTAAAGCAGATTACACCATTCATTGCAAACAATATGTCTGTTTACTATCAACATTTGCACAGAGCCATATCTAATGATCATTTTTATGAAGGAATATGCACAGGTGCCGTATAGAAGAATACTTTTTCATCACATTAAATTGGTATCATATGGTATGAGATATCGTTCCCAGACGACACATTCATTTGCATGTCTGTCAGGATCGCGAAAGAAGAGGCCAGGCAAATTTCAATCCGCAATTGGATATAATTGGATTGCATTGATACGGTATCTTTTCTTCTGCCTTCCGAAAAGAGCAGGAAGTGATAGTATGTAATAAAATAAAACTGCACAACAATTTTAGGAGCCAGGTTGCAAAAGGAGAGCAACAAACAAACCAGCAACAACAAAAAACAGGCCACGGAGTCATTTCCTTTCCCAAGCTCCAGACATTCGCCGCTGCGGGCTGCACTGGCAACACCGTCTTTGTGTTCGTGTTGCTTCCGTCCGCTGGTGGCAGCCGGTACCATGCTCGTCGTGTTAGCATACTCCATCCCGGGCGTTCGCACACGGGTATAGTGCTTCACGCGCTCGTGGGTATATTTTTGTCCCAATATTTCCCTGTCCTCATCAGCCTTCTTTTCTATTGTGTTCGGATTCGGGTTTCGCAAACGCCAGCGAGAAGCGAGAACGCGGGCTTGGATTTCCACGCTCCATACAAAGCGAAACCGGCAGCAATGGGAAGGTGTTGTCTCGCTATCGGGGTACCGGCAGATGCACACCGCTGCACAATGGGGTTTGCTGTAGGCTACCGGGGCAACGAGGCAACCGAGACAGTGACGGCCAGCCGGTGACAATGGAACCGACAACGAGTGACACTCGATTTGCTGTCACAATATTCCAGTGACAATGATTAGAGAAAGTCTGTCGGAGCCTTTTCGCAGGAGGTCCTGTGGGACGGGAAGTGCGCCATAATACCGCTCTCCCTTCTGTCACGAGTTTCTTTTTTATTGGAGAGCGAAAGAGAGAGAGAGAGAGAGAATAGGGAAAAAAACATAACAACAGTAAAAGAGTTGCACAGGAAGCGTACAGGTTCGGTTCCGTTCGGTTTCGGGGTTTCCATTTTTCTCGTACGACCGAACAGGGACGTTCCCGGGACGGGCCCACTTCTACGCTAGTAAGTCCGTGACGCTGACAGCTGCCGGCCCCACCGACCGGCTAGGTTCGTGTCAACTGAACTCCGACCGTATGCCTCCATCGTCTATTGTTTTCGAGCCCGGGCATCAAATTGGAAGCCTGTCATCGGCCCGGTATGTGTGTAGCTATATACCAGCTATGAGCGTGCACACGTCACTCTAATGGCCGGAGTGATACTGTTGCGAGGGCTTCGCTTAGGGGCGCTACCATTATTTGCCACCTAGCGAAACTCACCCATTTTCCCGCGAACTAATTTCACCAGACACGACCGTCTCGTGTTTTGAGAGCTTTTCCATTTGGGGGGAGGCGATAAAGGATGTTATTGGTGGTGATAGTTTGAACCCAATGGGTGATGGTGGAAAGAATACAACACACATTTAGGAAAGCAAATGTCTTAATGTGAACCGGTCGTCGGTAGGAGGGTTATTAGCCGCGACGATGGCTTATAATAGCGGTCATTTCTTTAATGGGCAACTTTATTCGTTAAACACTAATGTTATGCGCAGATAATGACTCCTTTTTTGATAAGATACATTATACATAAATAACAGAAGTTTAACACTTCTTTAAAACTGATTCCTTCATTTTTATCATTCATGATTCATAATTAATTCTACTCAAAAGTGATCCAAGCTAGTGTAGCGCCTGAAAGTATGTAATTACTGTTCATGGGATCATTTTTAATGGTTTAAGAGACATGGGTGTAGAGAAGCCCTTACGATATGATCAGATATCTACCTACTGAGCTATCCATGATTTTACATCAATCTGAAAAACAGGTGTTAGCAGGACATTTAGTCATGTTATGTCTATGTTATAGATACTCGATAATGCAGTCTCGTTATCTGTTTATCTTCACAGCCCTCCACATAGCTTTTAACCAGCATTTTAAATATCCACTTAATGTTTATAAATGAGAATTTGTCATACTAATATTTGACTACCCTTATGGAGATGACTCATCTCCATAAAATGACTAATATGATTAACTTGAACTTTTAACTTATCTTTATTTTATACAGCTACAAACAACTCATACATCACTGTTTGCATCGATCATTTCCACATTTTCCAATGCTTGGAAACTCATCTTTTTCGTTTCCCCCTCCTCCCGACGAATATGAAAGGTCCTTCCAAATGTCATCCATCCTACCCACAGAAGTACCACACAGAACAAATGAATCACAATTGCCTTTCATATAACGAAAGGGCAAGTTCACCGTTCCGATCCCGGACGACGGTTCTGCGCGGGAGCGCACCATCAAGCACCATCAAAAATTGTGCATATAAAGTGCAAAAAGTGCTCGCCCAATCACCCGTTCCAGTTCCTCCACAAAGTTCGAACGGGAATACCGAAACCCCCTCTCCCTCCCTCCCTCCCCCTTGAAATTGTGCAGGACTCCGGATACATCCGGCCCGGAAGGCAACGGTACGACGAAGCGAGGAAGGAAAACATTTCCGGATATCCGAAGTAATTTATTTTTTGTGTGTCCTTCCTTGTGCTATCCGAGGCCTGCCAAGTCCGTGCGAAGGAGACAGTGCGGCACGGTGCGGTGTTGTGTCAGCTACAGGCTCACAGTAGTAGCAGCAGCAGCACTGCGAACGGGTTGGTTGATAAATTTCGATAGCGTGCTACCTTTTCGGATGGGTTCACTTTTTTGTGGCTCCCGCCTGCATCCATTCCTCCCTCTCTCCCTGCCATCGCTCCACACGCTTTTGTTCGTTTCGTGCTGCCATTTTGGAAAATCCGCTTCCATACGTAGGACGAGGATTTTGTCTGCCGTTTATTGGGAAGTATGGCGAATCCGCACGATTCCCCGGGTGCTCGAAAGGTGGAGATCTAAAAATGGAACCCCTGGTTCCCTGACCCGCTCCGTGTCCTTCTCTTAACGCCGAAGAGTTACGGAGTTGCTCCAGCCCCAACTGTTGTGTTTGAGTGTGGGTAGTAAAGAGACAGAGAGTGAGAACGGGTATTTTTTCTAACTGCATTTATCTACCATCCCCAGGAAGCCAGGGGTTATTGGACACCATTCGTCAGCTCGTGGCAGTGATCAGATCAAATAAATAAACCCACAGACCTGCTATGAGGGGATGTGTGTGTATGTGTGTGTGGGTTTTTTTTCTATTCCCAATACCGCACGCCCCGAACATGTGTGCCTTGTACGTAGTGTATGTGTGCACGAGACCGAATAAAGGTTAGCAAATTTATTCATGGCTTGGAAAAATTGGTCCACTTTGGCATATCCCGCACCGGGGCGGTTTTGTATGATCCCCGTGAGCAACAAAATTAAATGAATCGAAATCGAGTTATATTTTCTCATTTGCGGTTATGATACCGCCATTAGTTTTCATCGATGAACATCAATTGTTTTCATTTATTTTCGCTCACCCATGGACCGCGGGCCCTGTAGGAAGCCCACCGGGAACCGCCGGTATCCTATTTATGTATTTATTATCAAGTTTTTTACATTCTTCCCGGTGCAAACAGTCGAGCGGTCGGAAATCTCTTTAGCCCTTTTTTTTCGGTACCGGTCAGGCGAGAAAGGTCGTCCGCCACCGGGCAGGCGAGGGCGATGTAATGTTCTATTTTGTCCGCCGGACGGACGTTGAGCGCACATTTCCACTGATGCATGATCCTCATCATCATCATTTTCCGTACCGGGCCGGGGTCCGGTTTTTGTGGAAAGATGGAAATTTATTACGGGTTTATCCTAAAGAGGTATTCCCATCCCTCCAAACTCCATTCATTTCACTGCAGATGATGATGGGTGAAAATCCTTCTTTGTTTTACAGCGATATAATGTTTAGCATTTTTTGGTGTTGTTCAACATCTTCCCATCCGTGTTTCGGTCCTGCCACCGGTTAGAAAGATGTTTGGAGTTTAGGGGTTGAAACAAATGAGAAAACCTGTATGACCAAGCGTCGCCTTGCAAAGGGGAGAACATTTTCAAATTTCATTCGCCACTTGGGCTGTCTGTCTCGTCACGGCGGATGCGAAAAGAAAAACACATCAGGCAGGGTATGTGCTAATCGTGCGCTCGTTTATCTGTTGGAAACAGTACAGTGTGGAGGAAATAGTTTTCCGGTACACACACACATACACAGCAACGGGAGCTCGCGATATAATAAATCACTCATAAAACGGTGGCAGTAAGATATGGTGCTGATACGGAACACGGTTGAGGAGTGAGTGCAGAGCAACATGGTGGCTGGGTGGATCTCATGTAAATTGTTGTTAGTTTGGACGCTGCTCGACGTGTTGCTCTGGCGGTGGCAGTGACAAAGTGCCGTTGAAATGTTGTCGCAGCGGATGAGGCAAATTTATGGTGCTCATGTTTTAAAACGTGCCGCCCCGTTTCGTAAAGTTGATGTTAAATAGTTGTACGACTGCAGTTACAAGTGTGTATAGCACAAGCGTTTCGGTGATTAGTTTGTGGTACACCTGTTTTTGGTTTACTGGCTGGGAGGAGGTTTAATGTTTGATGTTTGGGAGGAAGTGAAAAAAGGAGGCATCCTTTGTGCCGCGGGGAGCATAAAGTGACATTTGATACGTTGTTGTGGTAAGAAGAGGTCATGTTTTATGACGATTAATAATTCAGTTTAATCACATGTAGAGCTGATGCTTAAAACACATTGGTTTCGGTTGACGCGATCATGTTGATTAATATTTTTTTACGTTACACAACACTACTAACCGCAGATAAATAGATTTTTTTTTTTATTTTATACATCTATTAAGATGTTTGCCGAAGGTGTAATAAAATTGTTCCAGATTCTGACCAATTGTGAACATCATATATTTCTAAATCCAAAAATAACATTTCCTGCTAATATTTTAATACTTAAACCCTCTTTGTTAATCATTTTCGAATCAACAAAAGAGCTTGGGTATCTCGAGCTTGAAGAATCGGTTAAAATATTTCACAGATTTCCTATCAGTTTCATACATTTTATGAGATGTTTGCAGAATGTTAAAAAACAAAAACATCTTAGATGATCACCAGTCATGGACATCAAACGTTTCCACAACATTTCCACACCCCAACTTTTCCTGGTAAAGTTTGTTAATTTTATTTATTTTTTATTTGAAATTTTAAGTTTTCGATTGAGAACCAAGAGCATTTGCTTTAAAATTATTATTTGGAATTTTGCATATAATTTTTTGCTATTCATTTTATGGAAACCTTAGGCCTAATAAACAACAATCACCGCTGTGAAATTAATTATGAAGGTACTTACCTTTCAATAAGAAACAGCCCCAAGGGATGAGTTTCCTGAAATAAAAAAGATCAAAAGATATCTTTTAATATTTTTATTTTTTTTTTAATATTTTAGTTTTTTTTTAAGGAGGAGCAACATTTGTCTTTGTTTTAAGAATTAATCGTAAAGTTTCAAGTCTGATTTTCTTTAATTTTTTTAAAATATTTGTGCAGTTTTCTTTAATGTTCAAATTATGACATTTAAAAAATAGTAAATCATTTTAAAAACGAATCTCTAACTATTCTCCATTATCCGTAAATAATCGCTGGAGCAAATTAAAAACTCCACAAATAGTTGCTATCTATCGACGCAAAAAAAACGTGTTAAATCATGTTTCCGTTCGCGACCATACAGCTTACATGCATGTAGAAAGCGCACACAAAGCGCCAAACAATAGTCGCATATTAATCACCCATTCTCAGCCACGGTATAGACCACAGAACGGCAGCACCCATGGGACGGCAAATGTGAGACGTCAAATCGATCGATACATCGAACCCGGTTGCCGTTCCATGCTGTACGATCCGGGTGTGAACACATGAAATTCAATCAATCCCCCATATGCCACAAAACCGACCCCGACCAGGGATGACGAAGCGAGAGCGCCCGGGCATGATTCGAAAGTAATTAGCGATAGTTTGACGAGGCTATTCTTCAAAGACAATAATGACGTCGATGATGATGATATTTTGATGGAAATGAATAGATTGGGAATCCGCTCCGGGATTAGGGAATTCGACACATTGCATCGGATTGACGTCACGGACGGAACACCCAACTGACTCCCCCGCTAATGATGACGTCTGACGTTAAATTTAATCCACACTGACCCAACCAAATTTCATTAAAGCCAGTTGATGAAGAAAGTTGTTCCTATAAGAAACGGTTCCTTCCACGTGTCGCTTTCATCATGTGTTTGAATGTATAATTAACATCTTATGCTGTTCTTGTTACCATGTGCTGAATTGTTGTACGTGGGCACTTTATAAATTCCCCTCACGATGAACCATTTAACTTAATTCCTTTTTTTGTGTGTTTGAATGATGAACTGAGAGCGTTTTTTTGCAATAAACCTACCGGAGCGTTAGTGCGCGCGTGAAAAGTAACAGAGTATTAAAAGGGAACGCATTCCGGGTAAGTAAGTGCCGGAAATAAAGAAACACAGTTCATTCAATGCGCATACAATGTGCTCACCCGCAATGTATAAACCTTGGGAAAGTGCAGCAAGAAATTAGTAAACGAATGCGGTTGGAGACTGCTCCGGAAGGAAGAGAGTAAGCGAAAAAAAGGTTTGCACTCGTTTCGATTTCATTTTCTTTTGAACTCTTTTTTGTTGTGTGTGTGTTGTCCCTTGGCACTGGCCACAAACCAGCTAGCCAGCCAGCGAGCCGAGCGGCACATGGTTCATGGCAATTAAACTTTTCCTCTCCAGCTGCTAAAAGGACAGGCCATTTTTCTTGAAACTTCCCACCAACTTCCATTCTACCAGCGGGCGTGGACAGCCAGCAAAGATCCGCAAGGATCTGTTTCGCACGTCTTAAGCGGAAAAAGACGACGACGACGCGTTGCAGCTGGTTGCAATTATTCATGTGATTCGTACGGGAGGGGGACAAAAACTTTTATGAGCATTGTTTCGCGCTCGGCAAAACCGGTTGGTGCAATTGGTTACAAACGGCGTGTTGTGTATTTTAAAATTGTACCATTATCCGAGTGTTTCCGCGGTGAGCTTTAACGCCCGACGGGGTTGGCTGTCCTAGAAGAGGCAAGCGCTGTTATTTGTTAGCCACCAGGCGTCTCCATTACGACTTGCTTTCAGATGAAACTAAAAAAAATGTTTTAAAACAAATTTTCAACATATGGTGAGGTAGTGTTTGCAATACAAATAAAGTTCATTCCAAATCGCGGCATTCCTCCGGAACAGAACGGGAATCTCGAAAACGTAAGGCTTTTTTTTCAGTGTACCAGTTTTACAATAATCGTCGACATTTGATCGAAATTTCATTCTTCATTTTTGTCCCTTTCCCTCGACGATGTCGAAGCCGGACCGGGATGAATGACAAACGTGAAAATGTGAAAATCATAAAATTTGCCCCTATCCATGAGAAATGGATGTAGAACGGATATTGATTGAGCTACGGGGGCAAGAAAATGGTGACTCGCCGGGGGAAAACTTTTTGCCCCTTCCCACAGCTCGAAGCGTTGTCAAACGGCACAAAACAAATGCCTACGTCATGGGAATGCTCACGCCCGTCAGAAGCCGTGAAGGTGGAAACTGGCAGGGAGTCGTCAGCGAAATTGTGGGAGCGCAGGGAAGAAAAATGGTTCCGGGTTCTGGCAAACAACTAATCGTCGTTCCGACACGATATTGAATCCTGCTGCTACTACTGCTACTGCTGATGTTGGCTTTCGTTGGGCCATGTTTTCCCTTCCGCTGCTCATATCCTTCCCTTGCCATTCTAACGTTGTTTTCCCTCTATTCGATTTTCACCCTTTACTGCTACTCTTCCCTTACACAGTTTTCTGCGCCATTGAAACACGAGGTGCATGATGAAGGATCCTTCCTAATACTTCTGTTCCCCCTTATCGTCCCCACCGTCCGGGAGGAAAGCGCCAATAGTTTTAAATTTCCGCTGAACATGCAAATACTCACCCCTAAAAACAGCAGTGGGAGAGAATAAGATCCCAGTGTGAAGATTTATACGAGTTTGAACTTGGATAATTGAGCAGTAATCGGGAGGCCAAATCTACGCCGGTGTGTCCCTGGGAAAGCCAACCGGCAAGGGCACCGAATGTGCTGAAATTAGCTCGTTTTCTTTTTCGGTGTTTTGGGTGTTCCGCTTCTTACCCCTTCTTAGGGATACATATCATTCATTCGTGCCATGGACACGAAAATGGGTGCCAGCTCCAGCTCGCACGCGGCTTGGCATGACGTCCTATAAACCCCACGGTAAAGGACCCACTCAGGAAAGCAAAATTTGTTACAATTATACAATCTCGGCTAGTACCACCCGCCAGTGTGGGGTTGTCGTTTCTCATGCTCAAAAACAAGCTCAAAAACGGTGCAGTGGTTACTACCGCACCTTGGCGGTAGAGTAAGTTTCATTTTGAACGTTTCTTTTTACATTGAAACGATTACAGTTGGAGCACGGTTGTTATGATGGATTGTGGAGCGCGAAAAGTTGTGCTGCTGATAAATTTTAGCGATCGGCTGGAATTGGGGTTTTTTGTTGGTTGTAAATTTGAGTTTCGTAAGTTTGGTAGTTTTTAAGACGAAACACAAGTTTCATCTAAAGTGTTTTCCATATGGACCTATTTCTCTCTACATTTAGATTGCTTATATGTATGTTTTTATTTTTTATTTTATCAGGGATGTTTATACATAATTTGAATGTATGCAATATTATTATTTGATGAAAAAAACAAACAAATATTATGCATAACATCATAATAAAATTCATAATAAACACATTTTTGCATGAGACCCCAATAATTGCATTGGAGGGTTCACTTGATATTTCAAACAACTAGGTACTTTTATTATGTAAAAAACTAGATATTTTTAATATGTAAAAAAATTAAGCTGTGCCATCATATTTTAGCTCTAAGTCACCGAACTTTGGCATCACTCATCCATTTTTGACCCTAAGGCATCAATTGCTGCCATTACGCAACAATGTTTGGCCCTCAATCTCATATTTTTGTTCCTTACTTATAAGTGTTTTACTCTGAATGCAAACAAAACAAACAAACAAAAATGTATACGCTTGAAATGTTGTCTTTAAACAATTAAATAATAATTAATCATTCTTTTAAAAAAACAAAAGTGACTTTACGGTGATGTATCGGACTAAATAAACACAGGAGAATCTTGAAAAAAAAGTCCAAAATTTAGAAACAATTCCTAACGATCTTCCTAAGCTTGAATGCAATATACTATATCTTAGTCCGATAAGCGAAGCAGTAACGTAACATCTCTTGTTTTTAAACTTTTTTTCATATCTAATGTACTCCCAAACAAGCGAACAAAATTGTTGATGATTTAAAACGATGGCTCGGTTAGCATTATATTCTATTACTTCTAGAATAAATCACAACCGACTTCATGACTTCAAACGTGCCGCACGAAACTGGCGAAATGACTTCCAAAGCTCGTCTAACTCATTTACATGCGTAATTGAAAACATTTGTCCCATCCTCAAACAATGTAACGCAGCCCAAAAGTAACGTTTGATTAGTAACACACTCTCGCGTGCGCGCACGTTCCCCGAGTTTCTGCTACGGGAAACTTTCTCTTGATAAAGTGTAATATTTGCCCCTACAGCATATGTTGGGGTTGTGCTCCTCATCATTCCCCATCGCTTTGTGACGGTGAGACTAACGAATACCTCGAGATAACCGGTGGTAACTGCAGCGTTTTACTGTTGCAGAGAAAGCGCAAGAGAGATCCCATTGTCGTCCTGCTGATGATGATGATGATGACGTGTCGTGGCATAATTTTCGATAAAAGGAAAACGGCAATGCTGGTAGCAATAAGTGCCGGTTCAGCGATTATGATTTCTATGGAACCGCCGGTTCCGGATGCCGGAGCATAATCACAATCCTATTAGAAACTGCAGCAGGCAACGCGAAACCCCTTTTGCAGTGAAATTTTAACGGGACGCGTTTAACGAGGCAGGATAAATCCGGGTAAAAGTTTTCCATCAAAAGTTGGGATTTCCCGACAGCCAGCACCTTCCACGGGAACCAGAATCTGTGGAGAGCGTGGTAAATAATTTTTCATCCTTTTCTACCTTTCTTTTTTTTTGTTTATTTGCTGAATGCCAGCGTCCGTAAAAACGGTGTTTGTCAAGTAGTTGTGCATGGGAGGAAATCATATCGCTGGGTTGATCATTGCCACAAGTATTGTGTCAGTCGTGCACCGATCACCGGTCTGCTAACGGGACGAGATAAAGTGCAAAAGAATCTCGTTTTGTTTTGACGCTCCTTTTCCTTTTTCACCTCGCACTCGCTTCCATTCCATCTGGCTCACCGGTTCGCTTTCAAAGCCAGTACAGCAAGCAATCGGTGTCGATTGCGGTGAAGCATAAAAATATGCAAATTAAACCCATAAATTGTCCATGGGACGGAAGGCACAGCCACGCTGCTATAAAATAAAGTTGTCCGTGGGAGTTACGGCGCATGGCGCGCGGTCTGGTGTGGATGGTACAACCCCCGCCCAACCCAGTCACTTCTGGGGCCGGTTTGCAAACTTGTGTGCCGCCGCGCACCAATCAGAAAATCTTCAACGGAACTGTCGCAATTCCCAAGATGCTGAAGCGGTTCTCAATTTTCTGTGTGCAGCTTTCAAATGAAATAATCCTCACCGTGCCGTGTGTCAACATCTGGGAAATCCGGAAAGGGGACTTACAGCGGTCGGAAAAGGGACGGGGATGGAACTGACACTAATAAAGTTATAAAGTTGAGTTATTCATGGTGCGAAATAAAATTCAATCCCCCAACTGTTCGGTAGAACTGTTACCATTGGCCGGAACAGTGACCAATCGGCTGGGAAGGAGGGTGGAAAATCAACACCCAGACGGGATTTATTTCCACCCCACCCGCCAGTATCGATGTACGTCAATCAGACGCGTTTTAGGCTTGTTGTTTTCGAGGTTTTATTCGCGGTACGGAATCTGCATGACGGACATTTCCTTTCATTTCGTTCTCAGCCACCACGTAACATCTTTCCGTACGGCGACAGGAGGGTAAAAAGCTACAAAAGGGTGGGGGAAAAAACAAAAAATCCCCAACCTACCCACGCTCGTAACAAAAAAAGCTTCGGTATTGATTTATTTAATTTGCATCGTCTACGGTTTCGGTTCGGGGCGGTTTTCGCTGGTTGCAGCCTTCGGGGAAAGTTTTCCTTTTCGCAACCGAAACCCGCAAATCCTTGGAGCTCCGTGCATACAAAAGGTCCCTCCGGTGAGGTCCCGGTTTCGCGGAGAAACTTTTGCAGTTCGCTCAACTGCATGTAATGTGTGCGGGGACGTGCCCATGAAACCTTCGATTAAACCTTGCACGTTGACCTTTTGCATAGCACTCGCATTTACCATGTTGTTTTTTTTTGTTCTCACCATTTAGTTACTAATCTTTTACTCCTTCTCTCGTCCGTTCTTCTTTTCCAGAGATGATCGGCTTTCACTGAACGAGTTTACACTGATCTGTCGGGCATTGTTCCGGAATGATAAAGGTCACATCTACGTGGTACCGTCCGATCGTCTGGAGCAGATGTTCGCCGTGTTCGACAAGAACGAGGACGGCTACATCGATCGGGAGGAGTTTCAGTTTTGCTGGAACCAGTGGATCAAGACGGTGAGTACCATCCGCAGCGTCGTCCGCTTCGCAATCTGTAAGGTTATGATTGCATTTCTTTTCGCTGCTTGTGCGAAAATCAAATTTCCCGACCACCATTTCGCTGTGCATCGCTGGAATGTATGGAAATTAAATTTATTTTCCAAAAGCAACACAACACGACCAGTGACGTAATAAAGCGCTTTGTGTGGGTTGCAGTTGTTGTTGTTGATGTTGTTCAAGTTCAATCGCTCGCTCGCACAAGCAATCGGTACCCTCTCCGGACGTGCAAAAATGGCAATCGATTTCAATCAACGTTCTGTTCCGGGGTGGTAAACCTTCGGAGAAAGCTCACCGAACGCCCGTCCCTTCGCGCTCGTGGAATGGAAATGGAACGAGTTTCGTTCTTGAGCAGCTAGAAAAGTACGCCATTGCTAGTAGTTCAAAGGCCATCATCGGTAGGTACGGTGAGTTGGTTGCTCAAGGCCAACCGGTAGGGAGGGAAACAGAGAAAAAGTAAGCAAAAAAAATCTGGCTCGTAACGTATAGCCAAAGCCAATCCGGAGAAGTACCAGCTCGAGTATTGCTTGGAAGAAAATCAATCATTCCGGTTTGAGAAGTCCTTGGGTTGGTGGCGCTACAGGGTATTGCGGCGAAAGGGACAACACGAAAGGTCGGAACGTGGGGAGGGGGAGGAGAGCAATCTGTCTTCATTCCGTACGGGATGAGTCGAAGCATTTGAAGTCGCACAGTTCACCACCTGTACCATCGCTTCCCCATACACACACTCTCGCACCGACAGACACACCACCGTCACCCAATTGGAGTCCCAATTTCCTTCCGGAAATGGCAGTTCTGGTTTGACTGCCGTGGCACTGTCGCACCGGGATGAATCGTTTTCGGAGCCGGGTGCAATGCTTGCCAGGCAACTGACCTTGCAGTATTGACTTTTCGTTTGCCCCTTTTTTGGGCTGTTTGGTTTTGGGCTACGCCTGCATCAAACAACAACTGGGTTAACCCTATTCGAAATTGTGCAGAAGTGATTTATTTCTCATTTCTGTGAGAAGAATAAACAAGCTGATAACGCGGCTTAACAGGAGAGAGAGAGAAAAGAAGGTTAATAATGACGCAATGTTATTAGTTTTGCATACTTTAAGGCGTTTTTCATATTTGTAAGAAATAGGACTCCAAATTGAATTTGGTGTTCCGCAATATTTAGTAGTTATTAATTTGCCAGAAAATCAGGAATTCCTGCAAACAATAAATAATCAATGAAGGAGGAGGAAGTAATGATACCAGGAAAAATTTAAGCATAGAGTTGGTGTTGGAAGTAAAAGTATTGCTTATTTTAATACCTTTAAACCTACCAATTTTTATTCCGTATTTACGTCTTACTTTACTAAGTTCCGAGTACTGTGGGCCCCTTTTGTCCTCGGTGTTGCCCGCGACACATGACTTTTTGACATATGACTTTAAGCAGATTAAAATTTGAATGACTTCAAAAGAGCAATCATGTCGCCCACATCTGCAACATCACAAAGGTCAGGATTTATCAATAAACCCGCTAGCATTATATAACTGCATGCCCGGCGGTTTGTAATGATTAATTTATTTGATGTTATGAATTTCGCATCTGCAACGCCAATCTTGATTGGATGGTGATACCCTTTTGACATTAAAAAGGAAAAGCACACGACTACAGTTTTTAATTAAGACTGACTGATGAATTCCCTACGAAATGCACTACGAAATACATCGTGCAAATTTCTAACCGATTTATCATTCCCGAATCCGATGCCCATTTCGTAGGAAAATGGAACAATGGTACCAACTTTCCTTTCATCACACATGTCACTGAAACAGGCAAATAATGGAATTCCAATGCATGAGTGCTGATTTTGCACGAACCAGCGTACTAAAAACTTCAAATTTCTAGCAAATCATCCTGCCGAACTGTGAAGCGCACACCGAAAGCAAAACAAAAAAACAAAAACAAACCAATTCCATCCATTTCAATCAACGTCAATGGCTTGTCGGCTTATCAATCAACGACGGCGAGGGAAGGGTGTTGAGCGCTGCCTGTTAACATTTACGACTGACGTACGCATTAATTAAACCACGGGCACAACTTTCGTCGATGGAAATGGAGACACAGTAAATCAATTAAAATGTCGATATTTGATTTCGGATAGCAAACGGATAGGTTCTCCCCGCGCTTTTTTGTAGCATTTGTGGTGAAAATGTATTTTTGAGGAATATACGAAAGGGGCGAATAGGAAAAAAATCGTCCATATAAAGTGATGATCGTAATTTTACCGTAAAATAAAATTATAATCATTCAATTAAATCGTACGCTACTGATAGCGCTCGCTCGGCTTAGATTGATCGGGTGAAATTAATTTGCTTTGGCTGATTTATGTGCTTCCGGAGTTCCGGTGTTGTTTTTTTCTGCACACCAGTGAAAACTCAAATGCTGCCATTCTGCCACCCTGCCACGCTTACATACATATGGCTTTTCCCACCCATGGAAAAAGGGCTTGGTATTAGCCAAAAGAGCAAAAAAAAAACGAAACACTGCTCGTCAATAAATTAGACCTGCGCACCTTCTAGTCTGCCGCAGAAAGCCTGATGAAGTCATCTATTGCTCCATTAGCTAGCCGTTTAAGCAGCCAACCTCATTGCTAAGCTTGAAACGTTCTGCCGGCGGACGAATTCATTTTGCCCCGGGAAAGAAATGGGTATCGTTGCCTTATTCTGGAAGTTCCTCCCCGTATTCGGTGGGTATTGATATTCCCTACGAAAGGGAGGGAAAACCTACGACCTCTCTGTGTCTATCGGTGATCGAAACGACTTATGGCGAAAGCCTTGAAGAAGTTTCATGATTGGCTTTTTTTAGGCCTCTCCCTCCCCTCACTTAACGTACTGTGTAGTTTTACGCACATTGCGTACATGTCGGAGGTTCGATTTTTACGCTTCCCGTTTGCTTGGGACACATTTCTTCCGCATGTTGTCGGAATCATGTTCCCAGTACTGCACCAGTACTCCCGTCAACGAGTCCTACACGAAACGAATTGAACTGGTGAAATCGGTTCGATTTGCAACCCGATTTTCGAACGTTCATTATTGGAGGGAGTGTCGAGTGTGCCGGCCGGAACGGACCGGAAACCGTTGCGTGAAATGAAGTGCGAACCCGAGTGCGCTTGTTCTGAATTTTTTATACTTCGTTTTTTTTTTTTTTTTTTTTGGTGGAGAGCAAAGAAGGATGTACTGCACTGTGTTCTTCACAGTTGTTCACAGTACACGGACACTTAACACGCTCCTTCAACTCGACAGTGTTCGCTTCAAACAACACCCTCGAGCGGTCATGGGGGGAAAAAACCCCGAAGCGAAAAAGCACAATCCCATCAGTATAATGACGCCAAGAGCGTGCTGGATAATGTTGGTCAAGGGGTTGTTCTGGTTGTGCGGCCCATTTTTCGTTTGTTTCGTACGGGGGTTTTTTTTGTTGGTGAACGGTGCAACCAAATGAGCCACAATCGGGTGAAGTCAAACACTCGCCCAACCGTAACATGTGCGGTGCTGCATATCCGATGCGCTCCGACCGTTGTGAGGACGTTCTTGTTTAAAATAACTCTCTGCGATCCGTCATGTTGGAAGGTGGGAAGGGAGGGTGTACTTTAGGCAGATAGCTCGTGTTGCTATCGTGTTGCCTGCCGGAAAGATAAACCAGCCACAGCCGGCCACTTGTGCATTCCCAAGCCTTGCTGTGGAACGGACGTTTCGGAACAACATCAGACAAGACGACACTCGTCACGCAGTAGACCTGGTACGGACAATCAAAGTACCCTTCCCCACACGGACCCGGCAGGACGTTACTGTGCGTGATGACGGAGCAACCCCCGGGTTGGGGAAGAAACATGGGTCCTTTCGGTTTTGTGGCCTCCTTTTCCCGGCGTTCCAAAACGTGCGCCACGCGGGGATAAACGGTTTGATTGATGATAATTTTGTGAGAAGGATCTCTCTCACACATGCACACAAAAAACGCACACACACATGGGGCGATTACGTGACGTGAGAGGATTTTATCTTCCGGAAAGGTTTTCGACACATGAGAAGTGGCTTTTTTGTGCAAAACCTTCCATACACACATCTATTTGCTTGCTGTTTTTTTTTGTTGCGGGAATCCGGCCACCCATAGGAATGTCTTTTTCTTTGCCACATCTTTCCTTTTTATCGCTTCATCGGCGGGAAGTCCGGGTGTCCTATTATGCGAAAACGGTATAATGAGTACGATAGAAGATCCATCCGAGCCTGAGGGTGGCTTTTGTAGAACACGAGACCATTTTCCTCTTTTTTTTGCTGTGGTCGTTGTTGTTGTGTATGGTGAAAAGCGTATATAATGGACATGGCTTATTGGTTGCCCAGAGTCGACTCCTGTTCCCAAACGCGGTCACACACACATACACACACACACACACACACACACACACACACACACACACACACACACGAGGTTTAAATGTGCTACAGGCAACGCTGTACTGTTTCCACTGATGAGTTGCAGCTTTTCCGGGTGAGATGGATTTGTTTTTCCGACTATTTTCTGTCCTTTTTATTCGTTTTGTTTTTCGTTTGCTACTTTAAAACACGGGGTTTTCTTCTTATCGATAGGCCGTAGTTGTTTTGTTTGTTTGTTGCTCATCACGCTGCTGGTCCGTTTCCTCTCGTTGCAGATCGTGCGCCCCATTAGCGCGTTTCTCATCGTCGACGTCCAGAACGACTTCATCAGCGGTTCGCTCAACATCAGCAATTGCAGCGCACAGCAGAATGGACTGGAGGTAAGTAACCGCAGTTGACAGGATGGTCTGAAACTTAACAACGCTGCCAACTATTAATACGTCTTCGCCTGTAGGTCAGACGGTGCTCAGGTTCTGGTAAACATGATACGTTTAGATTAGCGATCGATAGTTATTTCGATGAGGGTAAATTTTGGAGAAACTTAAATTTAAATATAGGACGGATTAGTGTCTATGCTTCCTGAGGATTTTGGATAGAAACATCATAAGGAGATTGAAAATTAAAATTGGTAATTATAATAAATTGTTTTGTAAAAACATATTAGAAAAAGCTTCCCATTTAGATTCTACCTATTTAAATCATAATTTAACTGAACATCTGTTCTTAACGAAGAAAGGCTCCACAAAGAGAAAAGATATTGAATGACTTTAACAACTGCAATCTTTTCTTAGTAAAACATAAAATGAGCAGTAAACAACCACTGCTTTGTGTTTCGTAACCGATTTTAAAACAGTTGACGAATAACACATTGTCCACACCTGCAGTATCTACCGGTCCTGTGCGCGCAAAACTCAAACTCTCCAGCATGTCTAGCGTCGTCCAACGGTGCTGAGCTGCAACGACGCTGAAAACAATATCGAGTCCTTGCTGTCGATAAAACGTACCTCGGACTCTTCTTCCACACGCAGACCTCCCCCTCCCCCACGATGCCATTTTGCAAAGCACAACTGACAGATGGGAAACAAGCTAAAAGGGGCACCACTACCCCCCGCCGGGGTTGGTGACCTTTCCCAAAACCACCCCGGGGACAGCCATGCAATATCCTCAATTTGTAGCTACATTTCCTACTTTCCATCCCCGGTCTGTACATTTGCACGAAACGAAAAACCTTGCACAGATGCATCGCCGCAAGGAATCGGATGGGACGACCAACGATGAAAGGATGGCTATTTTCAACTTGCAAGTGTAGGCGCCACTTTAAGATGCCGGCAGGATGATGACTTGGGTTGTGCAGGTCCATCGGGAACAAGTCAACACATTAACACAAACACACACACACACTCTCTCACCATCACCGACAAGCGAATGGGTGATGGGTGAAATGAAAAGGCAGAAGGTAACGACGCAGATTGGTAAACAAAAGGTGCAGGTCGAAAGGTCTCTCCACTTCCACTGCTGGTTGTTGGTTGGTAGATCGCTTGCTTTTAAGGCTTATCTTTAGCAGAGTGTGTGGCCCCCGGTCGGTTGATGTTTGCTTGCGTCGTTCGAGCGTTGGAGTGAAAGATGGCGACGAGTTTGGAGGTTTTTAGCACCTTCTAGCATTCGGTTGGGTAGAGTGTGCATAAAAACACCCAGGATGCTTGCTCTACGTCTATCGCTTGTGATGCACAAATACACACACACACACACGCGCCAGGGCGGATGCCAATCCGTGCTCGGAAATTTAATATACCCCGCCGTGCTGGGTTGGAGTAACCGGGCCCCGATGTGAAAGGTCAGTTTGTCAAACCGAGGCCGGTTGGTCGGAATCTTGCTGCCCGGTTCTGGCCCGGTTGTGTGGCACACTGTACGAACGCAGATAAGGAGACGCTAAGATGGAGACCATCTCCAGCCTCGGGTACCGGTGGCGACCGTGAGGCGACGGACGTTAATTAACTTCCCTTTTGTGTTCGATGCAAAACTTTCGATAGTTTGCCTTCTTTGTTGCTGACGGCAACAGGATGTGAGATGGCCGGAGGATGGTTTTTGTTCCCCGGGAATGCTCTCGGTAGCATGTACAAGGTGCCTGCAAAACGCAACATTTATGATGTGTAATTAATGCCAAAGGCGTATGCGACGGAGGTGAACCCCCGGAGGGGAAAGATTGATGTTGTCCGCAGCCAGTGACGTAATTTTTAAACGCAAACAATCCTCTTCTCCAGCACCTTCACACGCCCCTCTAGCTCATCGTTTGTTCGAGTGGCGACAGGGCGGGAAAATGTCACATGTGTGGTTTGGGATGTATGCGACGTACTACGTGATTAATGAAACTGCCACGTTCAAATCAATGAACAAACGTTCTAAACTGAGCTCATCAAGCTTGATCTCCATTATGACGTTTTAAGCTGCGGATGGGGGATCCACCAGACAACCCGGGAGAAGAATGTCTTATCTTTCTTCGCATAAATACGGCAAACCACACCCATATAACCTGTTGCCCGCATGATGGCCGCTGAGCGAACACTTATTAAGCCGGCGTTCATTAAGACTCCATTTCGTACGCACTGATGTGTCCGGGGGCTGTACGTTTTGCGTGACTTGCGTGACATTGCCGAGCGGGCACCGTGAGCAGGCCTGTCAGATTTTTTTTTGTACTCTCGCACGTCCCAAACACCCACGGATGAAGTGGCCACGGTGAACGGTGAATTAAATTACGACAGCTGTCAGACGGATCGTGGGGGTGTTGAAATTGAAACCGACGTGCCATCATACCACGGCACGGCACTGTTTTCGGCAGTGTATCAACATTTCGCTGTCTGCCCTCCTCTTTTTTTTACACTTTCACTGATACCGGGCGGTTTGTGTTTTGTTGTTGTTATTGTGTTTGGTTAGGTTATCGAGCCGATCAATAAGCTGCTGGATACGGTCGACTTCGATGCGGCGTTCTACTCGCTGGATTGGCACCCGAGCGATCACGTTTCCTTTATCGACAACATCAAACAGCGTCCGATTCATCCAACCAGTCCGGTAAGTTTGCGACCTGCTCTTGTGCGTGTTTGTGTTTTTCATCTTTTTCGTTCTTATCATACTTCTTAACTTTCTGTTGACTTATTAACGTTCCCATGCCCGCATCCGCCCAATAGCTGAATGCGGACAACGCGCAGGTTTACGATACGGTCATCTTTGCCGGACCACCCCCGATGAAGCAACGGCTCTGGCCACGTCACTGCGTGCAGGATTCATGGGGTTCCGAGCTGCATAAGGACTTAAAGGTGAGTAGGCCGGTTGGGCGATGGTGTGTCCACCAGGGGAGTCTTTGCTTATCAAATTTTTGTTTCATCAAATCGTTGTAGGTTGTGGAACACGGTGTGAAGGTGTATAAAGGCACCAACCCGGAGGTGGACTCGTACTCGGTGTTCTGGGACAACAAGAAACTCTCCGACACGACACTGTGCGCTCAGCTGCGACTAAAAGGATCGACCGATATCTACGTGTGTGGACTAGCGTACGACGTGTGTGTCGGTAAGTTTACGGGCTGATAGCAATAATGTTGTTGCGGATTTTGATAAATAGTTATGTGAGGAATGGTACAAAACACAACCAGAAAAAAACGAGGTTCCAATCGCACTCATTATCCGCTCGTGAATTTGAAAACGAATTTCATAAACACAAAATCGACCAGGCGGAATTGAAGAATCGATTCGTTGCGGTTTTTGTATCATTTCACTATGGGTTTTATGTGACATATTTCGTATTAATATTACTATTCGTGTAATTAATATTATTGTTGGATCATTGCATAAGGGAAAATTTTAATTATGTTGTGGCATACAGCGAGCTCTTCATGTGAACTGGGCCGCATATTGAAAAATTGCAACTTGAATTGTAAAATTAATTCTATTGAGCTCCCCAGTCATCACCATGACCCCTGAACGTTTGGTACACATCATGTAGATGAGAATATACTAGAAAAATTAATGCACCTCAAATAAAAATTTAAAAATATAACAAAATAAATATTAAAGAATATTCTCTTGTTGCTTTTGCGATACCTTAATGGAGGCGCATGGTGCTTCATGTAAAATAGCATACCCTTGATGGAGATGCATGGTATTTCATTGGGTGTTAATTGATATGGCTGTTCATAGTAATTTTAACAACAAAGACCTCAGATTGATCTTAAAATTGCTCTGAATGTCTGTGACTCGTGAAGCATCTTGATGGAGGCGCATGGTATTTCATTAGATGCTTAAAAGTAAAATACCTTTGAGATTTGTACAAGGAAGCTTCATAAAGCATAAGGAAGCTGGAATAATGGTCATGAATGTTTTGAAAAATTAGTTGTTTACATTATCTAAATGAAAAATTATTACAATATTCCCAAAATTTAACGAAAAATTGAACTTTTTTGAGGACCCCTAAACTTGATTTGGTTTCATCCCAAAAAAACTGAGTACATAAACTTTTTTTTAATAAAATAAAAATGACTCTTTGGACACCAATTCAAACCTGTGATCCCATGGTGCGTTTGTATGCGGTTGTCGCTATGCCCAGAAAGAGCGTACCAACCGGCAGCGTTGCCATTTTCAATTTCGACCACGTACTCAGTAATTAAGTTTGTTTCAATCTTGACAGATCGTTCGTATGCCGCATGCTTCTAGCGCCACACTAGCGTTTAAGCGCACACAAATAACTATCGATTTTCTTAAATGTTTTACACCGCCATGTGCAAACGTGCAGTGCTGCTGCCGTTATCATCGTTTAGTGGTATCCTATCCTAATCGGAATTACGTTGCGAAGTTGTGAAAATTGTACTGCACAACGTTGACAAACGGTCAGCAAATGGGTTTAATATTGGGAAAACTGGGTTTGTTTTGTAAAGATACAAATTAAACTCAACCTTTCCATTGAGGTATAAAGTGGGGTGCGCAAAAATATGGACGTAATTACTTACGGCCCCATGGCGCACTGTATATTCTTCCTTTGCATTGAGATATTTTCAACGAAATCTCATTACTTGTTTGTTTGAAATAAAATGAATGAGCGAATGGGAACGCAAAACGTACCCAGGGAAATGATTCAATTTCCTTGTAAGTAAGGAAATTAAATCGAACTTCAACCCACTCACCCGAAACCCCGTGGTGCTAAAAACAGAAAAATCAGGTACGAGCTCTTTTAGCCCAGCTTCGGATCGAGGTCATTTCCGGCGTAGTCACCGAACCTCGGTGTAAGGATGCGCATCGCTCGCTCTCTTGTACGTTTGTCTGTGTGTGTGTGTTTTTGCTGGAGCTTTAATAGCAAACAAGAAAAATACTGGAACAGACCCTCAGGCTTGTTACAGTGCATAAAAATAGTCAACGGATGCAAAACAAGGCAGCTGAAAGCGAAAAAAAAACGAACACTGCAGATGAATCAAACTGGATCACCGTGACATACGGGATCGAACCGACCGGGCAACCGGGGATGGTGTTGAAGTGCTTCATTAAATAAATGAAAATCTACCAAATTAATCTACTAATAGGCTGGTCCGATGTGTACCATTGCCACCTACCTTCCGGTCCGGCTTTGGTTGCTGAGAAGAGTTCTGAATTTCACCGGAATTTAACGTTTTTTTTTTGTTACTCATTTTGCACAGGTGCAACGGCCATCGATGCGCTGTCGGCCGGCTACCGGACAATACTGATCGACGACTGTTGCCGGGGCGTCGATCTGAATGACATCGAGAGCACCAAGCAGACGGTGATTTCCAGCAATGGCGTCATCGTTTCATCCCGCGAGGTAGGTAACCACCCCTCCCGGCCAAGGTTCCGTCGAAAGGGAAATTAATTACTATCCAAAAAGGGACCACAGCGGTAGACACAGTGAAAAGAGGAACGAGAACACACAAGAGCACTCAGCAAAATTACCAACCCCAAAATTGAATACGGAGCATTCACATCCATCCCTGGAGTGTTCCGGGTTGAAGGACCAACAGGAAAATACGGAACGACTCGTTCCGAACAAAAACTTTCCCGAACCATGCTCCTGAGCCAGTTTCGTAGCGTGTATTTATTTTTCGGCCACTTTTCGATCATTGCTTCCATCTTGTACGGAGATTTATCTCAACCGCCGGGGTCGGTTTCTTCTATTGATGCGCTGCTTTCCGTTCGCTTCCTTCTGTTGCAGGTCAAAGCCATGGTGGAAGGCCGGGACCGTCGCCCGGAGCTGGGCTACAAGTTGGCGATGGAGCTGAAAAATTCCGAATCGGACCTGTCGAAGAACAACGCCTGCAGAAGACAGTCCCAGCAGCAGCAGCAGCAGCAACAGCAGCAACCATCACAGTAAACAACCGTGTCCCTGATTCGCGTCCACTGATTGGGGCCGCTCCCCATGGCAACAACCGGACGGGCCATTTTCGTTAGATGCCCCTCGCGTGTAGTATTAGGCAGACGACGACGGCGCATCGTAGTCGCTGGTACACAAATCCCAATTTTGCCGAACACGGTGACCCTAGTCACCGGTTTTAGTTGTCCAGCATCAGGTTTACATATGCGTTAGGGTTATTTCTTTTCCCCTCCATCTTCTGCCCGTGTCCATCAGCGCAAAAGCTTATAAACCATTGAAGGTTCGTTCTGGGGTAGTTTTTGTTTTTCTCGTTATTTTTCCTTCACTTTCCCCGAAGGCAGCCGAAAGAAAAAGGGCGTAAATGCTTCCGAGAGAGTCATAAAGCTCCTTTCATTCGAATCCGTTTTAGCCCAACCGTTTCCTATTCCGGAATTCGTTCCTTGCTCTCATGCTTATGGTGCTGGTTTCCTTCGGGCGGTTTTTTTTTGCACATTTTTTCACACACTCATGGTTTCTAGCTACCGGTACGGTTATGTTGCACCCATTACCGTTTTATTGGTTTCGGCTCTCTAGCACACCTTTTCCCCCCACAAGCATCAAACATAAGCGAGAGAATGCTTCAATCTTGTATGGTTTTGTGGAATAGAAGCTCACACACGAGAAACGGAGCAAAAAAAACCCTAGAAATACTCAAATAAAACGAAACCGATGCAAAGCCCCGGGGCCTGGCGGGATCTGATTTAACCGAACGACGTCCGTAACGATTCTGGCTGGTCATCGAAGTTTATGGACCGATCGAAAAAACCCCAGTGATGAACGTGACACATCGTGCAAACATATCCCTGGGACCGGTGATGGAGACACAGTGCGGGGGAAATGGAAACGATGGGTGGTGGTTGTTCTATCCAGCCACCCATCCTATAAACGGGAAGCCAATGATTTTGTCGTGGGTCAAGGTGTAAATTACTTTTTACAACCGTATGCGTTGCTATACCGTCATAAAGCGACGCCTGCTGTTGTTCTGCTTCACTGCAATCTGGGGGATTTGCTGTTATTGTTTATATTCACCTCACACAGGGTGGGCAGGCTATTTTATCGGGACGATTGAATTTAAATCCTGGGTTGTTTTTCTTTGCACTTTTTTGTTGTTTATATTTTCATTCATGCAAACGCACGTAACTAATGGGGAGGGAGCCTTGCATGGCCCGAAGCGAAAAAGGGTAGGCTGTTAAGAACAAAATGAAAAAAAAAACATGGTGCCGATCATTATTAAAGGGCACTGTAGTGCTTGCCGATTGTGTAAAATAAGGTGATGGGAAAGTCGTTTGTGGTTTTGCGTTTAATTTAAATAATATTTTGTCATTTTAAATCGCTTTACTATTATCGGGTGACGGTGAGGATGAACATGGGAAAGGAATTAAGTTGCATCACAGCGTACAACATGTAGCTAGTAAGTAGTTCCGTCAACAGTACACAAACCACACTTTAAGAAAACTTGCTAAAAACCAGGGTAAAGCTAGGGAAGCTTCGTTGTGTGACCAAAAAATAAGAACACCATTATTATGCAGTTATTTAAAATACTTTCTACTCATTTTCCTGTATTGCTCTTCAAAACAATTATTTAAGTGATTTCTTACGCCAGTTTGTACAAAAAAAAAACGAACAAACGGGTCAAATTTATCCCTTCTGTAGCAGTGTGCAGTGTGTAGCTAAACTGTAGATACTTAATCATTCGGAGCTCTAGCTAAGCTTTCTGGCGCAGCAGAAAGCTAAAGCAGCAAATCGTACAAATAGGCAAACACTTGCAGAATCTTAAAAAAGAAAACAAACACCAGAGAGCTTACGCACACCGTTTGTACTACCAAATGTTTAGCACATTGTTACATCGATATTGCTCTCGTTAGGAGAAGGGAACGTTTTGCGCGTAAGTGAAGTGAGCCGGCCGGATGCGGGATGAAACAGGAATGTGGTGGTGAACGGTACGCTTAGAACGTAGCATTTCGAGATGATTTTCAAAATTATTATACGTCCCCATTGTCCCCCATTTGTGTGTCAGTGTGCGTGTGTGTTTGTGGCGGAAAAGCTTACCGTGTACACAATTCCTGGATGCTGCTTACCAGGCGTTAATAATTCCATGGACAAAGTATTCCAAAAAAACGGTAAGGGAACGATAGCAAATTGCGAAGTAGAGAAACGATAAGGACGGTACTCTACCCCGGGCGGACAGTGGCGGCGTGATTGAGGTGAAACTTTTCGGTGATTCGATACAAAATAAAATGGTGCATCATCTGCAGCTAAATGTTTAATGCTTTTGAGTAGTACCTTTCTTATTGTGTACGTTTTTTTTTTCCTTCTTTCGCCACCTTACCGGAGATGTTCTGTATCTGCTTTGCTTTGCTGTAGGTACAGGAAGTTCCGGCGCTATTCTTTCCTCGCTATCATCAATTGTCGGCAGCAACATGACGTCAGCGCAATATCTGTAGGTACTAGGAAAGCTGCTTTAAACATGCTTTATTCACAAGCAGAGGGGAGTACCTTTTAGTTGCATCTGTCGCGTTTATTCAAAGGTTTGTTCAATCCATATCAAAGTTAGTGGTGTTTTTTTTATTTTATAACTTTACACCCAAAATCAGCATCTGGGAATATTTAAAAAGTGGGAAGAATGATATGATTTAAAATGTAAACAGCGCCCAGTTAAAAAAATTAGGTTGAATGGGTGCCAGTTCGATCCGTTGTATTACCGACGCCTGTGGATATGTAAAATTTATTTCAAATTTCAGACGTTCATCGCAAAGACAGCAAGTTATTCATTTCTTTGATGATGGCCTTTATCTTCCCCTGAAGATTTAAGAGCTACAGGGTTACAGTTTTTACCCAGACACCCTTGCTTATAATAATAACCAAAGATCTTCTCCTTTCTATAAAGCACCTTGAAAACATCTGGGGTTATAAATATCATTCTACCTGGCGATGTGTGACATATTTGTCTAACATAGTCAAAAATACTATAACATATTTTGCAGGCACAAATCATACCAAAGTCTTCGTGAAAATGTTTCATAAGCAATTTCTTCTAAACACGCTGGACCATTATACGCTCCGTACCCCAAACCATCGACTATGCGCCCACAAGCGAACGGAACCTTGCCCTTTGCCAACTAACCAGAATTCATCTGTTCTCATCATGCAACCAAGCAAAGCAGCTTCACAACGAGCAGAGCGTGTAATGTCAAGATAGAGGCTTCGGACAAGTGTAATCCGGCTAAATGTTTTCCCCCGCGTGTTCGGTTCTCTCCTTCCCCACATACCCACACACAGCCACCAGTGAATGGCGAAACGATGAAGGGTGGAAACCGATAAATCGACCCTTCGGCGCACGGTGAACGATAAAGCTTTCATTAGAGCGGCTGTAGCTGTGTGTAGCTTGGCGGGTTTGTGTTCGCTTGCGGGTAGCCACACACTGGGCGTCACCTTTGACCTATTGCCTGGATGCGGTTAGGCACACGGTGTGCTCCTGCAGGTAAGCCTAGCGAACCCAGATGACGGATCAAAACTTCGGGTCAAGTGGAACGGTGCAGGCAATGGCAAATGCCAACTCTTTGCGTAAAGTTCTTAACGCTAGAACGCTGATAGTCGGAACGGTACCGCCTGCAAGCTAAGCACATTTTCATACGAACCAGACCATACAAGTTGGAAAGCCAACAGGATGGTAATGGTGGCGGTGGCAGGAGCTAAGAATCTTATCGTTTGAGCTTTTGTTTTGCAGTACACGGTAGCAATTCCACCACCGGGGGATGTAATTTATCACTCCGGAGGCCCGGTTGCGGCACGCTAGATGTATTGGTCTCCACGAACTGTCATCGATGTCATCGACCCCTCTCGTCTGCCTAACATCAATTGACCCGTGGTACGATCGATCGCTAAAGAGCTGTACGATGCAGCTTCGCTATTCCGATGCGTATTTTGCTTTGCAACACATTTCATCATCGCCTGTCTCGACTCCGTACCGTGTAACAGGCGGCTTTTCCCGAGCGTACCTTTAAAATCAACTCCCGAAGCAATGCGATGGTATATCGTGTTAACGCTTCCCCCTGATAAAGGGATGATATCAAAATAATCGATTTTGCTCGATAATGTATGAAGCAGTGTGTAATGGATGCTGTTTAATTGTGCCTGGGACGCCTAAAGGTATGCAATATGCGCTTCGTAAGGATTATTTACTAACATGTACGGTGCGTATAGGCAAGCATGCAATAACATTTTCAAATCACCAATAGCCTTTCTGGTGCATTCAACAAAGCAGGTCAAGCAGACCGACGCATTGAAATGGTAATAAACAAAGGACACAATCTAACAATTTGCATACCATAATTACTTAGTAACCGAAAGCGTCAACTCTGTCTCTACAAAAGGTTGCGTACATTAGGGGTTAAAAAATGCACAAACTGAGCTTTGAACTTCTAAAAAAAATCAAAATAACATGAAGTTTCGATAACAATTCATCAATATCTTATAACCGATCATTATTCCACGCAAACATATGAGAAAAAAAAACTATAAGCCTTTGTCTGAGCTTTTCATTACATAATGGAAGACAGTAGCTACACATTCTCTCCTTTCCCTGGAATCAAAGCTCGGTATCACTCGAGATCGATAACAATATATTGATAAGAATTTTATGAAAGAACCACTTTTCTTCATCTTCCACATTCTTCCACTGCAAGCAAAACAAAACACCATCGGGATAAAATAAAAAAAAAACTGCTCAATACTGCTTCCTTCGCTTCATATCACTGCCATCATGCCATACCGCTTGGCACCTCGTGTAAAAGCTTCTCGTTTCGGAAATGTACGAGTTCGAACCTTTCTGGAGGTAAGCTCTCGCATGTACCGGCTCGGAATGGCTCGTTAGCGAAGACCGCACCGGTCTATATGGCAAAAGCGGTAGGTTCAGTTTTATTTCTATTATGAAAACATTTTTCCACCCCCTACCGGGAGGGAACCATGTCCCGGAATTCCCTTTCAATTTGCCGCCTCCCCCTTCCGCTATTCGCTCCCAACCAGGGCTGGAAGGAAAGTTTATTTCTTCAAGCTCGAAAGCTCCCACAGGAAAGCAAGATCTATGTCGGGTTTGTTTCTTCGTTCCGTTATCTGCCAGGCACTGTGGCAGCTGTGCATTCCGGCGTTCGGAGAGGGAGGAGAAAAAAAAACAACGGCCACACAAAAAATGGGGCGGCAGTGAAGAACAACACGGAGCAAACTATGCACACAATAACAGCCGAAGCAGCACACGGGCGGCCCAGCTTCCGTTACTAGTTTTCTTCACATTAACCTAGGCTTCTGGGAATACCGTTCGGCTTGCACGGGATCTTACGGGACGGTACTAGGCACCAGCGTAGTGGTAAGATAAACATATCAGCGATGAAACTTTCGCGACGTGAAGATGTATCTTTTCCTCTCGAGGGTTTCCGTACGCTCTTCATCTCGTTGCCCCTCGTTAGCCATTGGCTGAGTGTGTTCTATTTCTTTGTTTTTTTTTCTAGTTCTTCTTATGTATGCATTGCCTGCTGCAATCCACTCAAGTTGGCCGGCCGTTATAGACGAAACAAGGAAAAAAAAACATGGCAGGAAAGTGCAGCATCGATGTGAGGAAGCGAAAAGTGCAGGATATGGACATTCTTTATCCAACTCAACGGCCACATTGCCACGTGAAATAGAAGGTAGAAATGATCATGAAAAATGGACGGCGGTTGTGGCGGTTACTTCGTACAGGGAAATGTTAAGCTTCAGTATATTCGTTGTTTGGTAGGAGGTGAGAAGGAACGAAGGATTGGCAGTTAAAGCAGTGGTCGGCAAGTCTCTTGTGAAATAATAATTCTATATTTTTTTAACTTGCGGGGTTGCCAATCTGTGAAATTGAGTTCCTAGTATAATATAATTTTTAAATGCCATACTTAATATCATATTGTAATGCCATAAGAATTATCAACCCAACAGCAGCCAAAACAACTTTTTTATCTACATGCCAGCTGACTACATTATGAAATTGCGAAAGTGTCAGTTTTAGAAACCCTCTTTGAATTATTTTTCTTACCATAATAATGTCCAGCTTCTTAATGGGTTATTACCCTGGGTTATTAGCTGTCTTTGTGGAGAAGTTTGTCTACTAGCAATTGAAGAATACTTCTGCTGATACTCATTGATTTCTCCATGAGGTTATAGTTTGTCACAGATCACGCTCTTTAAACGCAAGTGTGATTCTATTTAAACAAAACAAAAAATTCGCCTCAAAAGCTGTTCCAAATTTTCTGAAGAGCCAAATGTTTGCGAATCATGTGATAAAACACATTATAATATGAAGGAAATCTATTGAAAAAACATCCCTTAATTTTAATTCCATCTAACGTCTTACAAATGTTTCGATGTAACTCAACACGGATGAACAGGGAGTTAAAGTTACTGTTTTAGGGAGAATAAATTTGCACCAACCACATTGAAGAAGTTTGTCAACCACTGGAATTGCGCACGTCCATCAACTTACCCAGCATGACGTCATTAAGTTAGTTTTAGTACTTCTTCTTCGAAATTCGTCATCGTTGACAGTGCATCTTCAGATTGCGTATAGAAAGCGACGCCATATCCGTGTCCTGTCGGTGTGCAGTGTATCTTAGCAATGGACCTCCGCCGCCGATACTTTCTTGCTTCATTTCCGTACTCATCCCAGTCAACTCAGTCCGGCCGAGAAGCGGGAAACACATAATCAATCTCAATTATTTTTTATGCTGCTTATTCCATTATGAACCGAGGCGCACACTGGTCGTCTGACTGTCGTCCACAGTCCGCAGGCTTCATTTAGCCCGTATTCATCGCTAGACTTCTGCCCTTCAGGACGGAGATTGTGGTGCGAGACGTTGAGAAATCCATCCTCGATAAGCTATGGCGGAGAACGGTCGATGTGGTGGGGAACGGAGCGGGGGTTTACTGTTGGCTTCATTTTTGCATCGAATTACTCGTGGCTCACTCACAGGATAGTCCTTCTGTTATTGTTTTTCCTCCTGTGCTGCTTCGCTTTACGTTTTGTAAGTCTTTTTTTCGCTTTTCTGCGGTGCAATCAAAGCGAGATACCGCTTTGCTGCTCGGTTTTATTTTTTTTTCTATTTTTGTGAATTTTTTACCCTCCTGTTATGCCACTATTCTCAAGGAGCTTGTTTGCGCAGACCAATCAACAAGCACGAGGAAGAAGGGAATGAATACAAAAAAGAAAACGCACGGAACGTCTCGGCTGCATCGTTACATCGTTTGTTCGGATCGTCCTGGTGCTCAGCATGTGACCGTTCATGTGATTGCTTGTGCAGGAAGAAAATGAACCTTTTCCACAAGTAAGTGGAATGCACAAAGCAAGCCAAAGCGTCATCCCCGGTACCGACCAGTTCCAGGGCGCGCCTGTGTAGTTGCAGCGAGCCGGAAAAGCTGCCACACCGGGAAGTCTCCCTCCGGGGTAAGAAACGATTGTTTTCGGAATCTGTACCACTTGTCCCTTTAACACACGCACGCGAACACATGGAAACAGCCGGAGCAGAATTCAAATCAGGTTCGATTCACAGAACTGGAACACACTTCTTTTCGCCGAACGCTTGTTTTGCACGGCATTAAGGAAGCTTACACATTCGGCCCAATAATGCAGTCGGATCCGTAGTCGTGTTTCCTTACACCACTCCCAACCTCCCACACACACACACAGTCATCCGCCATATTCGATACTTGCGAACCTGTTTTCCGTTTCGTGTCCAGCGCCCGGCCCGGCACCAAGCGCCCGCGATTGCAGCGCGCAATATTCATTACTCAAAATGATTAATGCTTTCCATCATTATTCGCAGCACACTCTCACCACCGACGCAGCACTCGGCCGCAAGACAAATGACGACTCTTGTCCGGACAGCATCGCACAATTAGTTACATTTCACGCTCCAACGTTAGCTGCATGGGTTGGCCTCCTGCGCCACGTCTGTTTCGTCATATTTATGGTTTAGCTTCTTGTTTCGCTATGTTTTTTTTTGTTGTTTTGTTTCGTTTCGTTTGGTTTTTAGTTGTTCGTTACTGCTTTCTTCATCTGACAGTTGATAGTTTTGCGAGTAGCTTTACATGCTGTTGAGAGGTCGAGATTACTTTGTTAAAAAAAAAGCCACGAAACAAAGATAGAACGGGTAGGCAAGTTATCCAATCACTTCATCGTATGGATATAATTTTTATGAGACGATGAAAAACGATCATTAGTATTTGCTACTAGTTTCCCCTTTTGGAAATTTAATCGTATTTTGCTACATTTGTGAGTTTTTTGCAGTCGAGAACTTGTACAACAGTGAATAATAGAAAAAATACATCACAAATTCAGATTATTTTAATATTATTTTTCGACCATCCCATAATGTTGGTAAAAATTTTTATTCATTAGATTAAATACATATTCTTTCATTTAGAGGTATGTAATTTAATAAATTATCTTGCCATATGGTAATTTTAACGATTAAATGTAGTTTGATATCAAGTTTGGGGAAAAAGAATTGGACAACAAGTAAAAATTGGATAAAGCTAAGGATTTTCAACCAAAAAAAGTTTATACAAACAATTTTCAATTGAAACAGCATTACAAAATTAAAAATAAGCAAAATAATGATTTTTTTAGTGGTATTTGACTGCTTGGCTAAACGAACTGTTTGGTAAAATAACACCAAAAAGATATCATAAGCTTTTATCATAATAAACTGACAGTACGGCTTTAATACAATTAAATGATCGCAATATAATCATAATCATGAGTAAATAAACGAAAATAAGCTTTAATGAACCGGACCTAGGATGCTCTTTTGTTTTGTCATATAAAAAAATTCAACTAAATTTGCAATCTCTGCAACTTGTTATTTTTGATGGCAACAATATCTGCACACAAGAGGCAGAAAAAATATGACAAGTTCTAGATGAAATAATGCTATAAAACACATCGATAGCTATTCTTCTGCTTCATTGAACCGCTTAACCTGCCATGTTTGGTCAAAGAACCCGTGCTCGACCGCGGTCTGTGTTTCTCTTCGATTTCCATTCCATTCATCACTGTCATCGCCGTTTGCCCTGGAGGAGAAGGATCAGCAACGATTGTGCAACCATTCCCTTTGCGGTAGCGACCGAATCGGACAGCTGCTGGAAGAACGCACTAGCATGATGGTCGACCCCCTTCCCTCCCCTCCACCCCCCACAAACCCGAATGCGGCCCCATTTTCCGTACTGATACGATTATGATCGGAGGTCCGGTTGAATTGTGTAAGAATTGCTTCATTAACCGAACGACGCACGGCACGGCACGATCCAATTCCCGCAGGCCCGATAGCCGGACGGCGCACAATTATGCAAACTAAACACACACACACGCAAGCGTCCGGACTGCGGTACGGACTGTTACGGAGATATGGTGAGAACACTGGCCAGCTGTACGATAAATCACACCAATGGCAAATGTGAGTAAAAGGACGGTCCTAACCCTCCAAGGGCGCGCACCGTTGAATGTTAAAACAGTGACAATCACGTCACTATCAGCTTGGACAAACAGCACCAAAAAGGCTGGAATGGAAATTTCCACCGGGGTGTCTCTCTGCCGGCTAGTGACCGTTTTTCGGTTACGTGGTTGCGGTGAAGAAACGATCGAACTATATGGACTCTATCACACATACTGCTGCCTGGTCGAAGGGAACGAAAACTTTTAACCTCTAGCCCTAGACCGGCCCTATACACCCACCACCGTGGGCCGTTTGGGATAAGTTTTCCCCGGGTAAGTTTGCCGGCGCAAAAGGATGTTTTCTTTCGGCCAGGCGAATGCAGATGGTGGTGCGTTTATTTAAGCCATAACTCAACATCACCATCTGCCGGGTGATGGTGGTTTCAATAATTTTCCCCCTATGGAAACACACCATTGCGCACCCATCATCCCACGCCCTCCCATCCCACAATGAGCAGGGAATGCTAATGTGGAAGATCCACATCCACCGTACATTGTTCGTTGTGTTCACGTTTGGACGACCGGGAAAGCAACAACAGATTGTCCTGACCGCTAGTGAGCTGCTGCATTTAAATTTCCCAATTTCTAGCGGATTCTTACCGAAGCGAACCGCTCCCTGGGTGGCTTAAGAAGCGACCGACACTACCGAACCTGCCGAAAGTCCGAACCACGGGGAGAACCTTACCCATAATCGTATCAATTCGTTCAAATGGCTCATTCGTTTCCTCGCTGTCGGCACAAATTGGTCACAAACGATGTGATGCCGTCCGCCATCATCGTTGTTGTCAGCGGCATCATCGTTTGTGCCCTGCCCGACCATCTGTCCCAACCGTTCGAACCGTGGCGTACGGCCGTTCGGAAGCGCGGAAAAATAAAGCCATAAGCACGGGATTTGCTGCTGAAGTAAATGGTAATAAACGTAACAGAATTGATGTCCTGCCGTTTCCTTTCCCCGGCGAAACAATAACTTCCTTCCCTTCCCTGCGTTCCAGGCCAGCCTCTTTTCATCTTCTGTGTCACCGCTTCCTGTCCAAAATTACCTTCTCCCCGTTCCACTGTCCCAAAAACCTCCCCCCACCACCATTAGGGACCAAAATTAGGCACGGTGTAGTGAACCAACGAGAAAACTACCAGGCGCCTCCATGAGCCAACGCCAACAATGAAACTCAGCTCATCTCACGCGTAAGCGAGCAGGTAGAGAGAGAAAGAGAGAAAGAGAGAACGAAACAGCAGCTCACGCCCGTCTCGACTGCTCACTATCGGTGCGGAGCGAAACGAGCAATTCCCACGCCATTACGTCACGCAATGCATCCCGTGCATATACGTATGTGGACGTATATCCCCGGCACGGTCTCGGGACCATCCCTTGGGGAGTGATTGCACTGATTTCACTGAGGCCCGTTTCCTGTTCGCCTTTTTCAACCACCCGTTCCAGCGGTTTGCGTGTAGTAAACAAACAGCTGAGCTACAACCGAGCAGCTAGGAGCTCACCAATGAGTGTGTGTCACTCACCTTGCGCTGTGAGAATTTAAACCCACTGCTATCGGGCGCTCATGAGTGACGGCACGACCCGAGAGCACGTGGAGTTGTTCGTGGAAAACTCGCGCTTTGTACGTGGCGTTGGTGTGCATGGTTCAGGCATTCAAATGGCGGTTGAAATTTGCATCTGCCTTATCAGCATATCAGCACTTTTTTGTTGTTGTGCCCATTCTTTCCTCCCTGCATAAGCGGCAGCGGTCTGGCTTCTGGTCTATCGGCCGTTTGGAAAGATAATCGAAGTCGATTGGCAATAATAAAAAGGCCAGAATTACTACACTACATTTAGCGGGAACGACAGCGATGAATACGCGATGCGAAAGACTAAAAATGGCTGCGAACGGGAATTTTAAGAAAACATAAACAGCTTTTAGAAGTGCCACCTGCAGATAAGCTGAAGATCATACTGTCACTTCCTTTGCGAAAGTGGCTAAACGTGGCAAAGGGGCGGAAAGCTAGTACACTTGGTAGAACTCCTTTTTTCGTGGCAGTTTATTATTATGTTACACGAGCTAGATGTGCAGATTTGCAGACGGTGAATCGTTACCGTTGTAAGTTACCGCTTCAATTTAAAAAATACAAAATGAATAGCAATTCTACATACCAAGTTTCTATCTTTGTTTTAATAAGTGGAATGGAGTGTAAATTACAAGAGCTCTAGAGACATCATCAATAATATTTATTAAATCATGGATGGGAAAATTTAAAACGAAAATTTTTGACAAACTTTTGGCCACCAAATATACAGCTGGATACACAGTATGACATTGATTTTAGTCTTTTTAAGTTTATGAGTCCAAAAAAGCTTGTTTTATTTACGAGAGAAATGCTTCAAAATAGTAATTAAATTAAATTTACTTTGATGTAGAAAATCCTTATTTATGTTAGTTTGAATACAATGATAATATTTGTAGAGCATTTTAACAAAAAAATGAACAAAAACTGCTACACCATAATTTCTAAAAGTAAATTTCAGTTATTCCACTACCGGCTTAGAGCTCTAGCTCCATGTGTTCGCTCATGCTGTGAGATTTGACGCTCCCAAATTGCTCCATTTTACCCTTCTGCTCCCCAGGAGCAAACCGCAAATCCTTCGCGAGCGAATATATGCACAAATGATTCGAAAGAGAGCTCGCCGAGGGAGAACCTTCGCCGCCGAACGCACTGCGTGAGAGTGTCAACAAATTCGGTACGAGCAGATCATACCTTAATGACCGGATGAAGAGTAAAATCAGAGTCAAATAAACGAATACACACGCACACATAAAAATCCACCACCCAACCACCCCTTCGCAACTGATCATCATCTCTCGCTCTCCGGTGCTGATATGGTTTGTACTAGTTACTGCTTCAAACCACGCGGTACATTCGCTCTCGCGCGGGAGAAAGAACGCGAACGGACAAACCCGCCAATCATAGCACGGGTGAGTTTGAAATTCGCACAGGACTCACAGCGAAGCACCCAGCAGCAGCAGCAGCATCCAGGGCAAAAATTGGTCACCATCGATTTCAGTCAGGTGTAGTCTGCGTTGCGAACTGGTCGGAAGTGTTCTGCCTTTGCTCTCCACCAGCTGGTCAGCGTTTTCACTCAGTGGGTCTTTTTTTGCAATTTGGTTTCTAGTGAAGTGCAAAAGAGTGTGTGAGCAAATACGGGGCGGGAGGAAAAAAAAGCGCAAGAAGGCCCTAGATACGGCTGTTTCGGGCTGTTCTCGTTCGTTTCGCATTCTGCTACTTAGTCAGCAGATTTCGTTCCGTGGTATCGTGTGCTCGGTGTGAGTGTTTCAAGATATGTGTGTGTTTGTGTGCATGGGTTTGGGCCCCGAACCCCAGTCAGCGAACCAGCGCTGAAGCTTCCCGAACTGGAGCAAACAAGATCTGGATCGGTTGGGTGCGTTTAACGCCCCATTCCAAGAGGACGGGGCCCAGTTTCTCGGTGCAGTTGAAGCAGTAGTATAGCAGTCTTTCGCAATAATAATCCCGCAAAAACACTCACTACCTGCTGCAGCCCCAAACCAAAAAAAAAAGGGGTCACAGAAAACAGAAGGTTTCTGCTATGGTTTCGCCCAAGGATGGCTGGTGGGCGACCAGAAGTACGACGGCGAATGGGAAAATAAAATCCGTCAAAAATCGACAGTCGAGAGAGAAGCAGAGAGCAGCGTACACGGGAGGCGTATTTTTTTGTGTGTTTTTGCTGTGTTTTGCGAGTGTAGTAGCGCGACGCGTGCACGTAGGAGTGCCCTTTTCCGTTTCTTCTGCAATAGATAACGCAAAATTGACGGTCCTTCATCGAATGATGGTTAGCGATTTCTAAAAGCCCATTTACTTCAAAGATCAAAGCAATCGCCAGTGCGCCTACCGCGGGAAAAAGTCGACCTTTCGCTACCGAAGGTAGCTGGGCACCGGGATAGGAACGAGCGTAAAAGGAAGAAGACGATGGAGAAAAAAAACAAACCAGATTAAATTCATCCAAAAATGCGTCTATCCTTCGGTATGCCGTGTGAGTTTGAGTGTGTGTGGTTGTTTGCGGTGAATACCTTGGGGTTTCCGCTCCCATCACCGGCGGAACGGCAAAGTTTTGGCTCCGGTCCAGTCATTTTCATTACATTCCTACGCTTTCGCGTTCGGACCATCCCGTACTGCGGGATGTGAAGAATTATAAACGGTCACTCGTGGAACAAATAGAAAAGAAAAACATTGCCCGATCACAACAATTTCCTAGCTTATATGAGTTGTGACCGGTAAGCGAGGAAAACGTATCCGCACACAAAAGGAGCCTCAGCTGGTCAAGCAAACCATACGGATGAAGCAGAAGCATGGAAGGGTTTTGGGAAAAGTGGAAAACGGGAAAGAGAAATAGAAAATTAATTTAAGCATTTTTCTTTCGCCTGTTCCGTACGATTGATGAGATTCTTTCGCTTATAGCAGTGCACAGAAAATTAAGATTGAAATACTTTTGGAGTACAGTTTTGATAGCATGATTGCAAATTTTTGTAACAACTCCTTGGCAAGTTTTACAAATTAATCGAACGCGTTGGAGATTTGCGTTATTGATGACAAGGGAGTTATATTTAAATTATTCGATAGTGACACATGTTTGTGCTTAATACTTAAGTTGGTGAAAAGGATTTAGATTTTTACTTAGAAATATCTAAAAGTCCTGAATATGAGTCTTTTCCGACATTATCTGTGGATAGCACGAAAAATCCAAACTTTAAGGTATCCCGTTCTTTTCTAAATCTCTTTCACCAGCGTGAAAAAAACGAACCCTTTCTGCCGGCGAAAGGAAATGTTCGCAAACGATCCCGCAAACAGCACCAAAATACCACCAGCCGTGTGAGTTTTTCATTAACCGCCCGATAAATGACGTGAATGGTCGCGCGTACAAGGTGCAAGGTGTTTTCGATCGGAGAAATCGGGGCCCACTTTTGTGACGAGGCCCACCACGCGTACCGAGCGACGATAGTTGCGTGCGCCTAGAAGATGTGCCCGTGCATATGTGTGTGTGTGTGAGTGTGTGAGGCCTTAAAGCCGGAAGGCCAATCCGACGGCAGGCAGAGGTGGGTGACGGTATCTTCCACGACGACGAATACGTTGAAAATTTATCGATATACAAACCGTAAACCACAAAGAAAGTGTCGAAACGCGAGCGAGTTGGAGAGCGAACGAAAGCGATACACGGTGTACGAGGACGCGTCTGCCGGGTGCACCGGTCGGAAAGCGGGGAAACAACGGAAAACCTCTAAACGCAACCAAAGAAATTACATCTTCCAGGTAAGCAAGATCAATCTTCACCTTTTTTGCGTCCCTTGGCTGAAGTTGTCGGGGTACTGAACTGACAAAGAACAACAAAACAACAACAACAAGCATGAAAGACCAGGCGTCTCCATGGTGTATGGTTTGGCGGAAAATGGCACAGGGGAAAGGGAACATTGGGAGCATTCCGGCAGTGACCGCAATCGGTAGAAGCAAAAGGGCTTTTCGCATGGTTCAGCGATGCTCGAGTGGTTCGGAATGAAAAGCGAAGTCACAAAACAATTGCCCCAGCGGCGGTGAGTGTGTCTGTGTGAGAGCGGTACGAATGGGGCAGAGTGGTGCGTTATTTAATGATGTTGCTAGAGCCGCTTCTAGTGCGAAAGCGTACAGTTCGTTCGGTGTGTCAGTCAACAACGTTCCTTGCATTCTGCAGTGGGGATCGTGTTGATAGCCTCAACCCTCCACAATCGCACACACACAGGCCCGGGGTGGTGGGTGGTGTAGGACTTTTGAATTTCGTTCCATTTATATAGGGGTTTTATCTGAGGAATTTTAGCTCTCCCCGTGTAGTCAACCCTATGTTCCACCACTCCACCGTTTCCAATTACCGCACGGGCTCACTCACTCCATCGGGAAACGTCCCCACCGAAAGGTGTTAAAATATAAAACTTTAAACATTTCATCCCCTAGCTGAGGCTAAGCTCTCGGCTAAGATGCTAAGCTTACGGCTGGCGTTACACGCCGCCATGGTAAAAAAAGGGTTACAAGCTAGTGCAAAAACAAAGCAAAAACCGGAATGAAAGCGATAAGAACCTGAAGCAAAAACAAACAAACATAAAAATGAATGACATGAGCAAAAAAAGATGGAAATCCTTTTCCCACCTCTCCTCCCATTCCCTCACGCTCAGATTTTAAAGCGCGTTTTTTCTTCGTTTTGTTTGACGTAAGAAATAAGGCCAGAGTATGCAAAGCATCCGCCACGATGCGATGGACGATCATCACCAAGGGATGCGGTGATGCCCTACTAGTGTACATCAAACGGGAGAGAAAGAGCGCGTTTAACGTGCCGAGAAAGACGAGCTACCGAGGCGCCGTAGCAACGGACAGTAGCCGTGCAGCACCAACACCAGTAAAGCGTTATCAACAACCAACAACAACCGTTCGGTACCCGTGTCACGACTACAGAAGCTCCGTATACGTACTCCAGGGCATGCTTTGGGATGCTGCAACCGAACCACATATTCACGCAGCAATTCAAACGCCCATAGCAGAGCTTTCTCTCCCGCTCTCTCACTGTTTACTTGCTTTCTCCAAATCACTCTCCAGTGGTGTGTGTGTGAGCGCGTGTTTTTTTTTTCGTTTCGTACTTCGTTCCTTTTCTCCATGGCAGCGAGTTTCCTTCGTATTGTTTTGTGCGTGCTGCGATGTCAAAAGAGAACAAACACACGAGCGAGAGAGAGAGAGAGAGAGAGAGAGAGAGAGGGGAATAAACAGCGAGGTTGTTTATGTGACTGTGTATACACACGCTCGTATTCTTTCGCTTCTTGTTCCTTCCCTTACGAACACACCGTTGCGTGCGTTAGGTTTGTAATGGGAAATGGCACACACCGGGTAACGTTGAGGAAGGGACAAGGAAAAGCCATTTCCCTATCATCTGTGAGCGCGCAAATCCCTTCCATCCCATCTGACGGATGACACTGACACTCTTTCTGTGTGTGCGAGAGGGTGTATGTGACTATAGCAGGGAGGAGACGACCAACACACAGCTAAAGAAGCAGGAGCGTGCTTAAATATGTAACGGTACTGTAACATTCTCATCCTTCATATTTTAACCGTGTCGGGGCGGTAGCGTGCGTGTCGAGAAAATTGAGCTATTCTCCTGCTCTGCTGCGCTGGATGTACCGCACCGAAGACGTCAAACCGGAGGTTGGGCAAAGGAGCCTCATCTCGCGGGTTCTTTTACCTGCTGCCACACGTACACATAGTTACATGAGGTGGGGTGGGGTGGGAGAGGAGGAGCAGCTGAAGTTTGCCATGGTGACGGGTTTTATAACAGCTTCGGTCCCAAACCGCTTACATGTTATTTTTATTTTCCCCCAAAACCAGGCAGGAGAGCCTTTTTTGTTATTCAGTAGCGGTTTTTGATGTAAATGATAGCATGATTTGATAATAACGTAACGCGTGTACAACAGTTTGCAAAAAAAAAACGTTTTGTTTATCGATCTAAACACCCGTAAGTGTAAGGGAGCAGTGGTTCGGTGGAAAATCTCGGCAAATGTCCTTCGATAATCCATGGCAATGTTGATTGAGTGTACCAATCTCTCGTTGATGGTCGGTCTTTCATTGCCGTGTGGTAGCACCGGCGCAAGGGAAACGGCTGCCAAACCATTTGCTTTCCCTCTCCAGTATTCCTGCCGTGCGGGGTTTGGGAAAATCCGAACCGATCGTTGGGTGGAGTAATTAAAAATCAATTTTCCATCCATCCTTCGGTCGAGAGGAGGATGGTTTTGCACACACACACACACACACACCCACACAAAGTGAGTGAGCGTTGGAATAGACGCAATGAATAAAAAGGCATACACACCCACACACACACACGTACACAACATCTCATCCAAGCTCTCGATCCGAAAGCACGACAGATAAGGACAGGGAAGAAGAAACACGATGGCAAATAAACCGATTGATAAGCGAGAGCACTCTCTGCAGACCGTGTGCGTGTGAGAAGGCTAGAAATAGAGTGTGAAAGAGAGAACACAGTAAAATGGTTTTTCTCGACGCGTGTGTGTGGAAGAGAGAGAGAGAGAGCGAGACAGTGAGGGGGAGGTTGGAATATTTTTATTGTTGTTATTACTGTTGCCGACGACGACAATGTTGTGAAATGGCAATAAATAAATACTATCGCATTCACACGAACCCACGCATACACACACACGTACACACACCGACATTTTAATGTTGTTCGTGACGCACACACCCAGCAATAGCGATTGATAGCGAAATCCATCATAAACATAGCAAAAGGTCCCTCCCTACTGCTACTGCCGCTTCCTGCCTCCGTGCCTTCTGGTGACACACGTCCAACCCGCCGAAAGCTTGAGAAGCAGCCAGTTTAGCTTGGATAGAGAAAATGGCTGCTGCTGCTGCTTGCTGCTGTCTCCGGTTCGCATCCGGTTTACATGGTCCCACTCAAGATGGGTGGATGGGAGGGAAAAGAAAACAGGTTGGATGGGGTGGAAGAAATCACGGCAACCCATGGCAACGGTCCTCCTCCAAACTGGTGCTGGTGTTGGGCAAAAAGCTGGGCACGCGTGTGTGGGAAAACCCGTACTGTTGCTCGTGCTTACCGCCAATGGAGGACGCCCCTTGTTGCTGCTGTACGCTCCGCTGATGAGAGGATACGCTACGCCGATGGGTAATAATGTTGCCCTAGCTTGTACGCCGTCACCTCCATCATGGCTTCCGGTACACTTAGCGATCCGGCTGTCAATGTCGCATGTCGGGGCCAATGAATGTTACGTTTCGCTTCTTCCGTCTGCCGCACCCGCAACCCAAACCCCGCCCGAAAAGCCCTCGGTCAATCGTCAATTTGTCATCAAAAAGTGATCACTTGGGTGTGTCCGTTCGGGTGAATGGGGACCGACTCGGAACCGGCCGGAACGGCAAATCTGTGATGTTGATGTTTTCGCATAAGGATTAGAGCGGATTTCAGCATAATAGAGGATGGATCGGTCCCCAAAGCACAAAGCGGTATTGCAGCACTAGCAGCTTGTTCGCCTGGTCACTATTTGAATCACTATTTGATGGAGATATTTCCCGGGTCGGATGTGAGGAGTGGGCGTGGAAATGCACTGCGTTGAAAGCCGTATCGCTCAATGGGAACTGGTTGCCGAGCTGGTGTTATCTAGTTTTTTTCATTGACCAGAAAAGCACTTTATACTATTATTTCGAAATTTACATGCCTTCGAGAGCACTAAAATAAATGCTTTTTTTTTGCTCGTCCCATGCCAAACTCCAATGCAAACGACCGGATATCGTTTTTTTATCGCTCTGATTCGATTCCACAACTCGTTGTGGGGATTGGAGAAAGCTTTCGAAGGTGTCTATCAACGTCGTGCACATCATCATTCAATAATATTGATCATCTTGACATGCAGTGAAGACATCATGGTTTTTTTTTCGTTTCTACAGAGATGGATTCATGGGTGAATAATGTGAAGAATTGATAGCCCTACACAGATGAAAGAATTAAGGATAGAGCATGGAGCTCATACATTTGAGGATAAGATAATTTAAGGATAAATACCTCCAGATGGATGACTTAGTTAAAATGACCGATGACATTGGTCTTCAAAGGAGAATTCTTAACCACACTTTGCGCTCTGTTAAATGTAATGTTATCTCGTCTAATATGCCATCCAGCACTCCCTCATACTCCCTAGCACAGGTTGAAGTCAACTCTGTCTACGTCTTCAAATTCTTGGACATATGGCTTGACCTTTGCGTATCACATAAACTCCACTGTGAGCAGAGTTTTATGTGTTGTTCTTAACTTTGGTAAGATCGTTTTTTTATTATTTCTGTAGGATGGCCAGGCAGTATTGCTTATAAATAGAACATTCACATTGGTTTGGAGACATTTCCTTCTCCAAATCGTGAAAGTGCACAATCCGGCGATCTGGTCTCCCTTCGCTAAGATCAACATTGATCGTATCGTGCGAGTGTAGAGATCCTTAACAGGGTTTACCGCCAGACTGCTTGGATGAGCTATGTCAGTAACTTGGTTAAGTAGTTCTCCCCGGCCTTGCTCCCTTAATCCTGTTTAATGCTCCCTCTTGGATTCTTTATACTTGTATACCCTTTCTCTCCACATTTAGTTTCGGAGAAGTAATCCGTTACTGCGTGTAGTCCAATCTTTGAATTAGTCATCTCACCTGTTCGTCTTTCCACCATTTCTTGGAGGTTTTTTGATTTAACTACTGTGCCTTTTCTTTTTGAATGCTAAATCGTGTTTCTTTTTTCACGCTATGGTAGAACAGGTTGAGTTAAGCTAAACTTAATTTTTTTTTTACTTAATGTCCATAATAAATGTCATTCCTTGACATAAAATTGTTGGTTCACGTTTTGGGCTTGAAGTAAGCTTAATGTAACGCAATACCTATATCATACCCTCCGCAATGAGTTAGATAATACTCAGGCATTTATTCCTTGCTCTTATTCACTTTTCGTAAAGCAAAAATATATCGTTATGCTATATGCTTCACAATAATTTTAAATTTTCAAAATCATTACTCATTCCACAGCGCACTTAAAACTTTCCCAACCACAGGTAAAGGATGGCACAAAAAAACGAACATTTTGATTGATTTCGATGACTCAGCACGAGTTCGATTCGTAGTTTTCTTCGATCGTGCTAAAAACTTAGTGCTCTCAAGCACCACACAGAAGAAAAGTTTTCCGATAAAATGTATGCGGGAGATTGCGAAAATGATCCTTCTGTTTTTTTGTACTTTTGTATGTTTTATGAAGTGAATGAAAATATTTGGTAAAACATTACTAACGTTATACATTTGTTTAGAGTATTGGATCTTCAGTGATTAACATTGTTGGGCGGCAATGCACATTCACGGACGGGTGGAGTTATTCATTGAAAATTTGTTACCATCATTACAGCACCAATTCTTTCCTGCCAATCTGCAGATTGAGCAACCGTATCGACGAACTTTTCAAAGCAGATGAAGAAAAACCACTGTCTCTCGTAAATCCACCCGGTGAAATGTAATAGAACGCTAAGTGACAGGTGTCAGAAGATGGATTCGATCGTAACGCAGCAGCAAAAGATGAGGGAGGAAAATGTTCCCCCCGAGCAGAATGTGTTTTCCCATTCCGTGTTACCGTTGCTCGGGGGAGGTAGTGTGAGAAGACCAACAATTTTTGTCACTTTCTTGTCACCCCCACCGTCGTGTCCACCATTGCCACAGTGAATTGGTACCACATTTCTAACGCGCTTTTTGTCCGTGTATATGTCTCCTCTCATCAGCCGATTTTGCTCTCGTGTACTTGGAGCAGGATCGGAAGGTGGAAAACCACTTGGCGATCGATTCGTCGCCCGCAGAAGAGATTGGCCGATTGGCCCGTCGCCAAGGTGTCTGCAAGCCGTTGAGACGGGCTGTAAAATTGCACACCAGCGATGCCTCGCACCGACGGAAGCGTAACGAGCCGGCGGCGGTCCCACGGCAAGTAATGCAGTAATGGTCATCGACGCTGCCGACCGTTGTCTACGAAAGATCAGCAATCAGCGATGTACTAACCTACATATTTCAGTGACCGTCTTCACCCGACCCGACAACAAACTTTGTGGATAACAAAACTACACACACACACTTGAGAAGACGAAGTTGTAGCCACTTGTAGAAAGGCTAGGAGATGCACGGGAACGGTTTGGCAGACTGGTTCCGTACTGGTGATGCTGATTGGGTTATTAATAAGCACTATTTTCGAACACTTAGCGGAAGTATAGTCACCACCACCACCATCACGGACCGGCAGTTTAAATACGTTTGACGTCCGCGGGATTAGCTAAACGAACCCTTTTAGATCTCACGAACGACATCGGGCAGGGCGGGTGCATGGGTGCAAGTGAATTAAATTAATTATGCTGTGTGGGAGCCGCGGTGCCGCGAGGTTCCCGCTGGGAAATCCGCACCATGTGGTGATGATGCGTCTGCGACCAAAGCGACACAGCTGAATGATTATCGTCCCTTCGCACCCCGACACTGCGACGATGCATTTGATGAAATTTTATCTGGCATAATGTAACCATCCGCGAGGGTACGTGTACGAGTTTAATGCCGAATTAAGTCATCTAATGCAATCGAACGAGCCCATTATATCGGGCGGGATTAAAACGATTGAGTGCGAACCGCCCACCCCGTCGCGGGCAGAGGACACGCGGCAAGACTTAAGTGCTTTTCGCTAATTAACTATGCTATCGATCCAGCAATCTGGAGGGTAGCCCCAGGTGCACCGATAGCGCTCAAACTCCATTTAGTAAATTCAATTTTCAACTCTCTGGTTCGTTAAAACCCAGCGTGTGCACTTTCTCCGAAACCCATCCTGACGGCACCGACGTCCGAATGTGCGACATTTTCCTGCCGACTGTCCGCCAACACTCGGTGCTAAAAATACAGCCCGATACACACCGTACTGGCAAAGATCATGCAACGCACCCAGAGCCATGATGGGAATCTGTCTTTTTAAAAATAGTTCAACACAACTTCGTCAAAAATGGTTCCACCGCGGTTCGCTTTCTTCTCTCTTGTTGCACGCTACTGCAGACGACCGATCTGCAACGGATCCGTGTTTTTATCCAGTTTCCGCAACAATAATAAAGCGTTTTTTCTTCTCTACGGCGTAAGATAATGCACGGAAACGATTCTAAAAGCGTTTTGATTATTTAGTTTCTTGAGGAAATTGGTGGTATACCGGCTATTAACTAGTACCGTCTTACGTCCTAACTGTGTCGGAAAAAAAATGGAAACTTTTCCCCCCATTCCGACCGTCTAATGGGACATAAACATTTGTTGTTTGGATTGCGGTAAAAAAATAACACAAAACATCTACAGGGAACCTACCAAAAACAACACAAAATACGATCAGTATCGATGGCGGATTTGTTGCCCACATTACATCTCGTTTTTGTTTTTTGGGATGACTTTGTTATGATTCGATTTGCATGTCGGTCGCTGCATAAGGCAGACAGCGTTATAATAGCAGATGTCGAATTTGCTTTAGTAGAATTAAAGAATAACAAACTGCACGCAAAAAACCATTTTCCGGACGGTAAAATTTCAACGAGAAGCGTGTTTATTTTAAATGGACAGATATCAGCGAAATGTTTATGTGCTGTACATGGAAAGTGCCTGTTTAGCTTACAGCAGTAGAATTCGTTTTGTGAACCAGCGGATGAAAATAGAAATTTGGGATTTTGTTTTTCATTAGAAAGGAGAGGAGCAAAATTGAAATTGGTAAAATTTGTTTGTTTACCATAAATGTACTTTCGCTACGAAATTTCATTGGGAAAATTAATTTGCCAAAGTTAATAATTTATAGAAATGAAAAAAATAGATTTCTAAAGATAAACATCCTTCAATGTAGACAATACCAACCCACCTACTAGAATTCTAATCCAATTTATTTCCTAAGAAATATTCCCACAAATAAACCAGTGAACGCCATTAAAATAGAAAAAAAACGAAAACTCCTCTAGCGTAAACAAAGCGACACACTAAGCGTGCAGTGAAAATTCTAATTTCACGCCTTAATTTACGGCGTCTCTAATTCAAAATGACAGTGGGATAGGCAATTTCCTCCCGCGTCCCGGTGGCGCTATGACGAAAACAACCGGTGGGAAAATTATTTTCACGAGAAATATTTAAAACGTCATTAAATTGGTTCACCCACCCCAAAGGAAATCCTGTGGCTCCCACCCCCTAAAACGCGCGTGTTAGAGGGCAAAGCTTGTTTTCCACACACATGTCATAAAAATGAAAAGGCTAGGTGGAAGGAACCACCCCATCGGGTTTGATGCTACAAAAAAGAGCAGTGCTTTCTTCACGAATGTATTACACCGGTACATAGGGGTCGCGGCAGGCTAATGCCGCGAATTCTGCATCCGTTCGTAAATCAACCCGGGCGGATTTTTTTATGGGCAAACTTCAAAGAAAAACACCTTGCTGGTCCAACACACGAAACGCGACGTAATCAATCTTTCATTCCGTTAATGACTTCCTTTTTTATGGCCCCCGTCCCGATATGGTTTACGCGTTTATGCAATTTCTTTTCTTTTTTTTTCGTTTGGGGGAGCTCAATTTAATGATCAAACTTGGTGTGAAAACAAAGAAGTTTTGCCTGCCAAATGTGATACTTTCGTTTTGCCCGCTGCAACACAATGGAAGCCCACTTTGCTATTTATAACGATCGGTAATGGTAACATTCGCTGGTAATGTTGTTTTTTTCTTTTTGCTACCTTCTTTACAATTTTCTCCGTCCCGAAGCCTTAATTCATTAAGCGAGCATTATAACTGACGGGGCGCCATTGTGATCGCACCTTTTGTGCAGCAACATAGCGCGATAGCGAAGCATATCTAAACGCAATAAAATGTAGAGTGGGTAAAAAAGTAACAAATTCCCAAATTCCCACACTCTCAATGCTACACACCTTTAAACAACATGGATAATAATCTCACGAACACAAAAACTCCCCATCCCTCCGTCCACCCCACCATTTCCGTTTCATCTTCCCCAACCTAACCTCAAACACGCGTTTCGTACATTTATGGGCAGGCACATTCATCATTCCCTTCGCCTCGAAACGGTAGTGTGGCCAGCCGCTTAAAGGATACGCGTACGAAAAACAGAACGCACGACACCATCCAGCCGGAGTATCGCGCCATCATTAACCGGCCGGGTCGCAGGGTTGGTGGATGATATTTTTTAAGCACTTAACGCACCATCCGCTCCACGGCAGCCAGAGCGTAGCATAGCAAAAACCACAGCCTAATTAACAACGCACCTTATCAACTCCGGCACACCGCGTCAGCTCGCCAAAGTTCAATGGTGACGATGGTGAGAGTAACATAAAGCGTAACATTATCGGTCTCCAAACCGGTGTTGCCTGCTGCTGCTACTGCTGCTGCCGGTTGCAAACAATCGCAACCCGATACCCGAACAATCCTTCATAATGTGCTTCATAATTGTTCCACCATCGGTTGAGCAATTTATTTGATTTATTAACGGCCACACGATGTAAAACGCAGAAGGCTGCCGTTTTGCCTTCTGCCAACCACGGGCGGCAGTTTATCTTGTGGCTCTCGGTTCACCAGGCATTTTCCGTTCTACTCCCTTTCTTCTCTCTCTCCCCCCCTTTTCTCCGCTCTTTCCAGGTGACATTTCGTGAAAATCTTTCCGCCTTTCGACGCACACGAGTGTCCTACCGTGATAGTGCCCTTCGGAAATGGTATACAAATTGACGAAGGTGCACGCGCGTGAACGAGCTGCTTCGCTTTCGGAAAATGATCGCTAATTTGCTTCACCTATTATGGAGCTTCGTTTCCCCCCACTTCTATCGCTGTTGCTTCCTTTTACCGTGGTTTTGCTAAAGCGATAGACGTGCCCCCGGTCGCCACGCACCTCATAAATTAGTCACACCAATCTTCACCGGTGATGGTGAGGTGGTTTTCTTCACTACTCCTCCTCCACCCTACCCCCTGTTTTTGACGGAAGTTTCGGTAACATGGTTTCGTTTAAAAAATCGTAACCCAACCTAGCAAGCGTACATCTAGATCGCAAAATCATTCTCGTGTTGTTGAGCCACCGTCTAATGGAAGGCAAGATTTGGCTTAATGTTTACATTTCAATCATTTCGTGTCTTGATGAGAGCAGCACACGAAAACCAGTAGCGGGGTAAAAGCGTTACACCGGGACGGTTCAAAACGATAACGATGACGCCTTCGATCGTCATCGGAAATGCGGTACTGGGCGCCTCCATCAATTTCGCCTACTTGATGGAGACGCCTGGTCGTTTGGTTGCCGCTGTTTGATTTGGGTTTCGGGTTTGTGCGATCCGGGGTGCGGTACCCAATCATACTACAGTTGCGTGTTGTTTCATTAAAAATGCATCACTTCTAGTGTGTGTGTGGGCTGTGGGTTGCCGCACTAGCGGTAACATTTTCCTTACGATACCTGGCTCAAACGAACGGAAATTTGGATTGTAAATTAGCGGAAGTAGAGTTGGTCTGTTGTTTGCCGAAGGGTTACCGGTTCTAGTTGCTTTTGACTAGATTTGATTAATTGCCTTCGGATCGGATCAGCATTTATGCATACGAAATAGAATCGTGTTATTTATTTATTTCACCATAATATTTGAACAATTATTGCGATATTATAATTCACCTATTCCTGGCATAATTTGAAATAAATAAAACACCTGATTATATTAATAGAAATTAAAAAAACTTTAAAAATAAATGAAACAATGAACTAAAATAAATAAATAAATAAATAAATAAATATTTAATAATTTAAATACATAAATTAAACATATAGTGATTGAAATTAGATTTGACTGGAAAAATGAACTAAAATGCTTAATGCTGGAACGCAAACATGTCATTTCTTGAAATATTTCCATGAAATGTCATGTAAATTCAACTGTTTTCTTTTTAATGTTAAAATTAATTATCGTGTAGAATGAACATTTATAAAAGTCTATTTGTTTTAATAAAATCTTTTATCATGTCCAAACCCTGGATAGATCTGCTTGAAAAATACTTCATATTGACAAACTTTCCAAATCGCCATACTGGGTAACTCCTTACATAACGAAACCAATAAAACCTCAGGGTTTGTTATCTTGCCCCTTTTCACCATCACTTGAACAGAATAACATGTTCGAATGTAAAGGACCATGTTTGTGCATCAAGTTAGAACTGCTTCACGGTTTTCATAATTCGTTGCCGATGCGAAGAAAACAGATACTGGCCCCGCGTGCAGACACTTCTCGGGCGAAATAAAACGGGAAAAACGAGCGCCCAGATTACGCACCCAGAACTTTCCAAAAACAGTTTGACCACTGATAGCATCAACGGTTAGCTTCATCAACTAATTCCAGGCCCCCCGGAACGGGTTGGGACCGTAAAGTAAACTACAATACGACCACTGTCTAAATAGCGTCTTACCAATGCGGCATAAAAGTTAAAGCCACTGCAAACATTCATCCACACGCACACACACAAGCACTGAACACTAAAATGGACCGATCACCATCCGCCAGCCCGAAAACCGAACATTCACCCATCCACCTCGAGATAACGTTTTTATTTAATTTTATGCGGTAATTTTCTCCCTGACCAACCGAACCTTGATCTACTTCCAGCGGAAAAAAGGGGGCATAACGTTCTGGGCCGTACCCTTAGGTCGGTCCTTTCACCAATTTCGGGGCAGGACGGTCTGGTTCCGTTAATTCTGCCAACTCTTGCCTTTCCGTGGCAGTGGCAAAAACCGTGATGAAGCAATAACTGGCCATCGTCAGAAAATTGGGCACTAGCTGACAAAAGCGAAAAAACTTTTCTCTTTCCCCCCACAAGAGCGCAAAAGCTAAAACCGGCGCTAAGATAGAAGCATCACGGCCAACCAAGGGGAGTGAGAAAAAGAAGAAGAATGCACGGAAAAGACGACGCCTCGAACTCACCTAAAAGCCTGCCCTGTTAGCATGAGGCTCGCGCGTTGTTTCGTGACGTGGTCCATTCAGCAGCAGCAGCAGCATCTCCATTTATGAAGCATCAATTTCACGCTCTACTCTAAATGGACGCCATTTCCCGGCGTGTCCTTTTAGTGGCTTCACTTGGGAATGGTTTTTTTTCTCCTGTCGTCCCATTGCCCTGTTTTGTTCCCATCCATCTGCAGAGGTTGTGTTTTTTTATTCATCCTTTGCTTGGCAGATACTTTCCCTTCTTTTTCGTGGTGTGCCGTTACGGGGTTTTTCGTGCACCATTCGGCCGGCCTCTACCGGTCACTTCGACGTCCATCTCGACCCCCCCCCCCTCCCTCGAAGCATCCCATTTTCATTCAATACTTTCCTCTGAATGGGGCTGGTTATGCTACTAAAAATATTGCATCCTTTCCCCGGTGTTCGCTGGTGCGCACGCTACTCCCGTTTTCATGGCCTATTTTCGTACGCCACAACATTGCTTATGGCGCGTGCTTTCCCATTTCGTCCACTCACCATTAGCCGGTTTGCGTGACGGTCGCGTTTTAGGCGGTAGGATTTCTCACCGTAAGACGGATGGGTCATGAATGAACCGGAATCACCTCCCGGTGAAGGTGCGGTCGAGCGTAACCAGCGCCAACAAAGCACGGGATGAAGCAACCGGAGGGTGATGCTGCAGCATTTGCGAGGATTTTTTATTTTATTATCAAAAGGATAACGGTGGGTTGCACCGTGCACACACACACACACACACACACACACACATAGACCCCTTTTGGCCTACTACTCCATCCAGGATCTCTTGAGGATGGGAAAAATTCCGGGATTCGTTTCGGAAAGTCTCACGGATTGCGAATGTGATTTATGGTGATGGCTCATGGATTTTTGGGACCACCATCGGAATGGGGCTCTGGCAGGTTTGTTTCTTTTCGCTGGGGCAGTTCTCGATCGGCTTCATGCTTGAAATCGACTCACCGAAGAAAGTAATAACAATCGAGATGATGATGCACGGACGGCTCTTGTTTGAAAATGTGAAACCGTAAGAAGCCGACGAGGAAACAAAATGGGGCCCAGGTCTCCCCCGAAAGCACACCGCTTGAGAGCGTTTGGCACGATATGCTGTAATCCGATAAAGACATTACCGGCCGTATGGGTCGGTGCCCTAAGCCAAGCGGGAAAGGTCGGCCTTAACGATGAGCTAATGATTTATGAAATTTTCTCCAATCTCTCCACCGTATGTGCGTGTTTGAATGGTTGTGCACATCGCCGGCAGCTAATGTGACAGGTAATGTATTAAATTTTTAATCAATGAAACAACATACGATCGAATAATCTTTTATGACGGTTCCATTTGATGATTCATCATTTTGGAAAGATTGGAAAAAGGTATCTGAGGTATCAGAACATCTCAGTAAAATATAGCTTGTTTTAAGAATCCTTTGCCGTTTCATATTATTACTTTTGACGGAAAAACAGATGCTGAGATTAAAGGAAACTCTGCGTCAGAAAGTGTTTATTATATATAAATAGTGGCACGACGTACGTAAAGTAATGAGGAAGTGAATGTGTAAGTAAGTTCATAAGAAAGTTCACTGCGAAAACGAAGCTGTTGAAATCGATGACCTAAGCGTTGAGTTCAATCAGAACTTAAGTTGAACTCGAGTTGAAAACGGGAAAACATGAGGAACGAAGTTAAGGAGAGTTGACAGTTGAAGGTGAAGGTGATAACTATTAGCTGAGCAAGTACAAGTCTAAAAACGATTTGGGTGAAAAGAACCAAGGACATCTAACAACATCAAGAGGGGACGGTTCAGATAAGCCAAGGTAATGTGGACATCTGATTTGTTTTTGAGAAGATCGGCGATGAAAGTTTCTTGTGCATTAATCGGTTTGTTTCTGCGCGAAACGAGACGGAGTTAACATATTTTTCCAAAGACTTTAAAAGATTCCAAGATTTACAAGATTCTTTCAAACCTGAGGATGAAGGAAATATCGCAAGGTACCTCCACTTTAAAACAAACCCAAATATCTGCCAAACTAGTTTACAATTCAGAGACCTCTACAAACACATATGGACCTCGAAACTCAAAAATGTTGCAAACTAAAGCTTTTTATCATGTCACACTTCCACGACTTTAAACTTTTTTTTTGCTATTCTCACGAATGTATTCCAGCAACTCTTGACTAGGCAATCCGCATCTCATTTGTCCTTATGTGCAGCTTAAATTGACTTTACTGAATTGTCCAATGTCCAATTCTAATGATACCATTCTACAGAAATTGTCAAGTCTTTTAATTTGGCTATTAAAAATCGTTTAAAATCGCTGCTGTTTTTTGGAATTGTATTTTACTAAGGTGACTATTATATTGTTTTACATTCGTCACAAAACAAAACGAAAAAACAAGCTTTCCCCCTAATATAATTTTACGTCACCCATAACTCCATTCCAGTTGGCATTCGAACGTATACCCCATTGTAAATACGTTCACGTTTGCCCACTATCCTAATACACGATCGTTTCCTACTGGTGTAAATAAACCCCTACTTTCCGTTCAGTACACAAGCGATAGTGAATGCAAATAGTCTCGGAATCGAAACCGTCAATTTCATTCAAATAAAATCCTAACCGAGGGAAGCATTTCAGTCGATCAAAATCTGAACCCCCGAACAATATACCAACAAAAGGGGGCGAATCGCTCAAGCAGCGGACGAGTGAACAGTGTGGATCGTCATCATCATCATCATCATCGCGCCATCGTCAACACTGTCGCCTATAAACGCGACGAGCCGTTGTTCGAAGTTTTGTCAAGTTGTTGGCAGCAGGCCAGCGACCGAACGTGCAGCAACTCAGTTGTTGTAGTGGCACCCGGGTTTTTCGGTTGTACTCACGCGGCTCATCATCGTGGTGCTCATGAATAAAATAATCAAACCTACTCGACCGTTGCTAGTGCCCTCCGCGCGGAGGTACATGTGAAAAATCGAACCGTTTTACGCTACCTTCCCCAGCCCCAGGAAAAGTAAAGAAGAAAAGAAAAAAACCACACGACGAGACCTTAAGACGTCGCGCGCGAGACGATCGTAAACGGTTTGATTCAGTTTTCCCGACCCCGTCTTAGTCTCGGTCTCGGGAGGGTTTGTTTTACCTCACTGAAGCTAACCCCCAAGTCTAAACCTACTCACCCCCCCCAAATCGCTTGATCTAGGATCTGCCAGGGAGACTCCAACAGGGGACGTAGGGCACGGTTACGCATTTGTTCCAATTTATGCTGCCGAATCGAATCAAGGCCACATGGCGGAGCGTGTTATAGCCGTGGTTGGTGTTCTTGTTTCGTTTTGGTTGATGTTTGATTTTTTGTTGTTGTTGTTTATGCTTTCCATTCAACTAAAGCCTCTGGTCCCTTCCGTGCCGGTGCGTCGTAGCGGTTAACGATAAAGCAAAACGACCGACCGAATCTGTGCCGAATGCCTAGCGGAAAGGTTTTTTTTTTCTCCGGCAACAGCAAGCCACAAACAGAAAACGACCCGCTTTCTAGCACACACGGGCTCCAATGGAGGCCCTCGTAAACGTAACCTCAAATTGTCGTTCGAGTGAAGAAAGAAAGCGTGTACACGTTCTTTACCGCACATGCACATAAAAATAGGTCTATCCCATACGCACCCCGAAGCGCGGTTGGGATGCGACCGGCAAAGGCGATCTTGCGAAGAAGTCATAAATGTTGCATGATTTTTCAACACATAATTATTTACAACACGTAATGGAAAAACATTCTTTATTGAAAAGAAAAGGAAACGTCTTTCAAAGTAACATTAAAATATTGCACATCGATTTAGCAGCTTCATGGGAAAAGAAAAGCTTTTTCCCGGGGGGCGGAAAAGCACATTTTATCGCTGTCCTTCTAAACGCCATCATCAGTTGCGGACCTTCGAGTGAAAACAATGCCATAAAAAGCCATTTTACTGCTATCGTGGTAAAGGGGTTCCGCGCCGTCAGATGTCGCGCCGGTCATTGCCGGTCAATTCGGGGCCAGCCTTGCGGTTCAACAATTGATCTGTGAACATTCTTCGGCTTTCTTTTGCTCTCACCCTTCCTGCCCCAGTTGATGTATCACCCTTTTCCCACCCACTCCAGAACCGATTCGTGATTCGATTTTTCTTCCATTCTTTTTTTTTATTTAAACCCTAGACAACCCTCTTTATATTTAAGATGGTCGTCATTTATTCGCCAACATCCGTTTACGGTGGTGGGAGGGAACATCTTCCGTTGGGTGGAGGGTAGCCACATTTTTATGTATCACCCGTTCCCGGTTCTACTTCGATCCTGTTTGGAAAGTGATTTTTCCCGACCTGACCATGCTCCACGCTCGCACCAGCTTCAGGATTAAGATCCTCATCTTCTTTTCAACTCGTAAATCCTTTCTTCCGTCCTGATCCTGGTACGGTACGGGATTCTGGAGAAGTTACACCACACAATTTCAACCATTTCCATCCCTTACAGCAAGATTGGTTTCCTTTCGCTGGATGTCGGCGAGCGCTCGAGGAAAAATAGGGCCTCGGCTTTCCCTTCATTTTATGTTGATACTTTTACTGATTGTATTCTCACCCCCCCTCGTTCCCCGTCTGCCATTTTTTGTTCCATACGATTGTTTTCCCCGGGTGTTCGGGTGCGATGGTTTCGGGGGCCTCCAACAATCGATGTTCGATTTATTTTTACTACCCTGCCCCAACTCCCCACGACGTTGCAGCACGGCGCGAATGGAATAGCGCGCGTACGTCTACGTCATCTTGCAAAGCTTTACGCGGCGGCAGACTCTGTTTGCCACATGTGTGTCCGCCTTGGGGGACCGAAATTTAAGCTGCTGGAAAATATTTACCACCCTCTCTAGATTTATGTCACTTCATTCATTCATTGTCACGGCAATGGAAAGAAGCAGCCAGAACAGTATACCACGCGAGCGTCCTTATCGGCACCAAACAAAGGATCTAGGACGCCCGCCACAGCTAACAGCGACGACATGTTTATGAAAGGAAAAGCGAAAATTATCATGCCCACACGCGGGCGGCATTTTCTTCGTACCCAAAATTTCTTCGGAACCCTCCTGCCTCAAGTGTTGTACACGGTCGGAAAAAGACGCCAGCGCTAGTTGCATTAGTGGAGTCGCACGCGACAAGCTCTTAAAGTAACCGGAAGGGAATATTTTTACTGCCTTCGTTCGATTGCATAAATTGAGGCGCTAATGGTTCGGATACGGATTTTTGCCATTGCTTATGGACAGTTCCGATGGTTTTGAAGGGTGGGTTTGCCATGTTCGGAAACATCCATCGCACCAGTGCCCGTTACGCTCATTCATTTAAACGCTCGCTCTATGCGATGGATATTTGGTTAGCAGCAGTAGCAGCTGAATCGATAAGGATTTATAAATATCGAAACACTCGAACGAACATTCGTTGTTGAAGACGCTGCAGAAGAAAATCCTCCACTTTCCAGTGTGATCCTTCTTAAGATGGTACCTTACATATATGGCGGTGCTTTCGTAGAAATAGACAAAAAAAGAAACGCGCACACACAAGCAAGTGAAATAATGAAACCGAACGAAACATCGCAACGAACGACCGGGGAAAATCCATCCGCAAGTCGTAAGCTGCTACGTACTGCCCTGTGTCATAGTGAGGAGACGCGAGGGAAACATTTTCCTTTCTGTCCATCCAGGACATCCTTGCTGGCACTCGAAACCAATGATGATGACGACTTCATCGTAGCCTACATTTACACCCAGTGAAACGCACCGAGCGAAAACGAACAGACCCAGAAACCGAACGAGAACCGTCAACGGTGGACGGATTTCCATCCGAAACACGAAAGATAATCCTACCCCGCGGCCGGGAAGGAAAAAAAGGGGTGGTATACCAAGAGGGGGGGAGAAGGGAGGGAAAGGGCGGGGAGTGGTGTGAGTTGTTTATTCCTTAATCCTTGGCACCATTGGAACGGAATTATACGGAACTACACCGATGGCCGTGTATGAGTGTATGTGTGTGTTTGTGTGGATGCATGACGGTGCGTCGATGGAAAATGAAAAGACACTTCTGCTTCTCGGTCGCCTTTTTCGTCTAAGCCGCAATTTGAAGCTGTCCGTAATTGGAGTTTGCACTGTTTGCATAAGCAAATGATGATTTTGTGTCTGTGTGCACGTGTTTTTGTGCAGGTAGAAGGAGGAGAGGTGTTTTTTTGTTTCTCTCCTCCGAACGGTGCTTTCCAGCCTTCGGAACCATGTTAACGGTGGATCTTAGCACAAAAGCAATCTTCTTTTGAATCTGGCTACTGTGCCAGGGTCATTACAGGATGTGCTTGTGTTTGCCTCCCTCTACCGGGGGGCTTTTATCCAGCGCAGAAGAATTAAAACATAACGACCAATGATACCAGGTGGTGGCACTGGGTGTTACGATCGTTTGATCGATGCAGATGTGGAAATGGTTTGTGTTGGGATTTTTTTTTGCAATGTCATAATTTGCGTAAAAATACAAATCAATCCACTGTTGGTGCAAATCTACATTAGTCATTAGTCATCCAGGGTCATGGTAATGGATTTATTTTCTATAGCCAACAAAAAATGTTATTTATTTTATTTAACCCTATGATTGAACATTACCTTGCCTTTTTTGCATTACATCTTATTTACAAATATGTTTATTTGTGGGAACTCCGCGTCTGATTGATATAAAAGTAAGTTTGACATAAAATTGCATAAGACTAGGCGCATGAATAAGAAAGCGCCTAAATCTATACAAGTGATAATGCAATATAGCTATTATAAATAAATAAAAAAACATTTATGCCAGAAAACCAAACAATTCTGTATTAAAAAAATTAATCCTCAGATCTTCTTGAATCCATCTCGACATGCTATGCAAAAATATAAAACAAATGCCAATGACTGTTTTTGTGGGTTCCAATCCGTACAACACTATGTACCTTTCATTCTTAACGCTTCTTTTCAAACTCTCAACCCCGGTTAAACATTTGTTATTGCACTTTCGTTAAAAATAATGTTCCGCCACCACTGGGAATCACCATTGTCGTTGGTATGAATTAGCACTGCACCGAATTAATGGCCCTTCACTGTTTGTGGCAATGATTTTGTGAGAAAAGAAAGAAGAAGCACTAGAGGAAGAAAAAAAAACACCAAAAATGCTTCACATTCCACCATCGGGAGGGGTACGCATATTTCTTGGCGAATTGGAATTTCCACCACACTCATCACTGGCTTTTGCGCTGGTGTCGCGTGGTAAAAACTTTCATGATTTATGTCTTCTGCAAAGCGCACCGCATTCGACGTGATAGCAACGTGCGGAGTTGGTTGATCAAAACGAACTCAAGCAAGCGAAAGAAGAGCAACCAGAAAAAAAACCAACGGTGGGCTAGTGCATGAAGTAGAAAGAAAGAAAATAAAAGTGCTTTCACAGAAAACGCAAAACTACCCATCCCATTACACCACAATGCAAACGCGCATTCGTGTGAATTCGTCCCGAGCGTCGGTACCGGGGAGCGGGCCGGACGATTGCAAGGACAAGAAAATCATTCCACATTTCACCACCTGCAGCGTGGCGAGCAAGAGCGAACGAGTGCACCGGGATCCGTTGGAACTGTCATTAGGATAGAAGACAGGGCGACCCAAATATAAAAGTTGCAAGAGATGTGCAAAGACACCCCGGGGAAGTGGAGCAGAAAATGGGCCGGGGAGATGGCGTCCAGCAGAACACCAACTCGCCTAACCCCCGCTTCTTACTTTCTTCTGCATCGGTGAAGCACTTTAACGATGTACCATCCTCAGCGGTTTGCTTTTCATCGAAGCATCGCCCGATCCGGTGGAGGAGCCCACTTGCGAACCTCTAGGGAGGACACCAACAGCAGCCATTCATTTTCCAGCGCTTGGTCATGAATTTTCGCCCCGCAGTTTCCACTCGAAAGGCACACGGCACGAAATAAGCAAAAAAAAAATCCCCAACGAACACACATACAAATATAGCGACAACGTTTCGTTGGGTTTGTAATTTATCACAATCATATTCTTGGCCGCCGAAGCGACAGACACACTGTTGTCAAAGCGTTACTGCTGCGGCAACTTTTTATGTGTCCCCTGCTCCCATTGCTTCATTTGATTGGGAACAGGAAAAAAACAACATTTGGTGGGGGGATTTTGGAAAGAAGAGGAGTAGAAGATTTGAAATGTGTCTTAACTCACTCGCTTGACGCGCCCAGTATGCGGCTGTCAACATTACTCTGGTTGGCAGGTCGGCTTTTTGCAATGCACGATTTCGCCCATTTTGACGTGCCTTGACGGGGCCCACGGTCATTACTGGGCTGTGCTAGTGATGGTACGACCGAGCAAACCGTACCGAAATGCAAAAACCTCAATGCACGGTATGCAGCAGCATGCGAGTATGATTAGAACGAATGCTGCAATGCTTCATGCTATCGGACACCAGAGGGCTCTACCGATGGTCGTTCGTGAACTGTGGACGGCAGCAAGCACACGCACTCCGCAAGGACAACGGTGCCGATAACGGGCAGGCAGCAACGTGACAACGTTCTCTCTTTACGTGCCTATCAGTACGTGTGTTTCTAGCGGCGTGCGTGTGCTATAAGCATATTTCGAACCGAAAGATTACTGAGCAGAATGCATAAGTAGCAACTGGTGCAACGCGGGGCAAGCATCCAAAACGAGCGCATCCATTTGTGAGCCCGTCCCATTTCCACCGTTTTGGGCCCAGGCTCGGACATCAGGATTCTTTCTGCCGCACCAGCGAGTAGCAGCAACGCCACACGGACGATTCCTTCTTAACGATGACACAGCCCAGCACAAGAAGCACCAGCGCATTACGTGCAACGTGAGCTGGAAAGCAATGAAACGCCCAGCCATTCGGACGTGAGTGGAATTTTAATGGCAGCTCGATTGCATTCTCCAGCACGTGCCCTCCCCTCCCTACAACGGCCCTAATCTGTGCCCCGACGTTTCCGAAAGCAACCGAACAAGCACAGGACTCTCGTTTGCCAACGATCCAACAAAAACCAATGGCGGAACGGAGAGATCAACGCTCAAGGAGGCATGAAATTTATCATTTAATTACGCAAACCTCGCCTCGGGAGTACGGCGTTACGTTCGATCGATTGTTTGATCCACCAGAACGAATAGAGAGAGTGGGGGAGAAATCCCCGAAGAAAATATTCCCAATCGAAATAGTGCTGTCAAAATGTTTGTAAATACAGTGCGGAACCGTCATTCCACCCATTAGCGCTCCGCGCTTAAAAATGGCAAACAAATCGTAGTCCATCAATCATCGACACAAACTTCTCTTTCTCTCTCGCTCTCCATGCTGTTCGGCCCCTCCGGGTCACACGATCGATTCATTCACGTACGCCCGGTTAAGTACATTAGTTGGGTGAGAATTGCCTCATTCAACCAGGGCGCTGCACGGCTTGAAAGCAGAGCGAAAGATTTCGAACCTGTCATTCCATCCCTTAGCGAAACCATTATTATCGTGACCATAATCATCATTAGCACGTGCCGTGGTGGTACACCCCCCCAAAACAATCAGCACCCGGGAATGGGTAGATGCTCCCCCTAATACCGATATACACATTCCGGGTTTTCTCGACATTTAAACAGTTGCATCTTCCTTGCGAAAGACAACGGTCGGTCGGAGATTGGGGTTTGTTGGCTAAAAATAAAGCAACTGTCAGCACGGTACCGTGGCCGATGCCTAGTATCCGACTTGGGTGTGGAAAAACGTGCAGGAAACAAAATCTACTCCAAACAGTTCATTTGTATTATTTGCTACTGGGAGCGGACCAATCCAAACCACTGCACACCGTGTTTTTATTCACATTCTCACCCACTCGCACAAACAGGGTGCGCTGGGCAAGCTGTTGCCAATTTACATGGCTCGTAACTCGTGGTTGTACGGGATGTAATCTGACCGGGCACTGTTGGACAGTGGAATGATAAAACACGATCATATGATATTATGGTGCACGGAGTGTTTTCAGTAAGCAAGTATTATTGGTTGCATGGAGGAGACTTTGAAGCTCATGGTTCCACCGTTTGACCGGAATATCACGTGTCGCTTACAAGAACACCATACTTGGCACGTTTTGTGAGCTATTCTGTTCTGATTACATTCTGAATCAAACATTCCATTATTTTTCATAATGAAAATTACACTATAATCACAATCGATTAGCAATAAAAAATAACAAAACATAAGACACCAATTTTCAAGGAAAAAAGTACCTGGACGTTATGGAAAATTATTCCTATGATTCTAATTTCATTAGCATTGGATGCTAGACGCCTGGAAGTATGCACGCAGCGTCATTTATTTAGGTATTACAATTCTTTTTAAGTACTTTTGGGCTCAGATCAAATAACAGTTGTATTGGAACTCATATTGCATACTTTTAGGAGCTTCAAACAGCAAAATTAATTACAATTTTAGATAAATTATTGCGAATGTAAAGGTTGTTAACCGATCGAATGGATTTAGACTTGCAATGACGCATATCTTTTGAGTTTTTAATATATTCTAAATACACTGTTTCAAAGAGTAAAATGTAAATTTATGAAGATTTATTCATGTTTTCCATAATGTACATTTCGCTTCGGATAAGATCAAGACGAGATGCAACGTGGAAACGCCTCGTGACTATTGTACGCTAATCAGCGCGCGAAAAAGCCATCATGACTCAATAAATAAATAAATAACTAATGTACCACTTCCGGCTAGTTACCCCAGACATGAAGTCATTACCATAATTTACACTTGGAATATTTCTCTCGCCGTTTAGAAGGTAATAGAGAAAATGATGTTAATCATCGCCATTCAGCCATAACAGCTGATATGATTTTAATGAACAAGGCGTCGACAAACCTCGCTTTAGCTACTTTGCACTACTTTCTAATTAACTTCGGTCTCTGTTTAACATGCAAACATCTTGTAAATCTATAAAACGTCACCAAAGAACACTACTGAGTGCCACCCCAAGTGGACTTTACAACCTTGCCCCTCGATGGTTAATAAAAATGTTAAGGAACAGCATCGGTGTCCGCCTCCAACCGCATCATGCTGCGCATTTTACACGCTTCAACGGGAAAGCATCCCATGTTCGCCGATGTCCGTTTACACTTTTACAACCTTACGGGGGTGTGCTCCCACGGTCCTCAACCTTCCCAGTGGCGTCATCTCGTAAAGCCGGTTTCGATCGTTAATCGGTACCCGAAAACCCGTAAAAAAATCCACAGCTCATAATGTGTCCATCTTTCTTCTGCTTTCAATAGCCTTTTCCGCCCGCGTGGAATGGTTTTCTTTTACGGGGTGTTTTCACACTTTCTTCGCACGCGTTGTGTTGCTGTCTTTGGCAAAGAGAATTTCTTGTGCTTTTTTTTCAATTTTCTCTATCCCGCTCCGTAACTCATCATTTCATGTCGGTGTCGTGTGCCAGTGTACACCCACTGCCGAAGACCATCCTAGAGGTAATTTTGTCTGTGCTGCCAAAAGCGCCTGCATGTATGTGTCGCCGTCGCCATCTTCAAAGTGCCGACGGTTGTCATTTTAATCTTCGTACAATTTGTAAGATTTATGCGCTCGGCGTGGATTAAAATAGGGATGGGCAGGTTGTTTGGTATCGTACCGTACGAGTTTTCCCTCATCAGCCTATACATTTTTTTCTCGTGAATTGTTAGAAAATTTTACACATCCTAAACAAAGTGACAAAAAAGAATGAACACCACCCACAGTTGGCGGTCGTACGATTTATGACCTACCGAACCTCGCAGGAATAATCAAACAATTTTTTGATTACATACGCCTGTCTCGCTCATCCTGTAAGGGATTTCACTTTCCAGAAATGGTGAACCAATGCCGTCAAAGCCAGGGATCGACAAAGTATCTGCTGTTGGTAAAGAAATTTATCACTTTTCAACTTTTCTGTTTTTGTCGTGCTACAGGGACAAACCACTAGAACACTCGGAGCAAAGACCAAAAATAAAGGCATTAGAAAAATAGTTATTTGAGAATTTTTAATAGAAAGTTCAGGAATTTTTAAACTCGTTGAAAAGTAATACCCCAATAACCTCGAAGTGTTATTCGAAATGCATACTTTTAGGCGCCTTTTGCTCCATTTCCAAACTGTCTTATCAAAAACACTATCACTCAAGAAAATCAAAGTGTCTGCCAAACCCTGTGACTTGTGACTACCGCACTTCCCACACAGTCTAGCCTGTCGAGCTCGATAAGGATCGCCAGGCAAGCGTAACCGGCAACCGGTTTCACACATGTCGCGTTCCATAAAACATCCTTCGTCTCCACGGAGAGGACATTCTACACCACACCCACAAACACATTCCCCCCCCCCTCTCCCAACCCCCCTCCTACAATGTCCCACACGGTGGTACAAGCAAATAAAAACGTAAAGAAAAAACAATCTTACTTGACGCAAAGGTTCTCCCCGATTTTATTGCCCCAGTTGTCGACAAACGGGCGCCACTGCCTTCGCTTTCAAAATGATGAGAAGAAAGCGAAAAAAAAACAAAACCAAAAAAACTGTGAAAAATAAGACCCCAGGACGATGCGATCCATTTCCAGTTCGTTGGATAGAAAATTTAACTTTTCTCCATCCGCAACAGAAAAGTCCCTGATCTCTTCCCGATCGGGACAAGCTGACGATGCGGAGGCTCTAAATCCCGTGTTACCAGGAGACATGCTAACAAAAAAAACACACACAACAGCTCTGCAAAACTGTCATTCTGGGTGAAAGGAGCACTTTTTGCCGTTCTTCGTTGTTACTGACAACAGCCCACTCCCTGTCTCACCACCCCAAAAAAAACCATCAGCCGTATGCAAAAGGGAACATCAAATGTGCACCAGGTGTGTTGAAGTATCCTTAAGACAACCGGTAAATAAAAATAGAGCACCATCGTTTAACCTTTCCCTGGTAAAACAAAATAAGAACACAACAACAAAAAAACGAGCGTTCGCTGGGTGCCCCTCATACCCTGTGCTAAGGCGAGGGTTTGCCGGGTGGGTCATGCCTGATAATATCGCAAAACGACAGCAAAAATGACTGCTCTCTGATCGCGACGTTGTCGCACTTTATCCGATGCGAACCGAGTCGATTTGAACTTTAGCCCACCGTGTACGTAATGTGAGGGCATTTTCTCTCGATTTTTTTGTTGTTGTGTGTTTTGTTTTTGAGCGGCACGGAAAAGCCACCCCAGATACGTAGCGTCGAGCAGAAACGCACATCCTTGTTTCAGTAAGGGTGTGGAGGTCTTTTTTTACGCGCGACCGAAACTCGCTTATCAAAATGCTAATCGCCTGCCTCCGATTAAAGGCGTCGCTTACTCTTCCTAGATGCTTTTCCGAGCTGTTACCGTTCTCGTTCGTTTTTTTTTGCTCTCGAGTCGTTGCTGGTTGGTTTTGTTTTTCTGAAACGCGCGACATGCTATCGTCTTCGCGTTCGTTTTCGGGGGGCCACTTTACACTCGCACGGAGCGTCTTTTCTACAGCACTCAAACAGGCAGGCCAAACCGTACCAAACACGTGGAACACGTTTCCTTTTCCAGCCTTCGGAAGAACAACAAAATAAACAAAACCCACCCAAACGCAACTTGGCCCAAACGGGGTTTCGGTTTGTGGAGTGAAGCGATAGTGCATTTGATTTGATATTCATGATCTTTAATGCTAAGCTCGTTTGGCGTTTCCCTCCCTATCCGCCGCATGAAAACAACCCCCCACATCCCGCGTGGACGGGGGAACGAGGACGATATATGGAACGACGAAACCGGTCGTCGGTGTGAAATGAAATTATAATTTTAGTATATTAATGGCACACGTTCGGTGGTGCTTGGAAGCGGCACAGTTACTTCCGGTCCCGGTGGTGGCAGTAGATGGTTCCTCCTTTACGGTTGCGCTACCATCGCATGAATAACGCAGCAGGTGATTATTGGTTTTCGGAATGGGAAAAAACCTATCCGCCCTTGCCTCGGCCACCGACAATCTCTCGTTAATGGTGTGTATACGCGACTCCCTGATACGCAATGGGGGTCGGATATTTATGCAAGTGGTTTAATAGAATTATTTTAGAATGCTTTGATGCTTTCGGCAGGTCATCAAAAGCATAAGCTCATCCAGTTGGTGCGCTAGAGCAAATGCCGGCCACTGACACTCTCATTTTCGGGTCCTAAATCAGTGAGGAAATGATTGAAGCTAAATAGAACTCTGCCAGTATCATGAGTTTTTGCATAATATTGTCCGCTTAGATCGGACACCGGGGGGTTCATTAGTCACAAGTTAATTTATGTCTGATGACTTTGGTAAGCCGGTTAGCTGCTAATTCCTACGAATGGTTGAGTGTAAACATAAAACATCAATATTTAGAAATCAGACAGGGGCGCCGGTCTTATACGGCAGGACCGAGGATTGAATCCCATTCAGGCCTTCGACAAAACTCTATAAAACTCAACATCTGTTAGCCAATCGTGTGAAAAATTAATAATCATTATAATAGATATTTACAACCATATGAAAATTCATGATATTGAATCAGATTACTCTAGCACTAAGCCAGAGTAACAACATAAGCCACTTTGGACGTTCCCATAAATCCACTGTAAACTGCTTTGTATAGTAATTCAACAAGAACACGACGCCGAAATACTCGGCGTACCATTTTTAGGTATGAAAATTCCCAAAATTGTTTCATCCATAAATCACGTACTAACAATCCATCTGCTGCATTCGAAAACTTTTATCTCATCTCCATATCCAGCACGGCACCACACAATTTGCGAAACAATTGTCACCCATTAAACACGACAAAAACAATCCGGATTACATAAACACTCCAGAGCACCAAGGATAATCTCTAACTTTCTGTCTAAAGCAAAAACTCCTACTATCTCCGCACAAAGGCCAGTACGAATGCCACCGATGGAGCACGACAAAAAAGCGGACAAAGATTAGCTACAGCATGCTGCACTCTAATAATGCCCTGTCCACATTGCACCGTCCGTTACGGCATTTAATAGCCTCACTATTACCAACTGTGCTTGCAACTATAATGCCCCATCCCCTACTATAATAATTAATCAAATGTACAAACTCGGTGCGTAATGAGCAGATTATGCAATCATTAAATGTCTGCAAAAAAAAAGTAAGTGAAACACACACGCACAGATGGTAGTAAAAATATTATCCTCCCTCATTTTCCATTCTGTTGTGCCCCGAATGTCTATGATAATCGTCCATATTTTTTTCTGTCTTTTCCCACAAAGAGTCCTATTATTGCTGTCTATTTCTAGCGGCCACCATTTTCGGTCACGTTGCACGCTTGGAACGAATAGTCTGTGGCAAGGCGTTCGACAGTTGTTTTTTTCCCCCTTTTTATCTTCCCTTTTTGTGTCTTCCCTACACTTGGGAGGGCTTACGCAACGGAAATCGCGACTGAATCATGAAACAAAACCATCCGAGTGTCGTTCGCCGTTCGGGTTATTATTTTTGTTTCCCAAAACTCGGCACGCACAAACGTCCCGCGACACGGACAGCGACCAGCGGCAGATAGCATTAAGATAGCAACCGTCCTACCTAACGAACCCGAACCCTAACCCAACAAAACGACAAAGTGTAGGGAAAAAAAACGAAGAAGGAAACCATACAGAAAGCTCGTCGCACTTTGTATTTAATTATTTAATTAAATTCAGCATTTGCGGTACCCGATATTGTGATCTGCGACGCGTAGAGAGAAGCGAAACGAAGATTGGCCACCGTACGCTGCCAGCTGTCGTCGTCTAGCCACAAATGACTAGAGTGAAGCATCCTGCTATTTCTAACTCCCATCCCAGCCGGTCTGATCCCTTTCGTGTCAGTGGCGGTATTTTTTTTCCTTCTCTTCTTTTCTCCTTCTCACAGAACAGACAATTGCGTCAATGTGTAGCGGAGAGACAAAAAAAGCGGGCGTTAGTGCGACGCATCCGAAGGGCGGCACTCATTACGGTGGTCACTGTAAACTGCAACCGAGTCATTTACGATTATGCACTTTTGCGGTCAGTGGCAGCGAGCGAATAGCTCGCTCTAAATTATCCATTACACTCCCTCCTTTCGGCACTGCACGCCACGCTCGTGCACCATCGCGATCGAGCGGAAAGCGAAAATTAAGGTTTCATTAGCTTTACGTCACCGACCGATACACCGGAAAATGAGCCCGGGAAGGCCAATGGTACGCGGATTGAATTAAAACATCGATGCGCAAAGAAGATGAGCACCCCGTGCGGCAGTGTAAGTGGGGGTCCACCGACCGCCTTCGGGTCGGAAAATACGGGCGAAGAATCCATTGAAACTTTGCACGCTAAAGGGAAATTAGATTGTTAAAACCCCGGAATGGGTGGATGAGGAGGGGGGGGGAGGGGTGAGGGAGTGGAACCGGACCGGGTATGCCAGGTAGCGAGTAGCACGTCGCGACCAGAATTGATTGCACGATTTACACGCAGACTCCCGCACCCTCCTCCTTTTAATACTTCTCCGTACCATTTGTTCCCCTCCGAGCCCTTTCGTTCACCCTACCCTCCCACCAACCCCCGGCGCGTGTAGGTCGCTTTAATTAAGTTAAACTTTTATTATCATTCTAATTTAATTGGATAATTTAAGCGCGACATTGCGCAGCACTGTCGCGAAACAACCGATGCTACTGATGCTTCTGGTTGTTGAGCGGATTTTTCAACCTTCCCCAACATCCGCACCCCAACGGCACAAGCCCCTCCCGCTCAACAAGCCAATCCCCATCGACATCCCCAATCCCGGGAGGCAAAAGTGGCTCGATAGTCTTCTTTTCCTTCCTTCCACCCCAATTTCGGAAGGGAAGCTTGAAGAAATAGATGACTTTATCTAACTTCCGGTCGGTTGCTGTGTCACATTGCCCATCCTTTCTTCTCCCTTTCAGCACTCCCCCCCCCCTCGCACGCGCCTCTTTTTACCAAGAAAGCAACCAAAACAGAGACAGAAAGCACGGGGATACACACATTCCACCATGAAATCTTCCATTTTCTGCGTATGACTTCTCTTCCGGGCCAGGGTCCCAACCCCCAGTTAGTAACTGTACGGATGATGCCGGTTAATGGAAATGGCTACATTGGAAATGGTTTTTTTTTTACTTCCGCCCCGCTTACATATTTTCGGTGGCAGTGGCGTGTAGGGGATTGGGTCCGCCTGATAACGAGCAGGTTTACCACGGTACCGTACGCAACTGACGCACAGCAGGATTATTCACGTAATCACATGGTACGGGGGAAGTTTTTTTTTTCTCCCGCTATCCCTCTCTCTCTCTTTCACTTCCATTGTGCAGCAGGGGGAGCAATGATTTAGTGAGCAAAAAGTCGAATTACATTCACATCTTATGTTGCGTTTTTTTATGCCTTCATTTGATGCTGAGTGTGATGCGCGGGAGGAAATTTTAATATTAGAATTGCGGATCTTAAGAGCTTTGGAGCAATTTTCGTGGGATTTAGCATTTCAACGACCGTTTACTGTTACTGTTCTGATTTATTGTTCTTGGAAATTGGATTAATTCTTTTCGATAGTTTAGGGATATTCTTATGCATTCCGTAGATTTTTTTCATGATTTCTTATTCTTTAACATTAATTTTCCAGAATTTTGTATTAATTGCGAAACGTGACATTGACTCGCACGTTGTTTCGATTACCCAGCTGGCATTAAACGTTATTGCTTGTGACAAGTACCTTCAGCAAGTGCTCCAAACGCGTCATTAGCATTAATCATTTCTTATTAATTATATTTTCTGTTTCCGACGGTGAAACAATGTTTTAACTACGCTATCAGCCGAGCCCTTCAAAATATAACTTTTGAAAAACTTTACCAACTCATGCACAGTTTGCACACTCCAACACACTGACACCACTATACACCTGCAAACTTTTGCAGAGCCGACGAAGCAAGGCGAAAAGCAAAATCGTTAATCGCCTACATGAACACCGTTGCCTTTAAATGCTGCTCGTACTCGAGGTTGGAGGATCCCTAAAAGAGAGGAAAAAAAACGATACACGTAGGGTAGCTCGTGAGAAAAAGCAGTGCAAAAAAAACCTAATTACCATAAGTATCAATTTTCTCCAGCATCCTACGCGTGAGGACAACCTCGTGATAGAAGTCGACGCAATCACGGGTAGCAGAGGCATAACCCCTCCAACCACTCACCCTCCTCCTCCACATCCGGCCACATTGATGAACAAACTTTTGGGTCCTTTTTTCCCCTACATTTCAACGCTTCTGCTACGTGGCTGTCAACCACCAAGCGAATGCCACGCGCACCCGGAATTTGCCAGAAACTAAGCCCGAAAGCATCGCCCCCAAAAATCCTGGAACGGAACGACACCCAATTAACGGGACATTCGCATTTTTTCGGTTCTCGTCGTCTTCATTTTTACCACCTCTCAATCTCCTTGTGCTTCTCTCCCACTAGCTCTATTTGATCCTTCAGCACGCAAATCAAATCGTGAGGATAAATCCTTCACACGACCTTCGAGAGAAGGACATAGACCCGGGATGCGAACGGTTACCGGAGCACACCGGGTGGCAAATGGCCTCCGGATGTGACCCTCCGGGTGCTACCTTTCAGACGAAAAAAAAGAGGTCCGCAAAAGAAATGACACGACACGGTGAGTGAAAGAGTCACATGGACAAAAAAAAACGTTGAGAATACCTCACCAAAAGCAACTACCGGTGATAATATTTCCCTCCATTCACGTTGTTGCTCAAAAGATTCTAACGGCGGATAAGAAATAGGAAAAGTTTGTGCCGGGCGGGACGTAAGCCAACCCCAAAGTGTTCCACTTATTTCTGGAAGGAATCGAAAAAGATGGACCTCTTCCGCTGTGTCTTCCCGGCCAGTGCGAACTTCGTGTCTGTTTTTCCGGCTTCTCGGAAACGATCATCAGAACATCTTTTAGAACGGCCCATTCCCAACTCATCCGCCAACAGTTCTGAAGAACGGCCCGAGGAAGCAGTGTGGTGACACAAAAAGGGAAGAGTGACATCGAAAGCTTCGCCTCATCACGATACATAAGCTCAATGTCCTGTGCACAATGTCGTTAGAGATAAGGACACTCGAGGCGGGAGCGGTCACCGAGTAAAAGTTTGACACTTGAGAATACAATTTCTGCTTCTTCTACTACTACTACTACTACTACTGGCCGCTACTAGCACTGCCTTTAATTTTTTGGTTTCGGTACGTGTCAGGATTATTCACTCACCACCATAAGCGAACCTGCGGAGAGAACGCTCGTCTGAAGGAAAGGGTAGGAAGTAAAATACCAAAAGGAGACAGAAAAAAACGGAAACATAAACATGAAAAATGTACACCCAAATACTCGCCACACACACACACACACAGTTTCCACGGTCCACCGGACGAAAAAGGACTCTCATCCGCATCCGTCCGTTCGTGAATTGGACCGAACTGATCGTAACCCTCCACCACACGGGTCGACACACTTTACGCATCAATACGGTCCGTCATCATCATCGTCGTCGTCGTCGGCCACGTCCGTTCACGTGCCAATACACCGCACCGAAATATGGCAAACAAGAAACTTAGTTAGATCGAAGCCTCTTGAGAAAGTGACCAACAGATACGGCTGACGCTTGCCGTCGTCGGATCGAGTTGTGCCCGGTTGCTTTCCGGTCCGGTCCGAAATCGAAAGGAACGGATTCCACGGCGTAGAGTGCCGGAAGGATCAAGCAAATGAGAAATCGAATGGTTTGTTTATCGACGAACTTGAACAGTGTTGTTGAATGTCGAATCAATCAACCGAGTTTCGGAGTTTCGTGCAATTTTTATTTATTTATTTCGTTCCTTCTCTCATTCTGCAGGCGGTTCTGGTTAGAGGTAATGTGAGGGAATGGGGGAGAACACAGCGGAAGGGAAGAAAAGGATTAGTTTTTCAGCCGTGTCGCTGCTTGGAATCTGGTGACGCGTGGCAGAACATTGAGATATTAAAAGAACAGAAACGTCATCTAGACCGGTACCGTCCGGAAACAGGTTCTTGACATATTGGAAAGATTATTTGGAAACACTTGGGTGGACAAAGGAAAAGTCCCGGTTTGGGTATGTTTTCTTGGTGTGTTCTTTTGCATATTAAAATAAACAGCTCTTAAACTTTGGATTAGCATACCTTTTATATTCCATACTGTTCCATAGTATATGACCATACTGTTGGCTCCTAAAGTTAGGCAATCAAAAGTCACTGTCATCCAGGAGTTTGTGTCCCGATGATTGAATGTGTTGTATGATTAGGTGTGAATATCTCCTTAAAGTATGCGAAATAAAAAATAGATATGTGAGATCATTTTTATCAAAACTTATCCAAATTTGATGCATTTTTAAGGTTCAAACTTAACTTGCCGCATCATTAGCGCATGTCTACCACTGCAACAAAAAGAATACAAAACAATCAGTCTAAATAAATAAAATTATAAATTATTCTACCATTACAACTGCTGCCAGCACAAAGCGTTCCTTTTTCACTTCCAAAAACAATAATTTATCATTCGTGGGCATAAATCATCCTTCTCGTGCTCGCTGCTGCTGCATTCGAAATGTATTCATGCAATTTTTTCCCCGCAAGAAACAAAACACGCACCAAAAAAAAAAACGGGTCCCCACTTTATCATAACGGCGGCCACCCTTCGTCCGCTTTTCCGACCCACCGACACGTAACACGGACTTCCCTTTACGGGTCCTCGACTGCTCATCACACGAACAAAGTGAATCAAATCGTCATGATTTTTCTTCTCAAATTGCCCATAATGATGTTCATTCGAGAAAGCTTTCCCGTGTTACCCGGGCACCGTGTACCCGGGAACCCACCGATGGTACATCGGCGAAAAGCGATTTCTTCCAAGCATTAAAACAAGATATGAAACAGGGCACAGGGTAATGCTGAGTGTAAAACAGCGACGTCAAAAAATAAAAGAGAATGCTACCTTCACCGTTACCGTTCCTGCTTGGCATACGCGGTGAAAAAAGATTCATGTTACAACGTAATTTACTTCCCCGTGCCATTAGTCTTCCGGAGGTACGGTGGATGGGACACACGCGCGCACTCACACACACACACTTCCTGGGTGTCGTTTGACGGGGTGGGGTGGTTGGGAAAGGTATTTGCAATCGGCATCGCGCATTTGATGTCCTCTGTACGTTTCACTTTCACTTGTAGCGCACGGCCATTTATTCGTCGGTTCGGATGCTATAGGGGGTGAAAAATTATCCTTCACATGCAACCAGAAAAGGACTAACGGTAAGGCATTCCATCCTGGAGTGTGTGTGTGTGTGTACATTGTTTGGAAAATTTCCCACCGGATACACAGTGGACCCATAAAAACTTCCCACTCGCTAGGGAGTTTGCGGGTGGAAGGTTGGAAATAAAACACCGAAACACCCTCCCTCTCCCCACACACCCCCTTTTGACTTCCTGGTAGCCCGTGGTCGATCGAAACGATCACCGTGCGTAGGAGGGGGGGAAAGATTGTTGGTTAACCAGGAATAACTTCGAACGATATGTATCGGCTAACTTCGGCGAAAAATAAACGAAACCCCCATCCTACCTGAACCAGTAGTGAACCGAAAAGTTCTATTGTTTCCAGTTCCGTTGCCTACCACCACGCATCGCGCTTTAATCATTGCCGATTTACCGCAACCTTCGGTTCAGGAAAACTTTCCCTTTTCCGGTTCGGTGGGAAGGTTGCGAGTGCTAAGGGGCTTGGGAGCGGGGTACGCGAAACGCACGTGTGGAAAACTTTTCCCGGCCGAAAACCCGTGCCGAGGTGTTCTGGATTGACCTTAGCGCCAAAGGACGTTCGAAAGCTCAAAGGATTGATAGCATAACCGTACGCACTACCAAGCTCCACTCACACAACAGGCCGATCAATTCTGGGCCATCTAAACAACCGAACCAAACGGAACAGCATGGAAGACCCTAACAAAATAGAACAAAAAAAAAAAAGGTCAACCGGAACCGAACGGTAACCTCCAAAGTTAGGTTGCGGTTCGAGAGCCGAAACCGTCGTTCATCAATCGTCGTTACGCAACGTGCCGTAGATTAACGACTACTCCACCTCGGGGGAGGTCGAATGTTTGGTTTCTCTTCCCCGGTGGGACACCAAATTCAATCTATTCCCTATCGGTTTATAGTGTGGATAAGTGGAAAACCTTAACGGAAAAAACACACACACATTGGGAAAAAAATTCTACAGGGACGAAAGAAATCCCTCTTGGATGGAGTACTATGCGGCTACCCACAAGCTTTGCGATTTGATGTGGCTTTTACTTACACTGTTGCGCAACAAGAAAAATGATGGACCGAGAAGAAGCTGAAGCATCTTCCTATTACATTCCAGGCGACATTCCCTCTGTTTTTATTTAAGGAGTTGTGAGCTACTCCCAGCTCACTGTAAAAAAAAACCCCACCAGGCTGATAAGTATCTGTCAATAAAGGACTGCTTCTGCCACCCACTGCCACAATGTGAAGGCGGAATGTCTCAAATAGTTCACCTTCACTTCGGCACCAGGCGGAACCGGCGGTACGGACACCATCCGGAGCCGGAACGGTTTTGTGGCCCTTGTTACCCACGGAGGGTTGATGGGTGGTGAGCGCCTAGAACCATCCAAACACTGATCGTTTGTAATTTCCCATCGAGACCGGTAACGATGAGTACCGAAGCTTTATAACACCCCTTTCGGGCGCGACCGGTGTCCGGAAGGCTGTAATAAACTTTGCGCACTCGAGTACGCGCTGCTACTCGTGCTACGCGAACTGTCCACTGCTGCTACTGCTGCTGTCGCGCCATACCACTCTGGATGGATGGTATTAAAAAGCTCGTTTAGCTATATCGTTGCGTTTTATCTAGGAAAACGAGAACGTCGCACCTCACCACAACGGGGAAGGGACGCTTTGGACTAAAGTGACTGATATAAAACTGAGTTAGTGTCAACTTATGTTGGAATGCTACCGGTGAACGTGCCCCTTTTTCCCTCATGATTGCCATCTTACGATCTAATAATGAGCGAACCGTTTCTCTTTATAAAACTGTCGTTTCAAATTTAACTGCCTAGAGGTTTGGAGACATAACATTTTGACGCTATTTTTTATTTCCCCCTACTTTCAGGATCCGTAATCGAACGTTTGCAGAATGGCCTCGGGCCATTTCTTTTGGGCTATATTTTACTTCGCTTGCCTGTGCAGTGCATCGCTGTAAGTATATAATGAGAATATTTCCAAAAAAAATCTTGAGATAATAAAACGCCCAAAGATAGGCAATCTGTCTGACAAAAAGCTTAATTGTGCACGGAAACTGTGTTCATAAAAGAACCATCTCAAAATAATTTCTTATAGACTGTCCTTTAAGCTTGAAACAATCATTAAACTGTTGCGAAAGTTCTTAAAAGTAACTTATAATACATGCGGTAATAATTTAATTATAAAATTTAATAATAAGAAATGACACACCAAAGAAAACGAATTATTTTTAATTAATTGATGGAGCATAATTGGAAGATTAGATTTTTCGTCTAAAAACATATCCGAAGATATAGTACAGAATATCGTATTCTTCCCCAATATTTCCGATTTTACAGTGCCAACAATGCCAAAGTTAACTTTCGCGAGAAGGAAAAGAAGATTCTAGATCAAATTCTGGGCGCCGGCAAGTACGACGCACGTATCCGACCGTCGGGCATCAACGGAACCGGTAAGGCCAGCCTTTGTGTCCAGTTTTGATTTCGCTTTCTTGGTTTCGGCCTGTTCTAGCCTTCTTTATGCCCTTACGTTTAGCTTTTGATTTTCGTCTTCTGGGTTTATTTTTGTGTGCATTTGATGCCCAATTTCTTTTCTTTTGTTTTTTTCTTAGTGGATAAAAGGTTTTCTCCTATGTTGGCTACGTTATAAATGAGTAAGGCGTAATTTGCTTTTGAGTAGAAAATATGAACTTATAGATCGATACTATCTTTATTTTACACCGCGAAGTTAAGCGCGGTAGTGTTGGAAGATTATCTATTTGCAGTATCTGCCATTTCAGCTATATTTAAGTTTTACGATCCACATCGCTCGATGTAGTTGAGTTGATGTGTTCTATTGTTTTGAATATCTTTTCTATGGAACTTTTACAATTTTTGGTTGTTTTTAATTATAGGGGAAATTAACTGAAAATTCAAAACTTTCCGTTTCCAATGTGACATTCACTAGTGGATGTCCTTTTTTGGGATAAAAATCAGGCAAAACGAAAAAGAAAAACTTTTAAACCTTGCCTGATGTATGTTTCTGTTTCCTAATTTAAAAATGAAACCAAAAGATAACCCGCAAAACAATCGCGAAAATAAATCAAACGAAAAGTGAAAGTTACTCACAACCAAGAACTTTTGTGCGCCTCTCGAGAGTATTTTGTTTAACACCAACAAGTGACTATCCTTTGATACACCACAGAACAAAAAAAAAATTACCGCCAAATAAACCAGTGCCAACTCTCGAAGGATTTCCAAACTTTTGACGGAGGTTGAACGATTCTGGACACTGTGGCACTGTTTTCCCATTGCCTTCGCCCTACTTTTCCAAGAATTCTTTCCCAACTTCCGAAGGGATTGGGTTATATCTTCTCTAATCCCAAGCTGCAATAGAGTGACAGCTTTTGTTTTGCGTGTTGTTTTTTTTCTTCTACTTCCTTCCGTTCTGATTTAAAACCACCGATCTCGAACCAATCAGTTGGAAATCCCCGAAAAATAAAGGCGGGCGAAAACCGAAGCACTTGACAAAAATCACACACAAAAAAAAAATCTCTGAAAACAAATCACCCACAAGCTTTAGTGTTCAGTTTCCCAGGGAAAAGTTTCCATTTCCAAGCGTTTTTCTTGTCCCTTTTGTTTTGTGACCGTTGCGGGTGACCCCCGTACGAGGGAGCGATCCCAATGGCCGTATGGTGGTGCCGTGCATTTTAATCGCATGTAAATGAGATGCCAAAAACATAACCCCACTCTCATGGTAAAGGAAAATGGCAGTTGCAAAACACAACTCCTGCTGTGAAGATGGAGAGCAAATTTCGTAACTGACAGCGTACACGGAAGGGTGAAGCGCAACGGGTGGTGCGCGCACACCGGTCTCGAAGAAATATTCGGACAAATTGCCCAAACCATAACCTGACGACAAAACACTAAACACACACATACACATACACGTACCATTGGTCAACCCTATGACTGAGGTGACCGGGATGGCTCCGAGATGAGGAGAAGATGTCCGTCTAAAACAACACATTTACAAAATTCGGTTTTTTAGTATTACTTTCTTCTATTTGCCTTCTTCACTCTCTCCCTCTGGTAAAGAAACACAACAAAAAGCCCTCCCCAAAAAAAGGGATAAAAACACGAAATAACATTACTTAAAAGCGTCCAACACAACTTTTACTTCCACGACAACTTGGACACCGTGGACACACATATACACTCCTATCCCATTTTTTTGTTGGTTCTGGCCGAAAAGAAAAATCACATAAAACCCCGCCACTCAAAACGCAAACGCCGTTCGTCCTTCAATCATACAAATTGCCAAATTAGGCAAAAAACTTCACGACACCACGGGCTTGTCGACATTTTGCTTCCCATCTCCTTAAGGTGGGTTTCGTCGGCGGAGTTTCGGTCCCATTACCTTCTTGCATGCCCTAAATAAGCTGGCCCCACCCATAGCAAAATGGCTTCCGGCTTTCCGGTGCTCCGGTTAGGTAGTTGGTGCGGCAAGTGAAGTGACATTTTGTGTTTCTTCCCCTAGCATTTCGATAGTATCGGGTTCGCTGAGCGGACATGTAAAATCAGCTATTTGAATTTCGCTCAACCAAATCGACTGCTGATGAGGCGCACGGGGTAGAGTGGCACCAAGCTGTAGGACTCGCTGTGGCAATGTTGTTGAAGCTTGAAATGGAAAACTTTTCCCGAATCCATCAACCATACAGGGTGTGAGATTGGAGAGTTGAGAGTTGTGTTTCTCACCCTGCCTCGGTTGGCTGTACCGGCGACCTTTTTTACCCGTAAGAAGATCAGCCATGTTTTTCGGGGGGTTGGGGATGGCTGGCGGACACAAATTGAGCCACCCATAATTTACCTAAGCTCATCGTGCAAGTTAAGTTGGGATGATGTTCCCGTACACGGGCTTAGACAAACGGACGGGAAAGTGAGTTCGTCTGCGAGCGTGTTCCATTTGGAAAACATCCCTCAACAAACCGCCACGCCACCACCACGTCCATTTTCGGCACACAACAACCAGTTAGTGTTTCGTTGCTTTCGGGCAACCCCGTCTACGGTTCTGTGGTTGATTTGTTTTCTCCGGGTTTTTTTTTTCTTCTCTCAAGTCTTTATGCCTTTTAACAAAGAAAAAATCTTTTTCTCGTAATCTTGAACACGTAAAAAAGAATATACACAAGAGAACCTCCCAAAAGAGGGAGGTGATAGGGAGCCAAAGAAGGGAGGCATTAGCGCGCACGCCACACCCTGAAGATATTTTCAAGTTTGCTGCCTTAAATTGATACCCAGTCGGTGGGATCAGAACACAAATAAGGGTGGACTGGAAACAACTTACAACCTCCGTCCAATCCGCCAGCACGAGAGTTGCCCAAAAGAGTTTTTACCGTAGCTACGCGAAAGTAAAAGTTTGTTCGACCTATTAGTGAGTTAAGCAAATTGTCTGCACAGCCCATTGTTTGCCGTTGGTCATTTTTCTGAAAGATTGCCCCCTCCGCACTAAATTGAGCTGGTGCAGTCAAGAGAACGAACGAAACTTGAACTTTGGTGTATTGATGAAGGTCAAAATTGGTGGGGGGACCAAATTCACACTCACCATTGGATAGAATTTGGGCGAAACTGCTGACTGACTTACAGAGAACGGGAAGCCAGCAGCACGCCTTCACCGCAGTAGCTGTTGTTTACTTTTTTTCGGGCTGTTTACCTTTCTTTTCTCGATTTTCCACCCCCAAAGCCTTGTACGGTAGGAACGCTTTCTCCCCAGTACACATTGGGTTTGGCTGCGAAAATCCCCCGAAGATGTGGAGGCGAACACGTTCGCAAAAGTTGGCGCTATTGGAAATTTTCTTCAGCCAAACTAATGCCCGGCACCCTGGTACGCGAACGCAGCACGGTGCTGCGGGTTGTTCTTTATACAACCATTCAGCCACCGTAATCGACCTAGATGGCTTGGGCATTAATCTTTAAACGGTTCGTCAACACACACACGCACAGCTGTTCACGTTTGCCCGAGTGGCAGCTCGTGGTTTTGTCCCGCACGCCATAAACGATGATATTATTGCACTCTCAGACAAACATTTGACTTAAATCGCTCCCATCAAGCACCGGGAATACAAATCGCCGGCAATATGTGTGCCCACCACCGCTTATGTGTGCCCGGTGCTCGTAAAACTTTCTCTCGATTCCCGCCGTATGCACAAAATCCCCATTGCGGCGTGAGGACGTTTGGCTCAATTGGATAGTTTTTACTACGGGCATCGTAAAATAAGCGACGAGCGCTGGATGGTCCGTCCCATGGACCGGGTGTGCATGTGTATAGTTTAATGCCGAGACGAGCATAAAATATCCGTGTTCTAAGCTTTTGGTGAGGTTACGTGTCTGGAACCGGGATCTGGTCGTTTTCGTGCGATGGATCATCATCAGAGCAAACGGTGTTTAAAGATGAAACACATGTATCTTGTGCATTGTACATAAGGCAAGAATTTTTTGGGGCTCCCGAAAAAAAACATACCTCCTCCCATCAAACACTAACCTCGTTTCGGGCTAATCGGCCATTTTGAGTGATGAAGGTGACTCTCTCGAACTAGAGATGTACATTAGGCAAAGCTGCTGCTTCCGATGTAAATAAGCTTCCTATCGTTTTGAATGTATACTTTCACAGCTGTACTTTAGTTTATTTTCACTTACGCAATAAAACAAAAACAGCCGCACCAGCAACAAACAGCAACAGACCCCTGTACACACGTCTGGTGTAAATAGTTAACACGTACATACACTACCACTATACGCATACACTCTTCCAGTGATGAAAATTGTACAATTTCCATTAGATTATTACTATCCGTACTCTTCAAAATAGCAAGCAATCTCATTACTACTAGATCTACTGAAAAAAAAAACGTTACAAGACGTATCACTTATTTTGACAATTGTCCCACGGTAAAACGATAAACACAAACGCTTTCATGCTGTACACATTAGCTTGGCTCTATTTAAAAGTCACACATTCAGAAGCACAAACATAAAACGAATTTATGTTGCACCAAAAAAAAAACATAATTATTTCCAACTTTTAACGAATTACGAATAATTTTTGTTGGGCAATCGTTTAAGACTAAAAAAGAGAGTAATTAGATGTTTCTTGGAATTGAAACCTCCTTCCAAAGCTATTACCAATCATCGTAAAAGCAGCTAAAACATCCACATCTGGTACGCTGCCTCGTAAACAAACGAAATAATGCTCCACGGTGGGCAAACCTTTCCACAACACTTACAGCATCTTCGATATGACGGCGTGCTTTTTATCTGCCAAGTTAAACGACAGACAAGTATAATCACAAATATGTTGATCTTTTTCTCTTTTTTTCCAACCTTTTTCTCTTTTCCCCGTATGACATGCGCGTGCGTGAACGCAAAATGCAAACAAAAAAACCCGCAATAAACAAAACCCAATTATTTATTGTGCTCGTGTCGCTCGTGCCGACTTTTTGTCGCTTTCTTCGTTGCAAAACCTACTAACTCGGAATCGGTCCACGATCCACAACCTGCGACTGCAACTGTCTCCATCCAATGCAAACAAACAAAAAAACACGAATACACAAACGTAAATATGGCGAACCAAAACACAACCGTACATATACTATCCATCTATCGTAACACTGTGAACACCGAAACACATCTACACGTTCTCGCATAAACAAAACGATGGTTTTGGAAATAATACGTACATGCAATAAACGAAACTGCACACGTTTTGCAAATTTCACAAAAAATAAAAACACCAAAAAAAACGCCACCCAACAACTTTAACCACCAGATGGTCCGGCAATCGTTCGTATCAATCTGTTCGTTCGAAGCATTATGACCATCAGTGACATTAAGATGGTAAGTTCCAGTTTGTCTACTGCCAAAAACCAGCCTGTGCTATCAATGAATTAAACAGCAACAAAAAATACAACTACAACTCCCTTCGACTCTGCATCTACCTCCCCCCATTTCGCCTATTTAGAGCATTAAAAAACACGAACAATCACATCCTTACGAATGAATGAGTTAGAGTAAACAAAACAAAAACGAAGTACATCAAGCGTTCTTAATAGTTATGTCATTCGCTTAAAAAAAACACCACCACCATCCCCTAACGCAAGAACACGTTACTTTTTTTGTTAGAGTAGTAGCGAGTGTTCCCACTGCCCGTAGCCCGGCGTAGGATAACGCTCGGGTGTCGGTCGCAATTTGTACTTTTTATTTTACGTTTTTCTTCCTTCTCGAGCGTTTTCTCTAGAACTTCGTTCGTTGCATTTGGCCCGTTGCGTCCACTTTTTTATTCCTCGCTTGCGCGTAGACTAATGTTTTCTGAATTCGTTTATGATCAACTGTTTTGCGTTACAAATAGTGTTCTTTGCTCGCGTGCGTATGTTAGTAATGCGTGACTCACGTGATCGTTCTGGCAGGTTTTGAAGGAAATAAAAATTCTTTAATGGAGCTAAAGTACTCCGATTGGCATGGGACGGACAATGTCGACATTTTAAGCCGACAATCACCTCTCACCCTTCCAGAGATCGACGAGTCGACGTCACACATACGCAGGCTCCAGCAAGAACAAAATGCCATTGAAAGTGTGGAAAAGCCATTACCGTATGGCGGCCGTTTGCTTGTAGCATTTTTATTTTTCGTTTCGGTTTTGCTCGATAACTTCTTTTCGATTTACCTCCCAGTTTTATAGTAACACACCGCAAATGCGTGACGAATGGCTTAGCCGTTGTTTTGGAAATTTTTTAATAACCTTTCCTATACGTACTCTTAGCAACAAGTACGTATCCATTACCTTCATATTCTCTCCATTTCTCCAGTAACCGATCTCGAAATGGTAATAATTTAATATGCCATCAAAAATGTGCAAAGAAATTGCTACATCTTTCTACAAAGTAACACCATTACGGATCGGAACCGGATGAGATCGTTAGTGGAATCCCAGCGTTTCCAGTATTTCTTCAACGTGATCCATCTAGCTTCATCGCGCGTATTATTGCCTGGAATGACGGCTTATCCGCAAGTTTTTTACTCTAGCGTATGTTTGTTTGCTTACATGTTTGGCGTTTTCATTAATACTACTAAAGGTTTTTCAATATCCCATTAAGCCTCATTTTTTATAACATTTCCTGTCTTGCTGTTTGATTACCTTGGCCATGTTTTTGTATTGCCTCCGCAAGCAATATGCGATGCGTGTTTTGACTAGCCATTAGATAAACACTCCCACTAGTGATATCAGTTTTCAGTTTCATTTACCACATTAGTACAAAAGGAGGGTTCATTAGTTGCATTTTCATCAACATACAATCATTTAGCAAATAACACTTTGGTAGCTCACCGGTTCTTGATTTAAAAGGGCAATTCGAACTTTTGAGCGAGGCAAATTTTTCTGCATTCGTTGCCGAACTGTTTGATGGAAGTAAATAACGTCAAAATAAATCTTGACATTGTGAGCAATCAAACACCATTTCATGCTCGACCGATGGTGGTCGGGGTTATTATTATTTTATGGTTTTTGCTTTTATTTGGCGCCGTGCAACATAAACATATCGCGTTTGCGTGTTTCGTCTGCGCCCCACACCATGGTCAAACAGTGTAAACGTACCGAATATTTTCGAAAACACAGTGCGAAAAAAGAGAAAGTAATAAAAATCCGCAATACGGAAAATCTCACCCACCGTCGCTTTTAAAACCATCTACGCCATGGGGCTTTTGCTGCATCGATTAAAGAACCGACCAGTGTTATTAAAAGCACACACCTTCACCCCGGCTTATGACACCAGCGCCCGGCTTCATCATCTTTAGCCCGGTCCCCCGACTCCCCCCCCCCCCCCCCTCTTCATCCCCAGGGAAGCAGTGTTGCTGCGAGGGGCAAACACTCAGCCGGATTAGCTCACCGTACCTTCTTGCGTTCCTCTACATTTCCACCAACTCTTATATTGTTGTTGTGGAGGTTCTAGTGCTTCTGCAGGTGTTTGCCGCTATCCACCGCAGACCAAACGGTTCCCACACCTTGCGGAATTCCCCCACGGGACTCGTGTCTCCGAGAGTTCGGCAACGGTACGCTGAACTGCAAACCACAGAAATGCAATCTCCTGTTGAAAACGGACGGGGTCCCCTCGGGCGTTCATTTATTCATTTCATTTCAGCTCGATGCCTCAAATTGCTGCGGCCGGCACAAATTTGGACTGGTACTGCAGTCGAATCCTATAAATAAATAAGACCTCCAAACCCGCCCCATCTCGAGGTTCCCCCTTTCATCAAGTTGCCCCCATTTCCTCCCTTTCCCGAAAACAAACGCGCACGATGCGCTTCCTTAATCCACAGCAAGCTCTCACCCTGGGTGTACTCCGGTAGTGGGATCCTCTTTTTTTTTCTCCTTTTGCTTCCATTTTCATACCACGCTGTTGGCATTATTATGTACCTCACTCATTTGCTCCCTTCTCTCCTGCAAACCGGGAGGCTGCACCAACGAGAAAGAAAAGTGCTTGCATATTAAACATCCCATACCCCCTCTTCCAGGCCTCTAGGTTTCCCGATAAAAGGACTACACCCAAATTGGGTGCTTCATTTCGGTTGCTTGATTGTGGGCGGTTTTCGATGCTTTTCTTCCTTCCCTTTGTGCCGAAAAACCTCCGACAGCTTTTGGGCAGTATGGTGGAACCGCAAAATAATGCTCCACTTATTACGATCATCATCGCCGTCAGCAGCAGTAGCAGAGCCACACATGCACCATGACCTTTTCTGCCACTCCTCACTCTTTCCCCTCCCAACACCACAACGTACAAATGAGGATGAGTTTTAATGAAACATTTGCCTTCCGCTCTGATGACAGGCTAGTTGTCATATTCTGCACACACACACCCACACGTAGACACATATTTTCATATGTGGCCACCGATGATGGTTGACCGTGACAGTGGGTTCCATCTCGAAAGTGAAGCTGGCTAGTTTTTTGGCCCAACTGAAGCCATAAATTTAATTTTGTTTCCCTTGTCACTCTCATGTATCGTTGGTCTAGCTTTAATCCTATAATCATAAATACTTATTTGAATAAGGAGCGGAATACTAACCGGTTTACGGGTTTATCTTCTTGCTTTACTGTTTGTGGAGATTTGTACAACAAAATCCTCCATTCTAAATAATTCCTCAAACAATCTTCTTTGGTATCATACCATGTTACTGATATAGCGCCTAAAAGTATGCAATTCCTAGTCAATTGAGCACTCTTCATACCCATCCAACATGTGTTAGGGCACTTTATCCATTGTTTCATAAATAAGACCCTAGAATTGTAATCAATTTGAGCAACTGCAGCTACATTAGCAGTAGTTATAGTTAGAATAAATATTGGCAAAATTTCCTAAATTGAATGTTGTTTACTAGTATCTTCCAATTTGGATTTATGATGCCTTCAACACATTTTTACGTTTGGGATCTTACACATAATCAGCTTTCCATGCAAACTGACAAATCAGGCTCCAAGCTTGAAAAAGGAAAAAAAATCAATTACCGTATATGTACCAGATGATATTTATTTTAGATTAAAACCTAGTGGCGTGGTATTTAATGGATATTTTTAAAGAAGTTCTGTTTATCGTTGAATATTTGCAAAATTGTTTGGATTGGATCAATATTTCAGTTTTCGGACTGAAGGTATAATAGAGTGATTTAATATACAATAGAAATGAAGCTAGTGTTCTAAATTATGACAAATGAAACAGGGATAGAGAAATGAAACTAGACCTAGTCATCTATATTAACTGGTTACGTGCACTATTGAAGTCTTTGAAAACCTATCACGGCAGACCCAGCCCGACAGAGTTTTTTAAGCTAGTAAAACAAAGAAGCTTTACCTAGCCATTACTAGTTTTCACAAAACCTGGTGTAGAGTGGTTTGAAAGCCATTTTGACGGCATTCAAAGCTGTTGATGGTTACTTAAACCGAATTTGGGCTGCAGAATTTCGACCACCCCACTGAGACTACAGTCCACTCAAACTGTAAACATAGCCAAGGTATTCAAGAATTCTGATTTCCTACTCAATATGATCGCAGATGCATGTTGTTGGAGCCGTATGGCCTCACCACAAGCGAGCTTTATGAAATATGCAGCCTAACACCGGTTGTTGATGTGATACGAATAAAACAGGGATGTATTTCTCCGAACTTGCACATGATATGTTTTTAATTTCCGGCAAAAAAAAAATAGAAAACCGAAAGATTCAACACTTGAAATCAACTTTACCGTTAATAAAAAGAGTGTACGATACCTTTTGTGCTTTACTGGTACATTTTTCTTTCTACACCTGTTCCAGTCAAGCACGCTACCATACGGAACGGATGTTTTAAAAGTTAGCCAGAAACAAATGTTATCCCCCAGCATCCCAGGAAAACCGGCAAAAGCGGGAGCCACTGGTTCCACAAGGAACCAGTAAGGATGTTGTACCATAGCCAGCCGCTAAGCCGTCACACTAACAGCCCGGTTCACGCCACACAACACAAATCCCCCTTTCCCGTGCCGAACCTCCCGGGCGAAGTGCAAATCCTGAGAACAAATAAACAAATCACGCAAACACATGTTGTATCGTGCGCTTATGCACCTGGATTGCAACCCCCGAAAGCCTTCGACCCCAGTATCCCGTTGTCAGCTGTCCCTTAGTATTGGGTAAGAAAATGTTTACCGGTCGCGCATTTTCACTCACACCACCCACTGACTTGAGCTTAGGTCCCATTTTCATTAAAAATACTAGCCATCCTGGCGTTGTTTGTGCACGAATCATGAATCGTAAACCGTGCAACAGCTTGTGACCTCCCCCCCCTCTTCCTCCCTCCCTCCCTCCCCATTCCATGTTTCCAGCAGCATACGAACAGCCGAACGGTTAAAACGGAGTTTTTCGTTGTCTCGTTTCTCATTTCCTCAGTTTCATAATTTGCCCATTTCGAAACGATGAAAAAGTTTACCAACTGGATTACTGCCGATGCACGCGGCTACCTTATGTTCCGTGCCGTTGTTACAAGGAAAAGGCCACCCAGCAGTGGTACTAGCACCTTTTGCCTAGCCGAATGGTAAACGGAAAAGCCAATTAGACGCTTACACCTGCCTACGTCGGGAACGGACTACAGTCCAGGACCTACGGCCAGGGTGCAAAAGAAACGAATAACGAGTAACGCAAGAGAGTGCAAAAAAGAGAAAAATAAAATAAAACACTTGACCATGGTGGTGGGTGTTCAGTCATACTTATCACATTTTACCAACTTTTTTTTTACTCTCTCTCTCTCTCCCCCCGCTTCTTTTTTGCCGCAAGTCAGCTCGAACAAGTTTCGGTGTAGAATTTATAGTACACGTTGCTTTCTTCCTTTTTTTCCCCTCCATTTCGTTGCTTTTGTTTTGCTCATCTCAGCTCACCTCCACTTTGCTAACATCGCTTATGCTAACGTTTTTGAGACACGCCATTTTTCCATTCCGGAACTGGCTCGTTCGCTCACACAGTTCTGGCTGGTTGCTTGTGCATTTTGTTTTTACAACCTTTTTAGCTAACCATTTACAATTCAATTCAAATGTACTTTTTTTCCTGTACTTCGGTTTACTCGTTAAAATTTTGTTTTATGTGTGCGTTTTGTAATTGAACTTTCAACCTCCCTGTTTAGGGCGTAAGGGTTCCGTTTGCTAGTGGCCAGCCGGCGGGGGGCATTCATTTGCAAGAATCAACCGTACAACCGTAACAAGTACACGCCTTTCACACGGTATCGTGACCACTATCGTGGAAAAAATGTAATCGTGTGCAATTGTGCACCAGCAGGCGGAAGTTGACATGCTTCATTTCAAACCACAACCACTGTTGCTCAACGGATTACTGAAAGGGGAACTATTTTCAGAAGAAAACACCCTCACGGCAGTGTAAGCACTGCCATTTCTGTCAACAAAATATGCTCCGTTCAGTTTAACTTTTTTCTTAACTCCTAATGGAGTTTCTTAATGGAAATCCTTCACCGGTTGTTGATTGATTCTTGCTTCTTTTCGCATTTCTTGTCTTTTAGTCGTTTTTTTTTCTTCTTCTTTTACTGCTTCTGCTACTGCTAGCGTAGGATGGTTTCACAATTTTGATTAGTTTGCCATCACTTACATTTGTTGAAAAACATTTTCTAGTTTTCTTTGTGATTGGGTATGCGTTTTCGACAAATTGTTCTATAAACATTCTCGCTACTAGCTAGGGAACGCGTTATGTTCTCTCTTTTGCTTTCCAGCATCTCGGAAGTTGCAGTCTGTTGTACAATTTTGTATTTCTATCAAAAGTAGCATTATCCATCATAGAACAGTTTAAACAACCATGCACATTATGCGCTTCACAGCTGGGCAGGTGCGCCTTATTCAAAATCTTTTTCGACTGTGATCTCGTACAGCTTCATTCGTACAAATATAAAAACACTATACATTCATCACTTGGTATTAACAGTTTAAACTTGGCATTTAAAGCTCGATTCAACTGTAACTTTCATCCTAACATTAAGACTTTAGATTCGTCATTTCATCGCGGACAACCCCGCATTTCAGCATTGAAGCGCATATAAGCAAAGCAACAACAAAAAAGTACGCTACCATCGGTGATTAAATTAGCTTCATTTTTTCCTCCCGAGCTGACCATGCTCGTCCCTGGGCGCTAATGCGCTAAGCTGATAATACGCTTCTCCATGGTTGGTTTGCTGTGTTTCATCGCTTATTCATTACACGTTTTTCCTTCGTTCTCGCGTTCAGTGATGCTGCATGCATGTGCTGCCACAGTTTGGCCCCTTTTTGCCGGTTAAGAAGTTTCCGTTTTTTTTCTCTCTCTTTCCATTTTACTGGTTCGCTGCATCCGTGGTTGTTAACTTTTGTGCTCAGTTTCAGTGTTTGGTTTCGCCGCTTCCATTCTAGCAGTAGCATCCGCTACCTTAACTTTGCTCCAAAACCCAAACCAATGCCTCACTATCCGTGGAAACCGTTCAAGCGCCGGTGGCGCGCGAATGAGCTGAAAGTATTATTTCATTGTTGTTACGTTACAAACATGCTAGTAGCGAATGGAAATGATGGCCATGAGCCGTAATCGATTGTGCTTAGCGTTAGCGGGGAGCGAAACAAGTGACAGTGCAAGAAAACTTTCAGCGCTTTACACTGAAGCGAACTGGACGATCGGGATCCGGGGTGGGAGGGGTGGTGATTCGGAAAACGACAACCCCGTTCTATTCCTTCTCCTATCAGCTGCTACCAAACATGCGCCCAAATGTCTCTTAATTGCCAGTTCTTTTCTCGGTTTTTCGATCGTAATGGCAAAAGACGTCGCGCGAATCCAAAATGCGCATCCCTTAAACCACTAATGGCAAAATACGGGATGAAATCGGGTGTGGGAAGATGGGTTGGGAGTTGGGAGGAAACTTTAACAAACGCCCGCGGCGAATCCTTTTTGGGTTGGTCGCCTCCAGGGCGGGAGAGAGCCGCAAACGAATCGACCGAGCCGGTGAAGAACCAAACGAGCTTTTGCATTTTGTCGTTAGCTGCCGAAAATGGATTCGGTACCACTTTTGTTTGCTAGTGTTTTGGGTTTGCAAAACGTAGAAAGCTCTCCATTAACAACTCAAAAAACGGAACCGTACGGGGGGCGGACAACGGATATGGTGCGGGATGTTTTGATCCCCAGAGATTCATGGTGAGTGAAGGCATGCCCGGGCAAAAGCGACTCAGCGTCTGCGAACGAACCTGGTATCGTAGAACATTGTGTCGTCGTCATCGTTGATATTGGACGAGGCAAGAAATTTTCACTTTTTGGCCGTAACCAGCATCAGCCATATGGTACCGGACGCGTTCTAGCCCACGAGAGGGCACGGAAACGGAAAACGCCCCCGAAAGGATGAGGTGCAAATGGTAGCGTGGAAAAAGGCATGTTCTTCGGCCAAATCCGTCCGGTAATGCACCGGCACGTACTTGAAATTCTTCGGAACGTGATGGTGCATGTGGTCCCCATTTAGAACCCGGTCGGTTCGGGTTTTCCCACAGGAGGCGCAAACGGTAAAAGCTGATGAAAAACATAAACCCGCTTTTCTAGTTGGCAAAACTATTTGCAACTACTTGCCACAAATGGATGGAGTCGGAGCACCTGATACCCGTTTTACCCCTTAACGTTTGGTCCGGCCGCGTCTGTTCGGTTTGCATCTCAATCTGAGAGTGACATGTTGATCAATATGGAGGAAAATTGTATATTTTCCTTGAAAGTTTCTGTGAAACGATTGCAACATTTTGACGCTGTGGTATGAGCATTGCCCCTTTAGTTGGAACCCACCCCACAGACCCAAAAAGAAAAACAAGTAACAAGCACACAAGTACACTAAAATGTACAAACACGCCCTGCTGAAGGGTCCTACACTCGTGGAATGAAATAATGAAAGAACAACGCACATCACTGTACGGCTATCGCTCGGAACCATATCAATTACATCGTTGAAATTGCTACATTTCTTACTGCTCTTGCTTGACCATCGACCACTCGAGCGCTAGGAGAGGATAAATTCTAGCATCCTCCGGCAATTCTGTACCTTTCTTCCAACCCAGCCAGCTGGCAGCACAACACCACAGCATCGTGTCCAATTTCCCAACATTGCCAAATTATTTCCGAGGCCGACGTTTCGGGCCCGGCATCCCAAGCCATGCCGCCCGGACAATATGGCAAAATAATCCCCGGTACCGAAAAGCATCCTCCCCCCGGGGGCCAGTCGACAGAAGGACAAGGACGATAAAAATAACACAATAATCGACTGGAACCTTGTCCGAGCACGCGTTTGCTAGGAAGTAATTGCTTCTGCTTGGAGCATTGCTCTTATTCGAAGACACACACACACACTTGAGTGGACTGATACCTTCCGGTTTCTCATTGAATCGACCACGTCCAGAGCATCGTCACACTGCCGACCCCGAACACAGATCGTCAATTATTTGTTTGATGAAAGGAACATGTCGCGCTTAAAGCAACAGCCCAGTGTCGATAACAAGTCGTAAAAAAAACCAGTGCCCTACACGTTGGGGAAGATTTCTGCCCAACTTTACGTTTAAAGTTTTGTTTGGTGGAAAATATTTTTACGACCCACCTTTCCTCCCGGGTTTTCGGTTGCTTTTGCATGACACTTCGGCTCTCCCATCTATCCAAGCTCCATTGAAAATGGGTTTATTATTCTCACAAGAAAAGAGGAAAAAAAGACGGAAGTCCAATTAAAACATCCCTTTCGACGTAATAAATGCTCCAACTAGCACACCGAGGGTCTATGGAAACCAACCAAAACAACCTGCATGAGCTGGTAAGGTTCGTTTGAAATTTCCCTCGAGCACACTGAAACCTTCGACACGGCAACTATCAGGTTGCCATTGCCAGCAACAACAATAACAAAAAAAACACACCGAACCAAAAAGCTCCGTGTAACGTCAAAGGCTGGAGTTGAGCATTCACCGCGTTTTCCAGCCAAATTAGGAACGCCCTTTACGTCGTTCCCGTTCGGCACCCGTTGGGGCTGCGCATTCGGAGAGCTTGAAAGTTTAAAAGGATTCTCAATAAACGCTAATGGAACTGGTACCCACGGGACAAAAGGGTATGCAAATAGTTGGGATTGCATCTCAAGAGTGCTTCGGGGGGTGTACGGGTGGATTAGCTCACATTTCCCTCAACCGTGTGATGCGGTAATGCTGAAACCCAGCCGTACCTCGAAAGTAGTTTACGCACTGCAAGTTGATTGCACTGTCACTTACCCGCGGGCATGAATAGGAGATTCCTTCCCTATGGCAGTCGGTTCCTAAAAAAAACAGGGGGCCAAAATCCAAACCGTTATTGAAGCGTTACGTTTTGTGTTAGTGCGAATGAGCTGTGACCTAACTTACCCTTTACTTTTGCAGCAACGTTTTTTATATCGCCAGTTTCTGATAGCCGTACCAGGTTGTTCGTTACGCGAGCCTGCCATGTTAAGCCTGGTTTACTAGCGCATTACTTCGTAGTTTAATCTTTACTCGATACAACATCCGTAGTTACAAGATGTCGTTCACTGATCGTAGCGATATTTGCACCAAATTTGCCAAAACTTCCTGCTTTCAAACACAAACTAAACACCTTTCCCTTTGCACACGCTCCCACAACACCGATCGAACGCTTTCACAGAAATGATTACGGACCAAATTGCTACGCAAACTTTCCGCTCTGTTAGCATCGTTGGCTTCATCACATTGAGGATATTCGCCGTATACTCATCGGCCTATTTTACACACACTCACTCAGAAAATAAACGAATCTGAACCATTTGCTAAAATGCCATCCCGTACATCTCGGGACCACAGCACAACACTATACACTGAACACTGACCGATTTTGCACAATATATGAACTCTTCACTATGAAACACCACACACGAACACACACACACGTCCTTGTACATACACCTGTCTACGGCCTACTTAGTGGAAATGTTCTTTTTCCACACGATTTTCCACCAAATTTGCCAGCATCTTTCGCGCACTAATCAACAACAATTGTTTACTCCACGCTTGACATCGAACTTGTCAACGATCTGTCATCGAGATCAATTTGACAGTTGGCAGCCGCGCAACGTGCGGGATTTCGATGCAATAATCTTCTACACTGTTTGTATCGGTTCTTTTTCGGTTTTAGATGTTTTTGCGTTTCGTTCTTTCTTACTTTTCACACCAATGCTCCACCATCACGTGGATCTCTTCTTTTTCGTTGATGTTTTTTTTGGGGGTTTTGGTTTTTGAAAGCGCACAGCGCAGAAATGGAAGCACAACCACGGTGTTCAGCAAAGCAGCTTTCTAGAGCTGTTTGGTTTAGCGCGGCGCATTCAATGATGATTTATTTTCCACAATTTCTCTTTAAGCATTTAAGCAAACAGTCGAAACAACAACAGCCGTGACTTATGTTTCTTTACCACCTCTAATACAAGCATCTTATCTTTCTACCACCAAACTCAACTGCCAACATCTCTTCTCTCTTTTCATTATGGGCATCGTCGTCATCTGTTTGTGTGCAACTTTGTGTGTTTTACGAATTTTGTCGCATATAATCAAAACAATGAACAAACAAATCTGTACAATACAAACTATCTATCGATTATGGCTAATCATCACGATGTTTTGCTGCAAAAAAAAAACTAAACAAAACAAAAACCACCTCATTGTGTGATGATCGTGCAAACCATTCAAACAAAAAATCTAATACACTATCACGGTTTCAAAATAAAAAATCTGCGCATCAAAACGGTATCGTTCGGCTGCGTTCGATCGACGGTTTCGGGACGACCGGAAACGTCAAACACAAACGTCGACTGCAACCGACTGCAAAAATGACGCAAAACCGAAATCGTACGAACTGAAACCTAAATAAAAAAAATACGCCAATCGATACCGATATCAAACCAATGTAACTAAAACCACCCCAACTGTCGCTCAAAATGCAACTACTTTCGCAAAATCGATTCGCTCGTGCACACCACACAGACGGGCCGGCCATTGTTCGCGTCAACATATTTGTAAGAAGTATATCAAAAATCGATGACGTGACTATGGTAAGTGTAGAAGTGCGACGGTATCAGCTCCTCTAAAACAAAATAATTACCAAAAAACTATCGAAACATCCCGTACCGAAAACCATAGTGCACAGTTTACGACAAACAGAACCCCTACAACAGTCGGAATGAAATTTAAACAAGAGTTTTTTTCAAAAACCACTCTCCTGCCCCAGTATAAAAAGAAAACACACACACACACACATACACGTACAAACACATTTTCCACGTGTTCACGTTTACCTCCTTTCACTCCCAATTTTGTGTTTTGTTGTTAAAGCGCTCGTTTGAATGCAAGTATTTCTCTAACGGCGAGTGTGTACCAATTACCTTTCGAAACAAACTGCAAACATCCATACACGTACAACACGATCACACCACTAAAAAGCTGTCACTCCTTGTCCGATCTTATTAGTATCGTCACTTCACCACCGCATCACCCTGAACGTCAAAGGATTTCATCTCCAGTGGCCAGTGCACCTTACCGGGCGAACCACAAAATGGCGCGGACTGTTCAAAGAATTCCATGTCTTTCAATGTTCCGTGACGAATTTTTGGGTTTGTCCTTCGGTTTGGTTTCGCTGTGGCCTCAAACCTCCTCTCGTGTTCGCTCTTGTGTGTGCGTTTTGTTTGCTTTTGTTTTGTGTGCCTTCACTTTCACTCCTTCCGCGTATTCCTGGCGTAATCGTAGTGCAATGGTCAATAACGCCTTCCGTTGTGCTTTCGTTAGTACAGTTACATAGAACTGTTCCGATGTTTTGTTATACATTTTACAATTCATTTCATTTGTGTTACTTTTATTTTACCACGGATTCATACTATTATACGCAGGGTTGTTGTTTCTTTTCACTCCTTTTTCCATAGGCGTTTCTATTGATTGTTTTTTGTCCATTGGATTTTTCGTACGTATTTGATTTTGATTTTTGGCATATGAATTTTATCCCACCACGATCGAATAATCTTTTTCAATTTGTTTTATTGATTATGCAATATGGTTAAACTTGTTTTAATTTGTTTTCTATGTCTCTTTATTTACTTTGTTATCCTGCCAACAGTTACGTATTGGTTTGTTGAATTAACAATCTGGTAAAAATTGTGTGTTTTCTCTTAAACTTTTGAATTCATTTTCTTTTTTTCTTGTTTAGACTTTTTTAAGATACACATCGTTCGTTTGTTTTTATTTTCTGTTATGACTCAGATGTTTATTTATGGCATATTTGATTTCTTTTGGTGTCTTTTGTGTTGCAAAATGGGTTTATGAGCAAGTACCGATAAGAGTTTTCTTTCCGTTGTCTTACATTCATGATTTGATTTATTCTATGTGCACGATCAGTTGGAAACAAAATATGCGAACAGCACAGTGTGCCCAAGGAAACGAATTGATAATTTTTCTCTAATTTTCTCCCATTTCTTGTTGTCCCAATGTACCCATCGGACATGAAAACCACCAAACGATTTACTTCTCTATTTACAAGAGCAAAATCTGCAACACTTCTGGATCTCTATCGATCACTTACGTATCCATTTATGCTCATTGTTCCGTAGATAAACACAACTCGGCCTTGCAGCAAAAATTTAAAAATAAAACAAAGTCAACGATTAGCTCAATCTGAATTTATAAGCTGATACTGTCACTCAAACTTTTACTCTTAGTACAAAAAAAAATCACACAGACACAAGTTAGCATACCGTATTTTACTACCTTCACGTAGCCTTTTCTCTCGTCTTGCGCTGTACCGTACTTCCTCATGTAGTCATTCAGTCAGTCTCGAAAAGTAATGCCGTTGTTATTTTATTCACTTATACAGTTTTTTGAGATTTTGCAAACATGTATTCTTGCTTTTGCATTTTGGAATGTTTGTTTGTACTTTACTTTGGTCCTTCCATTCACTGCTTTCTAATTCTAATTGATGTTTTTTTTCTGTTTTCCCTTTTCTTACGTTTGTACAGCTCTCAAAATAATAACAATCGATTAATTTTTATTTTTATTCGATAATCTGGACTGTAAAATTTCTAAACTAAATGTTGTTTCACTTTTGCCGAGTGCTCTCGGGTCAGCTCAGCATACCACGTGCCACTTGACGCACCACGCAATGCAACATTCAGTGAACTAATCGTTGGCTTTCCTGCAGGATCGATATCATTTGCCCAAATGGGCGTGAGCGGTTCACATATTTTTTCCATGCTTGCACCATGCAAAAAAGGCACGATTCGCAAATTTTGTCACCATTACTAACGCCATCCCATTTCCTTCCTACCTGCTGTAGTTTAGATCCAAAGATCCACGGTTTACGACCTGGTATTAGATTTTCCTCTGTAGTATGCTTACATTGGACAAGTTTTGTTCAAAAGCCCTCACCACGTTTCTACTTGTTATTGAAAGTTGCACAGGAAATGTACAAGCGTAGTACTTCCGTTTTTTTAATATATCTATCTCCTGTAATTTCGTTTCCTTTACAATTATCCCATGTGAATTGGCCTTTTTGTGGATTGGTTTCATTTATTTCCCTTAATATCTTCCTTTTATTCGCCATTTCAAGTTGATTACTATGATACTCAAAAGGTGTGAATTTGTTATTTGTTCGGCAATTGATATTTATACTTCATATTCCCCTATCCCGTTCCGCTTCTCGTTGATACTGGTGTGTTTTATTTTCGCTGTTCACACGAAAACCAACATAATGCAACCAAAAAGGGGTTTTGTAAACTGTTTTTGTTTTCTTTTACCCTTTTACCATTTGATGTTAATTATATCCTATTGTTTCGTTTCCTTTACTCCTTTTCAACTAATTGTCTCGATTGTGAATGTGTTCTTTGTCATATATGGTATTTGCTTCTTATCGATAAGCGTGCGTAACTGTATATCTTTTTTGCTCTACACATGCTAACCAAGCAATGCATTACCCGGTAGATTGTGTTGGACGAGAAACAAAAAGAAAACACAAAATGATCAGTCAATTGCTCAAAAAGCCACAGAACAATTATCCGCTACCGTACACAGCAGACGAAATGACGAATGAAAGGGTAGGGTCACGCATACCGACCTTCTTACACAATTCTGTTCCTTAGTCGGTGTAGATAAAGCCATCTGTCACCCTTGCCGTTGTCAATAAGTGTTAGTGTACCAGTAGCTAAGCGTCCGATCTGTCTTAGTGTCTTTCTCGCACACGTCAAGTGCAACGCAACCGTCACTGGATGTATCCATCAGTGTGATCCTTGTTGTTTTCGATCCTCGGGTAAAACGCTTCCAGGAAGCGATCATCATCATCGTACGACACGTGGCATGTACAGTTTGGTTCCATTTGTCCACACAGTTCGATCTAGTTGCAGCTGTGCGATCTGTTCACTGTATCTAATCTGCCTCTCTTTTCAGTGTTTCTGTTAAGCACGTAGGTGTCTCTGTTGTTTGTGTGGTATTCTAAGTAGTACAGTAAGTGTAGATTGTGTTGCTAGTATTTTTACCAACTTTAATGGTATTTGTTGAGTAATCCAACCATGTTCACTACCCAAATCTTTACATATACCCGTATGGATTCGTCTAATTAAAAGAGAAAAATCTTCTGAACAAGCGACAAGGCTTCTACCGAACAACATTCGGAGTGCTGGAGCTCGTACGCTCCAACCATTCCGTAACGTCAGAGTAGATCGATTAATGTCCGTTAGCAGCAATGCGCTAGCAATTCGTAGCACAAAACTGCCAAGCACCCCTGCAGAATAAGCTTCTGAATCGCTTAATAGTGTGGAAAAAATATCATTACCAGCAATTCGTTCGACTATCAACCAACCATACAATAGTTCACTGAATGTCACTGTAGGTTTTATGCATAGTGGAAATTAATTCGCTTCGATATTACGTTTGATTACTATTTGTTTCCTGCCGTTACGTTTACACTTTTGTTTTCGCTTTCTCTTTACCAAATTTCGCGCATCCACTGTTCTAGATATACTAATTGCTCTTCTTCTTCAATCTCGTTTTTATTTCTCCATTTTTGCAATATATCTGTATCTACTTACACTATCGCTCATAGTCTTCTAACTACGTGCGTTGTAGTTATTTTTGCAAATTCTCTTTCAGTCATGCGCTTTCTCTCTCTCTCTCTCTCTTTCTGTCTGTTTCTTTCGCTGTAAAAAGAAATTGACATTAATTTGTCGAATTTTTATAACCAAATTAGAATTGGTTGAAAAATAAAACTGTGTTTCAAATTTAACCTCTCTAATAAATTTACCTTCAATTGTTGTTCTCGTTAGTCTGCGTATAGTATTACTATTCTTCTAGGCGAGTTTACTAAGAACGTCACCACTACTATCCGTGTATATGAATAAATATATTGCTCTCTTTCTCTCTCCCTCCAAATAGTATCTTTAGGCACCTTGTAAAGGCGCATATTCGTCGTACAATATTTGGTGATTTGTAGTCATAACAGAGTGTTGGTACTCTGTGTGCACCTGTCACTAAATCGATCTCCCGAAACTAAACATTGAACATTACAGTTTTTTAAACAATCGGAAAAACAACCCCCCAAACGAAGTAATAACTTTGGGTTAGGTATTTTCATTTACCGCTATCGTTAGTACCGTAGAGCATACCAAGCAACATTGTTATGGGCGTAGTGTGTTTTGTTTCTTTTTTTCTGTTAAGCCTATGTCATCACATGCTCATGTCCATCATGTCCATCAACTCATATGCGCGTAACCGTGTAGTGTACATTAGATGCGAACCAAGCGCAATATTAGCGATAGCATACAGCAAACTGCATCAGATGTTATACGAACTCAGCGAACGATTTTTGTCTTTGTTTGCCCTCGCATCCGTTTGGCGTGCAAACGTGCCAATTGGTAGAATTGACTGACGTGCTGCGTGCACGCTAGAGTGCAACCCGGAAGTATAAGTGTTTGGTGCAATTTGATATCCACTCTAACTCTAACCGTAAGCTAGTATTTCGATACATTCATTGCATTCAATTTGCCGATTTTGGTTTGCATTTTTCCGTTTCCCGTTGGAGTTTCAGTTGTGATCGAGACATACATATTATGATTGCGTTCGATTTCGTTTGGGTTTGTATTACGATGATAATTATTCTCATTTCCTTCGTTGATCTTAGTTCGTAAGTGTACTCAAAAGCTAAACCAGTGCCAGTGCCACCACACTGTCCCTCCAAGTACCGTACAATCGATATGCAGTGCTAATTAATTTTCTCTCTTTTTTTTACACTCGTACCCGTTCGCATACCGCTTTTACATTCGAACTGAACCAAATGAAAAAAAAAAACAATCAAACAAACACACCTCCGACCTACCCCCGAATCGGGCTGTGAAACACATAACTGGCCACCAACAATTATCCTGAATATCCGGTCGCTAACGCGTTGAACTGAACACCCGCAACACCATATAAATATACCAAAAAAAAAACCAAACGCACAATACAACATTACGAATTTGTCGCCGCGTTGAACTGTGCGCTGCCCGGCGTTTCCCATCGGAAAAAAAACATTTTGCAAACGAAATGAAAACAAATCACCCAAAAATGCGCAACTAATTGCAACTTGCAAAAAAACAAAAACAAACAAAAAACAATTAAAAACCCCAAAAAACCAACCCATAGACGATAAGGCCACACAGGTGTACGTCAACATGTTCCTAAGATCGATCTCAAAAATCGACGATTACAAAATGGTGAGTTAGTGTGCATTTGTAACAGTCCCAGTCAAAAAAAAAACAACCAAACCAGTCCGTTAATTAATCTGTTCAGTCAAAAATCACACCGTTTGTACAGTGTTTCTCGTTTCCTGTGCGTTCTCCCCCCTCCCCTTGTGCCGTCTCGTTGCGGTATAGTGCTAATGCTAAACATTAAATAAATCTTTGTTGTGTTGTGTCTCAGAGCACCGGTGTTTATACGTCTACGCTATAAGGAACCACAGCGCCACAGCTACACTTGTACAAAACTACACAGAAAGGGCGTACAAACGGGGCGTGCCCGCCCATTACTGCCATTGTCTTTCGGCTTCTCTGTCTCTGTCTCTGTTTTTGTTTCCCTGTTTCATTTACCTCTGTCCTTTGTTGATCTCGGTGTCTATCTCAGTTTAGCTCTCAATATACGTTATGTTGTTACGGGAGAGAAAAAAAAACATCGAAATAATTTAAACAAATCAACTAAACGCAATCACATCGCAAACAATTTTCACCTGAACTATTGCAGTTATAGTTCACACACGTCGCGGGTTTCATTCTATTTAAACTTAGGTTCCGCGTTACGTTTAACTGAAAACATTTATCAATACTTTCATCACTCCTTTCATCTACATTCCCTCTCAACACTTACATGATCTTCTTAGAGTTATAGTTTTTATTCCTCCATCGTTAGTTGCCTTTCCTGAAAATTTCCATTTCCTGTTTCCTTTTTCATACGAACTATCTGCATAAGACAGTAACCCCTTCGCCGTTTAGTGTCATCTTAACCTCTGTACAAGACATTTATACGCATACCAAAAAATAATACCACACGCACACACATTGACCTATGGAACCGAATTCAATCAGTCTCGAACTCAAAGTCACTAAACTGTTTCACCAAAAAAAAAAAGATTCATTCATCGTTTTTACGTTCGTTCTCGTTATCTGTTGTTTGATGGTTGAGTTCTTTCTTTGTATTTCTTTCGTTTTTGTCTCCAGTGTTTTGGTTTGGTTTACTAATCAATCTAACCAACTGTATTGTTGTTGTGCCGACACACTAGTGTACGATTGTGCGAGTGTAATGCTACCTAATACTGAATCCCCGAATCGGTCGGAATTAAATTTTAAATGCGTACAGCTTTCAACTGCCCAGTGTAAACGATGGCAGTACAGCTGTCAGAATCGAATTGACAGCATCTGGCGCGCCTCCATCTAACAGACTACTATGATCGTGTGCGTGTGTATGTGTGTTTGAATGTTTTTTTGTGCGTGTGTGTGTGCGTGATTACTGTACGTTTTGCATACTAGATCAATGTCTACCGATTACAACACGCGTGTTGATGTCTACTCTAACACATTTACCAACCAATGTTTTTTTTTCTGTGTTTATCCGTGAAGCGAATTTTATCGTCCCTATTGTGCTGCTGCTACCAGCTAGGACCGTGATCGGAAGTAAAAGCTTTGTACGGTGCTTAGCGCACATTCCCTTAACTTTAAACACACGCACACTTGAACAGGCATACTTAAACAGTACTGACTGATTTTCTCTCTCTCTCTCCTCCGGAATATACTCAGCGTAGGTTACCATAGGCTTAAAAACGTCTTTCGTACAGACACACATGGAAACACAGCTGCACAGAAAATACCGGCGTACATGACCGTTTTCCCCCCCTGTTTCACAGTATTCACAGGCAAGTGGACCAGTCGATCTGGTGCTGCTCCACCACACCACCCACGTTGCCATTGTTCGTTCCGTCGTTTGTTCCTTATATTTGAAGTGTTTCTGTTTCCCACTCTTACTACCGTACTATACTTCTGCTCGCCATTTTCATGCCATTTCACTCTACCGTGTGTTTCTGTGTGTTTGTGTACGCTCGCGCGTATGTGTGTGTGTATTTTTCTGTATGTGTTTGTATGTTTGCAGCGTACAGTTCTTTTACTTCGACTTCCGGTACAGCATCCTGCCGTACGGAGAAACAACAGCATTGTTATAACATGCTAAGGCGCCAACCGGATTCGAAGCTTCCCTTTCTACCGTTTTCCCTCGGTTCACCGGTTACACCCGGCTTGTTTGGATGAGCTGGACACGAATAACAAAGGCGAAAATAAAAACATATACACACATACATGCAAACATACCAAACTGAGCAACTGCTTCAACAGTACGGAAACTTGTCTAGTTCTATGCAAAGTGTGTTTGTTATGCTAAAACTAAACGAAAAAATTGCATACCGAAAGATTTTTTGTGCACTTTTTATAAAAAGTACTGGTAAAATATTTTTTTTTAAATAGTTTCATTAAACATATGTTTTTTTACATATGTTTATCGATTTTTTGGTTAAATTTACGGTTTACCAATGTTCTGCTTCTTACATTACAAATGTCATGTTTTTTGTTGTTGTTACATCTTTATGTCGCTTTTATTATGTTTTTCGTTGATTTGTTAAGTTTTGCATTCGCCTTCTTTTACAACTACACGATAAATGCATTTGATGAACACACATCTGTAGCTATTCACACATTACACAAAATCCAGAAACAAAATCATCGTCTCATCCTTATCAGTAAATATTCATTTGTTGCTCGTTTCTTGTTTTAGGCGACAAAATCTTCGTAACAATTGTTCATTCTACAGGACACCTTTTCCCTTGGTGTTATAAAACATATAAGTATGTTTTCATACCATTTCATCCACCACAACGGTTTTCACTCTCTTTGAAATCGCCAGAATGTGATTTAAGATCTTAATCACGTAACAAATATTTATTATTATTTATTTATTTAGGAACATTCAACCATTCCATCACGCTTGCTGTGTCCGAGCTTTAAAAATTAATTCCCAACATTCAATGATGTACATCACTGAAACGTTTTATGTTTAATTATCATGCGGACCATATCTAATGCAGAAGTACTTCTCCATTCGGAAAAGTGATAATAATTTGTCAATTTAGCAGAATTCGTTTGCTAACAAGCTCTGACTTTACTCGCTCTCGCCTCTCTGTCTCTGTGAGTTCCATCTTAATTCAATCATGCTGTAGAAAGAGACATTTCGAATGTACAATTTTTCACTAGAATTAATTATCGTCTACCTATGGCGAATTGGAAAAGCACCACGAAATAGCAGGTGTACCTCCTGGTACTTTATTCAAACTGGAAGTTGTATACAGTCGGGAGAGCAGTTGATGCTCAACGGCAATAACAAAAAAAACCAGCTCAACGGCAACGGAAAAAAATGCTAATCAAATCCAAGGTCCTGATTTGATGAGCACATTTACATTTTCGTTCGTTCCACTCAGTGCCGCGCGTTCCACATCCGAACCACTGGCAAAATAATTCAAAAACATCCTCATCATCTTCATCACCATTTCCGCATCCGCTGCAAACAACATTTTGCGAAACAGCGAGGAAAAGGATCACCGTGCTTGTCGTTGTCATCGTCCGCCCATGGGCCGACTGTTGGTGGATGGTCTGGTGGACCGAACGGGATTACGACTGCAAAGACCAAACAGACCGAACCGTGCATGTGGCGTCCCGACCACTTGACACGATTGTCGAGCACTGTTTGCTGGCTTCCGCCTACGAATGGCATCATTAGCGTACCGTACCCTGGTTAAACCATACGGACGCACTCCCGGGGATCTCCCCAGCTGACCTTCGATATAAGAAGGGGCTGACCTTATACCTCGTTCGTATGTAGTAGTGACAAACAAAAAAATAAAAGCCCCCGCCCGACGCACTGACAATAATGTTAGAATGCGGATGAAACCCTTCAGCGCTAGCAAAAAAACCCGGATGGAAGATTTACATCTCATTAGGCGCAACCTGTGTCCTGGACACTGCTGTGCTGCGGACCCGGAAGCGCGGAACCAACGCAGAATGGGTGCGTGATTGCTTTCGTAGCAAATTTTACAAATCACCATGCGTCTCCATCGCGCGACAAATGCTGAGAACCCAGCCGGTTTAAAGCATTACCATTTCCCCACCCTTACAGACCATTCATTGGATTGATTTAAAGCGGACTCTTTTGTACTCTTTTGGTGCGGGTGGAAGATCCATTCCGCCGAGTACAAGAAAATGTGGCCAACAAGATCATAAACTACCAGGCGTCTCCATCGTGGGCACGTATTTTGAAGGGATTCGTAAATGTAGAACCAAAACCATGTACCACGGAACCCATGGTTGGTGTTTTTAGCCTCTAAATAATTATTCTGTCACTGTGTTAAGCGCATAAAATACAGCGCGCAATGAACGTCATTTCGTCGGCCACAAACCAAGGCCCCGTTTAAGCGGCGTTCCATGTATTTGAAACCATTTTTATGGAAATAAAAATACAAACTCACACATACCCGTACACCAAATTAAGCTCACAAATGGAGCGCCCATGCCCGTGGGGGGCTCGCTGGTAGCATTATCTCAACGAGGCACACGAACGGTCGACCCCCGGGTTCGAACCGGCTTAAACTCTAGACCGTAAAATTAATAAGCTATTAAATTTGCACCGACCAAGCGCTCGACCGACATCCGTCCGGCAGGACCGACGCTCGAAAGACGATTTTGCGAGTTCTATTCGGTGTACTGGTTTACCGGCGTCTAGAAGCAGGGAGAGAGAGGGAACGAAAAAAAGCATAACATAAAAAAAGCCTCACGAACGACACAGCGCAGTCCGTTTCGCATTTATTGGCCCGAAAGTTCCCTAGTAAAGTGCATTTTACGGTTATCGGTCCGCCATAAGTCAGCCTACCCCTAGCGGTACAGTTGTGTCCCGAGTGAAATCTTACCGAGCTGCCGGATGGAAAGGGGGGGGGGGGGGGGGGGGGGGGGGG
>KB663610.1:14784377-14798567 GCA_000349025.1 Anopheles minimus | reverse complement strand
CACACACACACACACTCGTTCTTTCTTTCACCTTGTAGTGCAATGCATGTTTCATAGCTGCCTTCGATGTGCAAGTATGCATGACGTGAAGCATGTAGCTCGCTCGCATGCTGTTGTTGTGTCGCACGTATAAAGCATGGGCATGGTGAAAGTAGATAACGATGAAAGCATGATGATGATGATGATAATGCATGATGATGATTGTTGCATGTGGGGTTGCATGTGTATCACCCTATTCCCATTTCCCCTAATTCCACACCCACCCCCTTTACGGGCACACACACACAGACACGCAATAGTTATCCCGCATGGTGCATGTGCATCGTGGTTGTGCATGCTCGTAACAATCGTGTCTCAACCGTGTTTGTCGCATGAAATGGTTCTCTCGCATGATGGCATTAAGCATTAGTTTTGCATTTTTTTTCTGCCCTCTCTCTCTCTTTTCTCTTTTGTTCCACCCCTATTACTATTACGTGGTGCTTTCAAACGCTGCTACTGCAAACAATCAAAGCACGGGCATAAAACTGTACATCACAACTACACCGAAATTCGCCTTTTGTTTGCATGGTTCGATAAATCGCATCTTCCTGGCATGGCATGGCATGGTATGCGTGTTTATGTTTTTTTTTATCTCCCATTTCTTAGTTGTTGTTATGCTCCTGCTCGTCTGCTACATTTCCCGCAAATCATTCAGGTGCATGCTGCTGCACGAATGCATGGGCGCTTCTGCACGACACCTAGCATGTTGTAGAGCCTCGTGCATCGTGCATGACAAGGATTGCATGTTGTCTTTTATCCCCCCCCTTCACCCCGACAACCCCTACCCTTGCTCCACGGTACCTAAACTACCCCCGCTCCTTATCAGTAATGGTTTCCTCTAGCATGGGCGCACTCTACCATCCTACCCCTAGCCCCCTACCAGTTTTCTCGAAACACCGGCCAATTGGAAATGTTTTAGAAAAAACGAAAAAGAAACACACACACAAGAAATAAGTTTAAAATTTTAAATCTTTCTCAAACCCCCAACCACCCAAACCAAAGTGAAAAATATCCACCACAACACCAAAAACCACACCACACAGAGAGCGAACTGAATGCACACAACAGGACGATGGCATTTTCCGAATCTGCCACCGGATCCGGCACCGGAAATAAAACCCCCTCAAACCTCCCTTTTCCACCCCATTTTCTTACTCTCTTTTTTCTTCACCTGCATGAATGGTTTTTTTTTTAAGTTTGTCTGTTTAATGGAAATTCAACACCTGGAAAAGCGGGCACAATTGGGTGGCGCTGCAAGGGTGGCATTAAAACAGAAAAGGGGGACTAGAAAAACTAAAAACATTGTCCATTTGTATGTGTTTTTTATTTGTCCCATCATGAAATCCTTACCATTTGGTGAAAATATTGTTAACAGATAAAAACTATGCTAGGAGGTATCTTCGGGGAAAACCCGCTCGTCACCCTTCTGTTTAATGCCACCCGAAGCACCAACACCTGCGTGTGTGCTTTTTGTGTTGTTTTCCAACCAACACAATGCCTACCGCTTGCCGCTCATGGATTGTTTTTTATCCCACTCCGCCCTGTCTACCAACACACAACAAAAAAAAACAAACGATATCCAGCATTCAAGGTTCATGGATTTTCCAGTACTATTTTCCCAATTTCCTACTCCCACTGGTTATTTCGTACGGTTTTTTTTATATTCGGGTTTTAATTTACATACCTTTCGAACGGCATCCCCTCTGCTCTGTGTCCTTATCGAAACCGATTTTCCGATTTTCCACCCCGCCCCTTCACCGAAACAATTCCAGTGCCACCGTACCGATTAACATTCCTTACATTCTGATCCCCTTGTGCTGTTTTTCTTTCTTTCCACAAATTTTTCCACCTAGTTTACCTTGTGCGCATCGTTTTTTTTCACTCTCGTATTCCATTCTCTTTTTTAACGGGCTCGCATTTTTTTCCCTCCCCCATTTTCTATCTACTTTGGGGATCCTTTATTAGTAATTACACTTCCACTGTCCCTCTTACACTCGTTTGCTTTTCTTTGGATTTTTCTCTTATTTTCTTATCTCGAGTAATTTGTCTGTTTTATCTCTCTCTCTCCTTCCTCTGTCACTTTCTCTTCTACATACGAAATAATAGTTTGAAAGTTGTTTTACTCTGTCTGTTTCCCATCCGTTTCTCTCATATGTTGTCCAACGAAAGACTCTCCAGCTCATCTTCAATGTATTAATTATTTAGACTTGGGCACATCATGACTCATCCATGATGGGCCCCCCAACTGTGACCAACTGGATGGAAATTACCAATTCCCAAGCCTTTACCTAATCCCCTTCCTGTGTGTTGTTTCATTTGATATCCCATCCCATCCCTTGCCGATGGTCCGATAAGGATACTTTGGATTCATTATCAACATTCTTCCCATTCTTGTACCTTGTGAAATAACTCACCAGAGGGCAAGATTTTTTTTATTTGATTTTATCGATCCCACTACCCCATCCTACAGAGTTCAGTATGTTTTTTAAGTGTTTAAGCGCATCCCGGAGATTTAGACATACCACAGTTCCAGCGAGGGAAAGTTCTAGGGAAAGTTCGATTCCATCCACACACGATATATTGCTCAATTAGAAGAAAAAAAATCGTCTCCATTGAATCCTTTTTTTTAAGTTTATCCATTCTCTTCCCTACGTATCCTGCCCGTCCAACTGTTTCCGGTTTATACGGTTATTTAGGCAACAAGAGTGGAATCAATTCTAACGCTAGTGAGAGAAACGTTTAATCATCAAACTCGAGATAGCAAAATAGACCGGAAAACATGATTTTATAAACCTTTTCCTCTTCCAAACATCCCCAATCGTGTCTGCATCGAACCTACCCTTGTAGATTTGCCATTAATTTCCGCTCCATCTCCAACAGTCCGCTCCCCGTTCTCGCTCTCTGTTTTTTCACTCTTTTGCTCTAGTTTTCCCCCAAAAGCCCCCGCCCCCTTCCAATGACCAAACCTTAGCTATGTCTCGTTTGTTTTAAAATACCTAACATTCATTCCAAAATTAACAAACCCCCCCTTGAAAAAAAAATAGAATAACAACAAAAAACCAATATACAATCATCGCCGTCTATTTTAGTTTAAGTGCACACATACACACAGTATGCGTACAGTCTGTGTGACCATATTACTAATGCGATTTTTCTTTCATCTCTCAACATGGCCGTCCTCGAACCTTCGCCGGCGCATCGAATCTCCGTTGATCTCCAACCAATAACGTGCAAACGAAACACACAAAAACCATGCATACACTGTACACATCCAAACCAATTTGCAAAAATGCAACAAAAAAAACATTTAAACAAACAAAAAATGACATGACGACCCCGTAGGAGTACAGTGTACAGCTCACGTTCCGAGAACAGTGGCTGGACGAACGATTAAAGTTCGATGACATCGGAGGTAAGTATGGTGTGGAACTAGTTGTGGGCTAGAACCGGGAAGATGGCTTGTAAACTTTAGCTCCCTCCCCCTGAAGAAAAAGGCAAATTAATTTTACCGAACACACGATCTTTTATCCTCTTCCGCAACAGATTTCATTACAAGCCCCCTTTTTTGCGTTTCATATGCCGTATATACTGTTTTTTTTTTGTTTTGGGTTTGGGAGAGTATAGATCTTGCTGTAGTGGATACCTTTTTGCTAGCATCTTGCTGCTGTAGTGTCTGTCTTGTCAGTCCCAGCAGCAGCGCAGGCGTTTGGCGTTCCTCCCAACCCGTGTTCAGCTGCTCGTCGTACAGATTAAATTTTCGCTAAACGTCATAAGCGTTTCAATCATCTTCTTTAGCGGGAAATTAGAGTAGGCTTTGCACCACCCACCCGGACACAGCAGAACAACCTGCTCCAAAAAGCAAACGAACCGCCCGGGTTGCCAAAATCACCACTAGAAGCAACCCCGACGGAACCGGGGTCGGTGGGGTTTGTACCGAAAATCATTTTCATCGCCTTCGCCTCGATCGTAAATTCGATATGTTACACTCGGCTTGCCACTCGTTTGATGTGGGAGAGTGTGGGATCTGGGAAGCCATAATAATGTTTTGCCCCGTCCGTGCCGTGAGTGCCTACATGTAGGCACACCGCATTACAGCAGCCATCTCTCATCATCCGCTGGTGGATGGCCGTCCCGATCCGCTTCCCGATCAACCGTCGCGCACGTGCTTGTTACGCAGTTCCGGTACCCTTTCCGCATCCCGATGCGAAGGGAACGCTTCCGAACGCCATCGATTACCGGAACAAACTTGAAATTCTTCCCGACCCGGCCCCGTTCTGTTAATACGTCCCCGTAGCCCCGCGGGGCAACTTTGCCCAGTGCCTAGATTGCTGACGAAATTCGATTACGCTTCATCGACCGATACCAACCCAAGGGCTACGACACAAACACACACACACACATCAACCAGCAAGAATGTCCCCAAGAACGTGCCAATCAAGGGCTTTTCGGTCCCACGGGGAGAGGAACGCGGGTTGGAACAACTTTTACCATCGGTCGGGTTCCTTCACACCTCTCATACCTTTCCCTTCGAGAATTCTTATTCGCCACACCGAAGAAAAAAAGAAGGAAGGTACCGGCTATTTGAACGGAGGCAATCAACGTTCGAGAAAAATCGCGAACCCTGGCGAAATATTGATATTCCCATCCCAGACAACCGTCCCAAAACCGTCTCGCGCACGAACGAGATCTAGGTGACGCTTCCTAGCCCTTAACTTTTGCCCGCTCGTTGGGCATTTCCGGTTCGAATCTTTAAACATTGACACATACGGCCGTATGTCGTGCATGTGTAGCCCTTAATATGTGAATCCTGAAACCTTCCACTGTCCCAATCTCGCACCCCCGAAAACTCCCGCTCGCAAATAAACCAGAACTCATGTTTTTCTGGTAGCGCTTCCATCTACTTCATCATTGCCGAGCGAGGGAAAATCCATATCCCGCCGGAGGGAAGTCCCAGAAACGCAATAATGTTGATAAAATGAGTCCCCGGCGGAGTACTACCGGGAGCGTCACAAACAGTAAACACATGTTCTCTATCCGTTTCCGGCACCGGAAGCGAGTGTTTTTTTTTAGTTTGATTGTTGTTGTTGGAGAAGCAAAATTTTCGTGAAAGAAATCAATTTGGTCTCCGTCGGCTCGTTAGGAGGGCAAGAAATAAATATGTACATATGAAGGAGGAAGCAGGCAATCGGCGCACAATCTTTACAGCAAACGTCGTCGTCGTACTGGTATGGTCATGGGTTATCCGGTGAGATGCGAGAAAGAAAAAAAAAACGCCATTACCAGTTCGTCACATACCATCGGGAACCCGTCCGGCAGCTGGAAGGGACGCGCCAAGGATGGCCGGAAAACTTCCCATTCAGGCTCGAGGGCAACCCACGCACAAGCACACAAGCACGCACACCTCTCCGCCGGACGCGCACATACAAGCACACACCAACAAAAATAGTAACAGAAAAAAAACACATTCAAGCGGTACGGACGAGCGGTTAAGGGCTGGTCGACGAGGGCCATGAAACACGGATCTATCATCGACTACGGTCTATAGCAGTCTACGCCTTCGTTCGGTCTTCGGTCAGTGTATGTCTAACAAGGGCTGTAAAGTTTACATATCAATCATAATTTACCTACCCACCAACCATGGTTTCGAAACTCTCACAAACATCCCGCCCCTTGGCACAACCAAAAGGAGACAAGAAAAAAAAACATCTTCTGCAGAGACGCGCCCCGTCTAAGCAAGAAATTCAAACAGGTCTTCGACAACACCTCCCAACACAGACGAGACTGCGTGTTATGTGTTTATGCAGTAGTCAAACTAGACCCATCCCATCGGTGCGATGGTGTCTGTTATAAGGCTGCCCCCTAAAATGTTTACTCCTCTTGATGCTCCCACCAACGTTTGGGGAGTTATCCCCATCCCACTAGCTCTTCCCATGAATGCGTGATAAAAAAATGGATCAAAATTGATACTCCACAATCTTAACGACTCGTTCTGTGTGAATTTCCACACCGTTCTACTAGACTTGAAGCGCTCAAGATTCCGCCTACCAAGAAATTGGTAGATGCTGGACGGTTAAATGCGAACGCGAACACAAACTGTCCTAAGCAAACAGAGTGGCCAGAGTTCGAAGAATCCGAACCCAGGTCGACAAAGCTCGAGAGCTTTTTTTTGTTTTGCTCCGTTCCACCATCCTATCACATTTAATTCCTCTTTAAACTACTCCCCGATGACCCATTTCGGGAGGAAATAAAATGAAATAATGGAAGATTTATTGTTTCGGGTGCACTTTGGTTCTTAATCAGATATTCTCAATTCTCGTCGGAGGTTGTGGAATAGCGCAGTGGACCTTCCCGGGCCGGTTTAGGGTTTTTTTCTTTCTAGAGAACCAAGCGTGACAGATAATTAATCAGAAGATAAATGTGAAAAGTTGATCTCCATTTTTGAAAAGCGCCGGGTGGCGCAGAAAGACACGATAGGGAATTCGGAGTCCTGTTCATCTTTTTTGCTTTAAATGTTTCATTTCGATTAAGCGGAACGAATCCCGTCGTTTGTTGGGATAGTAGCACTAGCAGCAGTAGTAGTAGGGAGAAATGTCACAACTGTCAGAAAGGATGCAAAACGTCAGCGTGACAGGAGAAACAGATCAAGTGTTCCAAAAGTTTCGTTTGTTAAAAACCTAAACTTAACTCGCCATCAGCTTCGAACAAAAACAAGCCCCACTTCTCTCCACCTACCCCCGCGCTCTCTTTCTGTCTGTCTCTCACATACACACACATACACGCTCTGTTTCACCGTCTTCACTTCTTCTTCCTCGCTCTTCACGCAGGCCGCTTAAAGTACCTTACACTGACCGAAGCAAACCGTGTGTGGATGCCTGACTTGTTCTTCTCGAACGAGAAGGAAGGTCACTTCCACAACATCATTATGCCGAACGTCTATATCCGTATCTTCCCGTACGGATCGGTACTATATAGCATACGTATTTCACTCACGTTGGCCTGCCCGATGAATCTCAAGCTGTACCCACTGGATCGTCAGGTGTGCTCGCTGCGTATGGCAAGTTGTAAGTACCGTTTTCTCAAAGACGTACTCATACTCAAACACCCACAGACAACACCAGAAGCGTCCTTCGTTCCCATGCCCGTTATTGTAACACCCAATCCCCTTCCCTAATCTCCTGTCCCACGACACACACACAAGATACATCAGCTCCAAAATGGCAGAAACCTCGCTGCTGCCTGCAATGTCCGTTGCCCGACGGTCTCACACAACACGGACTAATCGGGTGCCGTGCTTCTCCGCAGATGGTTGGACGACGGCCGATCTAGTGTTTCTGTGGAAGGAGGGCGATCCCGTGCAGGTGGTGAAGAATCTGCATCTGCCCCGGTTCACGCTGGAGAAGTTCTTGACCGATTACTGCAACAGCAAGACGAACACCGGTAAGCGTTTGCGTTCTGGGCGTGCGGCTCTCCAGAGCAGAGCCTTTGTCCCGTGTGGCTCGTACGGGCAAGCTGTCACTTGCGAACACTTCACATCGACCGTGGCCATTTGTATAAAGCGTCACTAACGTTACGTTCCCTTTCCGCTTCTTGTCTACTTGTCTGCTACTCGCATCTACACATCTCCCGCAGGTGAATACAGTTGCCTGAAGGTGGATCTGCTGTTCAAGCGCGAGTTCTCGTACTATCTGATCCAGATCTACATCCCCTGCTGCATGTTGGTCATCGTGTCCTGGGTCTCGTTCTGGCTCGATCAGGGCGCGGTACCGGCCCGGGTGTCGCTCGGCGTTACCACCCTGCTTACGATGGCCACGCAAACGTCGGGCATCAACGCATCGCTGCCGCCCGTCTCCTACACGAAAGCCATCGACGTGTGGACCGGCGTCTGTCTGACGTTTGTGTTCGGGGCGCTGCTCGAGTTTGCCCTGGTCAACTACGCGTCCCGTTCAGGTTTGCTAATTTTATTGTTCGTGTATGTGTTTATCTGTGTCGCTACGATGCGTTTATGAGTTCTATTTTTTTTCGTTTACTTACGTTACAAGCCCACTTGCTCTTCTTTCCTTCCAAACTTCTACCTTTCCCTACTTAACGCCACGAATGGTACCGGGCCCGATCCCTTGGGCACTTGGCAGCGACCGTTCTTCCGCTACTAACAACACGTGACAGCAAGAGGCAGAAGCCTGCTATAGTTAACAAAGTAGTAACCGGAACAGCAGCACAGTCCCAGCAGACAGCTGTCAAGTGTCAAACTCTCTGCCAGTTAGCTCGCGCTGCTGCCTGGCGCACGTGGTTGTTGCGAAACGGCGTAACGCCAAGCCATCCAAGGAGCACGGGCACCGTAACAATCGTTTCACTGCTGTACAGTTGCTGTTTTATCTTCATTCCATTTATCTGTGTACGTCCGAGTTTTTGTCTTTGTGCGGCAGCAAAATACAAACATCCAAAAACCTTCCTTTCATTGGTTTTAACCACTGTCCACGTTCTTTCCTCCCCATGTGCTCGTCGTTCTTACGTTTCCGTTCCGATTTCTGGGCTGAGTTTTCCGTTGTTTTATACTGCAAATAACCTTAAATAATACAACCGTAGTTCGAACCGATTATAATGATGTCACCCGCATCTCTTTTTTCGTTTCTTTTCTCCTCTCCTCCTGCTGCTCACGTCACTCACGTTACGTTACGTTACGTTACGTTACCGGTTGCGTTACTCGTCCGCTGCATCGACACATTTTTGTCATTTCTTGCGCGTTCATTTTCGTTCGTTTTACGTTCCCATTTTCTGGCGCCATTACACGTTTCGTTGCGTACGTTTTATACCCCCGCCCATACAACCCATTCACCCACTCTTGCGTTATGTCGTTTTCGCTCCATTTTCATCCCACCATCCCGTTCGCAAAAAATCGTATTTCCCTCACGCGTACATACTGTCGTAAATCAATCACAAACATGACATTTCCCCCATCGCTGTCAACCCATCTGTCATACGGTATAACACTACGATTGATACTATGCGGGCGCACAACGCAAACGCGTACTTGATGCACGTTTTGTGTCTACGCTTGCAATCAACAATAACGATCACTGTTGCTCAAATCGAACACCAATCGTTGCGAATCACTGTCTCACACGCATTACTATTTGCTCAACATAACGTTTCCTTGTATTTCTGTAACGTATTTATTACCTTGTTGCCGCCCATTTTACATTCCACGTGGTTTGCATTCCACAAACACACACACACACACACGCACTCAAACACTTTCTTGATGTATTGCTGTCTATTTTGACAAACCTTAATAACTGGAATAATCCTCAAACCATCTCGCACGTCCATACTCATACACCGCCCTTCATACCCATACGTATCGTCCACCATCGAACGCCACATCCTTCATTTTTTCCTCCCATTTTGGAACACATAAATTCTTTTGCGCTTCTATATCAATCCATTCATGCTCACCAAGCGGATAGGGCAGCAGACATGCACCGAGAGAATATGAAGAAAAAGCGCCGTGAAATGGAGCAGGCCAGCCTGGACGCAGCATCGGATCTGCTGGACACCGACAGTAACGCCACCTTTGCGATGGTTCGTATCGGGCAGGGTTTGCGCGGGTTATGCAAAGCGCCGGAACCTAACCTCACCCTAAAACCCTCTGGACAAAACCAAAAACCACAAAACAAAAACGAGAAAGCATCCACCAGAAAATCGTTTGGTTACGTCTGTACTGTACGCCCGCCCAAGGGTTGCAGTAAAGCCATTGTTCTACAGTGAACTGTTCACCTTTTCCACTAGGGATGAGTGTAATAACTGTCACACAGTAGTACCAATCATAGTAGTCCGTTTTGTTACTAGAACAGCTTCTCCACTGTACGTACCACGATGTATTTGTGGCACCCATCAATATTGCCACCCAGTGTACTACTGCAGTAAAGCTCTTTCAATTTCAATTTACCTTTTACTTCCAAACTTGTTGTACCACATGCAAAGGAAAAAAAATAATCCCAACTTCTCGAAGCCATTTCGGTTTGGAAATTAAGGAACAACTTCATCTCCAGCAACACAAACTACTAACATACTCTAACCAGAGTTACGGTTGGCTGTCAGTGCGAGTAATTGCCTGCATTACATTTTCCAGAAACCGCTGGTGCGCCACCCCGGTGATCCGTTGGCACTGGAGAAGCTACGCCAGTGCGAGGTGCACATGCAGGCCCCGAAGCGGCCAAACTGCTGCCGTAGCTGGCTGTCAAAGTTCCCAACCAGGTAAGCTTAGTCGTGCTATGTCCGCGTACCTGCGTACCCAAACTCCACCAAACCTAACCGTACGTGTGCCCTATCGCTCTGTCGCTCTTTCTCGCTCTTTCTTCCCGCTCTCTTGCTCTGTCTCGTCTCTTGTCAAAAAAAACCCTTTTTGAAAACCCTTCTAAAAATGGCGCACGCACGTCACTGACATCATCCAGATAGTGGCATCGAAAAACGTACCTGGATGGACCGTTTTGCCGAGCGAAGTTTTTAACGTATTTTTCTTCCGTTTCTATCCTTCCGTTACACCGGTACACAGTGTGGTTGTGTTCTGTTTTGTCTACTTTCTCTTCTGTCCGTTGTTTTTAGTCGATTGGTTTTGTGCAAACCTTTTTCGTTTCCCACAACACACCAACACTGGCACAAAACACCTTACTTACAAATCACCGAAAAAAACACACAGTTCACCAGAATAAATTCACAATGAATCCAACCAACACCTTGACACAGGAAGCGCTTTGACACAGTGTCTCTCTTTCTACTCCATTTTGGTTGTCACACACCCCGAGACCCCGCTTCTCGCTCCTCATTCAATCTTTGTCCCCATCTTGAGTCACTATCACGGCAGAAGAAGAAAGAATAAAACGATCTCTTATCTCACAATCGGACCCCGTCGCGGTACGATTCCAGCGAGCGGTTATGTCCCTATCTCCCGCCGTTTCGCTGGCCGGAATTAAGTAGTCCGCATTGCAACGTGTGTGTGTGTATGTGTACGTACGAACAATGTGTAATGTCATCTGTTCTGTTCTTCCATGTTACGGAAATCACGGCAAAATGAAACAAAACAAACCAATCTTCAATACTCAAAAAAAAAACCAATTGAATCGAATAACTCCATCCCGAACACCCGACTACTTAAAGCCCCTTCAAAAAGGTGCCGTGTCTGGGACGAGGGTAACTACTTTTACTACTACCACTTTACTAATTTTGCCTATCTATCGCCTATAATTAAGCAATACTCTCGTACATACTCTCTATTTCTAACTCCTTTCTTTTGTTATCATTTCCGTGCAACTCTTTGCTACCAACTACTATACTATACCCGACTGCTGTTTGTTGTTTTTTCCGTATTTTAATGCTCCGTATTTGCCAAACACCGTTTGTTTTTTTTTTTGTCCAGTCTTCTATCATCCTTCTTTACGAAATAGCGTCACATTTTTCGCCATGCTCATTTACTCGGATTCTGCTTTTTTGGCAACACACTTCTCTCGCTGAGCATATTCCTCATTGACAGTTTTGACAAAAGAAACCAAACAGCTTGAAGTAATGGACTTACCGCGCCTGAAAGTATGCAATCGAGTGGTTAAGTAATGTTTTTTAAGCAATGGTAAAAAATCAGAGCACAAATCATTCTACTATCTCAAGAGTACTTAGTGGTGCTTTGAAAATAGTTTAACTGCATACATTTAGGCGCTGTGATGAGTTGTCGAGTGAAACGTTGCGGCGAATCGCACTGTCAAATCGTGACAAAAAGCGAAATTTGGCTAAATTTGTTGGTGTTTTTTTTGCAAATGTTCGCTATTTCAAAGCTTATTTCTTTAATAAGAACTGTCAAAGAGGCCATCATTGTATGCGTAAATGCTAATAGATAGTAAAACATCATCCACATCATGCATCTTGCAGTCGACAAAAGATCTGTTACGTCATGAATTCCCTATCCTAGCACTGCAAAAAGCCGAACCCTGTGCGTTTGTGTTGTGTTGAGTTTCAGGCAGCTTGGTTTGGTTTTAGTTTGTAACCGAGTAGACACACATTAGCTTCGGTTTCATGCTCGACCGCTTACCGATTCGATGCGTATCCTTGCCTCATACAATCTTTCCATCCGTGCGACCATGCTCATACGAAATTGGACGATCTGTGCTGCTGCGAGCGAAAAAAAACAATAACACATTTCGCCAAACCATTCCCCGGCAACAAACTGTAGCGGCTGTTTCGTTGTAAATATTCATCCCATTTTCATGTCGTCCATGACGGTTCGTCCTTCGCGGTAACAATGCAAAAGAAGTAGGTTTCCCGGCCGTCTTCAGCTGTGTGCCATAGCATCGCCATGCTCACCATCCGTACCGGACCGAACGTGGCGACCGGATGCTCATTCATACACGCTCATACTGCCAACACACACCATGCCACCACACCACCGACACCACCAACAGCCAACATAAAGCAACAAACACTCTCGTTCATTTCTTGATGCGCTCCTAATTTTAGTCTTCTATTTCGTTAGTTTACCTACCGACCTTCCACAAAGAAGAAAGTAAAACCAAAATCCAACTAAAGCCTTCAGTCATTCTACTAGGTCCGATCCTTTTGTGGCTACTAGTACCGTTTAGTCTCGAACGGATCGGTTCCAGCAAACAAAATCCCCAATCTCACTTAACATCACCGTATTGAGCGATTGTTTCCTACTCGTTTCCCATACGTTTTTTTTCTCTTACTCACAGTTTTCAGTATTTTTTCGTTTTGTATGCATCGAATGAAACTTCATCATGCTCATTGAAATAGCTCGAACATATATATATTCTTACTAGATTACTTACCTTGTCTTGTCTGCATACGTTTTCGTTGTGACGTGATGATCAATCTAGTCCAGTTAGTTGATCGATCGTGATCACCTATGTAGTTCGCGATACGTACGAACGCACGTGCGCAACCAGCATGCCCTAGTTAATCGCGCTAATCGTGTTGTTTTATCTTCCTGTCTCTGTTCCGATCCGCTTCCTGCCTTTCCTGCGCCATAGACAATGCTCGCGCTCGAAGCGCATCGACGTTATCTCCCGGATAACGTTCCCGCTGGTGTTTGCCCTGTTCAACCTGGTCTACTGGAGCACCTATCTCTTCCGCGAAGAGGAGGAGGACTAAGCGAGTAAAGCTACCACCCCGTACTAATGTTAGCAATAGAAAACCCGTGTAGCAGAGTAGCCGCCCTATGTCCACTGTTCCTCTCAGTGACCGGTACCAGCAAAACGACGTGCCCCGAAAAAAGGAGATGACTTCGAACGCAGGATCAAAAAAAAAATGGCCGACGACAGCCTGTACTGTTACGCACGGCACGCAAGCAAACGCTTTCATGTCATGAAGGAAACGATCGTCAATGCAGTCAATCGCTCAACACAACAACCATAAACGCACTAAGATGACATTTCGTGCCGTAAGGTAACGCACAGTTTCATCAGCACCGCAACAAGCTCAGCTTAGTATATCAACGCAACAAATCAACAACCAAACAAGCATGCCTGTTAATATGTAGCACATAGTTCAGTTGTAGCAAGCAGCAAACACTTACGGCGAGAAATAGAACAATTACCGGCACACACAAACAATACAGTTCACTGCACGGGCAGTAATTATCCCTTGTTGGCAAGGATTGATGGAATCATACATAAGGACAGCCCCATTACGACAGCACACGCGACAAGCATGTTCAATATATCATTCTCAGGCAGGATTACTCTTCAATCTATCTTCAAACATCCAGCACTAATTTAACGTCTGAAAGGAAGTGTGTGTGTTATACGCATAGCATACATTTAGGCGTGATTACTCATTTGCGGATAATTTCACTCCGATTGTTTACCGTAGGATTATTTTCAATTGAAAACACTATATTTCTGACCTCGATCGGTCGTACAGAAACACAAACACACTTTAAAAAAAACTCCCATGCTGCCATTTGCTCGGTTTCTTCGGTAGTTTGAACAGATAGTGCCTTTAGCTTGAATTAGTTCACCTTTCCATCGGCATGCTCAACATGCCCGAGCATTTTTTTTTGTTTTCTCAACCAAAGAAGGAAGATATTCTAACGTACAGTAACCTCACTTTAATCACACAAACAAAACACACACACACACACACACACAC
>KB663610.1:14577200-14784367 GCA_000349025.1 Anopheles minimus | reverse complement strand
CTGTTACGCACGGCACGCAAGCAAACGCTTTCATGTCATGAAGGAAACGATCGTCAATGCAGTCAATCGCTCAACACAACAACCATAAACGCACTAAGATGACATTTCGTGCCGTAAGGTAACGCACAGTTTCATCAGCACCGCAACAAGCTCAGCTTAGTATATCAACGCAACAAATCAACAACCAAACAAGCATGCCTGTTAATATGTAGCACATAGTTCAGTTGTAGCAAGCAGCAAACACTTACGGCGAGAAATAGAACAATTACCGGCACACACAAACAATACAGTTCACTGCACGGGCAGTAATTATCCCTTGTTGGCAAGGATTGATGGAATCATACATAAGGACAGCCCCATTACGACAGCACACGCGACAAGCATGTTCAATATATCATTCTCAGGCAGGATTACTCTTCAATCTATCTTCAAACATCCAGCACTAATTTAACGTCTGAAAGGAAGTGTGTGTGTTATACGCATAGCATACATTTAGGCGTGATTACTCATTTGCGGATAATTTCACTCCGATTGTTTACCGTAGGATTATTTTCAATTGAAAACACTATATTTCTGACCTCGATCGGTCGTACAGAAACACAAACACACTTTAAAAAAAACTCCCATGCTGCCATTTGCTCGGTTTCTTCGGTAGTTTGAACAGATAGTGCCTTTAGCTTGAATTAGTTCACCTTTCCATCGGCATGCTCAACATGCCCGAGCATTTTTTTTTGTTTTCTCAACCAAAGAAGGAAGATATTCTAACGTACAGTAACCTCACTTTAATCACACAAACAAAACACACACACACACACACACACACACACAGTCAGTGTACGTCCCGATCTCATTAAGCTAGTGCCATAGTTGTTAAAACATTTGCGGTTGTGAATGCGGACCGGGACAAATATATGCACACGTACAGGCACACACATACACCGACGGTTTAGACGATGATTGTTTGTTCTTTGCCTCAAACGAACTCAATTTCTTCCTTCCATTCGTTCGTTCATGAAACTGTTATACCTGTTCGAAAATGGCATTCTCCGCCACGGCTCGAAAACCTTAGGCTTTCGTTGTTATCGTTACTAAGAACTGAATTGCTAAAGCAACAATCATACAGATGTGTGTGCTTTTACTTTTTTGAGTTTTTGTTTCTCCTGTGCTTAGCGAAACAAAACACGAACAGAGAAATTAAAATTACCAATACCACAGAACTCGTAGAGCGTTTTGGGGACGCAGTCCAACACTGTTAAGTGCTAGTCGATGCAGTCGTTGCAAACCGTTTGGTATTTTTGTACGAAAACAAAAACGCATTGAAAAAAAAACACGAAAAAAAACTCTATGTGCGAAACAAGCAAAGGCAAACAATGTTCTTTCATAAGCTATATCCAAAACAAAAAACAAAAAAAAAAAACAATTTAAATACGCATATACTAATGCAGTAATCACTAGGGAATGGAAGGCAGGCCACACAGATAACACAATGCAAACAATCGTATAAACTATTCTTGTGCAGGAAGATAAACCAGTTCACCAGTTTTCTTAACGTATAAAGGCACTAGGCATTATAAAGAAGAGGAGAATAAAAAACACTCAAACAGGAGAGAGGGAAAATTAAGGGAAAAACTAGACAGAAGAGAACTTTAACGTAGTGAATTAATAAAAAAAAACAAGGGGGAAACTCTTTAAAAATTACAGGGTCATAGCTATTGTTGGCACGAACGCACAACATTAAGAAAAAAAAAACGAGATTCTATCATCACAGCTAACAGATTATTACTGATAACAAGATCGGTGTAAACTATAAGAAGCAAATGATTTACTAACTCTAAACCATAAGAACACTTCAAAAAATACACAAACCAACCCGGCACGACACACGACCCCTGTGGTCGCAACAACATAGCGGATAAATCTTAGTGTAGTGTAAGCGAAAGACATGTCAAAAACAGAGGCAGAAGAAAAAAACAAATCGAACGAAGATTATTTTAGATGTTATAAATGGTAGAGTATCACCTTTACTATGTGCTATGTGCGAATGTGCGTATTGAACGGATAAAAAAAAAACGAACGGAACCGGTGTGTGCATTTAGATGAGAAAAAAAAACGAAAGCAAAACGCAAGTGGAAAACAAAATATAGACGAACAAATTGAAACAGATCAATAGTTGAAGATGGAAGAAAGAATCGTACAGAAGTAAAAAAAAAACGAAAAAAAAACAGAAAAGTAAGCTAGCTGAACGCGTGTTAAAGCATTACCGAATCAAAACAAAAAGCAAGAAAACTGAAAACTGTTCTCTGTAGTGTTTTTTTCTAAGTAAGTACACAACAACAACAACAAAAAAAGAAGAAAATAATGCTAGAAAGAGAGAGAAGGTAGATGGGAGAAGAAGAAGAAAAAACGATAAAACTTTAACAAGCTAGATCCCAGCCATTCGATGAGCTGCGTTATGTGGTTGCACGTGTTTTTATATGAAATTTTAAACGTATTTTCTAGATCGAAAGCTCTAGACACGAATCCTGGAGGGATCCGGCTGGGTAATTAAAAACGAGGGCAGTAAACAAGTAAACGAGTGTGAACTAGAATTAATCTTCTTCATGCGCCAGTTAAGTTTGTGTTTGTTTCTCGTTTGTTTCTCTCCTATTGTTTGCAATTTTTCAAATACAAACAAAACAAAATCCACCACTTTGGGTTCACGAACAAAACATTCGCGAGCTGTCCGGGACGAGCGGCCCCCGCAAAGCATTTCGGGATTTTTCGGGCGTGGGAAGGCAAACGCAAAATGGTAGTTTCGTCGTGCTGGACGTTTAAACGGTAAAGGGAAAGTATTGTACGCAGTTGTATAGTTTACCGCATTTCACGCAGATGCGAAATTCGTAGTAGTTTCGAAAGCGAACAAAAACCAATTGCTCGCGAACAAAACAAATCGAATTTCCCCTACTCACTGTATAGTTCGAATCGGGTTGTGGTTATATTTTGCCGTTGCCGTGGCGACCGTTGTAGGGTTCCGCCCGCCGGACTGAAATATTTCCATTTCATAATGAAAGATTTCATGCACGTGTGCGTGTGCGGCCGTTGTACGGTGAATGTGGCCTTCCCTTCTTGGCCTGGCTCATCGGAATTTTAGATTAACAAAACAAAAAGCCAAAAAAATACAACAACAAAAAAAAAAACAAAAAGGAAACTCATCCCAGGTCCGGCGTTAGTGCGATACCGTCGCGCAATATTTTGTTTAAATGTGTTGTGGCTGTTGTAAGCATATACTGTTAGACACTGTTCTCATAGCACCGTATCACATCCTGCATAAAAAAAAAACAGCAACAACCAATGGGAATAAGGTGGGACTTACTCTACGGCAATGGTGTCAGTGTGTCCATTATCAAGGCCTGAACCACTGCACACATGCAAACAACCACAACAACAAGAAATACAAATACTGATGTATCGCTAATCGAGTGTAATTAAACAATCAAAGAGAAAATCTTATCTACGTAAATATGGCAAAAGGAGTCAAACAATCTGTCTATAAAACATAAAGCTGTAGATTTTCCTACGTGACGTTGTGTGTTAAGCGGGCGAACGTTAGAAGCAGGAGAGCAAATAAAAAAACAACCCTTGTAACTGTGGTGCTGTGCATTAAAACAAAAACAACACAAGATTTTAACGAAACTGTTATTCGTACCGAGGCGATTCCCACACCGAGAGAACCGCACGGCCTAGCTGGGTGGGTTCGTAACGATCTAGCAGCTAACTATATTAAAGACGTACGAGCAGCTCCGCACAATTGGCATCTTCCACTGTTCTGCCATTGCCACTTTACACAGTAACAGCAACGGCAAAGCTCCACAAGGGAGCCACTGAAATACCATCAAACAAGATGTTGTCCAGCCTAGAAGCGAACTCTAAATACGATTATACTCTAAAACACTTATCCCGCAGCACAGCAAACACTTTCTTTTCCGTGATGAATGGGGTAAGATATCAGCAACAAAAAAAACGGGAGAAAAATCGTGTAGTAGCAACCGTAATGTACTTGTGTAAAATATACTAGTGTCGAATCTTTGAACGTTTCATGTTACAAAACAAAACAAAAATGCAACCAAACCCCCCCTCTCGTGTGTGTGTGTGTGGATGTGCACGAACAGCGCCAAACAAGCAGAGCAAACAAACAACAACAAACAAAGGATAAATTAAAATAGATCGTAAAACAGAGTAAACATTGAGAGAGATAAAGCCAATGGGGATACTCGATGTGAAATACCATGGCACACTGACGATGGTCGAAGGATGATGTCTATGGATAAGTAGTAGTTACTTAAACGCACGTTCCCCACTCCGTCGAAGAAAGCGCAGAGAGGAAAGAGTGTTGTTTTCTTTTTCGTTCTCCCAAAACCCCAACGCTCACTGAGATGCGGGAGAGCTGCACCGGAAATGGCACGGAAATGGGTTAAAATTGGGTAGAAACACAGCAGCAAACAGGAATCTATTGTTTGTATAGTAATGGGAGGGAAACATGGAGTGAACATGTAAAAAAAAAACAATGGAATACCAATTGAATGCGACAAACGTTGTAATAGTGATGGTTTGACTTTTTTGAAATATTTCATTATTTCACTGCACCGCTGCATGGTGCTCTGCACTTGGTCAATTTTTCCTTCTACACATGCTTTTCATTTGTTTTCTTTGTTAGTTCTTAATGCATTAGGACTCTCTCTCTCTCTCTTTCTCTCTGTCTGCTATCCATTATGTCACACCACTCCGTTTCCCTGTGTCTCTCGTTACTACGCTACAGCTCGTTTTGTAGCTTGTTATTATTACTATATAATGGTTATACATCAGCGTTTCGGTACAATTGATTGTTCAGCTTCCATCGTTCTATCAGCGTTATCAATTAGACACGATCAGGAATGCCGGCTCTCTCACACACTCACACTCTCACTGTCTCTCTCTCTCTATCTAGCGCGATGCATAGTCTCGTATAAGTTAGTTTATAAATTAGGATAAACGAACAAAAAAGGCTAACACTAATTGATTACCGAGCGAGGAGCGCGGAACGCGTATGAGTGGGATAGCGGGGGGAAAAACAAAAAAAAAACGAGACGGACCGGAAGGGATTAAACGGAAATAAATTATATACAAAAAACCGAACCCCTTTCCCGTTCTTTACTGGGTTCTTTCATCCGAAAAGGGGACTCCTATCATACTAACTGGGGGGCATGGGGTGAAGCGTTATGGCCTACTCCTGATTGCTGCTTCTTACTTCTTCGTATTTTCCCTTATCCACTCCATGTACTCGCTGATGCGCGTGTAGACACCCGGGTAGCCCGGTTCGCCACATTTGTTCCCGAACGAAACGACACCGACCTGTGTCCAGCGTGCCTCGACCAACATCATGAGCGGTCCGCCAGAATCTCCCTGGCACGCATCCACGCCACCTTCGGAAAATCCGGCACAGACGAAGTTGTCCGTGATGGGTTGGAAGTACGCCCGGTTGCAGTCTTCGTTACGCCAGACTGGTAGTGTCGCTTGCTGCTGCTTGGTTGACTCTTTCCCACCGTAGTACGTTGTACCCCAACCGACGACCGTTGCTCGCCGACCTACAAAAAAGACGTAGGTGAGAATTTCTTCCAAATCACACTGTGAGGTCTTGCGTACCTGCTAACCGTTCCTTGGACGGTAGATTCGGCCCCGGTAGACACACCGGTATGACGTACTTCGACTTACGAACCGGTTTGTCCAGCACGAGCAGCGCAATGTCGTTGTAGAAGCCGACGCGTGAAAACCGTGGATGGGCACGTACCTCCGTCACCTTGTAAGTCACCGGCGCAGACGGTTCCCCATCCGTGGATAGATCGATATCACCCAATCTCACGGTAAATTGCCTTGCCGCAAACGGACGCTGACGAGAATCACGCGTACAATGTGCCGCCGTCAGGATGTACTTCGTACCGATCAGTGATCCACCGCACCAGAACTCGGTACGCTTCGTGCCGTGCAGAAAGATAGCCGCCATCCATGGCCACTGTCCGGTTGGTGCTTCGATACCACCCACAATCCTACCGGACGAGTACTCCTGCTGTCCACAATCCTCCGGATCGACAATGTTATCGATCGGTTTAAGCGTGGCGGATAGAAGCGCTCCACTATCAGCCGGTGATACCGTGTACACTGGCACCAGTGGTCGCTTTGTGGTGGTAGTCGTCGTACTCGTCGTGGTCGGTGGCTTAGCAACAGGGCTGAGTACTAAGCTAGACGAACCGCCACCACCCGAACCGCTTTGCTGTGGTCGAGGTGGTCTCGGTGTCGTCAGCACCGTACTGGTGGTTGCAATCGGACAACAGACTCCTGGCACGAAGAGACTCTTGAAGCACAGCGATTCCCGCAGATGACTCAGATCCAACAGCAACCCTGGACACGTGCTCAGATCCTCGCATCTTCCAGGGCGTCCGTCCGGTGTTCGGCAACGATTTTCAATGTCTTTCGTGGATTCAATGATTTTATCTACAAAAGGGAAAAAACGAGATTAAAGTTGAAGAACCTCTTATCCACAAAAAAAACTTACTGCTCGGAGCTGGTTCTGGTCTGCGCGTGGTAGTACTGGTAGTCGTCGTCGTCGTCAGTCGCATCTCCTGATGTGTCGGATCCTTTCGCTTAACCTTGTTCTTCTTCTTCTTCTTTTTCTTCTTCTTTTGCTCCGTTGCTGCACTACCGGCCGGGACAGGGGCCGATGCGATCTTGTTGTCTATCGTCCCACCGAGTGTTAGTTCGTTGTCTTCCTTTCGCTGGGCTATTGCTGATAGTGGTTCCGCCGTGGAAGAAGCGACTATTGTTTCCAAGGTGCTAGTGGACACGATCACTAGTGGACCGGAAGTGACCGCATTGTCTGATTCGGATTCTCCCCCATTACCACCACCACCATTGCCGACACGTTTGATCAGTGGTTCGATCGTTTTGGTGATGTTTTGTCCGAGAACCGTTTTCGTGAGTGTTAGAAGCGCCTCCGGGACGGTTTCCTTCGTGCCAGGGTCCATCTGCGTGATGGCACTGGCTTCCTGTCCCTTGGTAATGTTCACGATGTACCGGCCAACTGTATTCAGTGCACCGAGAGTTTCGGATAGCTTATTGAAGGCCGCATCGGACAGCAGGCGTGCACGTGTTGTGCTCGTTTCCACTATCGGCACCGGAAGCTCTGGTTTGACGGGTTCCTCTTCCTCTTCTTCCTCTTCGTCTTCCTCTTCCTCCTCCTCGTCATCATCATCGTCATCGTCATCTCCGAGCCCAAAGTCAAAGTAATCGTCATCATCGTCATCATCATCGTCGTCATCTTCCTCCTCCTCAGCGGGACGCTGTTTGCCAACTGGCCGCAGCTTGGTAACCTTCGCTCCAACCGCTGGAACTACCGGCAATCGTGACCCAGCTGCGGAATGGAGAAAAATCCAACACACCCGGTTCACATTATTCATAGGCCGTTGTGATCGTAAACAAACAGCTTACCTCGAATACCGGAATCGATCAGGGCCGGGCTGGATCTTCTGTTTACTCCGCTCGAACTATCGCCCCTCACCAGGGTGTGGGACAGGAGTAATGCTGTCACCAGTAACACTGTAACGCAATAAACGAAAGAAAAAAAAAACAGTAACAAAGATGGAATGATTATGAACTTGTGTGATGAGAAGGAACTAACGAAAAAAAGGCAACACTCATACAATCCTCCCATCCTTCTTTTCGCAAGCATACAAACAGCATTAAGTAATCGACCCACCCCGGGGAAACCGGTTTTGCGAATTTAGGCCACTTTCTTCTTTCGCTTACAAACCACACTGTTGCACCATATGGATGGCCACCAATCCATCTTCCGAGCCGAACACCGTACGGACGGGTTGTTTCTGTCCAATTTTAAATGTCTGCAGGGCATATGCCGGAACTCGGGAACATGTTCACATATGCTGGTACTTTATCCCATCGCGGTAGGCTTTTGTTTGTTTGTTTGTTCGTCACACGTGACAAATGTTGCGTTATGCAATCTGGTCCATTTTTGGTGTCCTGCGAGTGGTGTGTCACGTAACAGTAATCGCGTTCGCGCCAAGGCAAATGTCAGGTAAGGGATTGTAATTCAATGTAATCCTCACACCAAATTACTGGCGTTACTCGTATCCGCGCAATTGCTATTCATAAAGTACATAGCAACGGTGAAGGCTTCGGAAGGAAATCTAGTAGCCGATCACATACTAACCGAATGACAGATAATACGTGACAATGGAGTTAGTAGTGGTGTATATACGATTTCCTGGAGTGTCTTTATTCGCCCAACTTCTAGTAGATTATGCAAGTTGCCAGAGTTTAGTACAAGTCTAATGACGTTTTCAAAAATTTCTATATTTTTCTTGTTCTCCTTTGACTCACAAAAAAGCATAGGAAATTTACTTTCTGAGTAAGTAGATTAAGTTTAAATCTATTAGATAAAAGGACTTGCAACTAAATGCCATCTCTAAAATGTCGCATCGTTCAACCAGCTGTGAACGAAGTATTGACTATCCTGCAGCAGGTAAAATACATGTCAAGATAAATACTACGAGAAGAAGAAATAAAGAAAGAAAAATGAGAAGAAGTAAAAAAAGGAGAAAAGAATCAACTGTAAACATTTTTGGAAATTCCCTTTAAATAATATAAGCGTTTAATATTTGATGACAGTGAAAGTGGTTGCCTATGATGGTAACCATGGAAACTTCAATATTCTTGTACAGAGCAAAAATTGAAGAACATCCACAGGCGATCCCTGAATAGGCGAACTGTTACTTCTCCGTTTAGCTGAGGCCTTGGGAGGTATCGAAGTATTGGTCACGTCATGAGAGTGACACCTACAAACCTCAAGAATATTAGTAATAAATTATAGATAGCTTTGGAAGGCTATTTTTCTTTAAGACATTACTAGTTAGTATTTAAGCTTAGTATTCAAACGCTTTGTTAATACATTTTATTATGTTAATCTCTTGCCACCCCACACGCCACGATAAAGCTCCAAATAGACCGGAAGTAGCAGTAGCACCACTATAAATTGCGAAAGTAATCATGCTATGTTTCCACTTTCGTTTTCATCCCCCTTGTCAGTGCCCCTTTAGTACATTAGTAAACATGTGCTTACGGGACAAACTGCAACGCAATGCAGGGCACTGCATTGTCTGCAGTGTCGGAAACTTCTTGTCCGTCTCGCACACTCGCACCTTCTCGCCGCACAACTTTTTCGAACAAAACGCAATCCACCCCAACCCGTGTAATGGATAAAAATGTTAAATTATTATTATGCGCCCTTCCCCTCACGCCGTTTGCACCCTTCAACGGTGGCGCGTGTGTTCTGCAAGCTGCAAGACGTGCGAAGAAAATAAGACACAATAAATGGCGCACGTAAGGAGCGTTGGTGCGACCCGGCATGGAGAAAGCAGGAAACCCGAACCGAATGAACTGTACGGAATGCTCTCGCGGACACAAACTCACACACACACACACACACACACCAACCCGTTTCTTTTGCACACGTGTGTGCGCGGGTGTGCGGAAAAATAAAACGCTGAACGTGCTTTAAATTGTAGCGCAAAGGGTGTAAAGATGGAATTTGTTTACAAAATCCAACATCCGAATTTTAAGCGAACGATACAACGCCCCCGAACCTGGTGCACATCCGCAGCTTCGAGGCGGAAGGGTTAGAGAAATGAGCGAAAACATAAAAAAAACAGCGAAATGAAATTACTTCTTGCACTTCCAATGAACGTCGGGAGTGAACCGGTGTGATACCGGTGTAACAAGCTAAGGTAAGGTTATGTGTTTTATTTTAAAAAAAACACAAGCGACCGTGCAAACGAAAACTACGCTTCAGTTTCATTGCAAACGATGCTATACAAAGTAAAGTTTGAATCACGCCGATTACGCATAGACACCGACAACGACGACGACGACGACGGAGCAGAAAACAAACGCTCCACAAACGTCAGATGACGCGTTCCGTCCGAGATCTAGCGGTGCAGCAGTGAAAGTGAATTATGAATCATTTTGTGCTTGGCGTTTGGTTCCGTGGTTACGATTTCGTTTCGGTTTCGGTTTCGCATTTCATACCGAGCGGTATTCTTTCTTCTCTTCCTAACGATCATCTCCATACTGCTTTTGTTTCGTTAATATGTCTCATTCCGTAATTTATAATTACACCGTCGTATCGTGAAATGCTTCGCATCGTGGTTCAGTTCAGGCTATGGCTTAACGAAATTAAGAAGATTGCTATCCGAGGTGGTTCGGGCAGCTTTAGCTAAATCGAAATTCTTAACCATTCCACTTATATCATACTTTCATCGTGTTACGGTAACGCTAATCCAAATATCGATTATAATCGGGAAAATTGGTACTATAACGTATGCTTACATTCTCATTACATGTGGTCCCGTAAAGATGCTTAGCATTAGCTGGACGTTCCATGCGTCAAACATCCGAAACCCCGTATGATAATCGCTCATCGTTAATCTGTTGAAACGAATGCACACATTCTTCACGCTACAACAGATTTCCTTCCCAAAGGAAGAGGAAAGTAAAATCGTTCTCATGCTTTCTGGCTCTACCTTCAACTGCAGCCATCCATTGAATCCGCTCCGTTAGGTCATCAGCCACACGAAACCGGTTCTTAAGCTGGACCGTTCAACCGTTCCAAATGACACCAGCACACGAGAGCGCTAGATCTTTTTCTAATGCCACCGAAAAGAACGTGCAGAATAGAGCGTGAGCGAGTGAAAGTAACGGTGGATCTAATGTGTTACGCAGCAGGTGAATTCCAGCAGCATCGCCAAGAAAATTGAGAGTTCAGATTGATGAAATATGTAAGATTTAGGAATGAGAATTTCTTATTTGTGTAATAAGTTTCGTATCACTTCGATATCGCTCTTGAGGAGATGTCCTTGAGCTATCGAAGATCTAACTCTTAATAATCATACTGTTTGGTGTTTTCATTATAATTTTTGGGAAGAAACCCAAAAACTGATGTCAGTATTATGTTTAAGTTTGTATTCACTAACCCTGAATGTTTTATTTTATTTTTAGTTCCTAAGTTGTCCCCAGCTTCAAAACGAGCTTCTGTCGTTATTTGTGACATCTGAAAGACCGTCCAAACTTTACATTAGCAAAAAAAAAATAATAAAATAACATTTCTTAAGTGCAATAAGTTTAAGGCCATCTCGATATCTCACTTGGCCAGATATCTTTGTTCCATCTCCTATTTATTGTTCTATTTGGTGTTAGGAGAAACCCAATAAATGACGTCAGTAGTTATATTCTACCCATTACCCTGGAATATTCTATTTTAAAACAAATCAAATTTTTGCTCAGCTTCAAAACGAATTGGAACATCTCAACGATCATCAAAGCTTTATATCAGCAACAAAAAAAACAATATTTCAAATATGATCATCTACTGAAATTAGATTCTTTAAAATCTGTTGCTATAGCTTTCGCTACATGAGCATTTGGTATGTTCCCCAAGAATTAATGTTGAATAAAGTAGCAACCCTGAGCAAATTATAAATCAAGCTTTTCTCCCCTCCATCATCATTTGTGATCATCCTGGAAATATTTCATAGCTTATCCTCGATGAAATATTTCACAAAAGATGATAGTTTGGCCCCTTTTTTCAAGGAGGCACATTTTAATGGCAAAAAACCTTTTTATTCGTTTTTTTTTCTTCCAAAAATGACTGCAAGTTTTATAGGAACCAGAATTCCCTTTCGAAGCAAGCGGTCAATGTGTCATTCAGTTTCGATGAATATTTGCCGGTGACTTGCGTCTTTCGTTTTGGGGTTATGTACCCCCATTTGCAGTTCTGCTAGCAAAGTATAAATTGCGTATATAAAACGAACGGCCGGAAGGCGACAATATCTTCCAAGCGATACATTAAGCATTAAATCGAAAAGATGAACGAGAAAGCTCACCCACGAAGCTAGCGAGAAGCAAAACAAAAAAGCAAGTTACGAGCCGGCTTACGAAATCTCGCGACTGGCACAGTTGGTGGGGTTGGTTTTCCCGGCATTATCCACAAACCATAACCGCAAGCGTGACACGCGCGACAAATGCTGCGCTCCGTTTGATTTTGGCTGTGTGGTATCGGTAAAGTTGGCAACCGCTTCCCAGCCCGGTTTCGCTTTCGTTCGTCGCGTTTGTGTAACATTTTGCACCGGGATCCACCGTCGATTACACAGGCACACACTCTTCTGTTCGCTTTTCACTCGTTGCATATTTAGCTTCCTTTCTTTGCTTTCGTTGGATCAATTTTGCAATTGTTATTGTTTCTTTCGCCTGCGTTAGTCTTCCATTCCATTCCGCTTCGGTTTTGACCTTCCCCATCGGTATATTTGCATATTTGTGCATTGCTTTTAAGGCTGAGTCTGTTTCGTCCGTTCCGTCTTTGCGCCTCGTGTATCTATGCTCGTGTCGCTTCAAATACCGAAAACGGGGGAGAAACAAAACAAATAAACATCGTACTGTTTCTCCGTTTATCATTTCTTCATTACAATGAGCATGCACACACACACGTGTAGCCGTAACCATAACCCGACACGGAGTGGAGTGTTTCTTTTGTATCGTCTTGCAGCCTTATAGCCTTTGCCTTATTCGCTTTCGTACATTACAATTCGCCAAATGCTTATACACATTTGAGAGGTTGGGAGTTTATTGTTGCCGTTGTTGTGTTGTGTTTCCTACTCGTTTTTTTTCCTCTTTTTTTTTTGGATGGGCCATTAGTCCACAGCGACCATAATCAGTAATGAGCGTTACCCCGCGCTTCTGGACAGGGTATCTTTCTCCTGGTGCATAACAACAGCAACAAAGCAACGGCACCTTCATTTCCCTTTCAATTCGGCAGGACGGCGACTCCCGGCCTCCCACCACCCCGTAATGATGGCTCGAACAATAACCGAAAGATTGCACAACCGAGAGCGGAGATCCGACAGCAAACTGATAATGATACGGTGCGGAATTATGTAGCATGACGCACCGGCGAACGGACGGCAGCGGGGCACACGATTGCACCGGATGGAATTGGAAAACGCAAACGAGAGCGCATCGTGCCGGAACAGCGCCCGATCGCAATCAACCCGGCCTGGCGCTGGGGCAGGTTGATTGTACGCAAGTTTTTGGACACCTTGGCATTGGTGGATGGTTCGGGGGTTGCAGGATGGTGGCCGACCGACCGATGGGTGGATCGTACCGAGCTGCACGCAGACACCGAACCCGAATGCAACGGTTGTGTCGTTTCGTTTCGTTTCGTACTTCGGTGCAAACTCTAAACTCTGTCATTCCGATTGTTGGTTTATCAACACGTGAGTACGGGAGGCATTCATCATTCAATTATCTTGCGAAACGTTTAATGCGAGCTTGGATCGTTTACGATAATTTGGTAACGTAATATTTGCTCGCCGGGTGAAAGTTGCTATTAAACAACCGCCTTTTTTATTATGACTTTTAGCAAATCAAAGATGTTTGCTTATAAATATAGCAATATATATGCAACTCCACTAATCAGGTATGAAACTGATCACACTTGAGATCGGAGTAGAATAATTCCTGGACCTCAACAGCTCTTCCCAATAGATCCAGGCTAATTAACTGACAAACTCTTTGCCAAAAAATATTCTCCCAGATATTGCAAATATTTATTCTGATCTCGCGGACCACGGAAACATCTGATATTTCGTGTGACTGATGACTTGGAAGGCGTTTAAATATCTATAGACAGGATAGAATTAAGTTTCGGAAGATATCAGGTGAAACCATTAGGCCTTTTTTCAGGTGTAGTCTAAAACTCTGTGACTGGAGTTAAATTATTGTTTTCAACTTTCATCTTACGTATTTCTAGGAAGAATAAAATCTTCACTTTACAAACTTTTGCATAATTGATTCAAACACATTACAGGCTAATCGAAGAATCCATTAAAATTAAGGATCTCGTCATAAATAACTCCAAGATCATTCTGTCATCACGAGAAACATATAATTTTTTGTATCCTGATGACATAGAAGTCTTGTAAATCTGTTCACATTGGATAGAGCTATGCTTCAGCAAACATCCGGGCAAACAAACAAACTCAATATCCGGGAAAAAATAATTTTGCTAGATATTTCATAATTGAACACAACGTCTGTAAGTAATTTATGAGATACTTCCATAAATTTGAAAAATCCTCACTAAAAACCCATAGTAATTTCTGTCATAAATAGAGCTTCAATTTCTTCAAAAAGAAATCCTTTTTGGTGATTTGAACATCTTCCATTAAACTTCATGATCATTGCAGTTCTATTCTTCATGATCGGTCTTTTCCTGAGTTTCTGATCACTAGTTAAATTCGTTTTCTTCTAATATATTATGGATATTAAATCTTTTCTTATATTTTATTCCTATTGAACGAAATTTGCTTCTTCATCCCATCCAAACACACCGATCAGAATCATCATACCTATCATAAAATGGCCGCCGTTCATGTCGACCTTTCCATCGCAAGGAAGATGTAAGTTCCGGCCGTCCTTTCGTGTAACACATCACCTTTACGATGTCTTTTTAATCGACCCATCAATAAAGTTGTATTGCAGATATATAAAATTACACACACAGACGATCGTAAACATTGAAAACATCACTTCCAGCATGTTGCACAGCGAAAGGTGTCAAGATAAAAATGCTAGGAAAGGAAAAACGGAAAAGGGAAAAAACGGAACACACACCGAGGAACACGTGCGCTTAAGTGTTTGGCGCCAACTTAAAGGCCCAACCGTGATTAGATGGCGCCAATTTCGCCTTCGTTTCCGTGCTCCTGCTCGCCGTCCCTTAGACAGCAACCTTGCCGTCAGCGGCCGCACGATCGTCAATTACTGTCACTTTTAGCCGGCTGTCAATTTTTATTACACCATTTCGCCCGCAATTATGCACCTGTGCACCTGTACGATCGCGGAAGTGGAGGAAGTGCAATGAAAAAAAAATACACTCACTCTCACACACACACACACTTCCTGGGCCACCGTGCCCGTGGGGATCGGCATGAAAATGGCCATGAAAGCGCACCACCTGTAATGGTTTGGTTCTGCTAATGTTCGTCAGCAGGCCAGGTTTGAGGTTATGATAGGCGAACGAAAGTGAAACGGCTCGTGATCGAACGGGCGTCGTTTCGATCAACGGCAGTTTATACGGGTACGTCTAGCTCGATCTGTTTTATTTTTCCTTTCCTTCCAATTCCGTCTAGGTTTCGTTATTCAACCTCCAGGGCGCACAAGTCGTTGCGGGAAACCACCAGTCTCCCCGTTAGCTTCTTAATCGATCGATCAACTGCAGACGGGCTCCAAGGTTCGCGCGTGCCCCTTTTGGAAGTGGATAGGCATAAGAAGAAAAAAGCACACACACACACGCACACAAAGAAAGTAATTATATAGAAAAAAACAGACACACTCTTTGGGGCCATACCTACATGGATCGGTCATTGAATGAGTGGACGTCTAGAGGCAAACCATAGCAAAGAAAAGAAAAAAAAACAACATACAAACAGACGCCCATTTTGCCACCGGTCATACTTCAGATTCCCCCCCGTCAGACATTTATCTAATCGATTAATCAGCGCGAAATCTTCCTCTGCTGTGGGTTTTGTTTTGCTTCTCCCCTTATAGTTGGGAGAGAAACAAGTTCCCAACCAGCTGCCGGAAACGGAGCTCCATGTAAGGTTTGGCGTGGAACTTGGAACCGGACGCGAGCATACCGGATATGGGGATGGCGTTTTCCAGGGGACGATATCCCGACGGGTTCAAATGGAGAATCCAGTGAAACGGGTCGTTTCGAAAACCCGAAAGCCCGAATAAGTTAACGAAGGCTGTAGTCTGATGCGTTTCGGAAGATATTGGTAAATAATTAACTGGAACGGTTAAACTAACCGAGCCAGGTGCTTCTCATTAGCCGGTGGCAACGATCCGAACGAGGTAGAGTTTACCTGCAATCTCTCCTACCCTAATGCTGATGAGGGTGATGATGATGTGAAACAAACAGAATAGTTTACATAAATTAGGTTAGGATCGTTGTTGTTTACATTTTTTATGTAAATCATTCAAATCATATTGATTTTTATACAACTTAATGCTACTGGAAAATTATTCCAAACTCGTCGGTTTGTTCAGTTGCTTATTTCAAGTGCAAAAACATAATAAAATACATCCATCTTCCCGATAGTTTCTCAGCAACGCTTTGTCGTTGATCCCTGACGCCTGAAATTATGCAAACGACATATCGTCACTCGTTTAAGATCAACGTGTATCGGATGTTTGATAACTCTGATTAAAAAGGTTCCGGAGTAGTCGTGCGTTTAAGTTCTTAGTCTGCAAACCTTCGCAAGGAACGGTAAATCTATGTACATTGCATACATGTAGGCGTTTACTTAAGAAAATCTATAGATGCCAACTTTAGCCATAATTGGGTTCAGCGTGAGTCGTCCGGTGCCATTTGCATGACATGACCAGCCCACCCAAGATTGGTGAGTTTAATTTGTTGCGACTAATCCATTGTCCTTCCAAATATACGTGATCAAACAATTCTAAGAGCGTTTTTTTCCGGTCCATGTCTTATAGGCCATGTGTGTAGGTATTGGAAGTACCTTAGTTTTCTTTAGTTTTCTTTTATGGTACTAAAATCTTAAGAAGTCTTGAGATCCTGTCACTTCCGGATTATTTGACTTATTTTTACCCTTAATAAAATAGTAATTCCAGGGTACGGAGGAACGGTCAGGTGGAATTTCGCTCCGGTCTTGTAGCGTGTGAAACCTTCGTCACTTTAAGCTTTACCATCGGGACATTCTTATTAAGAATTCCAAACATTAGTTCTCTTTAATATCTATGAATAATTATGAACTACATATTTCAACAATTTTGAGAGATCTCCAGTTCTATTTTTAGAGACTTACGATATCGGCCCTGGAAGCTTGAAATTATCCAAGAATTTAATTTGTAGTTTTTGAGCTTATTAAGATTTCCTAAATTGATGATTACTGGAGAAGACGATTGGAGCTTATGCTAAAACTGGATAGCATAATGTCTATTACCGCAGTTTCCACTATGAACAATTCTTTAGGTGTATTGAGAGTTTTGGGCAATTGAGAAAGGTTTGCAAAGCTACCAAAATATTTTATTTTTTAATTACAAGTTTACTATAATAAAATCGTTCGTTAAACTGCGAGTAAAACGCTAATTTCTATCATGAATGATTTCATCTTGAAAGCTCTTCCCAGACAAAGGATTAATTGTACATTTTGCCGATCGTTTTAGTCCAGCACATCGAATGCTTTTGTTTGTCTTGCACCAGTCCCTCATCACCTCCGGCAACATCTGTTCACAGCTAATGATGCTACATTAGCACGTACAACCGTGTCATCCGCGCCTGTCTTTAGGCCGATGCGCAACGTCGATTCACACGTGGTTACTTCGTGGCTCGAACATGAACATTGTGTTTGGTAAGTGTTCACCGCACTGATCGTCAAGCCTTTTGGACCTTCGTCAGGCCAATCCAGGGGGAGATGGGGGAAGAATTCTTCCTTCAGCGGAAAGCAGTAAACGGGACGTCCGGCATTGTCCAGCCGGTTATGCGATCATGAAGAATGGGGTCAACCGTGACGAACAGGAACCGTGGGGCAATAAAAATAATAAAAGAAAACCCCCCCATACACACAGTTGGAACGATTTTTTTTTTCCTTCTCCCGACCGCTATCAAACGAACGAGAAATAAAAACCAACACACACACACACACACACGAGCGGACGTGCGCGCGAATCGGGTACTTCAACCTGTTGGGAACTTGATGAATATTTCATGAGCGCCAAACCGCCCTCGAACCCCGATCCGAGACACGGGTACTGATGCTGGTCCGATTTTACACGGTTCCCTTCAGCGCAGTTGTCTCTTTGGCTTCTTGCATCGCTTTCTTTGCGTTTCCACCGAGTCGGGGGGAGGCTTTCATTTTCCGGCGGTTAAAGTTTATCGCTTTATTAAGCGGCGATAACGGTTGGTGATTGACCGTGATAGATCAGATCGCGCCAGTGGTCAATGGTTTGGAGCTCGAACCCCACGAACCAAAAAAAAACGAGGAGATAATTGAAAGATTTTGATTCACCGCAAATAAAGATACGGGATGTATTTATTTAAATTTAATACACCGCATTGACTTATTATCAACGGCCACTTTTAAATCGAGTGACAGCTGTCACACCGGACCACGTGTAGGGAAACATTTAGGCGTACGCGCTTGTAAAACATGTCGTCGCGTTGATTATTTAATAGCTTTCGCACCATAATTTATGACCCTCCCGTGAGTTTATTTTCATTGCAGTCACAGCTGATTTACAGCCGCACACGGCGTGAGGCCTGGCCCAGTTTGTACAGATTTATGGTTTGGCGTTATGTTTAGTTGGCAGAATTTACAAACAAACAAAAAAAACCCCGTCGGTGTATACTAATCAGGTTAATATTGGGTTTTGGAGAGGAGTGCGAGAACTAACAAACGACAACATTGAAACAAGCACGCTCATCTTCTCACGGTGATGTGTGTGTGTGGAAGAATTGTTTTTAAAAATTGTGTCCCATTTTGAAGTTTTTGCGTTTATTACCCCACACGGCACACCCGTAAACTGGTTAGCCAACCCAGCTGAGAAGAATGACACCGTTGTGACCTGCATTCTTGCTCGCAAGCTATACTCAGCCACGATGCAGCCAAATGGCATTTGGCCAGTGTGATATTATGATACTTTTATCTCTTTTCCCTTGAAGGAAGATTCCAGCAAACCCATTTATCCTTTAAAATGTTTAATTTATTATTCCCAATACGTCGAACAGCATTAAGATGGCATCCCCATCCATGATGGCATTTTATCAAATTTAATATCTTTAAAAGCCATCGTCTTTTCATCCTTCAGCGCTGGACAAATTAATCATGGGAAAACTAAAGATCCTTACAGCAGGAACAAAAAATAGTTTTGCAAGCCTCAGAGCATCCTAATGGTAATTAGCTTTCGCCCTCGAGTCGTTTGTGTATATTGGACGTGTTTTTAATTTCTGCCAACGGTTCGGTAGCACCCAATTATCATTTCTTAATCAGGAAAGGAAAGCTCATAAATATTCATCGACCGATGCTGCTTAACATACCTTCGGGCGGTATGTTACCGATCGATTTGCCAACAAGGAGTGTTCGCTTCGCTTCCCTTTTGCAAAGGACGTTTTAATGGGAAGAATGTAACACACTTCTGGTCAGCATCCTGCTGCTCAACCACTCATCGGGTTCATGATGCAATCGGCGTAATTTCTGTGACCCTATCCATGTGCCGGAGAAAGAGAGAGAGAAGCATTAAACCCGGACACAGCCGAGAAGCGTCGGTCGGGAAAGCCCCGAAGGTGAACGAGAGCTTGCATTGACTGCAATCGTCACCCAGTCTGGAGGCCACCGCATTGATGACCCACTTCCAACGCACACACCGAACCGAGTGGGAAAAGAGATGATTTCGAAAGAAAGCAAAGAGGGAACGTCCAAGTGGTGCGTCGCAACCGGTACGCATTACGCAACTGCAACAACTGCAATTTGAACAGCACACAAAAAAATAATCATAAAACACCGGTAATTTGTAGCTCATCAAACATGCAACACATTTCACCATGAACCGGATGAGTCATTCGTGTGTCGTTGCTACAAAAGTCCTTAGTGATTAATTGGAAAATTCCTCAGCGTGATTATGGTGACACGATATTTGGTCAAATTTTACAACCATGTGACCATAAAGAGAGGTGTGTTAAAAAACTACCTCTCATAAAACCAGAGACAGTCGGCAATGGTTGGCATCATGCAAAAGGTTGGATGTGTGATTTTCTTTCACTCCAAAAGCGAGGTTTTGTGGCCAATTCTCACGAGGAGAAATTTATAGCATTATAACGCATAACTGCACAATTTTGTTAGATATTTACCAGCAAAAAATGTAAATTGGGAGCTGCGATGCTATAATAGTTTAGTTGAAAACCGAATAGGGTTTATTGAATCAACAACTAACGTTGAATAAGTGATAAAACAGCAAGAAATGATTAAATGGATATTAATTGCATACTTTCAGGCGTCAAATTAATCCCTTATAATGAATCTCCGCTAGCAGACAGCAGAAGAGTAATAAATTCTTATTAATTCTTATGGAAATGATTTATTAAGCAAAGCCTTGGAAAAAATATGTATAGCACTTATAATGCATAACATCCCAAATGTATTAAGATTCAGATAAATCGTAGTGAATTATCAATCAGAATATATGGTTTTGATTTTTTTAGATTCATGAATACTCATGAGGATTCATATATCTCAATCCTTATAATATCCTAATTGAACACATGAGATGATAGCATTACAATTATGGTCATCATTCAGGATTATTAATAATCACCATGCAAATGCATGCATCTTTGCAGAGTTGACTTATGATTCGAATCATTTCTCAGAAGAATGCATGAAGCATTCTGAACAAAAGCTCCATTAAACTTCACATTAGTGAAAATATTAGTTTAAGTGAAAGAAGCTAGTAGATATTCTCGTTTCAATGACTTACTGTGAACAAGTAGAAATTAATGTTTGAATAAGCATTAAAAGAAGTATAATTGCATACTTTCAGGCTTCTGAAAATTCTACAATTTTTTAAAGGACATTTAGCCCCTTAAAAAGATAAAAAAAACTCAACGAGAACTCGGAACCTAAGTTGCTGTAACTGGTGATTTTACATTATCACTTCGAAACGAAACACTCGCTGAATTAGTGTGCCAATTCACGCTAGCGAAACGAACACCCGGATATCCCTCTCAAGCGTCTTCCGTGACGCCGACGCACTGTGCAACTTCCCAACCTTCCAAGATCCGGGCGGCACACACACACACGATCACAACGACGATTGCGTGCAAGCTGGCTCAATCCACGGACTCGAATCTCGAGATTTGATACCTCCGTGCGAGCGGGTTCGATCGAACGTCGAACGCAAACGTGGGGGGGGGGCAAGGGTGTCCGGAAGTGAGACCTTTCCGAGGCGAGATGAGCCAAAGAGTAAAAGTGGCACCGTTTGGCATCATTTTGACAAGGGAATGCATTTTCCTTGTCGGGTTGTTTTGCGGCTGGATGGAGCTAGCGGTGGATGAAGCCTCACATTCACATTTTCCCTTACGATCGCACCAAATGTAATGCTGCAATTGTGCATTGTTTCCGGGCGCACACGAAATGGGCCTCGTGTTGAAACACCCAAGCCCGCGGACGGGAAGTTGGCGAGGCAGCGGTTTTTTGAAAGTGGTTGGTTTTATGAGATCAGCTAATCGTTAGCGATCGAAAGGCAGGATCACTTGATGTTGAGCGATTAATTCCTGTGCGAAGAATTTGGAACTTAATGCACGTTAAAGAGAGGAAATTGCCGTTGCGAACTTGAGTGTCTTTTTGAATGATTCAACAATTAGCAGGAATGAACTTTATCGTGTGACAGTATCCACTTTTTTGTAGCTATTATTGGCATTAATTTTACAAATACGATTTTTATTTTAACATCCAGTTCAATTATTTAGAAGAATTTTAGTTTTTATTAAATCTAATTTATATTTTAATCTCATATAATATATTCATCCCAATTCTTTCAAGATGAGTCTCATATCACAGCAACAAATAAGGTTTATGCTCCACCAAAATAAAATTAAAAAAACAGGAATATTAAGTCCTCTCATGCGCAACTCCGTCTCCGTCGTTTTCGACAGACCGCGATCGTTGTTTTTGTTTTTAAATATGACCACATAAAAATACCGTTATTTTCATTCTCTTAATTCATTTAATGTTAAACCGTAATGGATGGCCCCATATTTAAGCGGTTCAGCTGCGGGCTGAATGTTTCAGATAACTGAATTCAACCCCAGTCCGGTTCCAGGCAAGAACGACAGCCAACTGTGAGGTGAATTGTTGTGCCAAAGCGAAAAAAAAAATGTTTGCCAAACCAAATCACCGAACCTTTCCCACGCTGCGCCGCTTAACTGCACTTACCCACTAGTGGCACATTGATCCGAAAGGTTGATCCCATGTTGATCGCTCCAGATCGCTGGACAGGAGCGTTGTGGCTAAATGCGGATGTACGGGGCGCGAGGTGGTGCGGCTTGATGGGTCTTTTCTTCCTTTTGATTTTTAGCTGGCGGGGTGTGTTTTTTTTCCTTCTTCTGTCGGTACCAATCTCCCTTTGGCTCACTGAAGGCGCATGCCGGAAACGGGCGCACGCCAAAAGCACAAGTACAGAGCCCGACACTCACACACGGATATGGGTGGCAGATTTTTCGTTACTTTGCTTCCCGTTTTTTTTTTTTTTTTGCTACCTTAACGAACCGTTGGCCGAATCGTGGTGCCGGCCGCTCTTACGTAAGGCGCTTGGTTGTTACTGCTTCTTGGCCACGCCATGCACGCACATGCGACACTACACGCACTGTCGGATGGGGTTTTTTTTCTCTCTCTCTTCTACACTTTACGCAATTGAAAATTTATTGCACACCGTGCCTGCCACCGAGCAGTAAAAGACGAATAATAAAACAAACACAAACAGGGTATGCAACGATTACCGGATGCACTCGCCAAAGGACGATAGGTGGGACGGTACGCAGGGTTTTTTTTTCTTAATTCAAGCTTTCCTGTTCCCGTGTGTGCCTTCGAGCCTTTATTATTTCTTCACTGACCGTCGTGTTTTTTTTACTTTCCGATGGGTTTCATACTTTTTTTGTTGTTGCAAAACAAAACGCGCAACACACCATATAATCTTTTTGCCGTTAACAGTTGTCCCAACACCAAGCGGACGGTGTAGGAAATGTAGCTCCACAAGCAAAATTAAATATATCTATATGTACACTTCCGGTTTCGGCACCGGCGGGCGGGGGTGGGCGACGGCGTGAAAGGCGACGGAACAGGTAGGATGACTTTCGTTTTCACCTTCCCGTGGTACACAAAAATGGCGCGATCCCGTGCGTGTAACGTGAGGTATATTGCAAAGATGAGACCTCCGAGATGCACCCAACTAACGCAATTCTAAAGCTCGATTTGACACTTGTCTATTTGGCTCCATCGGTCGAGCTCTTCGGGCACACGATAAGGTACGAATTAAACAACTCACTTTCTGCACAAAAACCGACACACAGCACAACACAACGGTGGCTGATCTGATCTGAACAACACAAACAACGTACACGCGCGCGCGCGGTTTCGAAAGACGTCCGGTGCGCGTCACGTTTCGATCGGGTTTGTGGTGGCACACGCGACGATCGTACGTACGACGGACGATCTTGCAGCGAACCATCGCACTCGCTGCGCACCACTTTTTCTCTACCATTTCTTCGCGGCCCGGTTCGGTGTGTTATGGAGAGGGAAAGCCATATGGACGGTACGTGCAAGGGTTCGTCGCTTTCGATTGCATGCAGATCCCACCTACGATAGAGTGTGGTGCTATATTTGCCGTTGCTCAAGATCACATGTTCGAATCTCAACAATATTTGAGAGAATAAAATTGATAAAGGGAGAGAAAGAAAGAGTGATATATTGAAAGAGATTCACACTCATATAGAGGTGTGTTACTAATAAAATTGCTTGTTTGCTAATAATGTTCTTTAGCAATTAAATTAAAAGCCTTAAAAAAGTTTTTTTTTGTTTACAGATGGTATGACACGTGAAAACTATAATGTGATAGTATTTAAAAAAGTTGATAGATTACTTGCCTTGTAATAGGTTGCTTTTGTGTTGATCCGTTGATTTGTTTATTTTATTACAATTAAAAAACTTTGTTAACAATATCAATTGTCATTGTATTTCTTTTGTCATTGTATTATAAACATAAAATAAGTTTTTGTCATTGAACTTATAAATTACCTATACTGGTATTTTAGAGTAATGAAAATAAACAGCTTCGTTTAAAAATTATCGATACACTTTGTTTTTCTTCGGTAAATAGAAAATAAATCGCTAGGTATTAGAATGAAACAAATTTTCATTTATTTTCCTTTATTTTTCTTGTTCTCCAGAGGGTTATTGCTGTGTGTTGTGCGTATTGCATACATTTTCAGATATATCACATTTCATATGACAACCAGGTGGCGCTAACGTACAAAACACGTTTGGCATATAGATGGCGCTCTGCGAATTTACATGAAATTGAAAAATTAGCATTATCAACAACAACGTATCATACATAATTAAAAAAGGAAAAAGATCACACATACAATATAACAAAGAATGTTTTTTAAAGCTTTAGTGCCAAAATTATAATAAAGATCGTATTATTAATGTTTCGAATGTATTTTGCATCAAACTTCCGATTCAGTCAAATTATCATTTCAGTAGGTTCATAAGAACCTCGCTATCGTTTACGTTTTATTTTGTAACATTACTTTTATGGTCTCGAACGCATTCCATTGATTGTTTCCATCCGATAGATAAGGTCAAAGAAAAGTGCCGAATATCGGAGCTAATGCTTTCACATAAATATGTACACTCTGTTACGACGAAACACTTTTCTTGCATTAAAACCACACCTAGAGTTAAAAGTTTTCACAAATGAGATTTCCACCCATATGCACGATAGGCTGGCAACGTTCGACTCATCCTTGCTCAACATCAATATCCACGATCGACTATTTCGTTTCCATTTTGACTTTTGTAATAGTTTCTTCGCTTTTGTAATTGCTCATGAAGAACACGTCCCATCTAGGTATTCCTTACTTGTGCTTGATAACATCTAACCACGTAGAAAGCTATATATTTACACTAATTGAGTTGACGCATGGATCCATCCGTTGTACTTCTTTTAACCGATCCATGTATTTGGTGCATGCCAGATCTACTTCCGGCTCATTATGGACAGCTTTATCTACCACTTACTCTTTAAATACCAGCTACACCACACTTCATTTTGTCATTCGTTACACCTCTCACGATAGATCTCTTGAATAGGAATATTTGTAAAGTTTAAGTAAAATTAATCACGGTGTGCAAAGGAAACTCCATCGATTTCTTCTGCCTTCTGACAGTTATTTACTGATATGCTAATAGCGTAAATCCGACGATATTCCAACAATCACAACAAAGTAAGACATTGGCGCTCAGATCAGCCGTGGATCGTTACTGTCTAAACCCTTCTCTTTCGCTTGTGCCATCCCTACTATCCCTGCGAGCATATTTGCTATTCTATTCTTACACTTGGCTATTTCATCAAATTAAAAAGATATCTGGCACAGGTACATTTACTCTTTCGTCTTCCTCTCGCATTCTCTCGCTTCACGGTACGGGAATTTCTGCAGAGGAACTCGACACGGTATGAGGTACTCTGCAGAAAGGAAGAAAAAGTCACGCCGATGACTCATTTATCCGCTACCACCAACAACGCCTGCCGGAGTGGCGGAACCACTGCCAGGCAAGATTTCGCCCGTTTCGCTCATCGCTCGGTCTGCCTTGTTGCGAATATCCTTGTGCCGTCGTAGCGTGCGGGCCGCCGGCAGCGCTATTCCCTGTCGACGCAGTATTTCGTAGTCGCGAGTGCCGATTTCATTCTTAATATCGAGTGCCGAATTGATCATTTCCTGCGTCCATCGCTTCGGATTCTCCGGCAGTGTATTGAGAAACTCCACATGGGCCGGTGACAGCTTGGCCATGTCAAACACCGATGCGTCCTTGTCGAAGATCGAATGATGTTCGAACATGCTCATCGACGAATCCTCCCCACCGGCTGTGCTGCCGTTCAGATTGTCCAGCTGCGAAGGATGTAGACCGGCTGCGGCTGCTGCGGCCATTGCCGCTGCGATGGCGGCCGCAGTTAATGCCGGATCTGCACCCTCGGTAGGCGAGGTGTCTCCAGCAATACTGTCGAACAGGGGATGACGCGACGGATCTGCCTGCGTCAGTTGGTTGTACAGTTCCAGTTGTCGCTGTTGTTCCTGCTCTTGTTGCCGTTGTTCCTGCGCCTGCTGCTCTTCGAGTTCTCGGTTCCTCTGTTCTTCCATTTGGTAAGCTGCCTCAATCGACGACTCTTCCAACTTACGGCGCATCCGATCAACGCCACCAGCTTTACGGCCGCTTAGACGTGAAAGATCTTCCAACCCGTTATCTTGCTCGTAGCGTGTCAGCATCGCTAACGTAGGAATGTTGAGGAATTCCTGCTTCCGCAGTGTTTCGTAATTATCACTGCCAAGCTCATTCTTCAGCTCGAGCGATCGTTGCAACTCGTAATCGGAAAATCCCTTCGTGTTCATGGTCAGGATTTGTAGGAAACTTATCTGTGGGAGTGTGAGTGCACTCACATCAAAGTTATCACTTTCAGGATGCTGTTCTGGTTTCAACTGTTCCTTATCAGTATCATTACCGAACGGAAACAGCACACCGGAACCATTGTCAACCTGACCATTACCGGAGTCTCCTCCTCCTCCTCCATTTCCACCTCCTGAGCCATATCGTGGCACCGTTCGCGGTTGATTGGTGGGCGAATCGTCCATTTCGTTGTGCTTACGCTTTCGGCCCATTATGTCAACACCGTCCGGTAAGTGGGCCGCGTGACGGTACTTGCGAAGCGTCTTCACACTGGGCAGTGGCATACCGTCCTTACGACGCAATGATTCGTACTCCCGGCTACCGATGATACGCCGGATGTCGTTGCACGTTCGTAACTCGTACGGAGTCCACTTCTTCCGGAAGCCCACCATCGACTTGAGGAACTCGATTTGTGCCTGGGACAATGTTTGCTGCTGTTGTGGTTGTTGTCCTTGCTGTCCATAATGGTAGCTGCCGTCCACTCCGTTCATATGCATTCCACCAGCTTCCTCATATCGGCTTTCTTCCAACAGCGACGTCGGGTCTTGGTATCCATCCTCATCCTCATCGTCATCATCATCCGCATTATGTTGGTAGTAGTTTATATCGGGTGACGCTACAAAGCATAACAAAACAAAAGGAAAAACATACATTCAATTAATAAATTTCATCTCTGAAAAAGCTTCGTACTTGACAGTGTATGTGGAGTAAACGGTCGACAAAAAGAAAATCGCGTAAGATACTGAATAATCCCCGATCTTCCGGTCATTAAGTTCCGAATTCGCTTTTAGTGCTAACGTGGATATTTAAGGTAAACCTTTCGAAGTGTATATTCTCAATTTTTGGGGGCCCAACTCAATGTGAGACCCAACTTTCATTCCGCATGAGCACTCCAAGAGACTTCCACTGCTGTGGAGAAATTGTTATGTTTTCAGGAGGAGAATTTGCACTCTTCACTAAAAATGTTCAGTAAATGTTGTCCTGACATTTTGGGTTTCCGTTGGCTTAATTAACCCGTAAGCCATTCTACGTTCAGCGGAACGATCTGAACGGGATTTGACACTGATATCGTGTGAAGATCGTCACCGCTTAAACAAAACCGGTCCCATCTGGTCATCCGGAGCCTTCGAAAACAGTGGAACAGTAGGTTGACATTTGTATTGACATTTTTGGAGAGGTTCGCAATAAAAACAAACAAAATTGAGTTTATAAAGTATTAGCAACAATTACTTATGGCAACTATCTGCACGTGGTCATATGCACTTATTTTGCGGAATGGCAAATAGTTTTTTATCAAGTAATTTCCCCCCATTTTCTCAAGAAATAGGAAGAACTAGCAGCGATGATAAATTGCTCACGGGCGCTATAGGCTCCTCGTACGCTCGGGATGATGCCACCCTTCTTGAAAAATACGGCAAACACATAAAACCTATAGTGAACAGTTGAACATTGGTCACATTTAATGTGATTTTTAATTTGTTTTTTTTTTGTTTTGAAAATTTGTTCTAAACCTATCATTATGATCAGTGTGGGTTTAACACGAGGGCCTTTACACGTCAAAGGTGCCAATGTTCTTGATCGTTTTTCACCGAAACCGGTTACACGGTATAATATAAATATTCGCCTTATATCCTCGGCGAACCATTGGGAGGATTTGCATACGAAGCGCGATTGGAGAAGCTGAACATGTGTTGGAGGTTTTTTTTTCGGATCAGTCGAGAAGTGGCCGCTTCGCTACAGAAAGTGCGACCATCTGAGATTTCGTGGCGGGGATCCCAACGCACTGAGAGAAGAAGATCGGCGCGCCTTAGCGTATGCATGTACGGCTCAGGCTCGTTCGACCGATCTGGGGTGACACTCTGTTCGTTTCATTCCTCCTTTCCATCCCTTGTTCTTTTGATTGTTCTTCGTTTTCGTGCTTTAGTCCCGTGGCAAAATCGAACACCAATCAACGTTAAATCGTATCGTATGGCACAAGGCGTTGTCTACGGCCGAGGAACATCGAGGCCCGAAATTTACCAACCAGCATTTGGGAGGGTGCCCCTGGGTTGAATGATTCAAAGCAGCAGAGCGGTGGAGGTTATGGATCGGGAAGCGTCATGTCCCCGACACTCATACACACACACACCATACCGCTTCCCTGCGCACTGTGTCTGACAAGATGGGTGACAGTGGTGTGTTTGTTGCTGCCCCTTTCGGTGCTGTCGATCGCCTAGTGGTGGTCGTCGTCATCGGGGTCGCGTACGGGTTGGTGAGCCGCGCGCGCTGGTATTGGCGGTCGCGCAACGGGGACGGTGGGCCGGGTCGGCCGTGCGAGTGAAGGGCATTTTGACGGGCCGCGGTCATCGCCGGTGGTGATGGTGGTGATGTAATCACGTACAAAACACCATACGGACCGACCGAACGGACGTCGGTGCAAAGTTGGCGAAGCGCGATAAGAAAACCCAGCGACTCGCTCGCGGTCGGCGGTCCCTGCTGCGGCTCGTGTGGCCACCGACGACAACCATTCTCGCCCTCGCTTTGATGCTACCTCATTTGATCGTTTTTTTCTTTTTTGCTTTAATTTTCTACCACCATGCAAGAAACAACCCAGGAAGCAATCAAATGTAAGACAACGCATCCATGTTTCAGGCGAAAGGTGATCTGATGGCTTCAAAATGCCTTCCTTAATCTTCTATAAGATCCCAAAAGTACTGGCACATCGTACAGAGTTTTAAACGGTGCATGGTACAAAACAAGAATTGATTCGCAAATGTAGCCATCGTACCCGTCCGTGATGTCCACTCTCGCGCGCCTTCAACTCTGGAAGACAAATGCCTGGTGCGACTGCCACCGCAAGCAGATAAGCATCATCATTGGGGACGGGAGTTTTATTTGAACCGCAACTTATGATAACATTGCTAAACTTGACGACACCCAGTCACATTCCCCCTTCCAGGCAATTGAGCGCTCACGACGAATTAGCCACCGATAACCGTGCAATGTCTCACCCTAATTTGAGCGTAGCCACCACCAACATTAGCCAACGAGATCTTCGCGGTCCCAAAACGAAAGAGAAACCCCTTGCTCGAGCCTTGACAGTGTTCCGGTTCGAGCGAGCACAACAACGTACCGCGCACTCCTCAACCGATATGTGACCTCCACGCCGTGGGTCACAAAATGAATCCACCAACACCTGAGCAAAGGCTAAGGCAATGGTACCCCTACTCGCTCAAGGTTGTCATGGTTGCCGGGTTTCCACCTAAAAAGGCCACTAAATGGCTTGACATTTTGAGATACCTAAGCCACACATAGCGCACTGAACCGGGCTAAATCTTTCCGTCTTCGTGTGGTGCAATACTTTGGGCCATTCTCCCCCAATCCAGCCACCAACTGAATGATCGTTTCCGGCAAGGTCAGGACCTTTCGGTGAGGCCGGATACGAACGATAATGACCTCGTGCTCCACCAAAACTACCCAAACTGTCTCTCTCTCTTCCCAAATCCATTCCCAACTACAGCCTCTTGTGCCATGCTCCAAGATACTTAAAACCTCAAGATATCCGGTGGCAGGTTCCTTTCTTTCCTCTCCGGAGGGGTTTTTTTTTCTTTCTTTCCAGAGGATGACCATACCGGCCAACCCTGCGCCATGCTGCTAGCGATCGAAAACGGGTTTGTGGACGACGTGGCCGAAACAATCATCTTGTGCCCACAAATGCACAAAAGTGACAGGTCGCACACTAAAAATAGCACCACGTAGACCACACCGTTGCCGGGTTGCAGAATTTGCCACATCCACCGACAAGCCGGCGACCGTGACGTGGGACAGCGGGTGCGTGCACAAGTTTCGTTAGGCTTCGGTTCTGCTTCTTGATGGGCTTATGGTGATTTCATGGTGGTTCATATCAGTACATTTCTTATAGTTGAGCCCTACGGTATGGACGGTCTTTAACACTTTAATCAAGTCCGAAGTTCTGTTCCCAACAGTAATTTTACTTAGTCAGCATTTGAATCGGAATAGTTTGAGCCCTACAAGAAGTGTGAGGATATACCTCAAAGTTAAGTTTTCAGAGAAATAAGCATAATTGATAAACGATGTACTTACAGGATACAAACACACCACAAAAGTGTGATCAAAGTTTGTTACCATCTATAAGTCAGTTAAGATTTCCATAATGAATGATGTACTTCATTCCCAGTTCCAGGATCAAGATCAATACCAGGAAGCATTTGAATATTAAGTCATAAGTCACTGGTGTTGTCCGTATGCTATAATGTATATCTGTTAGTCAACCGAGCACGTTCGCAAATAATATAATGTATGCTTCTGAGCTTTTGAATCTTCAATTTTTAAAAATCTGTTTTGCGTTTGCAAAATGGATCAAAAGTATCGCGACCCATTCCCAATGGCGAAATATGTTGTCCCGAGATGTACACTTCTTCAGCGTAGATAAATTTGAAACTCAATGACCTGTTATAAAATATCTCGATCCTACAGCGACGCACCCCTAAGGTTTGGGAGCGAAAAATTGGACGGTCGCATTTTTTTTATTGTACCACAGAAGAAAAAAAGGTACAAAATACTACCCCAAAAACCAGTCAGGTGCCTGTGTGACCATGATGAACACCACCAATACCGCTGCGAGGCGACAGATCGAAGGTGCCTTCCGTTGCCCCCCGGTATACACACCGGCATGGCACACGGGGGCTGTGGCAAAGGCCAAACCCGACCACTAAAAGCCACCCCCGGTCCACCCGAAACTCGTTCGGCCATCCTCCCCCTCCCCCCCTGTTCGGTTCGGGCCAGGCACGCCGCCATATACCGGATGCGAGTACGCACGGAGAACGCGGCAAAGAATCTGTAGCCCTGTGTTGGCAAGAAGAGGACGAGGCTCGCAACCGATCGACACGAGCGCGTGAGCGAGGCAACCTAAATACGCGGAACGATCTCACGCTCGACGGAAGAACAGAGAGCACAGAAAGGTAGCGAGCGAGCGCGCGACCGGTGTGTGTACAGTGGGATGGGGGAAGACGAGCAGCGAAAAAAAAAATCATACGCAGCAGCTGCGTCAGCATTCAGCGTCAGCGACGCCCCGGACCCCCTCGGACACTCGTGTACAAAGGAACGGGGGGGGTGGGGACGGAACACGGGCAACGGGAGGTAAGGCGGGAGGCAAGGCGGGAGGCGAACGATCGAGTAGCGGCGCGGAAGTGAAGTGAAGCGAACAGTGAGTAGCTTCGTTTGCGGCCACAAACGCAACGGAGCGACATCATCTCACATTTGGGCTGGGCTCGGGGTCGGCTCCTTCCACGTGTTTCGCGTATGTTGCTCAGCCGTACACACGGTCGAAACGTTCTGAAGCGCAACTCAACCGAAAACCGGCCATCGGACAGTAGGGGGAGGAGAGAAGAAAAAAAAAACCGTCACCAAGTTCCTTTCTTCGCACACAACAGGGCAGGCAGGCATTGGGCAACCCATTTGTAATCGTCGCCACCGCCACTAACTGGGACCAGAGCGCTCCAACTGATCAACGTAACACGCGGCGTTGGGACGCCTCGCGCTGCAACGAACGACACACACCACGGACACATGCGAGAGCGAGAAAATGGCCGATGAGCCAAACACGCCGCGCCACCGACAAAGGGAAGGCGAGCGAACAAAAAAAAAGCAAACCTCATATTCCGTTCAGGCCAGCAGTTCCATCGCGGTGATCGTCGATCGAGTAGACAGCACACTCGTACACTCACGAGCGCGCGCGTACACAGTGGCCTCGAGCGCGATCCCCTTTATAAGAGCCCACACCACCATCATGTGGCCGGGCGCGGGATACCGATCAACATGGATGGGCGATGACAAGAAGCGAACGAAAGACGGCTGGCCATACGGCTCCTTCAGAAAGCCAGCTGCCGTGCCGGTTGCGCGTCTGGAGTTCGGGAAGCAGCTGACACGCAGAACAACGCCACCCTGCGAGTAGTCCGATGCGTGTCAGCGGGGACACTAGTGTGTGCGGTGGCCCTGTACACGACGTCATGCATGTATCTCGCGCGCATGTGGCCACCTTCCACGACACACACACACACACAAAGACATGCTACACAAATAAAAGAGAGATCAGGGCCATGGGTGGCCATATGCGGGAGCTTTTTTTCCATTACACGCGGCTTCTACGTAAGCCTCTCGTGAGGTCACTATCTCATCTCGCTGTCCCAGACGGTTAGGTAAGTCTAATAGCATTGTTTAAAAAGGATATGTTTAGTATTATTCTGGAAATATTCCAGGATACATTTACCGCGAGGACAAATTAGATCACAGAACGGTATGTCACGTCATTGTTCCAATTTGTCATTATCCACAACATCGTTCCAGCGGTATCATAAAGTTCGTGAATTCATTTTCAATTCTCATCTGACGCACGTGCACTGTAACTGCAGACTCAAAGTGATACAGCGTGACGACACCGTCTTCAATAATTACCAATGTGACGTTACAGTCATAATTTACAGAGCTGCCACAACACCAATAAACTCGACTGATTATTCACATGTTCATCTCAACTCTAGGCTACCCAATTATCATGGCACACGAAAAGATGTCCCTACACTAACAGGAGTTACTGTCACTTCCTCTCTTTCGATGGAGGATAAACAAAAGGATATTTATAACTACGCAGTGGAAGAAGTTAGAAGACAAGAATTTAACCAACAATTAAAAAATACGTTAGGTACGTCGTTTCGAAGGTTGAACACAATCCTTTTCTCTATCGTTGACTAATCAAAATAAACTAGGCTCATCAGATGTAGCCCATAGAAAAGTTATTAAAAGCTGTTACTCAATTCTACTAAAGATTATGGTATCTGGCTAAACATTTCAAAACTGGATCAAGCATCCAAGAATAAATGTTGTATCGGGACAATATTTAAAATCTTTTTTCTAGATTCTACGAAAGTAGTTTGTAATTTATATGCAAGGTTATCCATTCCATCGTTTATCGCCAAATTTCCGATGATAAAATTGATCCAAAACTATTCGACAACGATAGGAATCAACATTTAGCAGCAGTATCCGATTCGGCTGGAGAACAAATTAATCGAAACCGCAACTATATTCACACACACACGAATATAGTTCCCCTCCACCTCCTCCTGCTCCTTCCCTTTTCTTCCTCAAAAACACACATAGTGGAGTGGGGGGAAGGATAAACAGCGTGATGAGCCGGGTGCATTCAATTAACCCGCACCGTCACATATGCACCAATCATTTCCCCGATGCGCGCATTTAGGCATGAAAGTGCACCCGTGTCAAGATATCGGTCATATAACTATTGTACCTGGCCGGCAAAAACTAGAAACCGGGCAATGCCGGCCCGGAACTGGAGAGAGATTTAAAACAAAAAAAAAAAGAAAACACGATAACCACCCAATGCTCAAGCCCTGGGTAGCTGGCTCATCAATTTGTATCCCATTTGCACACGCACAAACGCGTGCGCACACGCACATAAATGCACAAGCACTCACACCTACACAGGGGATGCACTTCAAATGGGCCATCGGTTGGCAAATACAAATAAGCAATCAAATTTCAAATTCCTCCGTTTTCGCGGGCCATATTTACAGGGGGGTGGGGGGAAATACCCACCCCTCTCCAAATAATGGGAGATGGGGTACATTTTCCTATATACTGCCACACACACACACACAGCTATCAGCGAGGGCATTTACCTGTTCCCTTGGGTCGGTGGGTGCATACCGAGTGGGTGGTTTATGTGACCCCAGAACCTCCAACATCCTTCCTTTGTTGCCAGAGCATCCTACTAGAATATGATTTCTATATACGCTTTTCCCGGCTTTTCCGCTATTCACCATCCGGGATGAGGGATGAATTTCCATACGCTGGTATTGGTGTACGGTGGACAACAATACTGCACATCATCGTCCTTATCTTGTTTCAAATATTATCACCATAATAACTAGCTACCGTCACCACCAACATCATCGGCGATTTGTGAAACATCCCCTAATGAGCCGTTCCTCACTCGTATGCAGGTGTGGAGGTGCATGTAAGCTAATTGACAGTCCGCTTATTACACCATTAACACCACACCAACAAGAGCGCACACGTTGCACAAATACATTAATGTCATTAATGAGCAAAATGTCGCATCCTTGGGCTAACATTTCTATGCACCATGAATCAGAAATGATACACCATCTCAGACTCATAAATTCGGGTAAACAAAAAAACATGTCTCTTTGGATACTTGACATCCAAAAGTCTTCACAAAATAAATAAGAACACCTAGGAAGATATTTTTCGGCACCAGAAACAGCTTCAATAATCACGAATAGTTTAAATATTAGATAGCTGCAGTATCTCTTCCACAATTGATCGTTCAAAACTAACATGACATTAACAATTACTACAGACCTTACGGGTCGAAGAACGAGGATCACCAAGAAGATCCCATTAGTCCTTCTTTCTGCTACAGTTTCCTTTTTTTCCAGCTAGCAATTATCGCTAGCGGTTCTCGATTCTTCCACACACGATCAGTGTCTCAGGGCAGGGCAACACCGCGAAGGCTCTGCTGGGACAGGGATGGTCTGCGATGAGGACGGAGAGACTGTGTGCTGTAACGTATGCTGCTCTCACAGACACAGCACGGTGGAAGTCTCTGCTTCATGGCCATGGCAACAAGAGGTGGTCGTGTTGGGCACAGTTCCTCCAAACTTCCCACACATTCTACACGCATATGTGTGTGTGTTTCACAACCTCCACTCCACTCCCCCAACACACACACACGTACGCAACGCTCCCCATCGCGTTGAGAAACCGTCAGATAGCTTCCTGCCGCGCAACGGGTTGTACGGATACCGACAGATGGCATTGCGGCCACGGTCTCGTGTCCCTCGAGCGAAACGTCGACGACAAGCCCGGCCCGAATGGTGACGGAAAGGGCAGAGAAAGACAGACCAAAGGCAAGAGCGCAATAGCAAGAGCACGCGAAATGCGGCAACGTGGCCATTCGCTTCGAACAAGGGGATTGTGTGCCGTGTGGCCGCGCAGTCACAGATACCATGGCCAAAATGTAACCAACCCACCATACCGACCCAGCTGACATATTTTCTCGCTTGCAATCGATCTCTCCCCAGGTAGGGTTTTAAACATTTCTTTTGAATAAAAAAGAAAACTAGTGAGTTTTAATGTAGCATATTCTAAACGTCTTTGTGAATAATCTTCTAGCCTAGTGTAAACATTTTAATGAACATTCGCTGTAAAGACGCATTCTCCTTCAAAATGATTGGAGTCAGTCAATCAATAAGAAGTCAATAAGTATGCACAAGAATATTCTTAACCAAACGAAGATTCAACAGATGAAAAGCAACGAATCATTTCGTCAACAAAATTTAATGATCTGGAAACATCTAGCAATCATCTGCCTACCTCTGGCGTCGTATTATAATCGCTCCACCACGGCAGGATCAAACCCCGGACTTTGGGTGGTCTGGTGCGCCATTTTTCGACACCGAAGGGAAGCCATACTCGGTACGACAGCCCGGAATGGGATCGCTCCACCGTCCTTATGTTCGTTCTGTCACAGCAGCATACGGCGGTGCCCACCGAAAATCTTAAAGGACCGGATAGGCAAGCACAACCAAGCCACCGTACCGAGACCGCACACGCTCTCACTCTTTGCCGCAGTGTGGCGCTGTGTTGGTGAGTTAATGGCAGCAAACTCACACCCGAAAGCCGTATCCCTATCAGGCCCCTGTTGAGCTGTTACACCATCCGGCAACACCCGCACCAATACCAATACCGCCACAACACAACAAAAAAACCAACGACCCTCTTCTTACCGTTTTCCCGGTTGCTGGCCAGGGCCTGGATCCTGCGCCATACACTCTTCGGCTTGCACAGCAGCAACACACCCGGCGGCCGTCCGGCACCACCCTCCGGAACCGTCACTCGACGACCTTCCGCACAGCATCTTCATCGAAGAAAAAGGTAATCTTCCTTGCCGCTTTCTTTTACCGTGCCGCACGCACCGCGTTCGGTAGCCGTCCCCTTCTTGTACAAAGTTTTCCAACACCCGGCATACCTTCCCCACCCAAAACCATCTCATACCACAAGCGCACACACACACACACACACTGAAACGAACCCAGAAAAGAGGGCATCGAAACCCAAGGGGTCGACATAAGGGAATGGGGTGGGATGGGAGATGCGAGAAAAACGCGTTCCTTCGGTCCACAGCCAAGGGATGAAGTTGGCCAGCCCGTGTGGGAAGAAACAAAAAATGGGATAGAAAACCCCTCCCTCCAGCACAGCCACTGTGTGTTCTCCATCTTCTCCTGCTGCTGTATGTGCGTCGTGACCGTGGAACACCATGGGCTCCGGATCGGGCCCGAAGGTCGACGGTGTCCAACCCAGCGACAACATGATGTTCGTGCGTCCCTCCCAACACCCTGGACGAGCAAGAGGACGAAAACGCACACAGAAAACCAAACGACAAAAAAGGGATCTTGGGTTTCCTGGCCACGGGCAGGATATGACAGGGACGGAAACCGATCGATACTGCCGATGGTCCCGGGATGGTTACAAAATGGCCGTCCCCTGTTTGGAAATGTTTGGCCCATCTACCAACCCCGTCAGACGAAGGCTAAGGAACGGCTACCACAAGCGTATCTTTCCAAGATGCTAACTAGAATATCTCAAGAAGTTCATGTACAAATTATTAACTTTTCTAGCCTCCAACATCAAAACCAGCCTTTTTGTTGTAATAAATTAGAATAGGTAAAGGTTATATCAGTATTGTTTGTTTGATTTATACCCCATGGAGGCAACTCTTTGATTTGGGTTTTTATATCAGTAGAATTGTATCCAATATCGTCTAAAGACCGTCCTGCCCTCCAAAACTTCATACTTCAAACCATCTTCTTTCTTACAACAATGTAGAATGGAAAATGAAAATATCAGTTTTTCTTGTTGGATCTATCACCAGTGTTTTGAGCTCTATGCTGAGGGGGTTTTTTTCACTTGACAGAATTGTATCCAATATCATCTAAAGAACGTCCAAAATGATTACAACGGACGTCTTTCTTGTGAAAAAAATACCGACGCTCCTAGGCTGAGATAATTATCACATTATTTCAAGGATAATTATGCAAAGCCCACAGAATCCTTGTCAAAAATCGGAAAAGTACAAATTCCAGCGCACTTCGTTGGAGATACATCTCCAAATTGTCCGGGGAGATAAATACAGCCGGCCAGCGGAAGCCTGTAACATACACTTGTGTGGAGCGAAACAAGGCAACCGAGGACCTCCTAACGTCCCTGAAGCATCAAAAAGCCCAATATCATGCCCGGCCTTCCCTTCACCGGCAATAGGGCTGTGCTCTACGGGCGTTCCCACTCGCCCCATGATTGCTAGCTTCTTTTTCCTGCTTCACCCAACCACCCCCACCCATTACCCCCCAGCCACCAGAGGTAAAAGGCCACCTTTTTCCACCGCCCACCAGCCACAGAGTTCCTGCGGCCGCTGTCGATGGTATTTTATCGATTTTCCCGGTGCCTTTTCTCCTGGCCCTGTCACCGTGCGTGCACCGACCCCCCCCCCCCCCCCCCCCCTCCCATTTCCCGTGCACGTGGGGCAAACTCCAAGGACCGAAAGCGAGAACAGCACGAGCGGGCGCGGTCGTGGTCCGATTTTATGAAGGGGGACCCAACGAAATCCGGGCAAATTCAACGTGGCGCACCATTTTCGTGGCCTCTACACAGCAAAACCGACCTTTGCCGTTGCACGAGGGTTACTCGTGTTGGTGTGTTGTCCCTGGCAGCGCGAGAAGCACGACGGCGAAGGGATGAAGTAGCACAGCAGCATCAGGCGGCAGGACTAACTTCGATCCACCTTTCCACCGGAAAACGGTGTCCCTCTGTCACGGTACGTTTGCGAAACGACTGTGAGGGGGGGGAGAGATGGGACACACACACACAACTACACCACCCACCAGCTGCCCAGCTGCCAATCGACATCCCAGGGCCAGAATAATCCGGGAGGTGAAAGCGATGGCGCAACCATTACACACAGTTTTCCCCCAAAATCCGGTGGCCAACGTTTGGGGCGCAAAATGGCGCACACAACTGTCGGAAGGATGATGATGGGCGAGTGGGGGCTTTTTTTTATCATTTTGGTTCTACCCTGTGCAATGAAAACTACATATTTCCAGGAAAATCGAATAAAGTGAAAATGTGACCCATTCAACTTCGATGTACTGATGTGCTTGATGGGCCGCCAACGCCGTTTTTTTATCACTAAAATATTTTCAATCCAGATTGAACAAAATTGGGAAGCGTGGAAAAAAATTACTGGCGCTCTGGACTGGAAATGTTATAATAAGCGTACTGAAATGTGTACACAGTGTTAGCTGTTTTCACTCTCCCACACAGCAGAACGCAAAGGAACACTGTGAATGACAGAAAAATAATTAAAATACAAAAACAAACTGCAAACAAAACCAAACTATTCACCACCATTCTACAAAATAGATATTTTCATTAATATAAGCGACGAATTTTGTTTTTTTTTGCTAACTTATATATTTCTCCCACACCTGGCGTTCCATTACAGCAAACCCCCCCGTGGGAAACCCCACATCTCCCACTGTAGTGTGATTTTCGCCCACACACATTTTCATTTAAAAAAGAATGTACATCCCAGCGATCGGAACCAAGGGATTGGGAAGGATATTTCATTGGATAATCGAACGCCGCCTCCTCCCGATGGCCATACCGCTTCTGCCCATCTTGATGTACAAAGCCGATGGCTGTAATTTCAACCCGAATATACATACGCTTTTCATTCCAATATTTCACATGCGCGGCAGCATCGTGAATAATTATATCCCGGGTACTATCGGACGGTTGGCTGACGAACCGCGGCTGTGACGGAATGTGAGCCGGGCTTTGTGGTCCGTCGAACGAATTGCACGGTAAAGGATGTTTCGACCGAAAGCACCCAGCGAAAGTGGATAAAATGTTATCCTAAAATCTCGCTTTTTTTTCCTCCCCCTTGCTAGAAACCTTTTAGTCTAGCATTCGAACGTGAATACGTATCAAAAGCTCCGAGATAAATCAGGACTCTCATTAATTTTCACAGCCCCGAGGGGGAGGGGATGCCCAGCTGGGTTCCAATGAAATGGACATAAAATACATACACAAAACTAATAAAGAACATCAATAGAATAGAATTACTATTGATGCGCTATGGTTATGTACACACATCCACACACATAAAGGGGTACCGGTTTAGTTTGCAAGCCGCAAATTGGGCCCGGTTTTCATTGCGCGGGAAAAAAACCTGGGAACACTAATGGACAAAAGAATCCACCCGTGTAGAGCTCCCAGAGAGGTACAGGGTGAGTGAAAGCATCCTGCCATGCAATACATTTTTTTAGTCGTACTTGAATCTCCATTTCAGATTTTTGATTTCCACTTCCACATAGCAACGTGCTACATTATAGAGTCCCCGTTGAACGGACATTTGCTCGAAAAAAAGAAAATGCCAACGAGCAAAAATCCTTCGAAAAAAAAACAACCAACACATAAACAGCGCCTGTGTCCAGAGGTCCGAGAGTATTGCGGCCTACGCAAAAAACTGCCCGGATCCGGGTCGTCACATTTTTTTACCAGGAACTTAGGCGAAGGGGTAATTATTTAACTGCTTGTGGAAACAGGGAGGGGGGGAATACAGCAGGATTTCCAAACCAGCTCGGAAAACTATTTCTGTGAAAATCAACGCACTACAGTGTCCAGCGTTCGGGTACATAGTTTTTATACGATTTGAAATTTACCTATCGGACAAATCATCACACCAGCAGAATAAAATAATACTGACGAAAGAGATTGAAAAACGATGGAAATGTGTGCGTGTATGTATGTGTGTGCATTGATTCGAATGCAATCGGCTGATACACATAGAATGGAAAAAAATACATAAAAATACGATTTTTCTATATTGCTTTATAATGCTGTATGTTTAAGTTGAGATGAGAAGGTTTTCTCTAAAAATTTTTGAGTGAAAACAACAAAATGTTGAAAATAACATCACATTTCGTAAACAATTCAGATTTGTGCGAATTGGCCACCTTTGGCAAGAATTATGGCCTTCAGAAGGCTCTGCGGTATTTTGGCCCATTCTCGGTGAAGCACTTGGTTGAGCTGATCGACGCTTGGGTATTTTTAGTGGCCAACCTTACTTTCCAAAATACCCCAGGCACAATAGTTCAACGGATTTTGGCGGCCATTGTGCGGTGGAAATGAAGCGAGGAACCTCATGTCGTAACCATTCTTGGGTGGCGCGTGCTGAGTGCGATGGTTGCTGAGTCCTGTTGGAATGTTCAAGTTCTGCCGCCAAAATGTTTGCATGCCCAGGGCTTCAGAGCTCCCTCCAAAATATTTTCGCGATAGTTTTACACATTGGCTTTCTGACCGCATGACCCCACTGTCGATGAATACGAGCGGCCAACACCATCACCATGGCCGTCTTTTCAGTTCTGGTGGCCAACCAAAGTGGCAAATTTTCAATCAATTTTTGGATCTTGAAAGGCTTTAGTTCAAGCTCATTTTTCAATATTTGTCGAATGGCATATTGCGATGTGTTATGCTCATGAGTCATTTTTTGTGAATAGATCAAGTTGTTTTTTGATAGTTTGCAACGATAAAATAACAGAACGAACTGTGGAAATTACAATGTATTCCATTCCATCCCTCAGGAGAATATACGTAGAAAACATATAATCCAGCATCAACTTCCTGCGCAACAGCTGGTGATAAAACTCAATTAAAAAACGAAGTGATTCTTCACGCAAACGACAGCATAAGCAACGAACCCAAAAATGGGAGTAGGAAAACACAATTTTCTCAAAATAAGAGATAATTCCACAATAAGCATAACGAGCCAAAAAAATTAGAAACTTCAATCCTTCATCCACAATGGGAAATTATAGAAAATTGTATAGTGTTTGAGAACATAAATATGTAAGGAAAATAAAGTGAGAGATATTAATTGTTAATTTCATCGCTATGTGCAAAATCTGCTTTCACCTTTTGGCGAGAAACTGATTGCAGGATGCCAAGTACTGGAATGACGAGTTCTTAGATTGTTCTCACCAAGTTTTCTCATACTCAAAGTAAATTGTAACATTTTGTATAATTTATTATGCTACTCATTTCTCGCCCCAGCATTATGGATCTAAATCCATTTGTATACATCGTTTTCAAAATAGAAATTCAAAGTATGCAGCTCACGATCCTTACTTTGTCGACCTCTGGGGTAAACAAACTCTAACCGATAGCCTTTGCTACTTGAGAAAAAAAACATTCATTTGTCTAGGTAATCATCTTGTAAGATGTAGCATTAAACAATGTTAGTATCAAACTTACTTCGATCCAAAAAGCTGATCAACCATTGGACACATCATTAAAACTTCCATCCAACCATTCCGCAACTCTAACTGGTAGCAATTTCAATCTTGTGGACACACACTTTCACACGAAACACACACCTTCACGTTCGCAAAAGTGCCGAAAATTTATACTCAACTGAGAACAGAAATTTTGATTTCCTGGACGAGAGCAAAAACAACAACAACAAAAAAAAACGTATCCCAAAATCAGCACAAAACCCAAGACACGCTGCTCGAGACAACCGAAGAAGCATGGCGTACAGGGTGGCGGCAGCATCACGGCAAAAAGCTCCGTGCAGGGTGGTAGAAAAGCAGTTTCAACCTGACATCGGTACGCTGCGGAAGGCCAAGAAGATGGGCACACAGATGGGCAACCCAAAACTCAGCGCCGATGCTGCTGCTGAACACAGCCATGGCGCACGACACAATCCAAAGGTGACCTGAAAGGAAGCGTACAAAGGGGACCCACGCCAAAGGAACGAAAGAGAGCGGCGGTCTGAAAATGGTTTGAAAGGGCCGCAAGGATGAGTGGGTGTGCATGTGGGTGCGGGGCCGTTGCTCCTTCGTGCGTTCCTTTTTTCACTTCCAGCGGTAACATAATCCTCGCAGCGACGCGAACAAGAGAAAGAGCGATACGCAAGGCGAAAGGTATAGGATGCGAAACCGAGGGACGATGATGAGTCCCTTTTCTCTCGTTATGGCCTCTTCCACCCTCCGGTCCGGTGGCCCCTTCGACCACGAGACGACAGCGTAAAAACCAGCCCACGAAGAGAATCGACCGTTGTGCTAGGAAAAGGGCCCCGATGTACCGTACTTTGGCCGAGGGAGCGTACTCTGAGAGGTGCCGGTTACACGACCGCATCATGTCGACGACCGGGGCCCGCTGCTACGAGGCTACGGATATCCTTCGGTCCGCATGATGTGCAGCAGGAAAAAAAAGGCAGAAGCACACGCAAAGAACGAGACAGAACCGCAAGCGAAGAAATAGGAGTGTGCGAGCAAGAGAAACAAGCACGGGCACCCAGACACGGCACACCGTGGCGCGGATGGCCATGGGCAACGGCACGAACATCGACGTCACATCGGGGCTGTGTCCCTTCGTTGCAAGGCAGAGGCAAGCAAAACGAAACCTCGCTACCAACCTTCGTCGGATGAACTGAAAACTAGTGGACGAGAATTACAGGGAAAAAAAACAACACTCACACAACTTCAGAGATAAAGGGGATTGAGTGGTTTGGGGAGTAGGGAGGGAATCAGCAGAGGGGTGTGTAAAAAGGCTTCGAAGCGTGGGGGATACTCTCATGGCAAGAAACCGTGGGTATGGCCATATTCATTTGATGCCGCAACCACATTCTTTTCCGCTCCACGACTTTTGGACAACGGCTTCGGTAGGGTCCTTCACGAATGCTACAGGAAGAACTGGACCAAGAAAACCTTTGGAAGGTTTGCACAGTGTGGGCATAAAGGAATTCGTCCCAACACCCAGTACCCAGTTACTTTATTTGAGTTGGAAACTGTTAGGAACGATCAGAATAGAGAGCAATCTGCAGGTTCAGATTAATTAATCACTTCTTGGTTTAGAAGCCTCAGAACAACTCGCTAGGATTAGTCGATCTAGAGCTGATATAACCTGAGGAGCTTAAACTAAGTGCAACCAAATTAAGTTCTCTCACTTCATACACCGGTTCATCTTCATCTCAACCAAAAAAGATTGCTCTAAGTTCTAATCCATCAATCTTTAGGCATCTACTTTTGTTGGTCAAAGTAGAAAAAAATAAAAATCTCGTCACAAAAAACACATTTCTTTCTCCAGATCTGCGGACATTAGATGACTCTGTTCCGGACCATCATTTTTCGTAAGAAACACAAAGCTCTCCAGATCTCCCTTTCTCGTTCTGATTTCCCAGCACCTCCTCTGTGTTTGATCCTCAATATTTCCTGAGACCCTTTTTTTGCAAGGTTCAAACGGGAGGGAGAAGTGGGGTTTAACGATCCCTTCTTTCTAAACAGTGCGCCATGGTGAAACAAATTCTTATTCAACTGGACGGAATGCGATGAAAAAGGGCGTAGGGATCGCCTTCCCGTTTCGGGTTTGAGTCCGCCCGGTTAATAGGGGAGCGTAAGGATTGGGTGCCAAGCGGCCGGAAGAGGCGATAGGACCGGGGTGAATTTAATAAAATCGCTCCAGCCCGGCATGGAATGAAATGGAACGTACCGTTGCGTGCTGCCGCCCAGCAAAGTTAGGAAGCGTGCGAGGAGAAAAAGGAGGCACAAAAAAGGTTCAAGCATTGGCAGGATACCATCCTCCCGGCACATGGATTTTTACCTTCGATCGGTCCAAAGCGGACACAAAAAAGTCACACATAAAAAAAGAAGGCCAAACCCACACTGAGAATGGGTTTTCCCGTGCCCGATGTGTCCCACACAACGAGGTTGCTCCTCGCCCCTGCCCGTGCACAAGAAAGAAACCCCTTGACAACGGCAAACGGCTTACCCGCTTGTGCGGCCGAAGCTGAGGCAAAAGTTCTCTTCAAACAATATCGCCCAACTCTCCAACGACACTCCCACCAGCTTGGGGGATCACAACGGTGCGGAGAAGCGGGCGGTATGATGGCCGTGTTACAAGCTGCGCCACACAAACACTCACAGCACGGTCTCGGAACTTCACTGTCGAATGACTTGGCTGCTCGATAACCTCATGACCGGCGTTCGCACGTAGCTTCATGCTTCCAAGGGACCTTCTTTACGTTGCCGTCGGAAATTTGTCCCTTTCGGAGTACGGCAGACGTAGCCGGAAAATGTAGCCATGGAATAGGACACGCGCAGTGCAGCCCCTACACCTCACACACACACACACACACGCTACTGCCAAGCAATGTCCGCAGACCTGTGCATGACGAGGTGAATCGGGGGAGGACACATCTCGAAATAGCTGACATGTACGGGGAGCTCTGGGGATTCAAGAACAAACAGGCGGCAAATTCCCCGTGAGCACCCTTCATCCATCATTGGCCGGCGGCGTGGGGAAGATTCGCGATCCCTTCAGGTCTTTTTCCAGGCATGTGGAAGGCCTTTCAGGTCGATATCTCCTCACCATCAGCTCCGCTCTAATATCCTGCGGGTGGGAATCCAAACAGATACTCGACCACGTCACCCGAGACAATGTCCGCAGCAAAAGGGAACTAAAAGGGGAAGCTCCGCATGGATTCGGGACAGCAGCATAACACGATTGCCTTGTTTTGTAAGCGCACCGTCCTCCAACCGAGCGTGACAGCAAACCCATGATGTTCATCCAAGAACGGGGCCATTCGATTAAATTCCTGTTCCAGAACGATCTCAGCCACCGAGCGCCATGCCCACATGATGGACCAGTCTTCCAAGCGTCGCCTACGGTGTAGCCCTCCACGCGCGCCCAACCCAATCACCCTTTTCCACCAACGCCACCAACGGCATCTTTGCCTTTCCGGGAGTCGTGTTCTGAGAAAATCAATATTTTACACCCAGCCGTTCGTTTGCCAGTCAGTTCTGGCTGCGTGCCCGGCGTTCCCTCGAAACGCCGTTGTGCTTTGTGCCGAGGGAAGCGTACCCACGGCACCAACCCTGCACACACCACTACAGCGAACAGTGCGACATGCGGAACCGCAACCAAGGGTGACTCGAGGTTTGCGCGCATCTCTGCTCTGTTCTAGACTTCATCTTCTCGAGCAATCTCAAGGCGACTTGATACAAAATCCGCAAATGAAATGAAATGGGTAAGAAAGAATAGGAAAAATCCTTGCAAATCATAACTTCTTAAGAATTCCTGAAATTCGCTCCTAAGTTAACAGTCCATTCTAACACGAGCTTGATAAGAGCGATTCTGAGAAGGCAAAAATGTGTCCCAAGCTAAATACACTTCCCAAACATAAGTTAACATTTGCATAATTCGTCCAGCTAGCAACAGTTGGCCAAAGGTCAAAATATCACCCAAAACCTTCCCCGTTCAATGGTGAACAAGGGTATCTAACAAAGGAGAACCTTTCACTAGCAACTTACCGGTAAAGCTGACGGGATCCTGCTCTGTCTTGATATCCTGCAGCTGCACATCCGGTGCATGATGACGCTGCTGATGGGAGTTGTACGACGGATGTCGTCTCTGTTCGTTCCGATTGTGATCAACCGTCCGTCCCGTAGCGCCACCATCATTGGCCTTCGTTTGCTTCTTCTTCCCTGCCGTATGCTCCAACCGTCGCTGTAGCATACCGTCCGCACGTACCGCCACTGCATCTTCCTCACCTTCTTCGTCCTCCTCTTCTTCCTCTTCCGGCACCTCATCCACCTCTATCGGGGCGGTCACTTTCACGGCGGCGCCAGCATTCGCCAGGGCAGCGGCAGCAGCGGCCGGTCCACCACCAGACTTACGCAGCGACTCCAGATAGCGGGTGATGGTACGCAAGCTCGGTAGCAGCAGCTCACCGTCCTTGATCAACGACTTGTACGCCTGGATGCCCATGGCTGTCTTAATTTTCATCGCTGCCACTATCATCGGTTCGCGCCATTTCCGGTTACGGTCCTCGTCCGCGGTACCGACGGTCAGCGGATGTGGCGACGCATTGCCCACAATGCCACCGGACGGTGCCGTACCACCACCACCACCCGTCATATTGCCCAACCGTACCGACATGCGTTTCAGTTTGCGCTTGGTCGCGTGCAGTTCCTTGCGCGTTACGTCGTATTTCGAGCGTACCTCGGCTAGCTGCCGCTGACAGCTCTGCAGATCCGCCGTCAGACGGGCTGAATCCGGTCGTTCCAGTATCGGTGCCACGATAGAAACCTTCCCCACCGAACGCGATACCTCCGTATCAACCCGGGGCAGTGGTGGCGGTGGCGGAGGCGGTGGAAGTAACAACGATTCCGTACGACTGCCTTCCTCGCTGCCGTTCTGCTGCTCAGCCTCCTTCGATGTGACTTTCTCATGGGCAGCAACGACGTTCTCGCCGAGAGATGACTGGACAGACGGAGTGGATGGTCGAGCTTCCTCTTCCCGGTTTAACGATTCTGCCGAAATTGGTTGCACTTCCGGACCAGATATTCCTGCCTCGTCGTCTGTTTCGGTAGCCCCAACAGACCGTGGAGATTGTGACGTTATCCGCATCCCGTCCATCGCGGCCTCATCCGTTTCAGTCTTCTCTTGTGCCTCCTCTCGCTTCATCGACCGTTGTTCCAGCACCGGTTCCAATTTCACCTTTTTCGCCAAACTGGCACCCTCACTATCACTGTTGCTGGTGCTACTGCTACCAACGCTGTTGCTTGTGTTGCTACGGCCTTCTGCGCTAGTACTGTTTCCGTTACTATTGCTACTGGTACTACTGCTGCTACTGCTTCTACTGCGCCTACTATGGTCGGACTGCGAGCGTTTTCTGCTTTCGCCCTTCAGCTCAACGGCTGCGCCTGCTACCTTTGGTTCACTGTTTGCCACACACTTAGCATCCATGGCAGCGTCACCCGCACTACCATCACCATGCTCAACAGCCGGTTGCATCTCCATGTCTACCGGTGGCGTAGGTTCCTTTGTTTCCACCTCCTCGCCCGCCTCAATTTCTTGCTTCGGATCGACCAATTCCTCTGGCGTTGCTTCAGGAATTGGCTTTACACTTTTCTCCGGCGATGATGGGTCCGGGTCATTTTTCGGTGTAGTTTCATGCTCAGTTATTTCTGTTTCTTGTTTGGGTGTTACCTCCGCTTCACTTTTCTCATCACCCGCTGACTCACGTGTTGGTGAGCAGGACGATCTGTCTTGTCCCTTGTCGGTGGTGTCTTCTACCGTATCCGCCGGTGAAGCTGCCGGTTGCACACGCGGAGAATCGCTTCCACCTGCGCGCTTCGGCTCTTCCGGTTCTGACAGCGGTGTCTGCTTTGATTCTGCCATCGTGCGTATGTGTTTGGTGGTAATGTGTCGTACGGCAGTGTTGTGTAGTAGCCACCGCGTATTTGTTTCTTCAACTAAATTCCTTCACTTGGCACACCGTACACGCACCTTGTGAATACTTCGTACGCGAAATGTGAGGAGGTTTCACTTTCACTTGCTTCTTCGCGCTTATAAACTCCACAACCGAACCGAAACCAGCCGTCTGAATGTTCTCGACGTCCTCCACCCGGTTGGTGGTGTACGCTTTTCTTGCTGGAGGATGCTGGAACTGGAGTTGTTGTTGCTGTTGTTCGGTCTGACCGTCGTTTTTCGTTTTGCTTTTGTCCACCTTCTTCAGGTCGACGGGACGGCTATCCCTGGGACATACGCTCCACTAGCGGCGATGGGGCTCGACGATAAATAATTCGTCCGCCATTGCTCGCACCGTCACGATGGCACCCCAGTAGTCGGGCGGGGTGGTATGGCCGTACGATTGATGGAACGTTGCGGCACTGGTTGGCGAGGAGCGACGTCACCGCGTTGTCCCGTGTCGACCCGTTTTTTTTTTTTCTTTCTTTGCTACTTTACCCCGTGAGCGAGATAAACGCGCGGGCACCAGCGTGTCGCGACGCACACAGGCTTAGCGCGGCCGGCAAATGGACGACGGTACACTGGCGGCCAGTGGCAAGCGGCAAAAGGGTGTTGGACGCGACCGACACGATACGACGACCACAGGGCCCGAAAACCGACCACGACCACGACAGCGACGACCGATGACGCCGATGGCCTCGACGCGCGAGCGGTACACCGACGTGCACGGTGCACGGCGGGGAACGGAAACCGAAGGCCACGCGGTGCACTCTGCCCACCCCCCCTGTTCCTACCCGGCTGTGAACGGTTATGTGTACGTCCGTTCCCCTCCGGTTTACGCGTTGGCTTTACCTCGCTATCGCTTACTCATTCACTCTCGTTCAGATGGGATTTCTCACGCCAAGCACCCTGGGTGCCGCAAGCTCGCAGCACATCTGAACCGGCTGCGGTGACGGCCTTTCCGCAGTGTATGGGTGTGTATGTGTGTGTGTCAGTGCGTGGAGGGACCCCTCTACCGTCGCTGTACCGCGAGACACACACACCTTGTCCAAACGTGGCCACAAGCACGGAACGGAATTACGCCGCGACGGATCCAAGTAGCGAGTTAAAAAAAATAGGGAGAAACTAACACCCGGGCAAGAAGCAAAAGAAGCTCGTCAAACCACCAACTCTTGGCCACCGTCACCATGAAAACGAACACAGCGTAAGGTTGATCTGTCTCCCTGCACGGGCGAGCTTTAAGAATAGGGAACCACTTTCGGGTTACTTGTCATACGATTTTCTTATCACTCGGTTTGGAAAATGCACCACATTTGCGTCACGCCACAACTGGCGGATTGGCCTTTATTATCACTTCTTGGTGCTCTTGTTTCAGGACACTTTCACTCACATACATACGCACACTCGAGGTTCCGCGAGCACAGGGGGTTAAACGATTTTTCCCACTATGCACCTTCACACATCACATAAAATCACGAAATCAGTAATATCATCCTCTGCACGTGGTTCCGCGAACGTTCTGTTGTCTCTTTCCGTTCCGAAAATGTAGCGTTTTCTTGGAGTTTTGCTTGATTGCACACACTACTGCTGCTAGCCCATTTTCCTGTCGAAACAATGTACCGGCATTTTCTTGATCGAAGAGGTGACACTTTTTCTATGATTGTAAGCTACACCAACATGCACACACCATCAATTTTCCCAATCCGCTCACGCAATTATAATGCCCGGAATGCGGAGCACTCTGCTACGTCCTCACGCTTCGAGATCCTTTTGTAAACAACATTGTTATTGACTACAACTTCAGATTCATACCCAATATTAGGGTACTGGTACACGAGCTGCAACAAGAAACGAGCGTGTCAGATTAGTTATGTGTACAAAATTAAAAATTACGATTTAATTCGTTTTACTAGAGAAAACTTGGACGATTGCACATGAAAACGTAATTGATCATTATATTTCTATATTACACTTTTCGGGGCCATCAAAATGTACAAACACAGGTAAAAATCACGATTTATTATTACCTTAAACTCATGAAAACTATCGCTGTGTTTGCTTGCAGTGTACTGCGGCATTTATAAAGGTATCGCACGTTGTCAAACCTCGGGCTAAACGTCAACTTTCGGGAATCATCGCCTAGACATGTCATCTGCGGTTAAATTACCCTCCGGTGGAAATACTTTCAACATTACGAAGTTGTTTAACACAATTTTAAATCTACCAGCTGCAAATAATAATTAAAAGGGTTTAATTTACAATAGCTTCAGGTCTTTAAAAAAATCCTTCACGATGGAAGAAATTAATAAGTGGAACATGTTTGCAGTGAGTGCACACTGAGTTTTGAAAATGATGCTAGTTGTAGCATCGACATATTTATTAAATTATCAGTTTATCCTAGCGACCGCTAATAAGCCGCCATACGTTACTTGTAAGTACGGAAAAATCTTATTTCATATTGCCTTTAGTCTTCTTTATCCTTCTAATCTCATCTTACGTGCTTGGGTATCGTGGGTTGAAAAACAAATCCAGAAACATCTGTTGGTACACATGTCCAGGCAATGTCGACTTTTGTTGATCTATGCTGCAGCTAATCAACAATCTGAATTAGATAAATCCGCCTGATCGAGAACGTCTCGCATGTTTCGTACGATATTCTCGTAAAACGCCAAACTCCTTTTTAGCTTGTTAATTTTCTTCAGAAAGTGTTCTTTCGGCATCTGCACGTACTCTTCGCCTTTGAAGATGAATTCACTGATTTTATCATCCTTCTCCACCGCCAAATCGTCACTGCTTTTGGATGTCAAAGTATCATCATTCTGTTCAATAATTTCGATTGCATTTGTCGACGATGAAACTGGCGATTTCAGTGTTGCTCTGAACACTTCTTTCGGCTGATTATCTACAGTACTTTCCTTCTCAACGACTGGCGTTAGTCTCAGGGTTTGTTGCTGTGCATCGTTGCTTATTTGAACCGGTACGAGACGCACACTGTTGCCGTCCAGCTGTACTCTTTGAATATTCGCTTCCTTGTTGAGAGTTTTCGGGGACCCAGTTGTGTTCAATAGCTTAATCTTCATTCCCGCCATTTTTTCAGCGACTTGTTTACGCTTGCGGGAATAAACGAGCTGGGACTTGGAGGGTTCCCTGTTCAATTCAAACTGATTGTTGATGGTATCAACGTTGGCAACCGAAATAGTTGAAGAGCGTTCGTCTAGAGTTATGTTGTCGCTTGCGTCTTGATCGTCTGTCGAGTCCTTATCATCATGGAAACCTGAAAAACATCTCACACATATTTTTACAATCGATTAAACGCAATCCAAACGTTTACCTACCCTCAGGCAGATCCTCCGAATCAATCAATTCTTCGGTGATCTCTTCCACTATTTCCAACACATCGGTTTTCCCCATCTCCTCACTGGGTTCATTGAACGGGATGGGAACAGCATTTGCCAGCAGCAACGTTCGTCTCTGGCTGCGACAAATGTAAATGCTGGGAAAGTGCCGATCGCAAAGAAACCGAAACATTCGGTTGTCCGCTAAACTTTGTGGGACGCCTGCCGCCTTCATCCATGTTTCGCACCGATCTCGTTGTTTGGGGAATGAGAAAAACGTAACCGCTGGATTGGTGAAAGAGTTATTGCCACACTCGAAGTAGGAACAGCACTTTTTATTCACATTCATCCGATAACTATTCATTTTATAGGCGCTGATGGCCGATGGCGTCTCTACCAGACCAATTGGTTGTTTATTTTATTGTGATGCGTTAATTTTGTAAACAGTCGAGTGCGTAGCGCAGGCTCGTACATGGGTACAGTAAAATGACATTTGTGCTCGCGCAACTGACGTTTGGAAAATGTTGAAAATCACACGCTAACCAAATTTGAAAAAAAAGTCGTCGAGTCGATTATGTGTTCAAGATTCGTCGTTTGAACAGAGAGTCCTGTTGGTAGACAACTGCCCATTTATGTAAAATATCATCAAAACTATTTGAACAAAACCCCATCTGGATGATTCATGTTGCTCTCAATTGTCAACGATGCGTGTGAAAAAAATCCCTATGTTCCAGCCTCGTCCCTACGCACTTTGCGTTTGAATGTCTCGTTAAATTATGATGCACAACATCACATAAACGCAGCAATACTCGTCCGACAGACACGCGCACATGCCACTCGGAGCAGCGTTGTGATCAACCGATCGTCGCAGTGCCAAAGTCGTGTGAAGATAATCATTACCGGGAGCGCGAGTGAGCGAGATTCAACCGGTGTAGTGATACGTTCTTCCCTGCTGTCTCTATTACTTCCGCCAAACGCAGCGCTGCTATAGAACATTCAGGCAATGAAACCGTTGGCGTATGCGTGCCATTGTAGCAAACCCAAAAGTGTCGGTCGTCACTGCGGTCACTGATTGGTGATAACGAATTCAGTGAAAAAAAGTGTTTTGCTGTAACCGCGTACCATACACACACACGTACGCGGTCTAGGGTGTGAAGAGTGTGAAGGGGAGGCAAGTGTTATCTTCTTTGTATGCAAAATTCCAACTTTGTGCAAGCGTACGTGGGATTACCGGGAACTGTCCGTGCTTGGGACTGCATTCCCAGCGAATGGTGTTTTCGTGGTCAAGGCAAATGTTGCTGGATGCCTTTTGCTTTTATGTGTATGCGCGTGTGTGTTGAGTGGTTAGGATAAGCGTGATTTATTAGCTACAATTAAGCACCATCTTCACACAATTGTACTGCTCGGTCGCAGCTTCCGACGCAGCATACACACACACACACGGGCACGCATAGAAACAGAACGGAGGAAATTGTGTTCCTGTGCGGCGCCACACGATGAGTCTCGAAACGATGAGCGATCTGAGAAAAAAGTACAAAAACTGGAGATCGTACGTAAAGGTAAGGAAAACGAAACGGCAGCACAAGAAGTTAAAATCATTCCTCCCCGGCGATTGCTTCACTGCACATTGTATGCACCCGGCAGGGCGGTCAACGATCCGCAACTCCGTGGGGCACATCACATCACCGTCAGAGGCAGAGGCCCCCCAGCCAGTCAACGAACCACGGCTTCGTGATGTTATGAAATGTTTGTGGATTTTTTTTTTCTAATTTAGACCATTTGGTAAGCGTGTTGCAACCCGGACACAACTGCGCCTGGTGATCGACTTCGAACGATCGAACGCACAAACACACATACCGACAAAATCGCAACCCTTCTGGCATTTACGACACGAATTTACCCATTGGTGCTTTTTTTTTGCATCTAAAAACTCCCCTTTCCCCGATGGGATAGTGACGCGTGATGGCAGATGAATCACATGTTTGCTGTTTTTATTTTGTTATTGCGTGATCTTACACGATTCTCTCACTTCCTTCTCCCAAATAAATGGCCTCAAAATTAGGCAACTGGGTTAATTCTATTCGCTAATCGAACGATCTACCACGCATTGGTGGTTTTGTGACCGACCGAAGCAGCTGGCGATTGCCACAACCAGACTAAAGATCGCCCCCTCTTCCTCAGTTAGCGAAGATCGACGAATTTTCCATGCGATTTTTCTTCGCATTTGATGTACCTTTTTGGGTAGGTTTTTCTTTTCCATCGAATGCATACGATGCGATCGCAAGGTCACGGGATGGTAATTGCATTACAGCAACGAAAGTTAGTCTGGCGCGTTGTTTGCGCGGAAAGCTGTACAGGTAGCTCGATGATGCGTGTGCGATGATAGTAGCGGTTCGTTGGTGTTATCGCGTATTGCTGAAGCGGCTACGCATTAATTACCCGCCTGTAACGTTGCTTCCATCAATCAACGTTAACAATTCGCACAATCAACAATCGGTCTAGCAGTAGGCGCATGCTTTTATGTGTATTATCACTTGGTAAAAAAACAGCGATAGACTAATGGCAATGTTTCATTTGATTATTTTATTGTACAAATTAGCGCGCCCCGCCCAAGAGAGCCAGCTTTGTCATGGGACAGATAGCAAATAATTAAAATTAGTCGTTCTAATTATTTTTATTCAAACAAACGAATCATACAATTACCGCATACACACGTACAACAATCGTTTCCAAGGCACTTATCGTTCTATCGTCGCGAACGTGCCTTTGTTTTCATTTGTGCGTGTTTTAATCCAATTCGTCCGCACCGTTTAGAGGGGCGCTTTCGTTACTTCAAGTAAGCTTTCAAACTTGCCCTTCGCTCAACACAGCTCGGGTCAGCTGTCAAATTCTCAAGCAAAAAAAAAAGCTTGAAATCGGGTGAAAGCAAGTGCGCTCTGCTATTGGTATTTTTCTTTCGCATATTGAAAAGAAATTCGTGCTAAAGTTGCTTCCGCTCGGAGGAAAATGGCATCGCAGCACACGTAGAAGATCTCGTTCGGTGCTGAGTGTAACAAAACGTACGTTTAAAGCTGCATGTCGCGTCGTGGTTGCGATTAAGAATCATGTACGATAGTCGTGGCAGATAGACAGATGTCCATAGGTGGTTGTAACTGGCTGTAGGGCAACGGCAGTGTGATACACGGAAGGCTACTTAGAAGAGGAAAAACTTAATCGTAACACCATTCTCGAAATAGAACGGGGTGGAGGGATTGATTGTTTGGTGATGTGCTTCTAATTCGTTTTCCCTTATCTGTTGTGCGCGTACACACCGTGCGTGCGTGGGTATTGTGTGTTTGTGTGTACCGCGCGGACAGTTTGTAAAGCTAGTTTCAGACGCCGGAATGGAAGATGAAACCATGTTTGGCGAGAAGCAATCGATACGGGACTCGGCCCGCTCGCTCAAGAAGTACGGCAGCATATCCGGCGGAAGTCGCAGCCCGGCCGCACTGCATCCCACCGACGCACTGATACGGCACGACGTCGAGCGGACCGACACGCTGCAGGGTCTTGCCTTGAAGTACGGATGTAGCGTAAGTAACGTTTCATGACACCCATGAATAGAATGCATCAACCGATTTACCTAGCCCCCCCCATTTTGCGTTGCTTCCAGATGGAACAAATTAGGCGAGTCAATAGGTTACTGCCAACGGATACCATTTTCCTGCGGCCGTTTCTGATGGTTCCCGTAACGAAGGATTCGCCCCACTATCCCAAGGATCCCGAAGCAATCATACGTCCAAATGCGCTAGCAGGCCGGATGACATCCGGCAGTGGTGCTGCTAGTGGTAGCGGTAACAGCATTATTAGCAACAACAACAACAGCATCAGTTCCGACGGCAACGGGTACTCGCTGAGCGAGGAATCCCCCCTCGTTTCGCCGGAGGAGGAAAGTCGCAAGAATCTGGAAGAGTTTCTCGGCAAAATCGACAGCTCGATCGCATCGACCCGCAAGTGTATCGCGGAGGTGCAGCGGAACAGTGACTTCGTATCGAGCAGCCAGAGCGACGACAACCTGTTCTTTTCGTCCTCCTCGGGCGGTGGTGTTAGCGGGAGCGGTAGCAGTGGGTACTATTCCAAACCGCGTGCCTATTCGAATGCCTCTTCATCGTCCTCGATCTCGTCTTACCAGCAGTATCACTATCATGTGCCGAGCGGTGGCAACAGTTCGCAACACGCGTCCGCTGGTGGTAGCGGCACTAATCATCACAAGCGCCAAAGCTCGTCCGGCAGTGCGGCATCCGATACGAACCAGCTGATCGTGATGACGCAAGGGAAACGGGTGCAAAGTTCGCTACAAAAACTGGAACGTCAGCAAGACGAACTGTTCGAATTGTAGCACCAGCCGTGGTTGGAAAAGGCGGACTTCACCGGCAGAGCACGGACAGCCGGTGGGAATTCATTCGTGAGCTTTGCGATGGATGACGACGATCACAACGACGAGAGCTGTCCGAATGGTTTGGAAACGCAAGCTCTAATGGTGGTTCCTGCGGGATACGGAGGCCCCTTAGCATCGCGCTATCATCATCATCCTCATAACTACATTACGCGGTATGTACGCCATCGACAAACGTTCCACGTACAGCTACAAACATTTGGCGCTAGTTTGAAGGGCAAGCTTGGCAGTATTGTTGGCGTACTGTTTAATCGTACGCGACGCACCGGGAACATTATGTTGGCATCCCCCATCCAAACAATCGAAGGCACCAGCCTTTAATCGTTACCGATGGACTGATGTGCCTCTTTACACGCTCTTGTTGTTAGGCATTTGAACGAATCACCTCTGTTCCATGTCTGAAGATCCATATTGTGCTAATTTCATATCCCGTCCTCATTTATTCACGATCTTCTTCGATGGGTTAAGCATATATTTATCCAAACTAGCTTTATTTTGTCACCCTATTTCGGACGGTGCTTTTGAATGGGTTAATCGAAAGCCGAGAATCGTGCTTGTTGTATTATTTTTGACCCGTACCTCCGCGTGCTCGTACAAAGTGGTTGGGTAAATTCCACTGCACGAGATAAGTGCGGTATCAAACAGTATATTTTTGATGTTTGAGGACTACCGGTCCTTCCCCCGTCTTAACCGTAAAGCACACACATACACATCGCAGTGCGGTAGTGTGCATTCCGCATTCGGAAACAAAGATTGATCCGTTGGAATCAAAGCAAGGGCAAGCGTAAAATGTAGGTGCAAATGAGTGCTGATTCGAATAGCAATTAAACAACACAAGGAGAAGGAAACAATCCGACCGAAAGGTGCTATTATATCTAGATTAGTAGAACATATACACGGAATCTGCATCATTTAATCAGCTTCAGCGCACACATTTACCCCATCCCAACCATCTTGCGCGTATGCGTGGGCAGAACGGCGGTAAAAAGCGTCCAGAAGATATGAACGCTTTACAGATAAGCCCCTTCTTGAACCGAGGGCGGCGCCCGTTCCACATCCACAAACGACATTAAATAGGTCGTCATTGTCTGCGAAGAAAGTGTGATACGTTCTTAAGTATCTCGCATTCATTCTTACCAACCTCGTTCCTTCCTCCATTAGGAACGTTGGTTGTACTGTGGATGTTTTGTGACGCAGTGCTAGCAACAACAAAAAGAACACCCCCATATACGCCATTCAAGCGACAATCGTTTCAACAATCGTAGAAGCATCATGCATACGACAACCTGCGTCAGTTAGCGACAAACCGCAGAAATGCGCGGCTTCAATGCACGTTTCTATTTTCATCCGTTTGCTTTCGGGGCGGATGATCGTACGGCTTGGGTGGATGGAGAGTGTTAATTGCATCCACAATCTGGCACCTGGTTCTGGTGGAACTTCACCCACCCAACAGTTGAGTTCACTCTTCGTATCTCACAATGCGAAATATTGTGGACACGGTTAGCTTCCTACAGTTGCAGTTTAACAAAATAGTCAAATCGCACGCACTTAGGTATTTTTAAATCAAATTATGTTTTTTTTGTAGGGGAAAATAAACCCCTTTATGTCACTCATTGAAGGACTCATCATAGTGAAATGTCATTATCGCGATCATTTATCATACTACATATCGTCGTGAAATGTTTTATCAAAAGTAGTAGAAACAAACACTAAAAGCACCGCATAGGAATGTCGGCTCTAATAAAGAAAAGGAATTGAACTGCAAAGACAGAGCGAACAAACTAGCTAACCAAACGAATCAAATAATAATATCAATCGTTTTCCAGTTACATTTGCTTTACAAAACGTTCACAACTAATAGCAACGATTTTGTAGGACGTTTTAGGTAATTTACGTAGTGTAAATTATTTATATTGCATACATTCACACAATCGCAACCCCCGGAATGCGGAACCAAAGTAATGTATCGACTAAAATGTTTTGCGCGCGTCTGATTTTATTATGCAAATTTGTTGCAAAAGCTTAACTAGCGTGAAATGAATTAATGAACTAATTAATGATGAAAACAGTACGGACTGGTGTTTTTGGGGTTTCCCGATAAACGATTAACTCTGCGTTCCAATTGTTTCATCCACCGTTGTTAGCGTCACCAACGTTTAATATTTAATTGTTACAAAAAATGAAAAAACGCTGAAAGTGTATACAGATTTTTTGGAATCATTTCATAAATGTTATTATAAATCGCGTGTTATGGAGAAAAAACAGCTGCTGTACAAATCATTAATATTTTATGCCATTTTGCATACAAAACATTACATTGAGACGAACAAATGTGTCTGAATGCATAAAACAGCACATAACATGAAAGCAGAACGCGATATTAGCTTAAGTTACATTCAAAATTGTGATATCATTTATCTACGTTTTACGAAAGTTTGCTGTGTGTAAGTAATCTCCTTTCATTCATTAACATTAACCTCTAGTTTTGGCTTATTTCATTTTCCACGTATGGAATTTTGCCGTACATCACCTCGTTTAAGCAGTTTGAACTGAACCGGATAGCCTGTTCTGTATCTCTCGTACTATTACAACCAAAACGCCTGTACAATGAGCTATAAAAAATGTGTATAAAACGTAAAACCCCCCTACCACAATATATATCGCGGTCAGCACAGTTCCGGGATGATTCGGTGGATTGATCCTACATCCAATACTCCAATACCACAGCATCATCACCAAAATCTCGCTCGTGTAAATAAGAACCGTACTGGATACAGAGTAGAATCGGTAATGGACGACTTAAGAAAGTCTTGTTTCGGGATAAAATCTCGGAACTAATTATCCTGTTATGGATGGGTCATGGTATTCCGATATCCAACGACAACGATTGTAGAGTCTACAGCTAAGGGCAAGTTTCGAGTGACAACCCAATAGAGATTACACATTTGATGAGCAATCGTACCGAGCGACTGATGGTGTTGAGATACCAAAAAATAGCAAAAGCTTAAAATGCGAAAAGCCACTAATCAATATGCTCTTACACGACTGAAAGTTTCAATTAATGTTTTAACATTTTTAAACGTTCGACACCAACTTTCTTTTCGACCTTCATACACTTCGTGGGCTATTAGCTTCAATATTATCGAAACTTTCATTCGTGTAAACTCATTTACCCGCAAAACTCCCGTGTTGAAAAAGAAACAAGTGTGCGCGAACAAAAACGAGCCTTAGCCGTGTAAATGTGTGTATGATAATGGTATAAGTAAGAATCTTAAACGCAAACAGAAAGATGAATGTAAAGGATATCGCGTAAACGAATGTTGCGTGGTTGTGTATATATGGTGAACAATAGCGAACAACTCCACTGGCTGTAAAGTAATTTGGCAAGGGAAATAGCTGCGTTGCAAACACACATTCCCCATCGAATGGGGGCAGATGCGTGTTTGCCGTGAAGGGAATACGAAAAAATCATATACAAATGAAATATTATGTCGATAAAGATGGACACAAACATGAGATGCAGTGAGAAACCACTAAATTAAACGGAAATAAAATATATCTATATCATGTTTAACCAATCACAACACAACACTATACCAACGGTGTACCGTTTAAGGAGGTGATGATCACCTGTTTTGTGGGGGGAAGCATTAGCTTCCCCGTTTTATTATCCTTCATTAAAGTTCATTACTATAAGTTTCGGTTGCAATCATGCTGCGAAGAGGACACTTGTGGTGGATCGGAATAAAAGTTGGGTGGAGAAAAAAAACGTACATTCTACAGCTTCACGGTGATTATTCATGTCCACGCGGGTAGGTCGTCACGTAGCGCTAAATTTCCGTCATGTACAGCCGTTCGATTTTTTGCTCGTTTTGCAGTATATTGCTCCGTGTTGTGTCGATCATATCACGGTACTCTTTGATGTTGATTTCAATCTGCTGCAACTGTTGCTTCAGTGGTTCGATCGCGTTCTCCGTTGCACTGGAAATGATCACAGTTAAGTTATTAACCATTTTGAAAATACGACACATGCAATACTGTACCTTCTCTCTTTGTTTAACTCTACCATCGATTGGGTGTAGATCTGTTGCCAGCTTGCTAACTCCCGCTCCATAGAATCGATATCTTCCTGGATGAAATCCATCAACTTCCCAAGCGGATTGACGGAGCGGGTCAGCTTCTGTATCGATTCGCGTAACGATTCCATCTGTTTCGCCGACGATTGCCTCTGTCCCGCGGTCCATTCCTGTATTGAATGGGAAACCATGCTGTTAGGGAAGATACATCCACGAAAAAGAAACGTTCTCGTACCATATCCGCCTTCCGTAGCATCTCACTGTCGGTACCAGTGTGTGTGGAAAATTCTTTCTGTGTTTCCAATATTTGCTGCACGAGATGGCCCTGCTGTTCTTCCTGCTCGCCAGACTGTAGCTGCTGTGCCGCCTCTTCAGTGGTCCCGCTTGGTTCCGCCACTCTGCCATACACGATATCATCGGTGACGGTGGTAGGGTCCTCGATCACGATCAGATTCTCGCCATCATCGTCCAACAGTTCGCTATTGAACACTTCCATCTTTACGTTGATTTCCCCAAGCTTCTGCGTTTCGTTCGGTTGCAGTATGACCTCGACGTTTTTCTCCTTCCGACGCGGTGCTCCCGGTCTTGCCGACGGTGGTCGAACACTGGGCGGTCTTAGGCTCGTCCGTGGTCTCATAACCGTCTCAACCGACTGCTGACGATTCATCGGAGGCTTTGCGGATGGTTTCGATTCAGCTGGTGCAACCGTTATCGAAACGTCCGGCGTTCGATTCGCTGCAACATCCGTCGATGGAGCTTCATCCTGACTCGGTCCTTCAAGACCCATTGCTCCACCACTGTCCTGCCTGCTGAGCGAACTATGCAACCCATTGAATTGGTTCATCTCCGAGAGTGCATTGTTTTCGCTGGCCGTTAAACTATTTTGCTTTTTCAACGAAGATCGTCGGCTGCTGCTGTTACTGCCGGGCTGCTTACGCTTCTCGTGCTCCTCATCGGCTGATGGTACAGCAGCATCTTCACCGTTTGCATCAGCAACAGTTACAGGTTCTCCAAACTCTTTCAACGAATCTCTTCGTTTGCGGCTATCGTGCGGTGTTGTTCCGTTTGTCACCGTTTCCGTACCATTTGTTACCGGTTCCGGGCGAACCGGTGCTACCTTTTCCGACGCGACCGTTGGCTGTTGCTCTTCCGGTATGGAGGATATACGCTTAAGTAATTTCTCTTTCCCTTTGCTAGGTTTATCGGGTTTCTTTCTACTCGAGTCGTTGGAGACTTTGGTACCATTTGGTTTCGATTTTCCCTTTTCCGTTCTCCTTTCCTGCTGAACGGATGATGAAACATTCTTCGCATTATCCTTTTCCTTGCTCAATTTGTTGTTTTTATCCTTTCGCTTATCCACGACGGTTGTTTCCTTCTCTTTGGGCTTTTCTTTGGACTTTTCTTGCTTGGACTTTTTGTCTTCGTGTGGCTCAACTTTGGTAGAACCATTTGTTTCTGGCACGGCACCATTCGTCGTGCCATTCGTGGTCCCATTTACCTTCGCACTGTCACCTAAGTATTGCTGCACTATGTCGGTTGTGGTGAGCTTTTCCTCCAGCGTGCTTGCAAGCGCCTGCAACAATTCGTTTGTACGTTCCGGTTCCAAGCCGGCCACGATTTTCGAAGGACGTACTTTTAGTTCACGGCCAGTTGTCAGTTCTGTGGAAAGGAAAGAACAGTGTGAAATGAAAAAAAAACGGGATTGAAGTATGTACTTTTTTGGTTAAGTATTCCGTAAACGTAAGTAGACATAACCTATCTTTTGGACTTTAGCCAGCTACGACAATTTGGACTGGGCTCAACGCCTGATCATTCGTTCATTGCGCAATATATCGAATTATCAAGGACCTCAGGACACGTTGTCTCAGATTGTCACTGGACGTCCCAAATTTATATCGCTTCTATTCTTATGAACGCCCACAAAGGACCTGAAGAACTAGATAGTATAATTATAGAAATTAATCGCTACTTTTTATACAAAAATACATAATTACAGCTTTCAAAGAGTAGGAATGGATCTTTAAAAGATAAAGTAAAAACCGAGGATCACAAATACACATTATACGTTACGATGATTCAGCAAAAGGACGCATAGACGAATGAGAACGGAAATCAATAATCATCCACGACTGACCACTGGACGGCGGGTCATCTGGTTTGAGGTCTGACAAGGTCATCGAAATGGAAAGCCCCCCCATACTAGAAGGTTTCGCGTTTGATATGCATACCAGAAATCAGGAAGGGTAGTCCCTAACGATTTTGTGTCTGTTGCCCAGTCCCCGCCAACAGTGTGTCTCTATGTCAACAGGCTCCCTCAAGGATTGATGCCAAATAAACAACCATTAACTACTTACTAACAACGTCAATGAGCTTCTGTAGAAACGCCATTTTCGAGTCCCGATCCTTTATATTGTCCGAGTTTAGTTCATCCGCCGTATACAAACCCTCCAGTATGCCATGCTCCCGGATTATCTGCATTGGAAACGAAACAGAATACCACGCACCACAAATTCCGTCGCATTAGTCAAACTGGCCACAAACCGGCGATATCGATCGGGAGCCCATCGGGGAACAGTTAACGTACCGCGTGAACGATGTCATGAAGAAAACGGAACGGTGGCTTACGCAGCAGTTTATCGGTCAGTGCTGGACGTTTGACAAACTTTCCGAGCGAAGCTTGCGTTTTCTTCAAAACGGTCACATCCAGCTCAGATGCCATTTTTTCACTATCGTTTGACACAGGTAATCAATGTATGGTTTGGAGTAGGCACACACATTGCTCAAACTTGGGATTAATTACAGAAACCCCCCTTTCGAAGTTGTTCGATGATTCGGTGGAATACGACTGACCCACTTTCGGTGACAAGGAATAAGTTGGACAACGTAGCTGCTGGTAAGAGGACAACACACAACTATAGAACAACAAAGCGTTAAGTGAAGGAACCAACGTGTTTGGGCGATGAAAGTGTTATTCTCGGTGTTGTAGACCAATCGTCACCATGGAAACCGCTGACGTACGTTGATGTTTTCGAACTGCGCTGCAGGACGCAGCCGAACGAGCGAAGGACAATGAAACGAACGCAGCCTATGGAGCATCGAGACATCCGGATAGGGAAAAAATTACGCCGTATTGAAATTACATCGAGAGTGTTGTATTTGGGTCGACTTAAACTAGGAATGATTTATAAAATAGTTGTGTCCATCCACTGGGACAAACATTCTTAGGGTTGGGTCCACACAACGGAACCAATTTTTCGATTTATCTCCGATAATATTATTGACGCTACTTCTTGCTTATCGAACGGCAGTCTGGAAAGAAAAAAGGGAAAGAGTGAGTATTTCCGTTGGTCTCACCGAATGCTTATGTTGTTTTACTTTGCGGCTAAATCACCACCACCGTCAATCTCTTCCTTCTTCGCTCGGCGGTTTGCATGTCGATTAGCACGGGCCGCTTGCGTATCCTTGGCTGTGATCAATTGCGTTTGTTTAGCATCCTTCCCCTTGAAAAGTGACGATTTTGATGATTTCTGTAAAAATAGATTACGAGCGTGAATAGTGGTTTTTGAAAATCTCCCAATCAATGGAGTTGCAGCACGTTTTCGTGTTCCTACCTTCGTTTTCTTTTTCTTTTTTTCGTACTGTAGGGAATCGTAGTAGTTGGGCTTTTCGCGACGGACCCGACTCGTCCGCCGACGCTGAACCTGGCCGGAACCTTTGCGACCATCGCTGGAACTGGCGGATGCTGCTTGGGCCGCTTTGCGTTTGCCCGTTTTCGTGCGCGCAGGCGGTTCGTACACGGCCGCACTGGACTGCCGCATGCTGAAAACGTGTCCACAGGAACATTTCTTCGACGCAATCGCCACCTGCACCTCACACTCTGGACAATGTTTGGTAATCATTCGAGTTTTTACCATGTTCCAGTGGCCACCCCGAAAAGAAATTATGCTTTCTCCATCCGATCGAATGGACGTGTGACAGCGAAATGGTAAATATAAACAAACAACATAGTCGATGCGGAATACTCCGCGGTTAGATAAGGGGATCGACTACTGAACTTCTTTGTGCTGTATGATTTTGAGAATTTCGTTTCTTTCCTTTCCAGGCGTTTGTACAGATATTTTAAGGTGATAGGTTTCTTGAGCAAATTGTAAGCAATTTTGATAAGTTAATGCATTTTTTCGTAATTGCTCATTTAGCACAAAAATGCAAGGCAGACAAACAATGCATTCCGGTGACATTCCGCAATTTGTCAACGATTTTTCTCCAATCTAGAATCAGCTGATCTTGCTGCAACGCTCTGTTTACAAACAATTTCCTTCGCAAGAGAATGGGCGAACCTAACCGGTATTACTTGTTTTTGTTAATGTTGAGCGGTTTTTTAGTGTTAAAACATGTAACCTGTGATTGTGGATGCAATAAGCTAAAAAGAAATGCGGAAGGACAAGACCTGCCGAAGGAGCAAGTCATATTTCCGTCGGATACACCATCTTCTCGCAAAGATGTTGACGAACCGGAAAGCTTGCTGGACTTGGTCGAACATTCCAAGCTTTTCGAAGCAATGAGTCTCATTCCAGGAGGAGAGTATGTTATCGGAACTAATGAGCCAATTTTTGTCAACGATCGCGAATCACCTGCGCGCTCGGTAACGATCCGTGACTATTACCTCGAGCAGTATGAAGTGTCCAATGCACAGTTCCAAGAGTTTGTTGAGCAAACCGGCTACACTACGGAGGCGGAAACGTTTGGCGACAGTTTTGTATTTCAGCAACTGCTCACAGACGAGGTGCGCAAACAGTACGAAGACTACCGTGTGGCGGCTGCTCCATGGTGGTATAAAATACGAGGCGCTTCCTGGAAGCACCCAGAGGGTGATAATACGCGCGACATAAGCGATCGGCTTGATCATCCAGTAGTACACATCTCTTGGAACGACGCTGTAGCGTACTGTAGCTGGAAAGGTAAGCGGCTCCCAACGGAAGCGGAATGGGAAGCGGCTTGTCGTGGTGGACGGAAACAGAAACTTTTCCCATGGGGCAACAAGCTAATGCCGAAGGACCAGCACATGATGAACATTTGGCAGGGCAAGTTTCCGGAGGATAATTTGGTTGAGGATGGTTGCGAAACTACCTGTCCGGTGTCCGCTTTCCGGCAGAATCCGTTTGATCTGTACAACATTGTGGGCAATGTCTGGGAGTGGACGGCGGATCTGTGGGATCCGAAAGAAGCGACCGCTCAGCGAAAGCCGGGCAGTGATCCACCGAATCGAGTGAAGAAAGGAGGATCTTACCTTTGTCACGAATCTTATTGCTATCGCTACCGGTGTGCGGCAAGATCGCAGAACACAGAAGACAGTTCAGCAGGAAATCTTGGCTTCCGTTGTGCGGCTGATGTAAACTGAAACAATTTTTGGTAACAAACATGTATTAGCTTGTGATAATCTCAATGACCACATAAAAGTTACTGCCAGAAGAATAAATTAACAATATTGCACACGCAGTTTCTGAACATTTTAAGCAAATAAAAGTAAAAATTAAGAAGCCAACCTAAAAAAAACCGTGTAGTAATGATGTTTTGTTTATTATTTACCTTAAATTAATATCTTTAGACCGTTGGGTATTTAAATCAAAGCAAGAAAATCCGATGAAATTGCATTTGAATGTTTGGGGATGATTTCGTTCCATCGCATCTTTTGAACTCCAGCTCAACTCAAACCTGTAATAGTATAAACCCCACTTATAGAGCAATTTTATTCAAAGGCACTTCACAACAAAATTGGAATTAATACCAGGAAGCTCGACATTATTTTACTTATTAATCTACTTCTTCATTGCTGAAAAAGTCAAGTGAGCAAAATTTTCAATTTTATCCAACAATTTCGTTGGCATTGCAACTGCATTCGTTCAAATGTTTCCGTCTTGACGTTTTCGTTCAAAGTTGGACGAGTTTGACATTTTCGTTAAAAAAATCCCAAAGCGAAGAAAAAGCAAAACGAAGAGAGTGAAAAAATGGATGTTAAACATAAAAACGAACAGAAGCAAGAGTAATAGTTAGGATTTAGTGCGTTTTGAATGATTAAAAAGGTAAATATCTACCGAAACGGTGATGCCGGTGCTTAAGTGCAATCGGAAAGAATGTTAATATGGCCGGTCGGTGAGCAAATGCAGCAAAACGCCAGCAGGTTTTCTTGCTCCGTGTAGTGTGGTGTTCTGGTACGGTTGTGCGTGAGGGGAGGGGGTGGGCAGAGAGGGGGAGCGGGAAGCGAAAAAAGGGAACGGGCCCCATACCCCGTCTTTGCTAAGTGCGTACCGTGTATAGAATGGGTTTTCCACCTTTTTCCATCCGGATGGGGTACCGTGCCCGATGAAAAAGTGGACAAGTGCTCACGGTGGCAACATTGTGTGGCTTTCGCTAACTGCGCTGTGGTGTGGTGCGCCAGGGAAAGGTTCCGCCGGGGAATCAGCGTAGTCCATGTTACCTGGCAGCCTGCCTACGTGTGTATGTATGTGTATGTGTGCATTGGTGTGCTGTAAAACCCTTCTGGCCAGTCAACGCCAACCCATGTGAAAGGGAATCGTTAGGTCGGGGTTGGAAAAATTTCCCAGTCATATAATCATTAGCGGCCCCTCCTGGTAGTGCCCCGTTTTTTTTTTTTTTTTTGCTAGTGCTCGTTCGATAGTGTGCACATGACCGCGGAGTGTTCTAGTGCAAATCCAGCGAAAAGAGAGCGAAACAAAATCGTGTGATGATATCATCCAGTGACGACGGGTTCGAAGCAGTAGAAAGAATAGTGTCGGATTGTATATTAGTAAAAGCAAAAAATGTTGAAGAAAAAAAAAGCCCCGGCCTACTAGCAGAAGAAAGAAGCGAACCACTTTGTTGCGCCTGGTGCTTTGATGGCACATTCGCACACACGCACCAAGCCAAACGCATGTGTACCGTACACCATTGAGCCATTCGAATGTACACGCACTTCTACGCACGCATCGCAACACCGATGGATGGCGTGATCGGCCGAATGGAGAATGGCTATGTGGACAAGACAACGGCACATTCGTCACACAACCGGAACATGACAAAACGTTTCGAACCTTTAGTTGATGGGAAAGAGAGAAGAAAATTAGCAGATTTCGAAAAATAATGTTTTTCTTTAAAAAAAAACAACCATTCAATAATGCTCATATAAAACATTAAAAGCCAACAGTACGAACCAAGTACAGGTACCGTGGATACACCCATACAAAACGGACGACCTCCGCTCTCGAACAGAATGGGTGCGCGGGTGTGCCCTTTACCGTAGGCAAACCTGTTTTGCAGCAGCTGATTGGCATTGGCTGGAATTTCCCGAAACCCTGGCGGCTAAACTTTCTAAATATCCAGCGCTCTGGCGGGTTAAATGCTATAGCGAAGTTAATTCGCGGTTTGCACCAAAGCCGCGGCAACTAGGAAAGATCAGTATCGAACACAAACACACACACAGACAAACACATGTGTGTTAACGATATAAAGTTGAACAGCATAGCCTACTGTGAATAGGGTAATATTTTTCTGCCCATACCGTGGGACAGTGAATGCGTGTTTTTGAATTTGTTCTACTGCTAAACATAGCTGCACCGATGTGTTCAGAAGATAAGCTCCATTTTATGCAGAAATTGCAGAAATAGGTAATTGCAAAGGGTAGCGATTAGGCACGTACTGCTGATTGGCGCATTCCAAACGCATTGATCATTGTGCGTACATTTGAGTATGCAATAGCGATCACAACCGGAATCTAATCGTGCGAAAAGAGCGAGAAGGAAAACACACAAAAAACTACATATTGTTCTGATGTAAAACACCCAAGATGCGTGACACATTCGCGGCTTTGTAAATTTTACATTCATTAAACGCTAGATCTCGCCCCCCCTGCTCATGTGTTCCCGTTTCAACGTATCGCTCTTTCTTTCTCGCGCACGTTGTAATCGCATGTATGGCTCTCGTGAAAATTCGCGCTAAAAACAAAAACACACTATTTTTGCGTGCTCCCTTTGCTCACCACGCTCCGCGACAAAGCGCATTCTCTTTCGCCTTTTGCGATAAACATTAAAACCACACACACAAATAAGGGTGGTGGTGCATCGTGGTATGCAGCAGGAGACTGATGCACTTTCGCGGAAGCAACGCATACATGGCCGGCAAGTGCACTGTTCGTGTGTGCGTGTTTTTCTTTTCTCCCTCTCTCGCAACGTTAATGCAATCTCTCACAACAAATTGCCAACGCCTGCTGTCTGTCGATGAGAGTCGGTGTCGATCAGCAGGCACAGCTGTGCAACTGCAGTTTCAGTGCATCTCTCGCAGTGTGCAGGCACAGGGCACGGGGAGTGATTTTGTTTTTGGTTTTACTTCTAAATGATTTGCGCAATCTTCTCCTTCGCTTCTGTGATCAACTGTCCGTCCACGTAAATTTTGTTGTTGCATTCGGATGCGTGCGGGTCTTTTCCGTTTCTCGCAGCCCATCCAGCCTGTCGCCGTATTTGCGTAGGGGGACGGTGTGATCTTCTGTAAGTGAATCCGAAATAGTTACCGATTGGTACTTTTTTCCCTGGCAGCGAGCCTGTACCGTTTTCAACCATCAGTTCCAAAGTCCAGACAGCTCACATAACCTTTCACCATTCACCATCTTTCACCATTCGCTCAACGCGACGGGCTCAACACTTTACCGTGGCGGTGTCTATCTTTTGTCCCCGATTCTAATGCGATGTGTGTGGGGGGGGGCAAGATGATGAGTGTTCTAAATCAAAGATCGGGTACCATTGTGTGTGAGGTGTGGGAAAGAAAATCTGTCCCAATCCCCCCTACTATCGGGTCGTGCAATCAGCAAGACCCAACGCGTTCGGTTGTGTGCGTGTTTTTTTTTGTTTTCCACTTGACCAGTTTCATTCGCCTCCTTAGTGGGCTCCGATAAAAGTGGTAAGCTCTGACGGTAAAGGGGTCCTGGGACCAGCTTCTGAACCACACATACGCAAACGAGTAGTGTCCATACGCGCGAGAAACGAGAGTGCCTTCGCTTCATCGAATGTGAAACAAAGTGTGATATAATCATTTGCAACTGCAGTTCGCGTGTCGCGTTTGTTCGTTTGCGCGAACCTAGTGGTGTGTGCGTTTCCTTTCTGCATGTTCGAACGATTGCAACTGCAACTGCAACTTCAAACACACACACACACATGTGCACGCGCGCTCAGAACAGCCACACGGTACGGTTCGTGCGTGAAACAGTGGCAGCGGAAGGAAACGACGCAAAGAATCGCGTTGGTGTGTGGTAACCGCAACCATGTGTTTGTGTGTCTCCGCCGTGTGAGAAGCGAAGGGTTTGTCCCGATTACACGGGATGACAACCCGATGGTGATGGTGAAACGGTCGTGATGGTGGTGAAAAATCGACGAAAGTAAAAAGTAAACAGTTCGACCGTGAGTGTGACGATGCGGTGGCCAAACTAACCACAGATTGCGTATCCTTTACCGTGCTAAAGATCGCAACATTCTTCTTTAACGTCACACCGTGAAGGTGTGTCGTTCTCGACCCTAACCACCCTAACGAATGAGGAGTGTTTCATGCGGAAAGCGTGTCAAAAAGTCATCAGTCGTGGTTTAATCGCTGGTTACATGTGATAGGAGAGGAAAATTACCAGCACCAGCAGCACACAATCGATTGATCGATCCGGTCGGCGTGAAAAGGAATGCCCGCTGGTTTGCTCCCTCCGGCACTGTGGGGGGGAGGTGTAGTGATCGCACGTGTAAACGGCAACTGGTGTAATGACCAGCTCGGCACAGATAGAACGGCACAAACGCAGACCAGTTGGTGGTGGTGATTGATTCTCGTACATTTCACGCGACACTCATATGTGTGCCGATTGTACGCCATCTCGTTCGATTTAATTGACCGACAAAAACTGTCGATGAAAGACGTACGGTACCACTGGTGCGAAACGTCATTTACATGACATATCGTTGGACACAATCCTCCTTTTATACCATACCTATATTAACTAGAGTGTACGTACATGTGAGGCTCGTTTCACGAACATGGAACAGGTTTAATGTTTGATATAAACAATCAAATATTCTATTTTTGATATTCGTTTAGACTCATTTCCTTCAAGACTAATCCCGTTACGCTAAAATGTCTTGCAAACACGATAAAGCATCGAAGGTGTATCATAAATCGATTAAGATAACCATTTGTACTATCACAAAAGCACCGATAGCAACGGAACAGATCATTTGAAAAAAACAATGCAGGTATCTTCCTAATGAGCCTTAAAAGCCTAATGGTTTTTGGCAAGATCCAAGGTGCATTATATTTATCGTCGAACTGGTTTTCCTTCGTGCGAGGAAACATTTGATTATCTGGCTCAGTATTCAGTGATATTGTCTTACCTTTCTTGAACAAAGCATTATGTGAACAAGTTTTGAAGTAGATCATACAAAAAATAGCCTTGAAAAAGACGTAACTCTTACATCAATATTGAAGTTTATGATCCTAATTTTGTAACCCATAAACTACAGTAAAAGATCCTCCAAAAGATTAATATGACGTGGTAAGTAGGAATCACTTGGCAAGATATTAATGAGGAACTTAATCATGATAAAGTTCCCGATAACGACGAAAAGGGCTTCGTATTAAGTTTTTGTATTTAAATGCACGCAGAATCTAATGACAACGGCTTGATTAGTGGTGGATTTCCGGAGAAATAACACCCCAGATCTCTCACTACCGTTCTAAAGTTCATCTGCTTCTTAATTTTGGCTTAACGAAGTGTTTGGTCATCCCGATCATATAATAATTTACTAGACTTATAGTCTGAGGGCTGACTACGGCGGAACGATTCCTGAAAGAATTCGATTCGCGGACCTACCGTATGAAGCACGGCGCCGACCTCTACTTTACACGTTGACGATCTCAAGGACCCCAAATAACTAGGGCCTTCAAGGGATTTGATCCGAGTTAAGCCTACTAAAGTGGTAGCCAGCAAACAATACAAATGATAGCAACAATAGTCCACTAGACAGACAGACAAAATGGCGATCAATAAAGTAGCCATTGAAAACAATGCCTATAACTACATTCGCCTCCGATTATACTCCTGTCTTTACATTCAATTGGTATGCATTTTTAATTGAATTTGGTTATTGAAAGTGAAAATCCGCCTCGTCCGCGACCAGAACTGGAAGCGATTGGAGTAAACGAAAGCATAAAAACACGGCACAACATTCTATCAGGCGAAAGCAGAAATTTCCGTGCGTGAATATTGCTGCGTGTGAGCAAGAGAAGAACGCATCGCAGCACTCCCATGTGCCACATGCACCCGGGAGTGCCAGCCAAACGAGTGAAAGAGCGCAATAGAAAACAAAAACAAAAATCCTCATCCCGCACGTCCTGTATCCTTTTTCTGCTGTCATCCTGGCTTCATTCAACAAATAACGCCTGCTCAGTTCGGTTTACGTTCTGTAGTACGTTGCTACGCGTTAGTTTCTACGCACCCACCCCTTCCTACTTTATTGGACCAGCAGTGAGGGTGTGCGTGCGTATGAATGTGTTTTTTGCGCACGCAAGGTGTTTGGCCCCTTCGTTAGGGGTGGCGTGCACTTGCGTTCGTTCGCAGTAGAACGCCAGCCGATTTCGGGTGGGTTTGTTTTTGTTTGCAATACGAACCATGCTTCGGGAGGCAGAAATGCTGCATTATAGGGTGTTTTTTTTGCGTTTTTACGCCGTGCCGATTTTGGAAGCACGTGTACGGAGAAATGTTGTGCCCTGCAGTGAAGTGCAAGTGCATGTGAGCTGCTGTATGCACTTATAGGAAAAATGTAACGGATTCTACGCAGTTATTAAGTGTGGCGGGACAAGTTAACAAGTTCAATTTCTATGGCGTTTAATATTATGTCCGCAGCTGAATAATGCCCGAATGGATTTTTTTATTTTTGCGGACAAAGACGTTCTATTTTGACGCTTCCAAAACACCACAAATCAAGTTGGGTCAAGTCAAAATGCAAAAGACATCATTTGCGGGAAGTTTTACTGCTTTTTATTTAAAAATGATCTAAAAGATCATCGAGTCATTTACGGGATGGTGATTTATATGCCTTGAAAGACGGTAGCTTCGACCTTGAAGACTGTCATTGTGAAGGAAGGCCAAAAAAGTTCGAAATGTTTTCATTAAACACCTACAAAATGCAAGTAGGGCTGGCTTCTATTCTAGAAGTGACTTGGCAATCTACTCCCAAACGACTGCATTCTTTAGGAATGATCGAAAAATAAGAAACACGTTTCCCCCATGAGCCCAAAATTTGCCTGAAATGGGACGAATGTCGACAATGTATGGTGGATTCTTTAACTGAGATAGGAACTGGTGTATAATTTCGCTGGACACGCTCAGGAAATTGAATGTCACTTCTGGATATACAAGAGAATACAATAAAAAATACTTTTCGCGGTCAAGAAAGTTTGTAACTTAATCCGCATAATGTGATGTGATATTGAACACGAAACACATGGAGGACAAACCTTCACCACAAACCAATAGGTCAAACCTTGAAACCAATGCCAGATAGTAATCGTATGGCAATTTACAGGGCGCTTTCGTGTAAGAACTTCCCCTGGTGTTTTTTTTTTCTACAATATATTATGCCTTTAAATCAACATTAACCTTGGGTTTGAGACAATAAACGACAAAAAACATCATGCTATCGAAAACAGACGCGCCAAAGAACAAAGCCTCATGCCGAAGTTTGGTAGGCCCCCTTGGTGAAGGACTCGTCTACCAAATGGGTTGGTTGGGGCTTATAGTAGTTGTGGTGATCGATGACCTGTCTACTGCTGCTGCTGCTGTTGCCTTGGGTCTAACAGGAAACCTTCCGGTTATGAAGCCGAACAAGAAACTGCACCAAAGGACGTTGCAATTAGTGACATGCAAGTGGCTCACTCTGTTCACAGAACAAAGCTGACTGAAACGGAAACGCTAGCGGGGCAGTATGGAGTATGGGGGGGGGAGGTTTCGATTTTTACTCGCAAGATGCGATACCAAAACACCAACCCTCGATATTAACGACAGTTTTTGTTACAGATTCTTCCAAGCCCTGGCCAAAGAATGCACGGAGCCTTTGCTTGTTGCATACGCTTACTCATACACGCGTGTGTTCTAATTTCGTGCACACAATTACGTAGCACACTCAGAACTCAAATGTGGATCTTTTTTTTCGATGCGAAAAGCACAGTAGAGCGGTCAGTTACGTAGGTTGGAGCGACCGAAGGTGCTCATTATTGGATCGATAACGATTGTGGTGGAGGTGTGGTGGACCGGAGCCACAGTTAGTAAGCGGTTTTTTAGCCTTTGGTCACAGCAAACCAAACTTCCCCATAAACGTGACAAGCTCACACACCGTGATGGCAATGGAGGAGGGATGGAAGGGAGGAGTAGTACAAGATGGTCGCGTCGAAGGTGGCCAAGCGACACTTTATCATTGCGATTATTACTGTTTGCTATTTGCAGTAATACTGGGACACATATGTGTGTGTGTGTGAATAGCTGCAATTTGCAACACGATACTCGGCAAGCTGCATATATGCAGTTGGGGCACACAGCAAGCAACAGAAAGATAATTTATGTGGCTGAATACTTTATGACGTAATGGAAACACGCCGCCTTGTAAGTTATCGTTAAACGACGAATAAAGCCGGAACACATTCCACATACGCCTGTATGCTATGAACAACCTAGCAGAACTTGTACGTTAGACAAAATTTGCTTTGCTTTCCGAAAACGGAACTTTGAATAATTGGAAGACGTTTTCATATTGTAGTTCATTATTCATTCCTGTTGCGCTTGTTGAAGCAAGTGTTTTTTACACAATGATGTTTGTTTATTCGCTGAAATATGTATCGTAGTAAACAGCTTGTACAGCAGTTGATCTACACTGCAATAGTTTGGTTTGCAAAAACATTTGAAAGCATTAAAACCGCTCGTTTAACTTGTTGCTCCAGTTAGTTACTTACACAGAGAGATGGTTTTTGAAAGGTAATTTTATCTTTTTTTCCAAATATAACGAAATGTAGAACATGTTGAATATAATCATCTGATCTTCCGCACTCCCGTGAACAGGATAGGTATATTTCTGTAGGTTGATATAACCTTCTTCACCTTTATGTGTCAAATATAAGCGCCCTCTGTCTACTCATGTGCACCTGACAGCTGATTACTATGCTGCAAAGTATTTTGGTTATTGAAAACAATGGAGAATCTTGGCTTAACGACCTATTTAGCCATGCTGGCCATATAATCGGCTAACTAGACTTACTGATACCACCTAGTTGGATAGTAAGTCCTCACTACCGGGGAATGTTTCAAATGAGATTCGATCCCAGGTCCTGTTCTGTGAAGATCGACGCCTCTACCGCCTGTGCCACCGATTGTTTTGTTCAATAAGATAGTAGGATAGTTTCGGTGTTTATTGAGGTAATGCAACTCAGATGAGTGGCAGTTCAAACTAGAACATTCTAAATATTCTACTATTGGGGCTCCCGAGAATAGGCCATAGATGTGATGGATCTGTCGACTGATTTTGGACCAAACTTTTATTTTGCTTAGGGCCCAAACTTTTTTTTGGTACTGGCCGGTACCAAATGACCTCTGCATCGTCCTTCCCAGCTCGCATGGGCTAAAATTTGAGTTTCTGATCAACATAGTCAAGACAAACCAGATCAAGATCGCCTAAGCTTTCAGTGTCGATTTCGGCGCCTTATTTCTTGATGCAATGAATTAGTTTTCATGATCATGACCTGATATGACTAATTTCCCCCTCTCGTGCAAAAACTTTGGCTTCAAACGTGAGAAAATTGCCTTCCTGTATCTTCATTTGTTTTGTCTGGTAAGAACAAGAACAACTGGCCACCATTTCCGGTGTAACGATCGCATGATTCACGTTGACATCATCATCATCATCACCGGGGAAGCGAAATCTGCTGTGCATTTCGTTTCTTTTGCAGCAGCACATTTCACTCAATCTTGCCGATGCATGCGACCCCGCCAGAGTGGATTGTTTGCGATGCAAAATTATTCTTAGAATGACGTAATGCCACTGCTAAAGCCCGTCCGCTCTTGACATTGCCCAGAAACCGAGATAAGTGTACCACATGCGCGCGCCACCACACAGACCCGTGTACATGCGTTTGCGATGGACTCAGCAAACGGCCGGCTGTACGAACTGTGGTGGATGAGCTCATGAAGGGTTAAAGCGTGTAGCAAGACTAAAGAAAGAGAAACGGTCACATCTCGCGGGCAGCAATTGTGATTTTTTTTTCGAAGCCAGATTCTATTCTCTGTCCACCATTCTGCGTACAGCGAACGGTTATTTCCCGTGTACGTACGCGGAAGATATTAGCCGTTCGGTGACAATCGGCATTCAGCTCTATCATCTTGCAATACACGTACCGCGTCTTCTTGACCTACACAAACTGTGCGCACACTTTACCGCACATGTGCAAGCAACAGTGGGCAAACAGGTTTCCCGATGCGTTCGGCTCCCCTTATGCGTTGTAATGACCCGCTTCCACCACGCGCACAGTAGCGTAACGCACACAACGAGCGCGATCATATGTTCCCCGGGACGCTGCAACCTGTTTCTGGTTGTATTTCATTTTTTGTTGTTTCAAAATGTTGTTTTGCTTTTTCTGTCGCGTTCCTCTCGGTGCCACCTTCGAGCGTACGATCGCACTTGAATAATAGAGGTAGTAGAAATAAAAAATAACCAGACAAGATTAAATTTTTGCAAGAAATAATACTAAACATAATTACACATACGATAAATTCTTGTAGGTAAAAAAGGATATTGTCAATTCTAAATATGTCGAGATGAATTTATTGCTGTTGTTCACAAAAAAGGCAGATCCGCTGTACGATCAGCTGTCTTTGCAAAATGGCATCACAAAATGCATCTGCACGATGCAGTGGGAAGCGTTATTGTGCCGCGTGGGGTAAAATATTGATGAGATTGTTAGATTTGATGAGTTTCTGCTGAACAACGCTTATGCACGCGAGGCGAGATATTTCCGTGAGCCAGTATTTAACACCTACGGAGAAACGGAACTGGATGGAACTGGATTTTGCATTAGAATAGTAGTAGCACTTGTAGCGAATTGTCAGCAACATTGGTCTTCGGTCTTCGAAGACGATCACCACTTCATTTATTTGTGTCTTATCATCGTGATTGTTTTATTGTAATGTCTTTTGTATCGTTTTTTTCTCTATTCATTTAGGAAAAGGCTAGTGGTGAATCGATACACGAATGCGTGCATGCAAAAGCATACACAGGACAAAGAAGGAAATCATAAATAGTAGGAAATCAAAGCCCAGCGGCACATATAAACACAACAGAGAGAACCAAAGTGTTGTCATACAAAGGAGGAACGTACGCTTATACTAATGTCTGTAGCGTGTATCTCGAAGATGGCGTACCAGTAGAATCAAGATCATTGTCGCAGACAGAGAAGCACACGGACCCATAAGGAACAAAGAGTGTCCGATGTAAAGTTCACAACACCACGCACGAACGTCCAGTGTGCGACGTCGCAACACACCAGTGCGGTGCTGCGGTTATGCTGGTAGTTGGTCGAGCGAACGTGATTACACACCGTCCGGAACAGTGGATCTCAGCACACGCCAGCAGCAGCAGCAACAGCAGCAACAACAGTGCGTTCCCCATTCCGATCCGATCGGACCCCGGCCTAGTCCCGGTTGGGGCATATTACGACGAGGGTGAATGACGAGCCGGCAATACAGTACCGCTCATTACCGATCTCTCGTCGCTCAACAACACAAGCAAATACGTGAACAAAATCCGGCAAAACGAACACATTACACCTAGGCGGCGGTGTTGGCGTCGGTGTGTCTGTTAAGTGAACTGAAGCAGTAGAAGTACTACCCGACGCGCGTAACCTAATAGTGGCGGTTTTGAAAAAAGAAAAACACAACCAAACCCTACCGACCTAGTGGGAGAAGCAGTGCAGAGTGCTTACGCGGCCACAACTTATTAAACACGATCGCTCATCTGTGTACTTAGAAAATATTTCCGACGGCGGCGGGTTCTAGAAAGGTTCTTTTCGTCGGGAGCGCAAGAGTGACTTACACGATTACGGACAGGCGAACCACAAAAAAAAGGTGTTGGAGGGAGGCAATAAAACACACGAAAACCAGCTTCCCGTGCTTTCAAACAAGAGGCTAGCGAACCGTGCTACATCTTACAGGTGTTGTTGAGGAGGATAAGGTGCGAAAACATTTCGACCGCGAGTGAATTTTTGCCTCAAAACGACGGACGGTTCGGGGCAAAAACAAGCAAAACAAAGTGGAACACAGAACAGATGATTGCCGGTTTATATTTAGCCAGTAGTTCTGGTTACTAAAATTAACCTTACCGAAACCCCGACGCTAGAGAGAAGGTCGCAGGAAAGCGGGAAGGTACAAACGGAAAACAAACACCACACAGCAGAGTTAAGCTCTGGTTTGTTTCGATAAACACAAGCAGCAAAATACGTACGAACAAACCGGGGATTCTGCCGGCAAACTATTTGATTAGACGAAACGGATAAAACGGCAAGTGATAGAACGCTTCGAGGCAGTTAAAGCGAACTGAACGATTCCGTTGTAATATTGCTAATAAACCAAAAGGCAACACCACAATTATCGTACATTCGACGGTGTTTCGTTAGAGTTACGCGTGATACTGTTACCCCATTTCCACCACCGATCATTACCACCATCACCAGACCTGAAGCCGGCGGTGTGGCAAAGCTGTTGGGAAAATGAATATAGATCCATCGAAACAGGCACAAGAACAGGAAGAGCAGAATCAGCAAACGACCACGACGACAGTAGCGGCGACGACAGCAACATCAACAACAACCACCACCAATAACGCGGCACTGGCATTACTAATTTCCCCATCATCGCCCTCGTCAACGTCGACCGTTTCGCCAACTGCTTCATCGATTTCGAAAAACAGCAGCACCGACGAGGTCGATGAAACTACGGCGGAAGCAGAACCACCACAGCCCGAAGCAAACTGTAGCAAACCACCGGCAGTGGCGGCGGAGGCAGCAAATCGTGAGCAGGACGACGGACAGCAGCGACAGGATGAAGATGATGACCACCGCAATAACAGTACGGTTCGGCAGCATGAGCGACGGTCACCACCTACGGAACCGGTCGGTGTTGAGTGCCGGTCCGAAACCGGGACCGACAAGTCGAACGTTACGATGACACTACCAGTAACGGATACTACTACATTGCTGGGCCAATGCATACAGGAAAACGTGACCACCGAATTAAGGACACTCGATGTAGTAGAAGCGTCAGCGATAGTCCCCGCCGAACCACTAACGAAGGGCGACACAGACAGGGAAAGCATGAAGGCCGATACACTGTCAGCGTTGGTAGAGCCAGTGCACGAGTTGACCGCGGAAGCCTTATCACCAAAAACACCACAACCGTTGTCATCGAGTTCAAGCTCAAGCTCATCCACCTCCTCGACACCGTCCGTTGGGGAGGAACGGCGCCTGCCGGTCGTGCCGGAAGAGGACACGTACGCGGAAGACACACCACCGGCAGATGAACGTTGCTACCAGCAGCCGCTAGCTTCCAACAATAATCCCGCGCTAGAGGCTGATCTCACAACTGTCGACGGTGGTAGTAGTGGTGGTAGCGGCTGCATCAATGACCGCTACAACAACAACAGCAAACGCAGTGATAGTGACTTTCAAATCGTTGGTGACAGCACGCAAACGAAGGCTGGCGACAGGAATGACGATGGCAATGAAGCGGCAGCGGCAACGTCCTTATCGTCCGCCATCGACTTCACCGTTGTCGACGATGTGTTGGAGGAAGGCGTCCCAACGTCTGCTACGGCACCGGCAACCGAAATAGCGCTAGGACAAGGCGAACAGCAGAGGCTTGTCCCGAGTCCCGGTGAGTACGAACGAGGGGCAGCAGAACGTACCGAGGTGGCGGTGAGAACGAATGACGACAATAACGCCGAGTTGTCCGTAGCACCGATAGAATTAGTACAAACGTTACCGATCGAAACGAGCGACCCCACGACTACAGCGCAACGGCAGCAGGGTGGCTTAATTACCGCTGTTGGCGCTGTAGTAACAACAGCTGCCAGTGTGACCGTGGCGGCGAATGAAAGGCACGACGAAGTCGATGAAGGTGTGACGGTTCGAGCCGAGCAAAGCAAAACGTTTGCCAGTGCCACCGGCGACACTGTCGAGGGTTCGCCGCCATCTTCCTCGATATCATCCTCATCCTCCACTGCTCCCCTTTCGCCACCGACATCCACCGCCTCCTCGTTGTCGTCGTCCGAATCGTCGCCAGAAGTGTTGGCCGACACCCAACGAGAACCTACTTCTGGCAAGGGGAAAGATGACACTCCACTCGTCATAGACAATCGAGCGTTATGTGATAGTTCACCGAAAGGACACTCCCTTGAGGGCGAAGGATTTTCCGATGCTTTGATGCGGCAAACGCAACCAACACCACCACCACCACCACCGTGTTCAGTCCTTCGTTCGGCTGCTGAGACAGGTGCGGTTCCGCCATCCATCGTGGAGGACGACGAATCATCAGCCGGCATTGATGGCGAAGAGCGCACGCAAACCACGACACGTCTATTAACGCTTGCCGAGGAACTGTCGCAGGCAGCCGCGGCATCTTCGTTACCACCGACGTACGTGGCCGGTACACCAGCGTTAGCAGTAAGCGCACCACCAACCGCAGTCGTAGATGTCCTACCAAAGAGTGCTGCCGATACAGCAGCAGCGGTGGTCAGTGGTAGTAGCCGAAGTGCGTCGCCTGTACTGCACAGTAGTTTGAAGAAATCGAACAGAATGGGTGTCCTAACGGGTGCGGCAGCAGCAGCAACGGCAAAGGGTGAACACACGAGACGTGTGTCCTTTCCGAAGGATGCGCAGCTTATCACTGGCTATCTGGATCCGGTCAATCCTTGGGCATGCAGTAAGTATTACGTCCAGACAGCTCAATATGACACTCATAGCAAGGAAATGAAACTAATGAATTAATTGCCAAATTATTAACATATCAACAGCATCTTTGCTAACTAATAACGTGCAGTATGACAGACACTTTAACGGTCATTTCAAATCAACAAAGTGGCAATTTGTGGAAAAAAATGTTTTAAACAGCAATTCCGGAATTGAAATTGGAACTTGGCATCTGTTTTCTTCCAGTATCGATTTGCGAAACGCCGGAGCTGCTGGAACTGTACCGTAGCTCGTGCCGGCGACACAACACACCTCCACTCCAAACCGTGCTGGAACATCTGCAATCGATCGACGTGACGAAGGGCCGAGTGCCGTTACTCTCCCTCAAAGATCAAGTTCTCAGCTACAGCGGGTGTGAGGCGTTGGAAGAGATCTTCAAGCATGTGCAGTACCGCTGCATAGATCTATCACACAGCGGGTTGGACGATGTGACGGCAGCCATAATGTTCGACATCATCGAGTACTACGAGGCGGCAAACGAGCTGGACATATCGGACAATCTGCAGATGTCGAGCAAAAGTGTGACGGCTTGCATTAACATGATCAAGAAGAGCCAGGAGCTGAACGTGCTGATACTGCGTGGGCCGGCAATATCCGACTACCAGGCAGGCAACCTCGCCAAAGCGTTAAACACCTCCGCCATTCACACGCTCAAGCTGGAACATTGTGTGCTCAGCAAGCAGCCGATCGCATCGCTCTGCACCATGCTAAAGCGCAACAAAGTGTTGCGGGAGCTTTGGCTAGCGAACAATGAGTTGTGCTGCGAAGATGCGCTGCAGATCGCGAACCTGTTGCGGGCAAACTTTTACATTCAGCTGATCGACATTTCGAACAACCGGATCGGGGTAGGTGAAACGGAGCAAGCGATATTCGATGGTTTTTATTCTAATCGACTTTTCCCCCCTCTTTCCGACAGGACAAAGGTGTCGAGCATATTGTCGGTGCGATCGCGGAACAGGCGGTACACTTTAAGGATGTGCAGGAAAAGCGGCGTAAGAGTGAGCTGAGCTTTTCCGACCTGTCGAGCAGCTTGAACAGTATCAACAGTGCGAAAAACTACTTTCCCCAGCGGTTGCGTTCGTCCGATTCGGATACAATTGGCACTGCAACGGCGGAAGCCGATTTGGATGCGTCACCTTCATCACTCACGCTTACTCCACCGGTCACGCCACCGTCGACTCCCGCGCTTCCATCGTGTGAAACGACCACGGTGGTGCAGAAGGTGGACCGGGTAGCCAGTGAACAGTTGGACACTACGAATGGCACCACCACCTTCGCGGTAGAAGCGACCACAGTGTATACGATACAGCAGCCCGACAATGATGAAACGAACCCACCACTACCTCCATCGCCACCGACACCGCCAACGTCCGGTGCTGTTGCTCCATCGAACGTGAATCTAGTGGAAATGAGTACAAAGCATAGTGTAAGTCTACAAACAACTAGTGATAGAGAGAAGCTCGACATGGCGGCGCGCCCTGTAATGATGACGCCCGAGGAAGAAGCACTGATGAATTCCTCTAGCGGTGGAGCAACAGCAACAGCGACGGCGGTTCTGGGCGATGGTGAAGAGAGCAAGACGATGAGCACCTCAGCGGAAACAGTACAAACCGACCAGCAAGAGTCGACGGTTGTGCAGCAGGATGGCTGTGTGGAGTTGCCGGTGATCGTGAAGGAGTCGCATTCGGAAAGCCCGGTACCGCAGGCTCCCAAGAAGCCCCGACTGGCAAAGCAGGACAGTGTCCTGACCGAGTTTGAAGCATCGCTATCGACGGCCATGGACATTGGGGACCAAAGAGTGGAAGAAAAGCGAACGGAAAGGAATGTACCGGAGTGTGCCGCAACACCTGAACAGCGGATTACCACCATGATGGAGGAAGACGTTCCCGAACTGTGCACGGATTACGATGATGATGGTAGCAATTTAAGAATTTCGCAAGAAAACCTCTTCGTCGATCTTGGCATACCGGCCCTGAGCGAGGAAGAGCAATCGGAAACGAGGAGTGCTTCAGTCGAATCGTCCGGGGATGTATTTTCCCCGCTCGCACCGCCCTCGAAGAAGGATGAGCTACAGTTGTTAATTGAAAAGACACAACAAAAAGGGAAGCATCTTGAGGAACCGGAATCTGTTGAATTGCCGCTGGCGGGTACGGGACAGCGTGATGCCATGTTGACGACGGAACCGATGGCTGGCGTAAGGGAAAGAAAAAGTGCCATTAGCAGTGATGAGCGGCCGGAACCTCCACCGTCAACGAAGAAGGAACGTACGCAGTCGAGCAGCAGCGATAGCTTCGTAGTGGAGCAGGGCATACAGATGGTCACTGTTGAAATCAAGGACAATGTGCCACTGTCCCGGTCACTCGATTCGGTCGGTGGTGAGTCCGAGTCCGACTTTGAAAGTAGCAGCCCGTTCCGCACGACCGCTCCCACCACCTTCCCGAATGAGCGTTCGTTCAGCTCGGAAAGCCTCAACAGCGAAACGTCCATCGATTCGAATGATTCGAAATCAAGCCTTAAAATTCACGAATCCAAGTTTGCCGCCAAAAACGGTACGCTGGAACGGCAGCAGTCCAACGTGAACCGGGACACGGTGGGCACGGAACAGACGGCAAGCAATCCCAGCGGGTTGCAAGTGTTGGTGCTATGGAACAATGAAATTACGCGCAACTCGGCGCGCCACTTTCAGCGGCTGCTGGAAAGAACTAACACGCTGGACACGCTGAACGTGGGTAGCAATCAGCTGTGCAATAGCTTCGTTACGGGAATCAGTGGAAGCTTGAAGGCGAACACGACGCTCACCAACCTGGGACTGCAAGGAGCTCATCTGTCGGACAAAGGTGTGAAGGCGATGGCGGAAATTATCGAGTTCGGCGGAAACTCATCGCTGCAAAGAATTGATCTAAGGCATAACAACATTCAGAAGGGCGGCTTGGAAGCATTGAACGAAGCGATGAAATCCAACAAATCCATCACCCGTATCGATCTGGATGATACACCGCGAAGGATCAAGGTAAGGTACAAAAAAATGTGTTGAAACAATTCAGCTTACGTGTTGTCCTTTGCAGGATACTTCGCTGGATGGTGTCGGCTCGGAGTATGGCCGATTGGTGAACAACATCCGGGCACAGTGCGAACGGAACAAAAACCCTCCGGAACCGAGCGAACCGATCAGCACCGCAGTGCGTCGTGCCCGGGCGAACTATTTGAGTTCGCGCAAAATATCCCTGACCTGTCCCTCGATCAAAACGTCACCGAGCGCGATCGCGGACAAGCAACATCTACTCGATCCGAACGGTGGGTGCAAAAAGGCAACGGCCGGTGGCCGTTTACGTTCTCCATTGCCCAGTCCCATTCCTTCACCGATTGCCTCACCGGTACCGAGTCCGTCCCGCAACCGATTCCATGTTTCGCGCGTGACCGATTCTGCCGGCGGGGGATCCGCCTCCTCACCGTCGCCCTCGTCGACCGGCAGTTCGCCTACGCTGTTCTTTCCCTCGAACTCCCGGTTCCGCGTGGTGACGGTGGCCGAGCCGGATCTTGCGGGTGCTAAAAGTGCTAACAATCCGTATCGTAGTAGCAGCACGATCAGTTTACCCATGAGCAAATCTTCCACCTCATCATTTACCGTGGGCACCGGTGGTACTGGCACCGCATCCTCGTCGACCACGATCAATCGACGTCCGGTGTGCAGTTCCGCCCCGACACTTTCATCCTTCCCTTCATCGCCACTGTCTCCGCTGGCTGCGGGTGTACCGGTGATGGGACGCGCGGGAGTAGCTAGCCAAACACCATCCCCATTGTTGACACCATCATACAGCAGCAGCAGCGGGAGTAACAATACGTTCCATACGGGCATACTACCATCGCCACTGATTACACCGGCAGGGGGAGTAATGGCGGGATCATCACCTACCATGTCCGCGCTACTTCCAGTCCCGAACACCTCGATGCCTTTGGGAGTTCCACACGGTACACTGGTACAACATCAGCCACTGCAGTACCAATACCAGCCACTACAACCAGCACAGATCGTTCCAATGCTGCATCAACAGCAGCAGCAGCAGCAGCAACAGCTGCCGCAAAGCTATCACTTTGTCACCACGTTCGGTCCGGGTGGTAACACAACCGTTCCCCTACAGACAATGTTTACCCAGGCACAGAAGTATCCCATCCTAACCGAACAATCCCTACCATCATCCGTACAACCACAGCTCGTACAGCAAACAACGATCCTACACCAACCACAACAACAGATTCCACCACAACAGACACCATCGGGCACGGGAAAAATGCGTCAGCATGTATCTGATTCAGCGCATCAGCAGCACAGTGGCAGCAACAACAGCAGCACACTGCACGATTCCGTACTTTCTTCCACCAGCATCGAAAGTCCCGATCTGGAGGTGAAAAGATTTATGGCGGGTGGAGTAATGCTGGACGATAGCTGCTGTTCCTCGATCAGCAGCAACAGCATTGATTCGATCGATAATGCAAACTTCAACATCAACACCTCCATCAGCTCGACGGATGAAAGTTTCGATCTGATTGTAAGCTCACCACCGCCGGTTACTGCTACCTCTACTGGATGTTCCGGTGCCATGCCCAGCACGGTTCAGCTCCACGCATTCGCTTCCGGTGGAGGAGGGCGTGGCGGATCTTCAGAATCAAGCAATAATGTCAGCTCTACATCACGCGTGCTAGAGGAGGAAAGTACGCTCATCCCAAGGGTGTCTCTCCCCGTCGTCTCTAGTGGGGAGGGCTTAAAAGTGACGTTAGATGCACCGACGAGTGTTTCCTCGTCCAGTATGGTACATGTGAATCTAGCTAGCTCGCAAGAATCCCTTTACGATGTGCACGATCTGTCAGGTTCCTCAAACTCTTCATCCTTGTCGGCTGCAGCAAATTTGGCTCATACTGCGAAGTTAACGATCGTTCCAGCATCCGCTGGCGGTAGTGTTATTCCAACACCAAACATTAGCTGCACTGGTGCTGCAGCACCACTGTTGGGTTCTAGTAACTCCAACGAAAGCACTCTCACGTCGGTGCAGAACCTCGAACGCGAGCCAACAGTTACCAAGGTTGCGACCGAAAAGCCACCACGCGTACGCAAAACTTCGTGGATACTTGGCGGAAGTGGTAGCAGTGGAAGCAACAATAAGCACACCGATTCTGGCTCGAGTGGAGGCAGCACACCGACACCCAGCGGTGGCAGTGGTTACCCACCGGCCATCGAGAAGCTGCTCAGCATCTTTCATCCGAGCAATTTGTTTTCCTCCAGCAGAACGTCCACCTCGGCCAGTCCACCGCCGGCAGCAACGCAGGACGGATCGGCGCACAGTGGCGGATCGCAGCCACCATCACGCAAAGAAAGTCCTATGGGTGGTTTATTTCACTGGGCACATCACAGTACCGGTAGTAGCAGCAATACCAGTGCCAACACTAGCCCAACAAGTACCGGCGCCAAAAAGGAGGACGATCGAGCGGGACTAAAGGTAAACGTATCGCCAGAAACGACTCTCACACCGCAACAGTTGCAACCGTTGCAGAATCAGGTGCACGTTATAACGCATCTGCAAACGATTGCGGCAACTCATCACCAGAGTGCGGAACATATGCCACCCCAGCTAAAGGTGGAGATGAAGGAGAACATTTCGCCGGAAAACACGATCACTAACAAGCTGTTACTTTCCTCGAACGCAACACCGTTGAGTGGTACGGATGTGTCTACCGTTCCGATCGTATCCACGCCGACAGTGAACGTGCCGGTAGCTGGTGCGAAGGTCATCTTCCAGCTCGGTGGAGATTACGATGAATCGGAGGATGATATCGATACGCTCACGAACAAGTACGGTAACCATCCGAGTCTGACCGGTGGTGGTGGTGTTGGTGGTACGGCCACTGGTGGTGGTGGCGGAGGAATGCACTATTTTGGCGGTGGACTGCAACAGAGCGGACCGAACAGTCTACTTGGCGGGAGCACAACAAGCAACAGCAGCGGTATTAGCATCGGCAGTGGTACCAGTGCCGGTGATATGATGAGCGGCAGTAGTGGAATGGTTGTTTCGCCCTCACCGAGTGCCACCAGTGGTCAATCGGCCACCTCGGACACGGTCGTAGTGTTGAGCCATCTCGGACAGATAGCCCGGGATTCGCTCAGCATGTTCAAGAATCCAAGTCTCACCTCACAGGATTCGATTTCGATCCGTTCGATGGATTCGCTGACGGAGATAGCAAGTGACGCGAACGCTACCGGGACGCAGGGTAAAACCGCATCATCCCTGCACGATGGTTCCACAGCGGGACGTAAAGACGTACCGACGGTGGTACCACCAGCATCAACAAGAACTTCATCTTCATCACCAAACACATTAGCAGCAACACAAGTGTCACCAACCTCAACAGCAGCTGCAGCATCAGTGGCTGACAGGCAGGAAACACGCTAGGGAATATGGAATGAACGAAGGGTGATAGTGGAAGTACTTATTTAAACCATTCATACCAGCGGTTCATCTGTGTGCTTACTATTGATTAGTTTCGTTCGCGTACACACGATTTACACTTCAGTTTGAGTGCGCTTCAAAACCAGGGGTACATATATTGGTCTACGTGCTCGGGAATCTTATCAATTTTCGCACCGGTCGGTGTCTCTCACATCAGTTGGGCGCTTTCCTGTTTTGATATTCACAATTGCGCACCAACAGGCCAACCAGAAGCGGAATTTCCTTCTTAATTTATATCCTTCTTTTACTTTTCTTAATGAATGAATGTACTAAGTGGACAGAGATAAAAACAGGCTGCATTTTATGTTAATTCGTGTGGCTTCCTTTGCACTCAAGAATGTGTCGATCGGCGGTATTATGCTTCGCTCTTATTACATCCAAGCTTTCAGTCTATTAGCAAAAAAAAAAGAAACATAATGTGCCTTCTTGAATAATTGAATCAATTTAATCAATGAACTGAGGAGAAATTGAATGAAACGCGATCGCAACCCAATAATAGCGGAGTTAGTTGATCGTCTGTAAACATAAACACACACAAAAAAAAACACGCGAAATGAAGCTAAGCGCGAGATACGTACATACATCAGTTACGATGTACCATGGGTTTGCATTATTGGATGAACAACAACTTTGATATACTATAACTGACTGAATAGGATATATACATAACACTGAAACCCTTGAAGCAAAACAAAAAACAACGTGATCGTGCGTGCTTCACTACACTGCAATTAGGACTGAAGGAAGAGCGAGCAGAAAAGTGAAAAACAATCCGCCTGGTTCTGGGTGCAAAGAGTCTACGAAACGCTGGAACTCTATTCCACCATATGGGAATGAGCAATTTGTATGAGTGCGTCCTCACTTTTAAACTCAGATTAATTTATTTTTTGCTTAATCGAAACTGTATTGTGGGAAAAAGGTGCAATATACTTTTGTTCGAATAATGGAAACGTTTGCAACAACAAAACAATGAAAATCCTTGGCAATATTTGCCGAAGAAGAACTACACAATAAAAGGAGGACCGTTTACAATTGGGCCCCTCAATGAACAAAACGTTTGATGAATGAAGCAACAGTCCCGCCGTCAGTCGGGAATTTCGTTTCTAATTAACAAGACTGTGTGCGATTGGTTGTTGGCATTAATCATGCTGGCACGTTGCCGAGCCGCGCAGGCAAAGAAGGTAGATAAATCCCTTTTACCGTAAAGCACGTAATTAGTAACCGGTGTGGGCTAGTGATGTGCCGGATACAGTTCATCCTTCCTTTTATCTTCATTCCGTCAGCTAGTTGGCAGCATGGCAGTGACAAACCAATTAATCATGGCGAGCGCGTAGAGCATCGTTCTGTGTGGTTTTGTTTCAGAAATTGAAAAGAAGCCAAAGCTAGTAGGAATATGTACCCCTCCATCGCTTTGAACAAGATTTGCGCCGACATTTACGTTCGTAGTATACAAAATTCAATCTTATCTTCAAGCGAAAGACAAATTAAAAAAAAAGAAATGGGTTTGGAGAAAAAAAACAGAAGCTACCTTCATCGAAAGTTATAAACATTTTCGTGCGTTATAAAATTTGCATACGGAAAACTAATTGTTGAAACTTATGGCGAAAAAAAAAATGGATAAAAAAAAGTGAATTGCATCGTAACGAAGTACTATAATTTTGCAAAAAAAAAGGAAACAAAGCTTTCGTCCGTAAATTAGCACCTGCAGCAAGGGCGCATTAGGAAATTTGCATTCCGGAATTTCATTATCCAACAATGTGTGCTGCATGTGCATTCGACGCGAAAGGCAGGAGACAAACCGTATCAAAAGCGAGAACGTAAGGTTGTACGTACTTATGGATTGATTTTGGGTATAGAATATTTCGGCATACTTTTACTTACGCGCACGGCAAATAAGCGATAATGGGCGCTCGTGAATTTAATTTAGGCAAACGTTTACTTAAACAAAAAAAAGAGAAAAGAAAACAAGCACACAGTAACGTGGAATGGAAGTGTAATTGGTTAGAAAGCAGTATGAACCGGGGGAGTGCGATAATAATTCATCAAAACATATACACGTGTAAAGATCGCGAATGCGCGAGGCCCAACCAACCATGCATACTATTCACAACCTGCAGGCATAATGTCACCTTCCTTCACGAAAAAAAAACCAAGGTCCCAACACACATTTCAAATCACGCATCGATAGAATCATTCATAGCTGTCTCTGACTGTTTGCCCTTTTGCCATCTATCCCTGCAGAGGATGCCCTCTGTAAATCTGTTTGGGTTTTACTATGTCACTCTTCAGCCTACAGACACACTTATACGTGTTATACACTCTGCTGCTTCCCTTACTGGAAGATTTACTCATCTACTCGATTGATCGTGCCCCGTACATGCCAATCGGGGTCGTGTTCGCTTGCCTTAGCAGTTGCCATTGTTGTGCGCGCGGTGGTATATCTGTTGTACAACCTAGTTTCCTTCTTCTGTGATACAAGAAAAGCACACTTGTGATAAAGTGAAATTTATTCGTACATAATTTTTGTTGGTATTCGTTTGTTTGTGTATCTTTTGTTTTTCCCCCATCCTGTTTGTTTTAATCCTCCTTTTTTTTATTTCGTCCACCATTTTACCTACCATTCCCGGTTCCCTTTTTTTCTTACGCTTCCTTGTTAATGTTTAATGTACTTTTATCGAAATGACTTAGTAGCTTGATGCAAAACAAGTACGAGAATCGAGGTGATAGAGTGTGAAGAGCGCGCACGAGATAACGAAACCAGTCGTGAAAAGCAAGTGATAGTAGTGAGCGTGGTAAGCGTGAAAGCGAATGAACGCGTGAAATTCGAATGCTGGATGAGTGGGTGGGTGTGTACCAGCATGTACACACGCGTTGGCAGGCGGTAGAATTAATATCTGGCTGGCGTGTACAAACAACTCTTAGGCAAGGCACAAGCGAACCGACCGAAAAACGGGAGACACTGCAGAGTGTAGATGTTTTGTTGGTGAAATTATTAAAACCATTCAGAGTGTGATAAGGGTTTCTGTAGTGCTGCGGAGGATACATTACGGCGACATCACGAAACAAACAGAATCACTAGTATCGTTCTGCATTCTGTTATCACAATTAAATGTCAGCTCTGTTCAGTTCTACAGCCCAAATACTTTGTAAATTATTTGTAAAGGATTTGTCCTTCTAAGATAAATTCTTTGTCAAATAAATGAGGTTGTAATTCCGATTTACTTAAAAAACAACAAGTTGCTTCAAATAACGATCGTCGTACCGTGACGATCGACACATGCTCAAGGAGGAAAAGCAATAGAATGTACTTTCATCTGAACAACAGCAGAACAGACGGTGCTTCACACGTATGTGACCAGCTTGTGGCACCTATGCAAAACGGGGTTAATCCCTTTCGTTCATTTAGTCCCTTCGGTGACGCTTCTCCACCTGTGTCTGTCATCTCACATTTCGCCTTCAAACACTTTAATTCTCCATTTCCACCTATTGCCCGTTCATCCTCCATCCTTAGCTCGACGTTGTAGACGGTTTTCTTCCTTTTTTATGTTAATTTGTTCATTTCATTTCACTTTAGGTGTATCCGTTTTATTGTGTGCGCATCGTTTATCGTTTATTCGATTGCGTTTTAAATGTTTCTTCAATCGCAATAGAGCTACACACACACACACACAACCCCCTACGTATATGTAGATAGATTTTTTAATAATTTTATTATGTTGTACGTTAATAAAACCGAAAAATAACCGTTGAGTTTATTGTCTCAAATCAAACGCGTTTGTGTTTGTTAACAACCGGCTCCTTTCAATCGTTCGAAAGACATACTACTATTCCTTCAATTAATTATCCTTTTTTAATGTTGATTCCTTCTTTTCCTTTCTTTCCTTCCTGTTTTCCCCACGCTGTCCCACCCCCCAATAGACGCGTGCGGTGCAGCGGTACTGCTTCAGCTACGGCTTAAGCACGAGCAGCAGCTTGCCAAAAAGAAGCTAATGAAATCCAAATCCTTGCCCAACATGAAGACAATAAGTTAAACTAGGCGGCAGTGGAACCAAACCAATAATCCTTTCCCGGCCCCTTTTCATAAAAGCTTTCCTTTCTTTCCGTCACTTACATCGTCACCACCTTTCCTTCCGCTCAACCACCAGCGAGGTAATATAATTTTGTGTGTTTGTTCTTCTTTCTTATACCATCCGTTTGAAATAAACTTCTTCCCGTACTTCTGTACCATCTCATCTTACCAAGTGTGGAGGTTTTTTTTGTAATAAGTAACAACCACGAAGAAAGAAAATGCATTAAACGTATGATATTCCTTTTTAGGTAGGGTAGTAAGCTGTTCTATTTAACCTTTACTTCCGTTTGTTCTTCCTGCTCCAGCTTTTTCATAATCGTTTCCCGCTCAACTGCTAGTTGAATTTTTCGCTTTTCTGCTTCGATTGCTTCGAGATCGATATTGGCGGTGCCGAACTTGTTGTGGTGATGCGCTAGCAATGGTTCCTCCTCTACATCCGTTTGCTTTTTTAGCGAGTCCCGTATCACCTGTTCCCGGTTTGTGTGCCATTTGTACTGCCAGAATCGTACCTCCTCCATCGTTGTGCCGGTTGCACGCATTATGCCAAGGGAGAGACCACCGGCAAGTCCACCGAGCGCTAGACCCACCAGCCCACCGGATGCCATTCCACGGAGACCCATACTGAATTTATACATTGCACCGGTCACGCTACCGGCAGCCATGTATTCGTACAGCGAAGATTTTCCCCGGTACACCGAAACCATCGTCTGTATGCCACTGGACGAGTTAACGAATAAGTTAATGAAAATATTCAAAAAATAATGTAGAAAAGCAGCCTTACACGTAGCTGGTGGTAAAGAGCGCCAAACGCCAGCCCCATCGGAACGCTCCCTTGGCGAAGTTTAGCGTCACCTGGTCCTGTAGCTTTTTCTTAGCCTCAAAACTTGACTGGAACGCCGTTGCCTGGTTGCGCTCGAGAAAGTTCATATAAGCGACGCGTGAATTAACGAACCCACCGTAACAAGCACCGAACAGGAACCCAAGAAATCCGGCTTGATAGATGGAGTTTAGCTCACTCGACACACGTCCAAATTCGCTAAAAAAACGCAACGGTTGTAGCAAAAAAAGATCAGCTTTACAACGCAAACAGAATCGCTGTACTTACTCAATTGTAAACATCATGTGTAATCGCTCCATGCCGGTTTGTTTGTCACCGGGCGCCTCCTCGTACATGCTCTGTACGGTTTTGGTGTCGATTTTTATCTGATCATGATCGTTCGCGGTGAATGGGAGCAATCCAGCCGAGAAGAAACCACCCGGAACGCACAGCTTGTGGAACGTTCCCCGAAGCATCCTTGATTGCATGGCCACAGCGATAGCACCAAACGGGACCGGGAATCGAACGGAATGTGCTCACTATACCGAGGAGAAGTTTGCATAACTAGATGCCTTGTTTGTTTCTCCCCCTTTTCATATTTTGACAATCAGCTGTTCATTGGCGTACCGCTGTAACATGGCTCCGTTTATGTTGATGCATCAAGCCGAACCGACAACCGCAGTAAAAAAATACTGATTCAAGTAGACCCGGTAGTCAGTCAGCTAAGTTTGGGCAAATTGGAGATAATTTAGAGCATCAAAAAAAAAGAAAAAAATCAAGAAAATGTAATAACATTAAATTACATTGAAAAATTATGTCAAGCAAAAATAAAAGTTTAATTTTTGCACTTTGCTTACTAAAATAAGAAGATTCATTCTATAAACTAACTGCCAGATCAGGTGGCAAATGAGCATTCTACTGCGTGTCTTTGTTCCACTGTTTGCTCAGAATAAGTGTACCGACCACTGGCCAGGGAATGTCTGCAAAGAGCAATGTGGTAAAATCAGTGACGGACTAAACCTAGCGAAGGTCTCAAGCGGAATGAAAGCCTCACCATCACTAGCCAGACATAGGCTACGAAGTGCAAAACGTTAGCGATCTTCAATCCCCCCAATGTGTAGAATTGAGGGTCGTTCCGTTTTTCCGAGATTCCGTGCCAGGTTCAGGTGCCGTTCGTTTTCCGAGAGGGGAGAGGGAGGTGGCGATCAATACGCCACGTTGGTGTCTGCGATGGTATAACTGTGAATTATCAAACGTGCAAACGTTGACAATCTTCAACTCTCAGTTAATTTCTTTCTCTAGGTTTGTGCAACAATGATAGCGTTGTAGTTGCTTCGATCGATCTTGATCCGAATCACGCTACTTGCAAGCATATAAATCAAGTTTCTACGTCCTTTTCATTGTACTGCGGGTAACTGATGTTGGCTGAACATGTCTGAATATCACTGCGGGTTCTCTGCTTCGAGATCCTTGGTTACAGGATACTGTTCTTGATATGCTATCCTTCAAGGAGATCAACCGATTACAGATTTCAGTACTAGTTGCAAGCCTCAACGTTTTTTGAGGCCTTCAAATGAAAAGTATTTTGAGTTTTGAAAAGAATCCTTCATGTCAACGTTAGCTTAATAACCATCAATTTCGGAACTGAAGACCGAGAGCGTTTATAAAGACCAGAGCGCGTAGCAACTCACATAACATTCCAAAGTCGTAATTATCATGACTCTTCATGCCGAGGCTTAATAACATCCATAAGTTGAGGAAAGTAGCCACCCAATCCAAACATTGCATCTTCTCTTTCACGCGATATGCTAATCTCACTCGCCAGCTATTAGACCCAATGTGTAATATGTACAACAAATTTCCAATTAAAGCTGTTGGCTTTCTTCTATTGATCCTTGCAGAAAAAGTCCACCACATCTCAAGATCACCTCAAATTGTAATTATTTACATGCGGATCCACTTTCACTTGCCGTTTTTTCCACCCCGAAACAAAACAACAAAGCAAACGGAAGTGTAAGTGGATGCCGTCCGTTTGCTAGAGGAACGCACATTGTTTGCCCACACGCCACTAATGCCGGCCAGACGGAAGTTACATTAGCCAAGCCGTTGATCATCATCTCTCTCTCTCGTTGCATGGCATTAAAAGCGCGCAAACTTCCTGATTATGAAGCGCGGCAACCACGCAAACCGCACCATCTCCTCTCGCGTGTTCCGTGGTTTCTTTCAGCGACACCCAAAGCTTCGGAACTGTGTCAACACAAAACAAAAAACTTTCTCCTAATCGCTACATACCTTCGCAACACAAAAGTGTGGCCAGGTCAGCATGTTTTGGTCAGCACGCGGCGATGACGATGATTGTTGACGGCGAGCGTCCGATCGTTCAGTTTCGTTTGTGATCCCAGTGCCGGCGGTCGTTGGGTGTATTGTAGCTGCGCGGTTTTTGACGATTCCTCTGCTAACTTTTAAAGTTTTTCTCCTCTTTCGAGATGTCTTTCCCGTACACCATAGACTTTGTGGAGCCCAAACAAAACGAACAGTTGATGAAAGATTTCCAAGGTGTGTTACACGTTTTGGAGCGTTAATAAGTGATCACTGTTTCATAATATTATATTTTTACTTTGTCCTTTTTTTCCTCACAAGGCGAACGTACCGGATTCGTTCAAGTTGGAGAAAAGCGATGGTTTTTCCCGTCCCGTTTCAAACAGTATGCGGAAAGTTTGTACTCGTTCGAAGCGCGATCAGACGATACCTGGGTAATGAATGAATGATTCACAAAACATGTGGAGTGTGGTTCAAAATATACCCAACATCCAATTTTGTATCCCCATAGATCGTCACCTATCCGCGATCGGGCACAACGTGGTCACAAGAGATTGTATGGTTGATATGTAACGAATTTGATTTTGACACCGCCAAAAGCGTACCGTTGACGCAAAGATTTCCCTTTCTGGAGTAAGTGCAGGACCGCGATCTAAGATGAGTGTGACTTTATACGCATAACCAATCGTTATAGATTTCACCTGTTTGTGCACGATGAAGTAAAGGCTGAATTTTTGAAGGAAAACGCACACAACAGTGAACATATGAAGTTTATCGAACAGCTTTCCCAACCGGTGGGTATGATGCTGTCGGAAATGAAGACTCCTCGGTTTATTAAGACGCATCTTCCCATATCACTGTTGCCGCCGAGTGTGTTTGAGAAGAAATCCAAGGTGAGAGAAAGAGAATGATAACATCAAATGTGAGAAAATACTGAAAACTCCTTTTCCCTCGTTCGTAGATCATCTATGTCGCACGGAACCCGTCCGATGTGGTTGTGTCCTACTATCATCTCAACCGCTTGTACCGGACCCAGGGATACGTGCGTGACTTTGAGACATTCTACAACTATTTCGAGAAGGATTTGAGTAAGTCGAGAAAAACCAATGTTTTTTATTCTTATTTTGAAATTCAATAAACCTTCTTTTAAGCACCCTGGTCACCGTACTGGACCCACATCAAGGAAGGATGGGCTGAGAAGGACCGTGAAAACGTGCTCTTTATGTACTACGAAGACATGAAACGTAATTTGCCCGCGACCATCCGCAAGACCGCTGCTTTCCTGGGTAAAAGCATCAACGAACAGCAAATCGACAGCATGTGCACCCATCTGGACATTCGCAACTTCCGCAACAACAAATCGGTCACGGGCGAGGAGCTCAAGACCGTTGGTATCCTGAACAGTGGCGAACAGGGATTCGTACGCAACGGGCAGGTCCGTGGAGATGCAAAAGAAATGACGAAGGAAATTAAACGGCGGATCGACGAGTGGACGGAGCGACATTTGCAAGGAACCGATATAAAATTTCCCGATTGTTAATGGATTCGTTTTTCGTTTGGAACTTGGAAATTCCAAGTCTTCATTTGTATTCATTTTAGTGTTTTTTAGTATTAATAAAAAGTGAATAATAGCTTCAATCATGCTTCCGGTTGATGCTGTTCTCTAATCGGAAATTGAACAGGAAAAACAAAGCGTTTTTTTAGCGTTTCACTGGAGCTTTTTGGCTGGCGCTTCAATATGTTTAGTGCCGCTTACACGTTCGGGACTGTATCAACAGCTGTTTTTGAAACCACACATATTTTAATAAGCAGTATCGGTGCGGTTTATTGTTAACTCCTACAGCATTTCATATTAAATGTCCAGTTTAGGTGTGCCTTTTCCTTTTTTTAGAAAATGTTTTTTAAAGTCACCCGGAAAAGGTTCCAAAATATTCGTTTGATAGATTCGCAGCAACTGCAAATGCGAGTCTCGCGAATCTCGCTTATGACTCTGCACCGTGTAAACGCACCTTCTTGCCAGAAGCCTGATTTGGACCAATCAGAAATCGCCAAATATTCTCGTAAGCACCACGTAAGGAGATCGTCCCATACGAAGCACTGCAAAACCACAGACTACTGTGACGTCATGCGGCTCACCATGTTAGCGCAAGCGAGATAGACTGTTGCACTTCAAGCAACCCTACATGTGGGTACGGCTGTGGACGATGGCTTCGTTTATCGTTTATTTGACAGCGGCACTCGGTACCGCAAGGTGTATTCGTTTGCAAACCGTCGAAGCGGCGGCTTTTCCGTACCTCTGCCAGATTAGTTGTTCCGACGGCGATATTCCGATCCCGGTGGACATTGGTCGGTGTTTGTGTTTGTGCGTAAAGGTAGTCTGTGAAACCGTGTCACTATGAAGTACTTGCTACTTCTAGTACTGGGTGTGTTCCTGGTTTCAGGTAAGTCGGTCAAAATGAGGTTCTCGACGCCATTGAGCCCATCCGCGTGTACGTGGCCAATCGAACATTCGAGATGGTGCCCGAACGGTGTAATCTCGCCCCCATCCTTTGTGTTGACGTGGATCTATATGGGGATTAATCTGTTGCAGGAATTCACCACGTACGTGCGGAAGCCGATGACGATGACGACACACTACCACGGGTGGACAATAATCTCGGCGCATCAAAGGAAGGCTCGCGTACCGATGCGGAGGCAGTCAAGCGCGAAGAGGAAGCGATCAAGCTGGACGGTCTGAACGTGGCCCAGATAAAGGAACTGCGGGAAAAGTCGGAAAAGTTTACCTTCCAGGCGGAGGTGAACCGGATGATGAAGCTCATCATTAACTCGCTGTACCGCAATAAGGAAATTTTCCTCCGCGAACTGATCTCGAACGCATCGGACGCACTGGACAAGATCCGTCTGCTATCGCTCACCGATCCCTCCGTGCTGGACAGTAATCGCAACCTGGAGGTGAAGATCAAGGCGGATAAGGATGGCAAGGTGCTGCACATCATCGACACCGGTATCGGTATGACGAAGCAGGATCTGGTGAACAATTTGGGTACGATCGCAAAGTCCGGTACGGCCGATTTCCTATCGAAGATGCAGGAAAAGGACAAGGCGGACGGGCAGGACGTGAACGATATGATCGGTCAGTTCGGTGTCGGTTTCTACTCGGCGTTCCTCGTGGCCGACCGGGTCGTAGTGACGACGAAGCACAACGACGACAAACAGTACATCTGGGAGTCGGATGCGGCCAGCTTCAGCATTGTGGAGGATCCCCGCGGTAACACCCTGGAGCGTGGTTCGCAGGTCACGTTGCACCTGAAGGAGGAAGCGCTCGACTTCCTGGAGGACGATACCGTCAAGCAGCTGATCAAGAAGTACTCGCAGTTCATCAACTTCCCGATCTACATGTGGACGAGCAAGGAGATTGAGGAGGAGGTGGCTGTCGAAGAGGAAACCACCGAGAAGCCGGCGGACACGAAAGAAGACAGCACGGACGAGGAAGAGGACGTGAAGGTCGAGGAGGAAGAGACAACCGACAGTGACAAACCGAAGACGAAGAAGGTGAAGAAAACGGTCTGGAACTGGGAGATCATGAACGACAGCAAACCGATCTGGACGCGTAAGGTGAGCGAAGTGACGGATGAGGAGTACACCGAGTTCTACAAGAGCCTCACCAAGGACACGTCGGAACCGCTAACTCAGACGCACTTTATCGCGGAAGGCGAGGTCACGTTCAAGTCGCTGCTGTTCGTACCGAAGGTGCAACCGTCGGAAAGCTTCAACAAGTACGGCACGAAGGCGGACAACATCAAGCTGTACGTGCGCCGGGTGTTCATTACGGACGAGTTTAACGACATGATGCCGAACTATCTGAACTTCATTCGCGGTGTGGTCGATTCGGACGATCTGCCATTGAACGTGTCGCGTGAAACGCTCCAGCAGCACAAACTGATCAAGGTGATCAAGAAGAAGCTCGTCCGCAAAGCGCTCGACATGATCAAGAAGATCGACAAGGAGCAGTACGAAAAGTTCTGGAAGGAGTACTCCACCAACATTAAGCTCGGCATCATGGAGGACCCGAGCAACCGGTCTCGGTTGGCCAAGCTGCTCCGATTCCAGTCGTCCTCGACGAAGAACAAGGAGTTCACCAGCCTATCGGACTATGTGGGCCGCATGAAGCCCAAGCAGGACAACATCTACTTCATTGCCGGTCCGAACCGTGCCGAGATCGAGAAGTCACCGTTCGTCGAACGTTTGCTGTCGCGCGGTTACGAAGTTCTCTTCCTGGTGGAGGCCGTCGATGAGTACAGCATCTCTGCGCTGCCCGAGTTTGACGGCAAGCGGTTCCAGAACGTCGCCAAGGAGGGTTTCACACTGAACGAATCGGAAGAGTCGAAGGCACGTTTCGAAGAGTTGAAGACGGAGTACGAGCCACTGCTGAAGTGGTTGAACGATGTCGCGTTGAAGGACAAAATCGCTAAAGCTCTGCTGTCCGAACGGTTGGCCAACTCACCGTGCGCACTGGTCGCTTCGATGTTCGGCTGGACGGGTAACATGGAACGGTTGGCACTGGCCAATGCGCATCAAAAGACGGACGATCCACAGCGCCACTACTATCTGAATCAGAAGAAAACGCTCGAAATCAATCCGCGCCATCCGCTGATGCGCGAACTGTTGCGCCGGGTCGAAGTGGATACGGATGATCTCGTGGCGAAGGATATGGCGGTGCTGATGTTCAACACGGCCACACTGCGATCGGGCTTCCAGCTGCCAGAAACGGCCGACTTTGCCGACAGCATCGAGCGCATGATGCGCCAAACGTTGGGTGTATCGCTGGACGAGAAACCCGAACAGGAAGTGTTCGTGGACGAACCGGCAGGTGACGATGGGGCCGGTGCGGACGAGGAGGAAGAATCCATCGATGCGGATGGAGAGCATGACGAGCTGTAATAAGGACAACCAACCAATCGAACCGGACGTGAATGATGGTGGCCGTATGGGGCCGCATCATTGTATGACTGAGGAAAAGTAAATGAGTACGTGTGTGTGTTTAGTCTATTGTATGTAAGTGATACAGATGCATGTGAGCGTGTGTGTGTGTTGTATGTGTGAATTGTATTGTAAGGATCCTAGTATATAGTGCTGGGTAAAAACTGAGGACTGATGAGCTGTTGCTTCCGATTCGTCGTCCCTTACGTGGGGGCGACCAAATCTGAAGACAGTTCAACACAACTGAAAGATCAACGGACCCAGCTACAGAGAGCAGTAGGGTCTATGGCAAAGAAAACACAAACCACAAGGACAAATTTTATTGTCCTCAAACCATTGCATTCTGCTTTCGCTCTCGCTCGCTCTGAAAATCCGACCAAGATGGTTCAGATCGAAGTGTCCGAAGTAAAAAAACAAACACTGCTAAAATCGAAAACACTCCTTACTATTGTATGTTAAGAGTTAGTAATTTCCCTCCATATATTTCTTTTCTTTTCGCACTTTCGTTAATTGTGATTGTGTTCATTATGGTGCAATTTATACATTTTGTTGTGCGGTAATGAAACAAACCAGCCATTCAGGAATGTGTATATGGACAGCAACAAAAAAAGAGACTATTAAAAGATATTTCCTGTTTTGTGTTTCCTTCCTTACACGAACAACAACTAACAACAGCTAGAAGCGAAAATAGTTTTATGAAGCAACAAAATGAAAAATACAGAAAAGAAACGAAATAAAAACTATCGTCAAAACTTAATGCTCTTTTGATTGCATTATTTTCATCCGCAAAAACCCGAAAGAGTTTGGGTTTGTATTGTGACCATCAGGAGGGCCAAGTCGTTTGCTGTGATATCCGCTATTAGGGCTTATCCAATCCAGACACTAAGCCCATTACAAAATAGATCACTTCGTACTTCGTAATGGCCCGATATTCAAACTTAACAATTTAGCCCAAAATTTAAATTTCTCCAATCATTTATGTACGAAAATCAAACTAACGAACAAAACAAGTGGCATTGTTGCCTTAGCGGCGAAAGTAATACATCCACGTGGTGGACGATTGCCAAAAGTGCGCAAAAAATGATCAAATTAAGAAAAGTATAAAACCGGTCTCTTCGTGCAACCATTGTATTGTGTGTGCGTCTTTTGTTGTACAGATCGTACCGGCAAATGATTCCGTTACCACTACAAATACACATTGGGCCGGGAAGGAAAAGGTTTCAGATACGCTTAAAGTTGTTTGTCGTTTGATGAGCGATCGTACGTTTAACGGAAAGAGATAGGAGGTACTGCTTGGCTCGTCTGGTGCTCACATATCAACGTAAATTAACCCTACCAATCAATCAAGCGGGGAATCCATGTGCTGGACGCGAACATTTGCTTCCTTTGCCGGATGCTGTGAGTAGGAACGTGTCGTGTGATTTTGGTTGTGCTACAGATCGGTTTAGCAACCTCTCGTGTGGTTTCTTACTCTCTTTGGGTTCTAATTTCTGTGTGATCTTCATCTAAACAACCGTCGCGTTTCCGAACCGTACCATCTTGATCAAGTGGCAAGTGAGTAAAACTGATCACGATCGCTTGATTTGTAGTACACGTCCTTGTTTGTAAAAAAGCGTGACCCGATTCCTATACATGTATTCTTGTGTGTGTTTTTCCTCCATCCCTTTACAACAAACAATCCCTAACCTCCAAAATTGACCTCCTTGCGGTTTCCTCTTTACGAGCGTCACTTAGTGCCTATCACTATTGGCACTATCGCATCCAGAACCAGCCAGAGAATGCTGGAATGGAATCTCACCGGCAAGGTCTCCGTTAGTAACGCAGCTTCCCCTTGCGCGGTTGCATCCAACGAGGGCGCCTTATCAGCGTTCCGGGTGTTATTGTTTTTGGTACACGGATCAACTTATCGATCGATTCTTGCGTTTTCCAGCGCTCCGTTTGTGGACCTCCGAGAGCAGTCTGCGCTTGACTTCGGTAGTGAAAGGTTGGAAACGATACAGCACCATCATCATGGCTAGTGGAAAGATTGGTAAGTCGTCGTTGGTACGATCACGCATCGCAAGTATCTCTAATTAACCTCTCGATCGATTGCAGCCCTCGTAAGTGTGTCGGACAAGTCCGGGCTGGTGGAGTTCGCCAAGGGATTGAACGAGCTCGGTTTGAAGTTGGTGGCCAGCGGTGGCACAGCGAAAGCGATCCGCGACCAGGGACTGCCGGTGCGCGATGTGTCCGACATTACCGGTGCACCGGAGATGCTTGGTGGTCGCGTTAAAACTCTCCATCCGGCAGTTCATGCCGGTATTTTGGCGCGTATGACCGAATCCGACCAGCGCGACATTCGTCAGCAGAGCTACGAGTTGGCCCAGATCGTTGTGTGCAATCTGTACCCGTTCGGGTTGACCATCTCCAAGCCAGACGTAACGATTGCGGATGCGGTGGAAAACATCGATATCGGTGGGGTGACGTTGTTGCGTGCCGCTGCCAAAAATCACCAGCGCGTCACGGTGCTGTGCGACCCGAAGGACTATGGGAAGGTGTTGGATGAGATCCGGCAGCATGGTGATACAACACCTGCCACTCGTCAGGTGCTAGCACTGAAAGCGTTCACACACACTGCCGAGTACGATGCGATCATTTCCGACTACTTCCGCAAGCAATACTCGGCGGGTGTATCGCAGCTGAATCTGCGCTACGGTATGAACCCGCACCAGAAACCGGCGCAGATCTTCACCATGTTGGAGCGGTTGCCTTTGAAGGTGGTTAATGCCGCTCCGGGCTTTATCAATCTGTGTGACGCCCTGAACGGTTGGCAGTTGGTGCGTGAACTAAAGCGTGCCCTCGGTCTGCCGGCAGCAACTAGCTTCAAGCACGTGTCACCTGCCGGTGCAGCAGTTGGTGTACCGCTGTCACTCGACCAGGCCAAGCTGTGCATGGTGGACGATATTTTCGACAGTCTAACACCGCTAGCTACGGCTTATGCACGTGCCCGCGGTGCCGATCGTATGTCTTCGTTCGGTGACTTTGTAGCACTGTCCGATACGTGCGATCTCGCTACGGCCAAGATCATCTCGCGTGAAGTCTCGGACGGTATCATTGCACCAGGCTACACAGAGGAAGCACTCGAGGTACTGCGCAAGAAGAAGAACGGTTCGTACTGTGTACTGCAGATCGATCCCACGTACGAACCGACCCCGGTCGAACGTAAAACCCTCTTCGGATTGCAGCTCGAGCAACGGCGCAACGATGCGGACATTAGCAAGGCTCTGTTCACGAATATCGTTACCAAGAACAAAACGCTACCGGAGGGTGCGTTGCGCGACTTGATCGTGGCCACGATCGCGCTCAAATACACGCAGAGCAATTCCGTCTGTTACGCCAAGGACGGACAGGTGGTTGGAATCGGTGCGGGACAGCAGTCGCGCATCCACTGTACGCGTCTGGCCGGAGACAAAGCCGACAACTGGTGGTTGCGCCAGCATCCGCGCGTTACCGGCATGCAGTTCCGGAAGGGTGTGAAGCGGGCAGAAATTTCGAACGCGATCGATAACTACGTAAACGGAACGGTTGGCAAGGACATGCCGGTGGCACAGTTTGAAGCAATGCTGGAAAAGGTACCGGCACCGCTCACGGTGGACGATAAGGAAAAGTGGACACGTCAGCTGACGGGTGTATCGCTCGGCTCGGATGCATTCTTCCCGTTCCGGGACAATGTGGATCGGGCGAAGCTGAGCGGCGTATCGTACATTGCGAGCCCGTCCGGTTCGACGAACGATGCGGGTGTGATCGAGGCATGCAACGAACACGACATCGTGATGGTACACACAAATCTGCGACTGTTCCATCATTAAGCTCGGACGTACATTTCATTGTAGGATTTTTAAAATCAAATGCGCTTGTAAAGAGAAAAAATAAAGAATAATACTAATAGGATAACATACAGAAAGGATTTTGGCTACCATCGGGTAACAGTACAAATACAAATCTATAACATTTTTTACTTCCACTTTCGCTTTCACACGGCAACGTAAGGCTGTTGCTAGACGCTGTCCTTGTTGCGATCTTATCAAACTGATCGTCTTACGATTAGGTTAGCAACGCACGTTCGAACACGTGGTAACTGCTCAATATTATCAATTTATGATGCACTTCTCAACTGCAGTGCTTGGAAGGTTTGGACGATCTACTTCTAAACAAAAAATAATCTGGTTTCTCTGGGAATCGTATTTCAAAATTTATGTATGTTCCATGTAAGAGGGATGATTTCATTATGCAATAATAATCTCTAAATAAAGAAAAAGCTCAATGGACACTTCCATGTGATACCTATATGGTTAAAAATTGAGACCTTCTATTGTTATTTGGTGAAAACAGCACAATTCTTGTCTAGAAACAATCTCCTATTATTGATCATCGAACGGTTGTTAACGTATGAATTGAAATTTAATTGACAGCATCAAACCATAGACAGAGATAGCTGCCGTTGTCCTTTTCATTTGTACCATTTTTCGACCTTTATGGAAGCCCCCCTTCACGCATAGCATTGCATCGAGTGCATTTTATGCATTTATCTGTCAATAGTTGTTTAGTTCTGTTTTCTTCTCGGCTTACTGCGCGCTATCTGTGCCTGCGTATCGGATTGTTGTTTAGTTATTTTCACAAAAACCAACCAATTCCCCGCTTACGATGGATTACGTCGATATACAGGCCGTTGAATCGAAGCTTACCGACGTGACGGTCACTCCGATACCGATGATAAAAAATGCACATACCAATCACAACACCGGGAGCGGCAGCAGTAGCAGCAGCAGCAACTACAACAATACGGCCAACATTACGATAACGCCGCAGATTAATCATCGCAGCAGCAACAACCAACATAATAGTGGTGTATCCTCGTCGGCCAACGATGGGTCCGCGGGTGCGCTAGCTTTAACCGTCGGCTCGAACAACAGTGCCGCGAATCTGGTGGCCCCGGTCACTACGTTTAACCACTTCCCCAACAATGCCGGACTGTCGAAGTATGCACAGCTGCTGATGGTGATCGAGGAGATGGGACGTGATCTGCGTCCGACGTACTCCGGAAGCCGAAATTCCGCCGAGCGGTTGAAACGGTTGATCGTGCACGCCCGCATACTGGTGCGTGAGTGCTTGGTAGAAACGGAACGATCCGCTAGACAGTAAGCGTAATGGTATGTCGACAAACCCCGTGGTCTCCGCCGTGTTAGCCACTCACTATCTCATTCTTCAAGTGCATTCGTAAGCAGTCCTTGGCTTTTCCGGGGACGACGACGTTGTCGATGGTGTACGGTACAACGTTTAACATAATCCATAGTACAAAAAAAAAACGATCCGCAGAATGTTTGTGGCCGGGATGCACCGCAGCAGACGGAAGTGTGTGTGTATAATCAGTTAACGATAGAGTTGAGAGCAGCCTTAGCTAATAACATAGACTGTGTATTTACGTTTCGCCCGAAACACCGCGGTTTGGAGGTTGCAATGCAAGCTGAGCTGAACGAGGTATACCAAAATACAACCCAACAAAAAAAAAAGTGCAGCATGTATGTATACAGATGTTTTGCAGCGAGAGCAGACGCACGATTGCATCGCTGATGAAATGCTCTCTTTTTTCTACAAAACATAAACAAGCGTAATAAAAGACGATACAATTGTGTAGCCTTTAACTATATACAATCGATTGTGTAGACACACCCTGTTGAAGGGGCTGATAAAGGATTAATAAATGCATATTTAAAGCAAAACCGCAATCGTACTGTATCGATTTTGGATGGAAAAACAAACGAAACAATCAGTCCATTTTTTGCAATCAACACGCAATGGGGTGCAGTTCGTAAACGCACCCTATAAACGCTAGATTGTTGATAAACAAAGCCGTCCGTTTCGTTTCGATTATCCGTGCGGAAAGTTTCGTTAAAAATAGCGAAGCTTTTGACAATAGCTTCGTCAAAAAAAAAACTAATGCTTTCATTGAATAAAATAAGCAAATTTTCTACGGACCATTATTGTTTAGAATCGTTTCGAGGCGCTGTTTTAAAACAAGTACGAGTAAACTCTACGTAGATTGGTAAGTGCATTGCGAAATAAATCCTTAAGAAAGTGCCTTGCATGTGTCCGCGGTAGCCTACGCATGACATTCGGTGGTCCACCAGCTTGTGCTGACAAAAAGTCGATCAATTGTGATGTTTTTGCACAACTAGCTGCGGCGATTATTTCGGGATCGAATGAATCAAAACATTTGTCGTGAAGTCCGCGTGATGCGATATCGCTAATTCCATGTAGCGGTGTTGGCTGTGTCGAATGCGAAGTGGTGGAATATACGTCCGGCACAACTGGTGAAGTGTTGTTATTCTAAACAATTCCAAACAATGCTACTCTTCTGCACAGGTTGAAACAGGTGCCCTACGATGCAATGAGCGCAGGGGGACAGCGTACACAAAAGCGCAATTGGTGCACGTACGTTCGGACCAACGATAGCGTTTGTTGCGGTCACTTGCTTTTGAACTATTGTAGCAGATCAACCAGTCGCTAGGACACCATGGTACATGCTTGACGGGTACACGCTCTACACTAGCACCTGCAGTGGATACGGAGTCATCGCAGTAACTACTTGGCCTTTCGGATAGTTGACCGAAAAATTGCTCGCTACCAATATCAACACTATGAATGCGCCATATCCGACAACGAACGCTTGCTACACGGACATCAAACAGGGCATCCTTTCCTACACGCTGCCCCTGCGCACAGACCTCAGCGATATTCCCGGGCCACCCATAAGTTTGTTGCCCGCACCGCCCACCAGCCTGCTACCCGTGCCGGACAAATCCTCATCGCCCGGCCAGAAGAAAAAGCGCCGACCGTACGTAAACGAAAGTGAAGAGGCACGCGCTCGTCGCTTAGCCCGCAACGCCGAGCGTATGAGGCAGAAACGTGCCACCGAGTCTGAGGAAGAATACCGCCAACGGTTGGCAAAAAATGCAGAAAGCAATCGACGGAAGCGGCAAAATGAGACTGATCTGGAACGCACCATCCGGCATGCACGCAGTGCGGCAAGGGAGCGGTTGCGTCGAGCCATGGAAACCCCGGAACAAAGGGCTGTGCGGTTAGCGAAGCTGGCCGAACGGATGCGCATTGCCCGTGCGAACGAAACGCCCGAACAGCGAGCCGTTCGGTTGGCAAAGAATGCGGCCAAAGCGAAAGAGCGCTTGCTGAAAGAATCCCCGGAACAGTGGATCGAACGGAAGCGAAAGAAAGCCGAATATGCACGCCGCAAACGGAGTGGCCATGGCAATACGACCAGCTCGGCGGGAAGCAGCAGTAGCAACGATGCAGCCATACACAGCACGCTCGCCTCGCCCGAGCTGTCCTTCAGCCAGGTCACCAACAGCCATAGCTACGTACCGGACCTAGGCCACGGTGTGCCACCCGACGTGAAAGACATCAAGCTGATAGCGTCGCCCAAGCAAAACCACGCGCAGCAACCCGAACAGATCTACAGCACACCACATCTCCCGTTCATGGACCACGGAGTCAAAGCGGCCGAGTTTCTGCCGAACCCCCATCATCATCCGGGATCGGCTGCGCTACATTCGGACCTGTCCTGTCCAAACAATCTGCTAAAGTTTCACATGCTACCCTACTCGCTTCCGCCTGGTGCAGTGACGGCAACGGCTGGCCCCGGTATGCAGCATCCTGGACATGCGGAGTACAAGGGCAAATGAAACGGTGATACGGGCGACATAATGTTAGTACACGGACCGACAAACACGACGTTTATGAAGCTTCCCTGTAGTACGCCACAAGCAGATCGTACTACCCCTTAGTAAACGGTGCAGCTACAGCATAAGTTCGACTGGAAGTGCAGTAACAACCGCAATTAAATAATGTGCAAAAAAAACCAACAACAAAACACAACCTTAGGCAATATAACAAAACTATCTTAAAACAGACACAATAAGCTTAAGAGGAAATGTACGATGAGATGCGATTGTAATTTTGCAAATAGTGCGTTAGCAAGTTCTTATTTGTTTTTGTTTTTATGTTTTATGTATCATCATGGGGAGCTGTACTTGAAGAAGTATGCTGAAATCGAAGCGCATCATAAGATTGCCTCAGTTTCTTTCGTAGCTCGTAACACGAATTGTAAAAATAAAAGAATTTGAAATATCGCAACAATCTTTACATGGTTTTTTTGGTTGCTGGTTTTTACTCTGCAAGGATACTCATAATTATATGGGGCTCAAATGCGATTTCGTGTTGTAATTGGCGTGTCTGTGGAGGTTTTTTTTTTGGTAGGCACTGTACCTGTCAAAGTTGCATTTGCCGAGTTGGGGAACTGCACACGCAAGTATACACGCATGGATGAAGTTTTTGGGAAATGTTTAGAAAAGATCAATTTCCAAACTAGGGGGAAGAATAGAGCAAAAAAACGCTATATGCAAGTTTCGCAAAGGTATTATTGATCGGATGCAAGAGTGAAGTTGACAGTAGAATTGTGCAAGCGTGCGAATTATTGGTGGTTTATTTTGAAAACACTTGCTCCTCTAACGCTTCACCCAGTGTCGGTATGTTAGAGGAGTATCGCCACGAAATATGAATGGATTTTTCCAAATCAATACGTACTACAATGAGTTTAAGCAAGAGGTCGACGCTGGTTATGCCGCTGCACCGATACAACAACAATCCCAGCAGCCGCAGCAGCAGCATCCGCCGCCAGCAACACAACAGCAACAAAGCGTCGTTAACGACGGTAGCATCACGGGCTCAGAGCACTCGCTGAGCAGCAGGGAGCAAGCGAACTTGACAAAGAACCAGCGACGGTTTTTGAACGAAAGTGAGGAAGCGCGCGAGAAGCGGCTGGCTCGGAACGCGGAGCGTATGCGCCAGAAGCGTGCTATGGAAACGGAGGAACAGAGCCGGAAACGTATGGCCGAAAACGCAGAGCGTATGCGAAAGAAACGAGCAGCCGAAACGGAGGAAGAGTACCGATCGAGAATGGAGCGGAATGCGGCATTCAAGATGACCGACGAGTACCGGCGCCGTCTGATCGAAAATGCCGAACGTAACAGACGCCGACGCCAGAATGAGTCGGATATGGAGCGAAGCATTAGGCGGGCACGGAGCGCCGCCCGGGAGCGGTTGCGACGTGCGATGGAAACACCGGAACAGCGAGCCATACGCTTGGCAAAGCTGGCGGAACGAATGCGTATGACGCGCGAGCGTTTGTGGACTACGATCGAAACACCGGAACAGCGGGCGGAACGGTTAGCGAAGCTGGCCGAACGGATGCGCTATGCCCGGGCGAATGAAACACCAGAACAGCGCGCAATCCGGTTGGCAAAGAATGCTGCCCGGGCGCGCCAACGGTTCCTGAACGAATCACCCGAACAGTGGATTGAGCGGAAGCGGAAAAAGGCGGAATATGCACGGCAGAAACGGGCGGCCGCAGCTGCCGCTGGTATTAGTGGCAATGGTTCCGTTTCGTCCACCAGGCCACCCGATGGGCACGCCGGTAGTGGTAGTTTGCAGCACACATCGATTGGTTTTCCGGGCCATGCACCCACCACGTTGCCGGAAACGATTCTCCATACGAGCGGGCCACACCCGACCAGTAGTAGCTCGAGCAATGCGGCGGCAACAACATCGTTCGTGACGAGCACAAAGGACACGGGCAAAGGGACATCCGTGTCGTCGAAACACGCGACCTCGGCTGGATCGCTGCAGATGCAATCGGAACAAATCTATTCCACACCGCAGGTCATTTTTAGCGGTGGTGATTTTAAACCGCACGAGCTGCTGAACGGGCAACATTTGGTGATGCAGTCGGACCCGAACTGTTCCAGCAACCTATACAAACTGCACATACTGCCGTACCCGTTTCCGACGTCCACCGCATCGGGTGCATCGCACATGGATCAATCGAGCGCGTACAAAAGCAAGTAACCGTTCGGGCGCGCTACGGATAGCCGTACACGTACGTAGGCAGGCGTATAGTAGAGAGGAATGTGTAATAAGTTAGCCAAGTAGGAGGCACTATAGCCGGTAACTGCTCCTGCTGCTGCTGCTACGGCTGCAGAGTCATTCGGGCAGCAAAATTGAACATTTTATTATCCGCTAAGTCCTAAGTAACCGATTGAACGTTATGCATTAGTGTGGTTGTTTGGTACATTCTAAGTTTAATCTTTCGCATACTTGTACACCTCCCGTTCCAGCGGAGTTACTGCCACGGTTTTGATCCAATACCGAGGTGCAATCATTTTGACCGCGGAACGATTTTACGTGTTTTCTCTCACTGGCTAGTCGTTCTTGGGAACATTAAATGTATGTTCCATGGAACAACGGGATAGTTTTTGCTTGTGGCCACCCCCAATGTCCTTCACCTTATACATTAATTATGTACATGCATATTAGCAAGATCCATCTGGTGATCGCAGTGCGATACTAGTAGCGGACGGTCGAAGAAATAAACTTATGAATCAGTGATTTGTTTTGTTCTTGCGTTTGATTTGGGGCGGTTTTCGGTACGCTTTTGAATGAACCAGGTACATTAATCATTTCCAACTCTGCAAACCTAACTTTAGAAAGGCTAGTAAGGCCAAATGTTTTCAATTCCCCCGAGAGAATGTTCTGTTCAAGTAGAAGGGCAAACAGGAAAACAATTTCCATCCAATTGTGGTCATACAATGATGGTCTGCAGTGTACGGAATGGAGATGAAAACGAATCATTCCACACATGCGAATAAACGCAGTTGATCTGTCAGATGATGTATCGCTAAAAATAAAACTCAACCCGCAGTTGTTTTGTATATTCGATACGCGGAAAAGAAAAGTTGTTTTGAAAAGTGTTTTTTCCCCCAGCGCGATATCGTTTGACAACATTGGAAAAGTTTGCAGTGCCCTGCTGCCCCCGAATGTGTTCGATAAGGCAAGCATGTAAACGCACCATCAGCTAATAAATATGAATGGATTCTTTCAGATCAATCCATACTATAATGACGTTAAGCAGGAAACCGTGTCCCCGTATGCAGCACCTATCGTTGCGACCACACTACCGCAAACAGTGCAGAACGTTGGGCCAACACCACCGTCCGGCAACGGTACCAGCGTCGAGCGTTCCGTACTAAGCGCACATCAATCGTTGACCAAAAGTCAGCGTCGGTTTTTGCACGAGAGCCCCGAAGCCCGTGCCAAGCGACTGGCCCGGAACGCCGAGCGAATGCGCCAGAAGCGGGAGGCCGAATCCGAAGAAGAGTATCGCAAACGGATGGCACAGAACGCGGAAAGGATGCGTAAGAAGCGAGCAGCAGAAACGGAGGAGGAATATCGGAACCGAATGCAGCGAAACGCGGAAAGCAAATCGGGCGTAGAGTATCAGATCCGGTTAGCCAAGAACGCCGAGCGGAACCGTATGCGGCGACAAAACGAGACTGACATAGAGCGCAGCATACGGCGGGCCCGTAGTGCGGCACGAGAGCGGTTGCGCCGTGCGATGGAAACACCGGAACAGCGCGCCATCAGACTGGCCAAGCTGGCCGAACGAATGCGAATATCGCGTGCAAACGAAACACCTCAGCAACGTGCGCTACGGTTAGCGAAAAATGCGGCCAAAGCTAAGGAGCGTCTCCTAAACGAAACACCCGAACAGTGGATCGAACGAAAGCGGAAAAAGGCCGAGTATGCACGGCAGAAGCGTGGTGCCGCAGCTACTGCTGCCAAGCTGGGTCTTTCGACACCCTGCAACTCCTCCAGCAGCAATACCAGCTCCACCAGCCTCAGTGTACCGTCGACGACGGGCGGTGACACGGTAAGCTTCACCCATGCACCGACGACAAACACGACGTACAATCTCGAACCTACCCAGTCGCTGTCGCAAACATCGCTCGTATCACTGTCGACGGCGGACCTGAAAGACATTAGGCTAATAACCGCACAAAAGCCGGGCCAAATGTTGCAATTGCCGGAGCAACTGTACGCTACATCACACATCCCATTCAACGGGACCGACCTGAAACCGCCTGAATTTCTAACCAGCAATAGTCAACCGGGCCCACCTCCTCACATCATGCAGCCCGAGCTGTACAAGTTCCACATACTGCCGTACACGTTCTCCCCCACGGCCGGTGCAGTGCATCCGACGCAAGCGGACTACAAAGGCAAATAGGTGTTAGGCCCTGGACACGTTCGCACGTGCATAGTAAGCTTCGTAGCTAAGCTAGGAGCAACATTTGGTAATTTTAAAATTTAATTTACGCAACACTAGGGATAATTTTTTAAAACGCTGTTCCGTAAGCAACGTTACAATCGCACCGCAATCGGCATTATATGCATAATGAACTTTCTCTGCAATCTTCTCCTACTGGGTTAGGTGTTAATGTTTCGTTCCGGGATGGATGCTAGGGGTACAGGAGTTATAAGAAAGATGCATCTTTCATTCCATAAACGAAGTGACCGCTACGTACAACAAATGAGCGGTCAGAAACTCAATAATCTGCACCAGAACAGATAGAATAAAGGCCAGAAAAAAAATCAGGAGATCTGTATGATAAAATTTCATTTCTAATGTAGTTCTCTTCGTAGCGTGCAAACTGGTAGTGAGCGTTGGGTTCTCGAGGTAAATCAATTAACCTAGTCATTTGCGTCATAAGAAAAGGTTGAATAAAATGGTATTATAATCTGTAAAACGTTGCCTTTCACTGTTCTCTATAAGCAGCAAATTCAATCGTGTTTATTGCAGATTTGTGGACGGTAATTCTCCTAATCCCAGGAGGACCTGTTTTCCCATTCGAACGAGTTCTCCCTCCTGCGGCAGCGCAAAGGCAAAGTGCCGAACGAACAAATATAAATGCGTCGAAGCGAGAAGAATGTAAATAAAAACACGACTCACACTTGCCTTCGAATTGTGCATACGAGCTGATAAGGACTGTTTTTACAATTAGAACAGAATTCTCGGTTTTTAAATAAGCATTACACATGAAAGTATCTATAGGTAAGTGACCAGAGAAGGTTTCAATGTCTACAACGGTGGATTAGTACAGGGAATTCTGCTGAACGAAGTAAAACACGGGGTATTGAAGTTCCCCTTACGAAAAGCTTGTGAAAGTAATAAATTCAACTTAAAACCATTAACTCTTTCTTTTTAGTTGAACGACTCGAAGCAAATATACAACAAACGAGGGTTAAAATGAGTAAATTGAACATCAAAACGCTAGCGTCATATGATACAGAACAACCTGCCGATTCCGTCGAATGGTGCCCACAGGAAGGATGGGAAGACATATTCGTGTGTGGCACCTACCAACTGGAACGAGACCAGGAATCATCTCCGACAAACCGGAAAGGACGAATACTCTTATACCGTTTCGATGCGGAAGCCACAACCGACACGCTCACTCTCCTGCAAACCATCGACCGATCGGCCGTGTTGGATCAAAAGTGGAATCCACGTGTAAAGAATCATTTAGCTGTGGCTGGAGCAGATGGAACGATATCAATGTATGCATTAATCGAATCTGCCGGAAGCCCCATGCTCGAACACAAAGCTACGGTAACGTTACGTGGTGATGAAAACGATGATCGCAATCTGTTGACGTTGGCGCTTGATTGGAGCCCCGATGGGAAGCGGATTGTTGTAAGCGACTCACATGGTTGTGTGGAAATGTTAAGCTTTGAAAACGACCTACTACACATCCACGGATGGAAGGTGCACGGTTTTGAGGCATGGACTTGTGCCTTTAGCCGTCATAACGAGAACGTTGTTTTTAGCGGTAAACAATTTTTTCTAAGCAAGAGGACTGTTACTTAAACTTATTAATTGTTCGTTTTTGCAGGAGGAGACGATTGCTTTCTCTTCGTGCACGATATACGCACCCCAACCGAGCCATTCGTGAAAGGTAAAAACAAAACTCATTCAGCTGGCGTCACCTCTCTGCTGTCTTTGGCTCGACGCGATCACACTCTACTCACCGGAAGTTATGATGAAAATGTGCGCCTTTTCGATGAACGGCAGCTTAAGGGCAGCGTTTCGGAGCTGCCTCTTCAGGGTGGTGTTTGGCGTTTGCGAACGAATCCACATAGGGAGCCGGATAAAATACTGTGCGGTTGCATGTATCACAACTTCAGTGTGGTCCAACTAAACCCGGACGATACGTTGAAGTTGATTGGTGAATACAGGGAACACGAGAGCATATGTTACGGTTGCGATTGGCAACAGGTTGGAGAAAACTACCGCACTGGCAAACACTTAATAGCAACATGTTCGTTCTACGATCATAAACTGTGCATTTCGGAGGTAAGCAAATGTATGGAAAAGAAATAAATGCCGTTTGTTACAAGCGCACGCCGTTACTTTGTGTTGTTTGATACACGACAATCGACGGTGGGGAACTAACGTTTTCTCGGAAACCGAACACACGAAACTGCCGTCATGTGCGGCAAACTTTGAAAGTTTGCCCAGGTGGGATAGGTGATATTATCGTTCGGTCGCTGATCTGACAGTTGCCAGTGTTTGGATTTTTGACAGTTTCTTGGAAATTTACCCAATGCTAGGAAAACAAGCTGGGCTATTGTGCGCGAAGTCTTCCAGGTACAAACACCGTCAATTTTACTGATTTCATTACCAGCAAAATGTCCGGTAATTGGCAGCTACAAACGCCTTGTGAGGTGATAAACGCTATTTGGAGCAACATCTGCGCTATTCCATCGTGTGAAATAGAACACCCGCGCTTAGTTAAAGAGCTTTACAAAACGTTACAGCTAGATAATCAGGGTAAGTGTTTGGTAGATTGGTGGCGCGTTTCTTGAGCGTGTGGCATTTCAATTGTACCGCATTCATTTCCTAGAATTGGCAGAACAGCACATAAAAACGGCACAGGAAGACCGGCTCTTGGCGATGGTTGTTCGAGCGAAAAAACGCGGCAGGGCAAAATCTAACACTATCTACACAATTCCAAAATTGCAAACAGTATCGGATGAACAACCGGACAAATGTTGCTACGAATGTCACAACACCGGAAACGTGGTGAAATGTGTAGGTTGCATGAGAAGCTTTCACGAAGACTGCGTAAAACCACCGGAAGAGAAACAGCGCGAGCTGGGCCAGTTTGTGTCGAAGGAGAAGCAAATCATCATATCAGCGTTCGAAAATCAGCCGACTCGACCGGTCGCAACTCCGATGAGACGCAACTCCATCGCATCGATTACCACCATGGACGAGAGTACCGTTTGGGCAAACGAATTCCAACCGGACGAGGACGATGCGGTTGAAATCGTAGAGGACGAAATATTTGAAATCGAGATTAAACATGAGAACATGGGTCTGGATTCTTCCTACCAGAGCATAAAGGTGGAGACCGATGTAAAGGAAGGGCTGCTAGTGGATGAGCCCATGTTTGTGGGTATGGTTCGGCCGCCTAACAGGCGTCTGGAAAGAATGCTTAACACAACAACAATTAAACCGGAAGGGGAGTCGTCTGACAGTGACGACAATGTTGCGCGAGCGGAAGAGAACGATATGCTGAGACGACGATACTGCTATGCCTGCCATGTGCTTAACAACAGTCCCAGCAATCCCAATATTGGTACGGAAGAGTTAAACTATTTATTGAATTTTGTCATTGAGCAGTACAAATCGTGGGTAAGTATCAGAGGTTAGATTATAAAAAAATGGTAAAGATGCTCACACATTTTTTTTCCTTTTCCAGCTTCCAAAAGATACTTTTTCGCCTTCGAAGCTTGTTAGGGGCAAAGCACCAAAGACGGTGCTGACAAGCAAAGTTATAGAAATTTGCAAGAAGATGCTTCTTCGTACGCCCACATCGATGGCGTCCATTCAATCAAAAATTACGAACAAACAGTACAACAGCCTAGAAGAATTCCATGTTGATTTGCTGGACATCGTACATAACATTGGCATCATTCATGGCGGTATGATTAATTTTATTTGCTTCGATTCATGCATTTCTAATCGCATTCTTTCCAAATATCTTATACTTTTCAGGGGACTCGTTCGATTACAGTGCGGCAATGTATCTGCTTGCTGATTGCGTTTATGAATTGCGAGAAATACGTCAGTGTTCGGATTGTTACCGTCATTCGGCCGAAAAGGTGGAACCGGATTGGTTTACCCGTCCCTGTCGCACACGCCATGAGGTGGTATTCGCCAAACAGAGGAGCTTCCAGTACTGGCCGGCAAAAGTGGTCCGAGTGACAAACGACCGGTACGATGTGCGATTCTTTGGCGACAAACATATGCGTGCGTTGATAAATGCAAACTACGTCAAACCGATTGACACGGAGTTAAGCACACTGGGAGTGAATGCTAAACAGCGCGGATTTAAACAAGCCATGACAGAAATGCTTCAATACCGATCGTTATCGGAAGGCTACAGGGATCAGTATTCCTTTACATCTGCCATCGAGCAAACGCCACGGACACAACAGCCCTCGCTACCGCAGACGCCGTGTGATGTTGTTGGTGGTGAACGAGTCTCGAATGGTGGCAACACTTCTAGACCCGTCACGCGAAAGCGCAACATCCAAACCCAACAACCTGCCGTGACGCATCAGCAGAAGCACCGTAAGTTTTTGGACCGATTTACTAATCCGGTGGAATTGAGAGCGAAAGCGTTACAACTACTGCAGGAAGGTGAAGAACAATTCTCCCGTAAGCTTGATCTTCTGAAGGTTGAGCATCAGCGGGAAATAAGTGACGTAAAGAAAAAGCAATGGGTAAGTTGGATTGGGTTTCCTGCGGATCGTATCTAACACGTGCCTAACCGCTGTGTTCCTAACCGTTTCTTGATGCTTTCAGTGTGCCATGTGTGAAAAGGAGGCCAGAATTCAGTGCTGTTGGAACACGTCCTACTGCACGACAGACTGTCAGAAAAATCACTGGGTACAACATCAAAAGCGACACCAGGCAGGCAATAGGTACCATCGTTTGCGGTCGGTTTCTGTGTTCCTTGCAACACAGCAAGGCAACTAATGTGCCGCACTTCTGGTTGCTGTACGGTTTGGATCTGTTTTCATAGTGTTACCATTCAACGATTTAATCTCCCTGTATATAGGTAATTTATTTCTTATTAACGAAACTCCTTACGTTTGACGGACTCATGAACGTATAACATTCGCTATATTCAGGGTTAATTCTTTTTGTACGACTTTGAAGTTTTACCGTCGACCAACAGAACGGTTTTGCTATAGAACTTCGTTGTTAATGAGAATGTTTAATTTTTTCTGCAGTTGAAATAAAAACATCGCATATATTATACCTCTTGATCTATCTTCTAACCAATGTATCTAGCAACGGTACCGTTTCGGTACTGTTCAGTCCACACTTTAGCTCGGTAGAGATCCGTTTGAACTCGGGCGCAAATCACTGTTTTTGGACGATTCGATTTCTACACCAGCGGCTAGATGCTTCATCCGTTGTCTTTCCACATCACGTCGCACTCCTTCGTGTAATCGCTCGCTACGCAAGGCACAGGGCAAAAACAAAGGGATTTCGTTACGATATCCGATAACAATATTCTGACAACGCTTACCGGTCGGCTGCTTGACTGTAGTGGACGTACGCGATGAGACTGCCACTGGCGATACAGGCGGAAACGAACGTTAATTTAGCTGCCGTCGACATGATGCTCTCCACTTTCCGGCAAAGATGTGTTGCAAAACAACCAAAATTGCAGAAATCTCCCTTCCATCAGTTTGACGTTTCCCATACAAAATGTAAACAAACCGCTTCTGCTTCACATCTTCCCTCCCTGTGCGTGGATCCGCTTTTTCGCAAATCAATGAGCGCAATTATCTCCAAAGGAAACCGTGTTTTTGCTTATTACCAAAAATGTAGTTTATTTAAAAAAAAAGAATCATTAACAAACGTTTTGCACTCTCCCTTATATTCATGCAATAGCATATCAAATAGCTTAATGAAACAGTCCGACGGAGTCTTCCGAAATTCAGTCCTCCTCCTCCAGTTCAGTCCATATGAGGTCATGCAGCTCGTGCCCATCGGCCCACTGCAGTACTTTGGCGATGTACGGATGTTCCAGCTTCCCGATTGCGGTCTGTAGCGCATCGTGGCAGGTAAATCCGCGTCTCGCACAGGCGTACCCATTGCTGCCCAGTCGCAGCATCGGACAAACGTCGTTTTTGCCATCGCCCGCGTAAAACACTTTCTCGTACTCTATCTGCCGATCGTCGTGCTGACGGCGTAAAAACTCCGTCAATATCTTGCCCTTACACAGATTCTTCGAACTGAGCGTGCACTCCGTCTGGAAGTGGTACGGTCTTAGCTCGAGCAACCCACTACTGTCGAACCGGGCCGGATTGGTGAAAACGGTGTGTACGTACGGTCCGATATCGTTGTAATCATTCCACACGCGTATAAACTCCGAATTGGAATCGCTGATAATAATCACGTCGAACCCGTGCCGTACCAGGTTGGCGATGCAGGACTTCATGCCCGGCACCTCCGGAATGCCGCGTATCGCCGACGCAATGTCCATCGGTTTGAAGCCGTTCTGGTGCAGCAGCCGAAAGATGCGCTGCATGTACGGGATCCATCCGCACGAGCGCAGTATGCTTTGAACATCCGGTGGCACACCTCCCGGGCCCAACAGATCACGCACCACAATATCCGTGTTGTGTTCGCAGACCGTATGGTCAAAGTCTAGCACGGCTAGCCGCTTCAATATTCGTCCGCTGCTGGAGAACATCCTGACGCGGCACGAACGTTCCGATTGTTTACTGTTTGCCGTTTTGCACGCACACAAAAGCACTCCACAGTCTTACCGTACGGGGATCGAACGATCTGGCAGTTGAGTTGCAAATGCATTCACGAATGGTGAAGTTTAGCGAGCAGTGCTTGGGCACGGTACACGCGGTTCACCATACGGAACCACATCCATCCCGCCCGCGGGGCCGGATTGTCGCTGTGTGTGGCAGAGGATGAATTCTCGATGTCGTCTTGAAAGCGCCGCCCCCGAGATGTGGATATTGCCACTGTGCAACGTTCTATTTTAAATGAGAAAGTTCAATATCAACAAGTGGGGAGGGTAACTGCGGTTCTGATTTGCGGCCGCTGCTCTTGCTGCACAAGCACTCTGTAACCACTGCGACACGGGAAGATGGATTTGGTCGATCCACTGTACGTCAACAATAACAAAACACTGGCAGAGGGAAAATCGCATCATTTGCGGCCGCGCCTTTGCGCCGCGGATGACAACAAAACGTACAAATAACAATGCCACCGCATGTGGCAGGGAAGAAAGTGCGGTGCGGGCAATCGGATGCGAAGGACACGACGCGGTGTGTCTGTGCGTTGGTGGAAACAGGTCATTTATTTTGTTTCTATTTTATCGTACTACTCGGCAAACATTGGAGCCAACAAATTTGAGGTGAGTATCATTTTCATCTTGGCACATTGGGGTGAACACAAAAGTTCGTTGACGCTGGGCAGCAGCTCGCTACACCGGTGATTGTGGGTTCGAATCTCACCTGAAAAATCGACCACACCAGAATGTTAGGGCTCTCTCTTCATATAAAAGGATACGAGGGTTTTTTTGCTGTAACAAATGATGCAGGAAAAGGGAATATTTTTTACCAGCCGGCACGAAGCACGACTCGACGTGCACGTGTGCGCTTCGGTTTCTATTCGGATGCCTGCCGATGGAAAACTGCCGAAAAAAGCCGAAACAGAAGTGTGTAGAATGGTTCTTTACGCTTAACATCAAACTGAACCCCGTGCCGCGTGCAGAAGAAAGGGACAAGGTGAAAATTCCCCAAAATTAATTCGCGCCGAGATTTTGTAGTACAGCTCCCGTTCAAGCATACACTGCTGCGTTTTGTTCCTGTAATCAAACGGAAGAAAAAAAATCGCACACACACACACACGGACGTACGCGCACACATACATGCACACTGTGCCGCAGGGCAGGGAGTCATTTTGGTTCATGTTGACACCCGCCTTGCAAAATGTGCCCTTTTAACGATCTCTTTCAAAAATTGGTTCACTCATACATTCACGAGCAAAATGAACGATCGTTCCGCTTTGTATGGAGAGATTTCCGGGACGATTTGAACGGCGAAAACGAACCAAACTTGATTGTTTTCATCGTTCTATTAATTTATATTGCTTTTTGGTTGATGCTTTTATCCTGTTTTCTCATGATGTTACACATAAAAATATGTTAACATAATTTTTTAGTTTCATAAATATGCTAGTCAATCAGTTGCATAAGCGAATGATGTTTTGGGTACAAAAAAGTATATTACTAAACTCATTACAAAATATAATCCGTTGCATTGCAAGCAGATGGGACATATCATAATTTTGTTCCTTCGATGATGGAATGCTCTAGATAATTTATTCATAAATTTGAAAAATCAAAATAGAAGTTACAAAATACATAAAAGCAAAATTTGAAAATGCATGGTTTATGAAATAGGGAGATAGTGCCAGAAAGTAGGAAATTGTTTGATAATCTACAAAATCCAACTAAATGCATCCAGCTGATCAGTTCGTTGAGTGATTATCCTCCAAAAATGAAAGGATATGCAAGTTGTAGACGAAACCAGAAGATTTCAATAGGTTCAACTTAGTTCAACTTCGAATTGTAGTTATCATATGATCTTTTTAACAACATTGTGTTTCTATATCCGATACGATAAACACGTTCTTTTACTTTTTGTTATACTGAATACTGCATTGAATACTACTGAAAAATACTGAAACAATATTCTTTCAAAACATAATTATTGTCCCTTATCTATCCATCTTTTGATATTTTTTGTATGTTACCTTCTAGAATGGAGGAAAATTAATTCCCACAACACTCTCTCTCCTTTAATGTCTCGTCTGTCTTTCATAAAGTTTACGACCCTCAAAGGGCTAAATCTGCCACTGCCTGCCATTTCTAACTTCCTTGATTCGTATTTACTTGTATCGGCCTGCATGGAATTTTATTACCGATCCTGTCGTGTCGTAGCCGCTTCCACCCAGGTTGCTCTTTGAAGTCCAAAGTTATTTATTTCAATAACTGCTTCTCGCAATATCGAAAGCTTTTCTTTGCGAGCGAGCGGTTGAGTGGATTTTGCAAATTCTTGTACAGCGGTACTGCAACTTTTTTTGCTGTGGTACTTTTTTGCAGCGGTACATAAAGCTCAGCAGGGCATCTTTTTCTCCTACGATCAGGCTTTGCAGAATTTGCTTTTAAAATTTCAATTCTGATTTGCCTCGAAATTTGAATAAAATAAATATAAAAAGCAATAAAATTAAAAAAATTAAGTATTACAAATGGTATTATACACCAATAAAAAAAAGATTTGAAAGGCTTTTGCATTTATCGATTTGAGATAATTTTGATAGCGTAAGATCATATAGAGTATCCCAAAAATAATTGTCTTTATTATTATGAATGTATAATTTGGTAGGGAAACAATCTATACACTAAACAAACAAAATTGGTGTGATATATCCATTCGCGTAACGTTCAAATCTATCCCGATTAGTCATTAATCAGTGATGACACACAGTACCGATTTGCTATCAAATTATATTTTCTTATTTAGATTTTTTATTTATTTTCATTATACGTATACTTCGAGGGTTTTACAAAAGTATTCTTAACCTAAGGAACGGAGCAATTAATCGTATAATAAGTAAATGGTATGATGATAAATAATTTATCTAAATCAGTTAAGCATAGGTTGATCATCACTGATTTGGATGGGAACTTAATTATTTAAAACAAGAGTTGTAGAAAGCTTACAAGTACTGTATTGGTTGGGTAAAACATTAAATTAACGAAATCATATCGTGCTACAAAACTGCTCTTATTTTAATAGTTAGATGATGACTGGTCGTTCAAGAACATTATACCAGCTAGGGCTTATTCCGACTCTTTAAGGTCCTAAGTGTAAATGTGCTGTTGATGTTATACTTATCATCTAAACCATAAGTAAAATTTGCCAAAGATTTTCGGATTTGGAGGTTCTGTCTGCTTCGGAAGGGAATCCCTAACAAACCGCCCTCGTCACGCAGGGGGTTGAAACGCCACTATCAACGCATAACGCTTTTGATTTCAAGCTCGCGGAAATTATCTTGAGTTTACGGGGAGGCCTTTTCTGCCTGATTCTCAGTCTGTTCCCTCCACGCAATGTGTTTACAAAGCGTTTACTTTCTTCGGGGACCCCGAGTCGAAGTGGCGCCTACCGTTAGCTCTGCCACTGTGGAGAGCGTGGCAGCGCTTAATCTCGTTTTTTTCCCATTCGTTAAAGTTCTCCATACTTTTAACACTGTGCGTATCCTTATCGTTACTGCAGTGTTCTTGGACGGAGTTTTACGAGTATTTCTCGAAAGTTTGTTTCGTTTTTTTCGGAACGAAATCATTTTATATGATACAATCGGATGAGACATGCGTGTCTTTTGGCCTCGGGATACCCATTGGATACAGAGCAATGGTGCGTGAATGCATAACTAAACGTCATTAAAGTTCCTTAACAGTAATTAAAGTCTTTATCCATAACTGCCTATTCGGAAAGGTGGTAGAAATATGTCTAATAAGTACACCAAGGAAAAAAATAATTTTTTGATTAGTTTAGGCACATTTTAGTACGACACACAATACAAACCATTACTCCTGTCTTGCAATGACTCATCTATGGCGTTATGGAAGATAAGGCACTGCTTTATGAGGCACGGATAGTACATTTGCAAATCAATACTCGAGGTTCATGCTGGATAAATATGAGTATTTTTTTTTCTTTTTGTTTTTTAATAAATTTGCTTTCACGAGTTTGAAGAAATTCTTACCTAAGAAGCATTATGTATAATAATATAGGCGCTATGTATTTCTTTACTAAAAGTCAGCTTGTACGAATTGTACCATATCATTGATTATCCGAAAAAAATCGTTCAATGTATGGTTATGTACGATAATGTCATGTAACGTTCTTATTAACATAGTTGTATAAACATTTAAAATCCTTTTCAAGATTATACGTAAGAAACAGAGCGGTTTACGAGAGAGTGTTAAAATATATAATATAAATACTGTGAAATATAATCACAATCTTTACTACCACAAACAGAACATTCAACATGAAAAACGTTTTTTTGATGAATCATAGTTTAAATGTGAAAAATGCTCACTTAATCTTCGATTTGCTTAGAGAGAACATTTGTGTAGAGAGAAGATGCTTTCGTAACAGTAAGAGTTGCTCGTTTTTTACCGGGTGTTTTTTCATTCCACCGGTTAACGATAGCAGCAGTCGCACGGCGGTATTACGTATAGCTCAGTTCTTCGATTAGGAACACATAAAAGGCAGCACTAAAGGCAAGCAGCAATGATGGCATGTTTTGGCAAGGTATTCTTCACTATCTTTGGCACCAGGGTCCGGGTGACGGTTGGTAGTTTTTTTTTTATGTTGTGCTACTCCGATGTGATCTCCAGCACCCGTTCGATCCAATCGATGTAGGACGAAACGCGGGTGTAGAGTCCTGGACGATTGACCGTCCCACAGATCCCACCGTTGGACGTGATCCCAACGATGTAGTAGCGGTCAGCCGTACCCTTCAACTCCGTGAAGGAACGCTTCATCTGCAGGGGACCACCGGAATCGCCTTCGCACGTATCCTTGCCACCGTGCGGGTCACCGGCACACAGCTGGCTGGGCAGCACACCCTGGCGCAGGCGTCGGTTGCGGTACAGCAGCTGGTTGCACTGATTATTGGGCACGATCGGTATCTGGACACGTTGCAGTACCAGGGAGGGATCATCAACTGCGCAGTAGAGAGTAAAGCTTGATGAGTTTTATTTGCACTATTACAAGCAACAATTAGCAGGAGAAATACAACATTTGTATCGAACAGGAAACAGAGTAGTGTAACTTGTAATAAAGTGCCAGATGAGTTAAAGCATATGTCATTGGTGAGATTTTATGTTCGTTCCTTGGTCTGAAAACCTTTTTTTTCTCACTAGCCATTCTCACTAACTCACTCTCACTATTTATGTTTTAACTAAACGTGACGTAAACTCTGATTTTAGAATAAGTTTAACACTATCGCACACTACCTGAAATAACTTTCTTTTTATATTTAGTTTGTTGCTTTCATTGTGAACATTTAAGTTTACGAGCTGTTACTATTTATTTTATTTAAATCGAAAGCAAGTTTTTCACTTTACTGATGTTCATGATTTGATTAGAAAAAAAATTACGAAAAATTAAACTAAGCCACTAAAAAGTAGAAAATTTGCCTCATTTACGAGCGTGGAAGTGTGTCGTGGAAGGTTGAAAATTCGCTTGACAATCGTAGATGATGTTCACGATTGGAACTGGTTTGCATGGAAATGAAGGCTAGAGCGTTAGTTTTACGTTGTCACGTAGGCCTTATGTAGCATGTTCCTTAATTAGGAAGGGTGAAGCAACGAAACAAAAAAAAAAAACGTTTTATGATGCTTTATAAAATTTTGTCTCAAATTTCGCTTGAAGTTCAAATTTTAGAAACTCCCGCTCACAGATGGGATCACCAAATTGCGTAAAGTTCTAGAAGTTCACGGAAAAATTGCACGTCACCAATAACTTACAGTGGCCAACTTTTCCCCATCCGGTAGCAATCAGTGGCACATTTTCTGGGATCGTTTCACTCGCCCACAGGTAGGCGGGTTGGATGGTGGTCACCGGCACTGCCAGCTCTATCAGGGCGATATCGTTGTACGACAGTATGCCCCCATAGCCCGGATGCTGTACGATCGCCCGTACATCCACAATCAGTGATGGATAGCGTAGATCTTGCGTGCCGAGCTGTACCACCGACGGAGGGTTTGGCATGCGGACGTGGGCACAGTGTGCCGCCGTCAGGACGAAGCGTTCCGATATTAGCGATCCTCCACAGAACCATTCGTAACCACCGACACAGCCACCATCGTCCGGATAGTTGCAGGATCGTCCCAGTACGGCCATATGCGGGTACTCGCCGGGGATCGCACTTTCGCCACCCATGATAGCACCCACCACTGTTACTAGCGCCAGAAGAAACAGGCTGAGCCGTACCACCGAAAGAAGGGTGGCATACTTTTGTCTGGATCTCATTCTGATTGCACAACACCTTGCGATTGAGGTAGATATTTGAAAAAATGACTGAATCACGATTACCGACTATTTTGCACTACACAGAAGCACTCTTCTAAAGGATCCCCTTTCCTTACGTTGTCTTCGTTGCACATGCACTCGTGAACAAACAAAAAAACAGGGCACTGTTCTGGGTTTTCACTTCCTGAAGTGTCAAGTCCTGAAGTCACAAAATCACTAGCAGCATCACCGGTGCAAAGCAGCCAGTAGCATCCTGTAGAAGGATAAGCTTGCACACGACGCAGCACAACATCCGTTGCGTTCTTCCAGTCGATGCGGAATGAGCGAACCGTCGATGACCGTGCACGAAACGACCGAACGGGCGTGCGTTTTCCGAAACCGTTCGGCGATGGTGCGTCATCATTGTGTCCATCCGCGTCCATATGCTCGGTGCCGGAGATCAAGCATTGACACGACCGAAGATGAACTGGCCGAAGAAGGCGCTAAAGCTTTGCGCCGAACTTTACAGCACACGCACACAGCAGCTTACGTTGCGTATTGACGCTCCAAAGGAGCTTTGAAGGTTGCGCGTATTCGCACGGAGTATTGCGATCACACACCGAGCGGCAAGTTCATGACGACAGAAACGGCGTGCGGGCGAAGTGCGGAGGGGGCAAGGCGCAAGAAAAGAGACGGACGCGGACGGTGTAAAATGTGCTCGACTTCTTTTGGACGTTGCACCGTGTGCGAAGCGCAGGTATGTAAATGGCCAAAAACTCCGATGGATGTAAGGGGGTTCCAGTGACCTTCGGGCGGCATATAAGCCCTTTTGCTAGATTTTGGCTCATTTTCATAAGATATTACTGCGAAGGGGTGAAGGAAGTAGTAAACGAACCTTCGAGAAAACAGGATCTATCACCCGTTATCAAACCACCCATCGGTTCCGAAACATATGTCGATGACCTTGTACTTGAGCGGGCCATTCTTCTTGTACGAGCTGGTGCTATTTTTAGCCCAGTCGTTTCTATTTTATCACCGCTAGAACTACAGTGTGTACCGGATAAAGTTCACCGGTGTCATTAAGTGTTTGTGGGTATAAGAAAAGATTAGAGTTGCACACGATCAACATTCGATGTTCAATCATCGGTTGACAAATGGCGTGAACATAGCTTTGAGTTTTTCTTTTCAATCATCCAAAATTGTGATCTAATTAGTACGAGTCCAATTTAGCTTTTTGGCTTTTATATATGGTGTCATAGGGCTGACATATAATGGCTTAGTTTTATTTGGTCACAATTCCCAAATTGATATGCAGGATTAACTAAAAGACAACGAAAGCCAGAAATGGTTTTAGTATTGTAACTGTAAAACTGCAATGAAAGATACAATCCTTCCGATCTTTACATATTAGTCATGCATGTAAAACTTTCACCATACCCTATTATTGCTCATTGTTTAGATAGAATATTATCTATTCGCAATATTTAAAACTTAAAGTATTTTAAACTACGATTGCTTCGAAATATTCAAATCTCAACAGTTCCAGATGATTCATTAACTGGATTTACTGTAATGAGTTATGTTTAGAAGTACGACAGTATTAAAACGTTAGCACAAAATACTTTTAAAAAATCCCCGGACGATAATAAATAAGAGTCAGACAATTATTTAGTCAGATACTTTTTTGATATCTTAATCGAATTACTTGATCTTGAAAATCTTTTATTCTTTCTAATTTTAAGTCGCTTTTGTATACCTCAAAACCATAAAAATATTTAAATTCAAGGCCGTTTTTTCGAAAAAAATTAAGAAGAATCAAACACAAACGACCGCATCATTGTACTTTATTTGATCAAACTTAATGTATCATTTCTGTGGCCAAACACCTGTCGCATATTTAGCCCATAGTGTCTCCCACTACACAGTAAATATTGAAAGACGATGAATGCATCATCGGACGGGGTGCTTTTGGATGGTTAGCACTGAAGAGGCCGGTGGAGCCACCCATGAATCATACTCGACACCGATCGGTGTTGGACATTTATGAAGCAAGTACGCACGCATGCATACACGTCGTTTGATGTCGCGAGCGTGGTAGATGGGAGTGAAGTGGGGTTGAATTTTTATGCTACCGGCTTCGGCTACACCACCGGAAAGCTGCCGGATTGTTGAGCTGAGCAAAAGCTCTCCGATCGGTCAGGATCGGAATAGTCTTGTTTACCTTTCTGCTCTCGTTTTTTTCTTGTTTCGAACCTCATTGCAGCCTACTTGTGTGTCGGACGAATGACGTGGCAGCGTGCGAACATTGCGTGTGCGAAATGGAGGAGGCTTGGCTTTCGGTTTGCTGGCGCACAGTCCTCTAGGTGCGAACATTCCTTTTCGAACCGGAAACGGTTCGGAAGCCTGCACGGAGGCTATCCTTTCGCTTCCCGACTGGTCAAAGATCGTGTTGATTTTGGAGCGATGCTCCCGAGAGGAAACTGCAATTCGGCAAGGCCGTGGTGGAAGCGGAGATGCTGATTGGTAGAAGGACGCGATAGCATTTGGAGCGTACGGTATATGAATCATCCCGAGTTCATTCATTGGAGGCCGCCGATTGTTGAATGGGGGACGGATATTGAACGAAATTTTGCGAAAGACGAAGGAATGTAGACTTGGTGAAGGTAAGGTTTATTGATGGCTTATGTGTGGTTTGTTAGGGGTTTTTTTCCTTTTATATAAATAACTTGCAGTAGTTACATCAAATTCCAAATCTGTTTGTCTTGCCGGAAATTGTTGGAAAGCGTCTTGTGGGGAGACAAAATGAACACAATTGCTTCCCCTTTGTGTGAGATCCATTAACCATTTGTATGATTCATCATGAAAAGTTTAGTTGTACTATCCCAAAATTGTGTTAAGATATAATCTTCCATTGTTGTACTTGTTTCTTGTTTATCGTCTGTGGTATCGGTACCGATTAGATTTGAAAATCGTTTAGATTAAATTAAAAACCACGCTCTAAGTTCTTCTCAACGTAGGAATAAGGATATTCAGGAATCAACATCAAGTTTCCATTTTAAGCAAATCTACTTTATTCATAAACATTTTATTTTATTGGTATTTATTTAGGTTACGAACTATGTTTCGAACTGCTAATTCATAAGGATTAAAATCGCTTGCGTGGTGCGTCAATGCTCAATAAAATTTACTGTAAAATATTGGCGCTTCAGCTCCTTGTCGCTAGCAGTAGTGAAAACACATAGATTATTAGATAAATAAATTGTGTCACGGTCACGATAGTACATCACGGGGACTGTTGACTCATCCGATCATATGAGTTCTCGCATAAACACCGCTGGCTGAATGCTTAACGTTAAATTACTCATTACAATATCATGGATCTGCTGTACATTTCTTCTCTTACGCCGTCTCAATGAAATAATCGTATCAAAAACCTTTTTTAATTTATTTTATATTCAAATTGTAATAACCCTGTCCTTGAAGATTGCTGGATTATTTGAACCCTATTCGATCATACGTCACCAATCGCACGTGTTCAAATCTTGCATCTGACCTTCGTGCTCCCGACGCACGACGCACCCATAATAGGTCGGCCGACCATTGAAAACGTGCTGAATTGATCAATCGCAGCTTATTATGAAATGTAGTGACGTACTGGTGCTGGTGTCTCGTGTGTACTGCACCACCCAACCACAAATGACGCAAGCGATACAATCACGCGGATGCGTAGGTCTATGCTGATGGTTCCATCGTCATCGATTTGCAGCCGTCGTCACCGTCCGGTGGGTTGAATAGATCCGGTCCATTCATGAAACCAAACCGAAAAGGTGTGGAGCATAAGAAAGAGAGTACACGCGCTAAATGTGAAAGAAAACAATCTGCAAGTCATCCGTGGTGGTTTGAGGGCACATTTTTTAAAAATAGGAAGCTAGAATGGAACAACGTTTCGGAATGAAATTAACGCTTCTGCTTCGATGCGGTTTGAGCAAATATTTGTCTAGTGGATAGTATTTTGAAGATGAGGATTTTATGATCATTTTGAAAGAAATTTTCTGTGCAGAATCGATCATTGTCCTTTTATCTGCATCTACAGAAGAAATACCTTAAACGTTATTCTAATATCTTCGTTTGTGTGGAAGGACGATCAGTTTGTTAAGCTTTGGTGAGCAATAAGAGAAAAGAACTGAGAAGATTACATTGAAATGTGATTGATATGTCGCCAATAAACAATTTGCAGTGTTGGACAGTCCTGCGAAATCAGGGTCAGCCCACAAAACCATTAAGTTGGTGGTTGTTCAATGACTAAGTAACAAAGCTTCCGTAGTATTGGTCACATCCTCCGGACCCCGTCCATCTGGGTACGATCGTCTTAATAGATGAGTAACCGGTCAATTGAATTGAAAGGCGTAAGAGATATCGCCTTTTACGTAAGAATACAATTCAATCTGAATGGCAGTATCAAATATACCACCGCAAAGCGCTAACGATACAATACTTTTGGATAAAAATATATTTCTCCAGCAGAATTAAATATATTTTCTTGTAACAGCACGCCAAACACACGATACGCGTCACGTTAGCGCTACGTGCGATCCAGTTTATGGCGGTTCGAGGCAAACAATTCGATGTGTTAATTTACGCTGATCTTGGAGGCCTGCTGTGTGGCTAAGCAGGTTTAACCATTCGCTGTATTTGGGGTGTCTGTAAGGTGTGACACGCGATCATTTGACATCTGTGCGGAGTGGATGGATCGCAACAACAAAAAAAACAGGCTGTTGCTAATTTGAAATCGTGCTTTCAGGATGCGATGTAAACAACAACCGGCCATTCCCGGGTGCAGCGAATGTGATATATTTGGCTACGGCGCAATTATTCTAATCGGAATGTCTCTCTTGTTTATTCTTCTCTTGTTTTACGTTTCATTTAATGTATTTTTCGGATCGAGATACAGAATTTTGCTTGAATAAAAGATGTAGATCAGTTGAGGGAGTTTTTACGAAAGGAGGAAAGCTCCCAAGTTGGCTGAAACCGTCAACGTTTCCATCTTCACAGCCGGGTCGGAGGGAGTTTATTTTGATTATATACACATGACATTAACTTTCTGGAAATTGTAGCATAATTTACTCTCATCGAGTAAGGAAAATATAAAATAAGTGTCTCAGCAAAACGATAAATAATATTTGATACGAGTGTTAGCACACACTCTGCTTGGCCGTTCAGAACAATCACACGTTTTAGTACACCATGAAAGGCCGAAATTTTGGAAACACTACGTAACGCACCATTTACGCGCCTGTTGGCACGCAATCTACTGTGCGTTTCACACGCGCGGCCGTTGCACACTTTTAGGCGCACTCACCGCAACCGATCGTTTGTTTGGGCATTAGCGCGACGGCAGGGCGGATAGTGGCTGTGAAGATGTAACTGACCACACAACCAGCTAACCACACTGCCAGAGCGTCTATTGCCCCTTTTTGGCCGAGGGATGTGAAGACGGATGGCTGACGGTGGATTGTGCGCTGGAGAAAAGGCCTCCTTCCGGCGTGATGGTCGATGCGATACTGATCCTGATCGTTGTCACTGAATGTTTCTACTGCTCGTTCCATACTGCCAGCTCACACTACTTGCCGAGTGGATTTCGTTACCGGGATGGGAATAGTATTTCCGTTCGGGGCGGCATTACCACAATTCTCGTTCTAAATTCTACATTCTACATGCGCGTGGCTTTGCGCTGTTGTGCGGCGACATTCAAATGTTTCCATTCACCCTCCCCGGGTTAGAACAATCCGTACCCTTGGCAGCCGACCGATTCTGCCACACGAGGCTGAACTTTCTGGATGGCCGAACCTGATCGTGCGATGAAATCGACAGAAACTCATGTCTCTTTCACCATCGATCGGGATGCTCACAGACATGCTCTCCGGCTATCGTGCCATTAATTATTGCACACGTCTGCGCCATCGCAAAAAGGGTGGATCGGAACCCGCCACCAAATTGTGCACGGGCACATGTGTTTCGCTTGGCGGTAACGTCGAAAGGTCGGTCGAGAACCTGCGCTACTGCAAAACAGATGCAACACACGGATGGGCGATGCAGCGAACCGATCGTTCCTGTCGCGCGGATACACTGGCCTGGGCTATAAATAAACTATCCGCTTGCCTTACGGTCACCACCTGTAAGCGCAGAAACTGCCGAGCAGCATCTTAATACGTGGTACTCGGTAACTGGTGCCAAATTAAACCTTGCCTCCACACAGGCTCATCCCATTCGGGAGCAGTAACTAAGAAACTGCACAACATTCCCAGCATTTGAGTTTGAAATGGATTTTAAGGGTGACGGAATGCAGATTGGTTAACTTTTGAAGGCTTTTGTGGAATTAGCCGTAGGAAATCGTTGTGTAAAAATAAACCATTACTCGATCTTTACGACTTTTTGCTCCAGGTAATTGTAATCTACCTTACCATGTTTCTTTCGGATAGTTTCTTGATCAGTTGTAGTTGATAAATAAAATTAAAAAAACAAAACGACGACTCAGTGTTGTACTACATGTTGCTCAGTGCTGGGTGATATTTATTCGCTTATTTACAAACATGCCAAACGCAAGTAAACGGGTTTGCAAGACGGAGTGATTTGCTCATAATATGGAGATAGCAGTTTTGTTTTTATTTTACCACACCGGTAATACAATCGATAGAGTGTGTATTTGTAACGACCAAAGAAAAGAAATAAAGGTGGTAGTATTTTTGTTTATTTCAGATAAACTCTATCTCCACCGAAAACTCAAACACAGACGCACTAAATGCTGTTGCTATCGAAGGGTTGAACTACTGTCGCTCGTTGCTGCCAGATGCTGGTTTTACTGCCGCTGTCACTAGCCATAACTGTTCAGAATGTTCATATTTTTTCGCCATTACTCCTTCCTTCCAACACAAACGCACACAGTTAGACAGCGTAACAGAACGCTGTTGCGCCAATCAGTTCGCGCATCGATGATTCAGTGCGCGCACGTTTAAAATACATTCCTAACTCCCTCCTTCCTGTCCCCCACAATAAACCCCCCCCCCTCCAACCACCCCCCTATGGATGCAGCGGTTACTTCTGTTCTTGCGCTTCCCGTTCGTCGAATATCGATTCTGGAATGTCGTACCAGATAGTGCATTTACAAATACCTCAAATGGAATAGCTCGATGTAAATGCACCTCTGACACGTACCCCAAAACTTAACAGGCAAGAAAGTATACCACCGGCATTGTGTGACGTGTTTTGGTTGTCGCTCTAATCAAATCATAACATCACTATCATCTACATCATCATCGTCGCCGTCGTCATTATCGTCAGCTCAGCTTCAGGTCGCATGAGCACATCCGGTCCCACCGAAGCTATTACCCAATGTGCAATATGTGTTGTTCTACTAAGGTGACACACACACGCGTGCGCAATTGCAATTCTACGAGATGCAACGCTATGTATTGTGCAACTGAAAATTGCATTCTACGCGCACTTCTTACCCAGGAAAGGCCCTGAGCCGGAGTTCTGTTTCATTTGCGCCGGCGCACACCCATACGGTTTTACTGTCGCAAGGTAAGCGGGTATGTTTGAAAGATCGTTTTGTAAGTTTGCAGGAAGAGAATTAATTTTTCGAAGTACTGCCAGCCTCCAAGTTCATGTATGCACAAAGTATTGGTCCAATCAATACCTGGATGTGGATTTGTAGGAAGGGGCCAAGTTGAGCTTCAATATCGCTCTTAACCGTTCCCTCACAATGCATTTTGTGTTGCATTTTAAGTATAATTCCACTGTTCTGAATCTCCGTATGGATTGCATCCTTCTATAAAAAGATTTTATTAGCCTCCATTACCTTTAAGTCTTTTTACTGAGTAAAGTTACTTTAATTGGGATTTTAATGTAAAAAAGGCGCTTTAACTCAGCCCGCCACGTGTCTCCATAACATCTTCTTTGTTTGATTGGTTGGTGCTAACCCGCACAAGGTCATCGCATAAAACTGCATTACAAATGCAACACACGAGCACACTTGCGCTTCTAGTACACGACTACAAGTATAGCTTGTGCTGATATGCGTATCTCAACATTTGGACACATTAAGGTGGTGGTTTCTCTTGCTTTTGGTTCGATAACGCAATTTGAAGGGACTCATAGAATGTATCTTGATATCTTTACATCTTTTTTATGAAGTTCTTAAAGACAGTCGAGACCGCTTATCGAAGCATAATGATTGGAGTTTATTTTTTACCATCAGTCTGGTCTAAACCCTCCCTATTTCATTCAGCACTTTAAACAAACCTTTCCCGTGCATGGATGACGTGCGGAAACCGTTGCAACTCCACCGCTCCACCATGTTCATGCACATGTGATTAGCGGTACCTTCTCCTTGGTGTGTTCTAGTTGGATGAGTCCCACTGTTTTTTTTTGTGTATTCACCCACCATCGAAAGCAACATACGCCCAACGGCAGATGGATCATAATATGATAATTATGTTTTAAAATTACGCACCACCATGCGCCCGTTTCGATGTAGAACGGGTCCCGTACCGAACGGACCTTCCCCAACTGGGGAGGTTAGGCACTCCCCAACTCCTCCTGTGTAGCGGCCCCACCATGTTTACCCCTCCAGCTGACGTTACGGATCTCCATACAGCTTGGCGAAACCGTACAGTTACGCCACAATTATAGCTTCCGTTCTTTTCCCCAGCGAAACCCTCAAACCACCCACCGCATAATCTGGAAGACCCGGAAATTGGAATAGGATTGGGGATGGGTTTAGCCCGTGAGTCACTGGTGAGCGCTTATCAGAGATAGCCGCACCAGGTTCGAGCTACAGATTCGCTGACTTTTGGTCAATTTTCTCACACTGTCTGCCGTGTGGCGCTTTCTACCAACGGTATCCCCCAACATTAGTGAACGCCTCGATCGATTGCGTTCCCGCACATTCGCAACCGAAAGGTTGCGCATTTTGTTCGAAATCAGAAACAACGGATCGCGCTTCCTATATGTCCGTACCGCTACCATGGTGAGCTGTTTCACCTACATTTTACAGTCCCGCACCGGTAACACCAGACCTCGTTCGGCTGTACTGTACTGTAACGGGAGTTCCGTTCTTCACGTTCCACAAATCTCCAAACCTCCAAACACCACGCATATATATACGTGCGGAGTTTGTGCCACTGTGAGTATATGTCACACACGTTCGAGGCTGATTAGAATGGCGGCAAGTGCTCGGCTATGTGCATCGGCACAGCACACAATTGGTTCCGTTGGCATCGCCACGCGTTCGACTCCATTGTTTTCCCCTCTGTACAGATAATGGGTCGTCTCAATGCGCGATAACCAAGTCGTGACACACACACACGGAGGTCCATTATTTAATATACACCCGATAACCTCGCTCCGTACCCCGTCACTGACTGACTATAGTGTGGTAGACATGCAAACATGTCCGCAACACCCCAAAAAACGCCATCATCCGGATTATTCCAGATTGGGGAGGTCCGGTTTCGTTTTCTTTTTGATGTCTCGTTCTAACCGTTCCGTACAATGTATTGGAATATAGCTAAAGTTCGACCAGATACTACACCCCGCGGTTAATCAGAGGTGTCTTATCTTATCATATACCACAGAGAGCTCACTTTGTACCATTTACCTGGTCGGTCTGCCGCGTTTATCTCTTGCATGATACCTTCTCATGGTTGTATTCTTGCAAATTCCCCCCGCAGGTTTCGGTTAAGCGTCACGATAAAATCTAGGTGACGACCTTTGAAATTCGTACATCTACTCGTTGGATGATAACGCCAGCCCTTGTAAACTTATTCGATAAGAAATTCCGCTTTTCGAACATGATTAGACGTTTTATTCCGTCAGTGGAATTGCGTCCTTCTTTTAGTCGACTTATGACGCCTTTTAAGCATCCAAAGTTATGACTCAAATAATGCTTAAGCTGTGGTCCATTAGGGGATGCGTTGAAACTTGGCACAGTTGTGCTTGTTCTCATTTTGCTCGCTTTCTTTGCCAGATAGTGAGCATATGTGCCAACGGTTGAAGACAACAATTTGAACCAGAAACCCTTTTACATAACGTGCCTACACAAAAGGATTTGATTGCCAGAGACGGATGTGAAATCTTGGGCCTCGCGCTAACACTTTTCACATTTGCCAATAACACTTCAAGGATATGGGATGACGGAGGGAAATGTCGCGATGCGTCATTGTGGAAAAAAGGACAAATTGCAGCAGCCACGTTGGGACGTTTGCCAACCAAATGGACGGCTTTTTGTCCGTCTGTACTTATTCTTCGATTTAAATTCTTGCCCCTCGCTAATGCGATGATAAAAGATGTGACAAGGCGAACGAGAAGAGCTTGTTAAATAACAATAATCATTTATCGAACTTCTTAGGACATCTTTGGGGGGTTTTCATTTGCAAAAACATGTCACCACGGTCAGTGCAATAAAATTCTTGCACCTTGCATAATGCACAATGCATTTTACGGAAGGTAGCAAAAAAAAAACAAACAATAGCGTTCGAGAATGTGTTGTATAGCTGTCCCAGTTGTACGGCCGTCGGCTTATTTTGGACACTAGCACTCGGTACCGGTTCGGTTGTCAGCGTTCTCAACCTGATGTTGTAGGTGTTCCCTCTCGCCACCTCTCGGGAAGAGGGCGGGTGCATTCAACATTTAGGACGACTTTGTGCAAGGTTGTGTCTCTCCACCCTGTATGACCTCCTACACACGGCTGTACGTGATGACAGGCTTCCGACATCGGTTCGAATCACGTTGTGCCCGGGTAGTACGGAGCATCCACTCCTAACCCATTTCCGATCGATCGTACGTGAAACACCCCCTAAAGCCACCCACCATCCCCCACAGCACAGCACAATTTTCGTGCAGTGCTTCAATTAATATCGTTGCATTTTGGGGAGTTGGTTTGCATACAATTCCGATCAGCATAAAGGGATGAGGAGAAGCAAACCCAACCAGTGTGCCGGTTACAATATATTCTCCTAAGCCTGTCTCCTACTCAGCTACCGCACATAAACCCGTCTTTGCGTTTGCAATAAAAATGGCCAGCACCGCGGTGCTATCAGAACGCTGTACAACACGTTCTGTCCTCTACTGCCACCCAAACCCCATTCGGTTGTTAGGCGGATGTATCTGGGGGTTTTGTGCCTTTTTGTGTGTGTGTGTTTTTTTTTTCTTCTCTCTCCACTTTTCAAGTGTGGTTTTGGTTCTTTACCGCCAACTGGTGCCAGCAACTCAGCTACACCAACGCGACTGGTTGGCATATCGCTGACAGACACACTCGGCAGGCAGCGTAAGTGGCAGGCCGACGTCTGCCACTGCAACTGCAACATACTGACCTTCATTTGCTATTGCACAATTTTTGCACCGGCGAATGTGTACATGGCAGTTGCCGTTGCCGTTGAAGGCTGCGCTTTTTTTTTCGTGTTGCTCTTTGCGCATTCCTACTTCCTGGCTTCTCCCCAGAAAACCCGCCCAGCGTTGGGTGGAATACGTGTAGGGTGGCTAGGGTTTTTATTTAGAAAAGCCCTTGCATACACTCGGACACAAACATGCACACACACACAACAAAGGCAGAGGGGTTTGGGACCTTGAAAGTTCTGATGTAATAAGATCCATTTGCGTTTGCATTTGCCTTAGTTCTTTTTTCGCCCCAACAAGTTGGACAATATTGGAGGAGAAATGGTGTAGTTAGTTGGTTCGTTTCGTTAGCGTTACTGTGTGTTGTGCGACATATTCACGTATTCTACGAATTCGAATCATTTCGAAATATTGTCGTGTGCAGAGTGGTTTTGAAATTACGCACTCATGTACAAAACACCTGAGATCTTTCGCTCGGAATCTGGTTCGCGAGCTCAATTAGAGCTACTGCGCTAACTGAACGAGCTAGCCGATCTGGCAGAGCATATTCTGGGTTAAGTGGGCCTAGAAGCTGATCCCCTGTACCACGGCAAACTTTCCGCCTCGGACTGTGTCGTTTTGTTGACGAGCTGTAGCTTCAACTGGAGCCACACTCACGGAAATGACACGTTTGAGGAGAAAACAAACAGCGTCAACACGCACGCAGCACATCGGGGACGTGATACGTGAAGTTGTAAATGCTGCTACCTGTTTTTTTCCCAAGCTAACGTCCATCATATCTCACGTGCCGGGTGCCGGGGCATATATTGTTCCACGCGAACGTACCGGTTGATGAAACGGTTGGTCAAACATGGACGACGATCAACCGTCATCTGGCGATGACGGCGCACACGCACCTCTCCTACGATCGTTCGGGGACCATTCGCCGTGGGTCTTGTGCAACGGATGACGAATCTCGTGTCCCACGTACCATTGCTGTAACGCTTTTTCTTGAACCGTAAGAAAAAAAACCCCGCAGCAGTGCCAAGATCCGAAAACAAAACCACCGTACGATCGTTTCATACAAAAATACAACACAGACACACAGCCACACAAATACACATGGTCACAATTTTCACCGACCTAATTTTCCCACCCCGTGTTGCGTTCTGCCCCCCCAACTCCACTGCAACAGTGAACAGAGAAAAATCAACTGTCCACGCATTTCGCTCTCTCTCTCGCTCTTTTTCTTTTCCTTTGCTTTCTGTATAGCCTTTCTACCGTTTATGGAATTTTCCTTGTTGCCATTAAGCTTAACAATACTTTCCAATGTCTGAGGCAATCGACGAAATGTGTCAACTGCGCCTTGACGGCCTTCATTTCTTTTCCGTTCGCACTCCAAAACTCAACCGTCTTTTTCATCCTCCATTGCGCCGTGGTGTGTTATCACACAGTCTCTACCCGTGTGTGTGTGTGTGTGCAAACAGTTGCATCGACACACAAGATGCAGCCAGCGTATATGCAGGCGATGCACACAAGTTGACACGTCGGAATAAGGCAAACTCGCGTATCGGATGTTGTGTAGTAGGATCGCGGGACAAATCCGACTGCGAGTGGTGCGACACACTGTGTGGTGTGGAGAAAGCGATAAGAAATACACACACACACACAGGCGCGAGCGCAAACCAAACTTGTTGTGACGATTGTGTAAAATTGTTGAATCGACAGAAAATGTCCAAGTGGTGTTTTTTTTTTCCTCTAGTCCACGTTGCCAAGAGTGGACAGCAGGGCATGTTGTTATATCATCAACTGTGAGCAGACATGCCGGATGGGCAGACGCTTCTCTACCACTCTAGTACGCATGATCGCGAAGATCAAGATCAGGGGACATCAATTCGCGTGTTTGTGGCCCTGCACGGGTGGATAATGTCCAGTTCACACCTCACCGGTCGTTTGGGGACCACAAACTACTACTTCCAACCGCTAACGAACTGACGATGATGCTGACGATGACGTTTGACGATTGGTAGATGTGAACGTTTTGTGCTTAAATAGTGTCACGGAACAACGACTCCATCTCCTTCGGGGCACCACACAAAACGATAGAGGACGAAGCATCCAACACGTCAGCGCTTCTCAGGAATAAAGCGCTTCAACAGTGGCCGCTTCTTATCCAGATTGGAGATCCTGCATTCTTCGTTGTTTTGTGGGCCACCAACAGGAGGAGTACATTGTCGGGAAATCGTTCGACATTCTCACACACCTCAACCTCAAATCCCAATTTTCACAACCCCCTGCACTAGCTGGCGCGCACACTCTCACATACACAAACACGCACCGATCATCATCAAGCTGGCTCGCAGGTCCATAACAGTGCGTCATTGATGGCACCAAGCAAGCAAGAAAAAAAAAACAACAAACGTTCGTTGCGAAACTGTCCGATTTTTCATCCCCCGTGTCGGTTCCCCTGCTCGAATAGTTTCTCGTGACGCTCGCGTGCACAATGGAACGGTCACAAAAACACTCACACTCGGGCACAGAACGTCGCTCGAAACTGGGGTGCGAAAAAAAAACACCCCCCAACCATCGGATGACGGTAGCGGATCTTTGCAATTGCACTAGCAGCGGCCAGGGCACGTCGATCGTGCATTGTGCTGCACGTAATTGAAGTTCCTCTGGACGGGGGAGTGAGTAGGGCCCGTGCGTACGACATTCAACTGCTTCCTGGAACGAGTCGAGTGCGATGAAGTTGTCGGGTTCCGCCCAGCGAACGATGCTCCATCCATTCCCACAGAACTGCCCGGTTCGGGGTAGGTCAGGGTGTTGTGTGAAGTCCGGTATCGGCAGCCAGTGGGGCCTGGATCCCGGGAGGCCCCAAAAAGCCCGGCAGCGTTTGCAGCAAAAGATAGATTAGACGAGCGCATCCCAGCAGAGATCGCGGCCAACTGACGGATGGGAACGCGCGCACACAACAGCTGAGCCATTCGCCAACCGCTTTCCGTTTGGGGGTGGGTGTGTGCGCACTCTACAGGTGCGCCCCCCCCGTGCTGCTGAGTGTGTGTGTGCGTACCTCGTTCGCGGACGTGTTTGTGCCGTGTTGAGCCGGAGACGGGGCGGTTGGCGGGGCGGGAAGGGACGGGATTTGGGTTTTAATGTGGGAGCGTGTACGGGCACACACCTTGCCGGGGTGCCAAGTGGAAAAGCACTGAAATGGCCTGGCCGCGCACTAACGGGTAAATAGCTTTCAAGTGCGCGCATACATGCGTACTAAATAGCCACCTCCTAGCTCCCTCTCTCTATTTCGTGCATACAATCTCTCTCACTCTTTCGCTTTCTCTCTCTCTCTTCATCTTTTCGCGGAACAACGGATTTATCTCCATCCATCGATACGTGTGAACCGAGAATGCGAGAAACAGAGAGACCACGGCGCACGGTGAAGATTGTGTGTGTGTGTATGCGTGCGAGTGAGATGCCATACTGTCCCTTATGCCGCTGCATCCAGCAGCAGTAAGGGCCCGAACCGTGCGGAACGCACGATCACGCTACCAGCGACCATAAACCCGAATTCGATTCTGTACTACTGTCCAACGGTCTCCAACTCTACACGGTCCGCTCTCGTGCGCTCCCGCGGTCACTCAAACTTTGGGACGGTCAGAATCTTTGGACCCATCACCGTACATCGGTTTCGAACCCGAGAATGCGCCGAACTGTCTGCGATCCACGTGATCGACGATGTTTCGAACCGTCGGTACAGACGACGGCGTATTGTTCGAAGTTTTTGTACTTCTTTTACTTTGTATGTAGAAAAAAAACAAATTCGCATAACACGAAGCAGGCTGTAGGAACGAAAAAAAAAACAGCACCCACCACACTCGCAAAACATTCCGTGTGAAGGATAAACGCGACTAAAAATAATACAAAAACGCGCACTTACGGTTGGGGTCGGAAAATTCTTACCTCCCTTGATACCGCACTCCACGCTTTCCGTTTTTCACACTCGGTCATTGTAGAAGAGTGTCTTTCGTGGTGGTGGAACTCATTCATTCGTCTCTCTTTCTCTCTCTCTCTCCCGTGTACACTCCCCGTGTACCCTCCCCATGTGTTCGCAATTGTTCCGACACTCACCCACCGTGAAACAGTTCATGGTGGGAGGCCTACCAAACCACCCCTGCAACAAAAGGGGGGGGGGGGGTGTGGTGGGTTGAAAAATAAAATTCCGAGTGAAAGTTTCCGATGGCGGGAAAATGGCGCAAACGAGTGTGATTTGCTTTTGCATTTTGCGTGTCGTGTCGCACTTGCATTCCCGTATGCACTTTTCTTCGCTTGTTTTTTTTTTCGGGGAAAATTCGATCCGCTGTGTTGCGGGGTTGGAAAATGGGTTTTCCATTGCACTGGTACGAAAGGGTTCAAGACACAAACACACCCACACACGCAAAGCTTTTCCGAGTAACGCGTTACGCTTCTTTGCGGACCATTTTGGTGTGAGGGATACGAACGCGATCCTTTGCGGTGGAAATTACCAAAGCACACAATTTGTGTCGATCGATTGTGTTAATAAATTTAAGTAAACGGTTGTTCGCTTTGTTCCATCGAACGAGTAATCGTAATGAGTGTTGATAAGGCTGTTGTTCTCTTTCATTCCCTGGTGCAATTGTTACACGTTCTCGGCGTGTTCATTAAAATGCATCGCGTAAAATCAAAACACACCCTGGTTTTGACATTCCGTAGACGCTACACAAAATGTAGCTGTAAATAGCAGGGTTTCGTGTTCAAGTGTCAATTTTTAAGCCATTTCTGGACTTTTTTCAAGTTAAAGTAGAATATGTAGTGATAGATGAAGTATCCAGTACGAAGCTCTTTTCAACTGTCATTTTTCTCATGGTAGAAAGCTTTTAAAAGCTCAAATAGCAAATAACAAAGCCTAAATAAGTTGGATAAATTCCACTTCAAATTGAAAGAAATCTAGAAATGTTTCGAACGAACCCACACCTTCCCCAAAAAACCCCTGTAATTTAAGTGCAAATGGAAACAGATCGATCTGTATTAAAAATCGAACTAGCAGACCAAATAATGATAACAAACCGAACGAATCCTCCCAATCGAGATGGATTGGTAGGAGATTGTGTTGTGTGCGGGTAATAATGAATCATAATTGTATGCGAAACAAACAAAAAAACACTTGGAGAAATCCAGCACCAACGGTTCATTAGTTAAGCTGATATCCCGCCACACCTGGACATGATGCGGTGTCTGCCAGTTCCACCCTCCCTCCCCTTCGGTTCCCACCTACCCGTGTAACTGGAACACTAATTTCGATAGAATACCTTCCACTCGCTTGAAAAGGAACAGGTGTGGAAAGGGGAAGGCCCACGAAGAGAGCTGTTTAAATGCAATTATTAACATATTTTACCCAATTCCGTTCATTTGCACCTTGCGGCCTAACAACGCCGATTGCGCGCTGCGTTACCATTTTCTTTTGTTTTGCCTCCAAGCGCAGTTAGAAACTTAACAGTACACACGAGCCCTCTTACTCTCTCTCTCTCTCTCTCGTTCGTTCGTATTTCATTTTCAAAATTTTTCATTCTCTTTCTATCGCTTTCCCGTTTCGATCGGTGCATTTTCATTTACACTCACTGCTTCCTCCCTGCTCCGGTATTGTTCCGTTTGCGTCCGATCCGTGCTAGCGGCAAATCTATGTTCAACGCGCCAAAAGCCGTGCCGGTGTGTTATGCGTAACGTGGCTATTGCACCTCGTTTGGGTGTGTGTGCGGGAGCGAGAAAGGGAGGATGGCACCATACAATGCATTCCCAAAACTGTCCTCCCTGTTTCGATCTAGTCGTTCCCTATTTCTATACCCGTTCCCGTGTTCTGTTGTTTCGTGAAAAGAAAACTCGTCAACGCACAAGTGTGCTTCTCTCGCGGAACGTGTTTAGTGCAAATGTTGCAACAGGAAGGGTGAGGTAGGTGAAAGACGAGGGAAGAAGAGAGGTAACAGCTTGAGTTTGAGGTTTTTAGAGCGCTTGCATTCCCACGTCCCGTCCCGAACGGACAACCTGGGATTGTCTCGCCGCACAACGGCCGTAGAACGATCGCGAGCAACAGCGATGATCTAATGTGCATCGGAGTTGCACACGGTATGGGATGCACCCGAAGGCAAAGGGGAAAAAGGAGGAAAACAAACCAACACCCAAAAACAAAAACCCACACACACACACACACTTAGACACATGTGGATGGGCCGTGTCGTTACCATGCACTTTTACGCAACGGGGCATGTGTGCCAGCAAAATGACCAAATGATGGTGGGTTGTTTTGATCCACCCAAACCGTGGACATTTGTCCGGGAGTTTCATTTTCAGAAATAAATTTGAAACTTAGCACTCTAATCGGGTTTTGAAGGGCAGCAGTTGGAAAACAGTAAGGTACTGTGATTCGAGCGAATTGTGTTGTGGTTATTAAAATGAAGTACAACAAAGATATTCAACAAACTTGGAGATATTCTCGGCTAAGGTTTTAGGAATATCTGGACAAAATTTCAAACCAATATAACCACAAACAATGAAGATATATGCGAATTTCCAATTGCTAGAAAACCTGAGGGTAGGTTTACTAGAATTTATTAAATGTTCGTGGCAATAATTGAATTCACTACAATATTTGTTTTTGTACTTGATGTTTGATGTTTCTAGAGTTTTAATGCCTTTTAGATTCATTTATACGATCTGACTCGTAAGAAAACTTGACTTATCTTCATTATATTTGAAGAAATTGGACGAAACTTATGAGTTGCTCCAATACTTATATTTCAATTATTATGAAATGTTTATCGGAATAATTAAATTCAATTCACTCGTCTAAAAACTTTCAATCTTCCAAATCAATCCTCGGAATCAATCATTGTTAGTAGCTTCTGGTTATAATTTACTCAGAATTATACACAGAGTTGTCTTAAACTTCGCATATACTAAGCAAATTTTCCCATTGACGCAGAGGTGTTGTTAGGAGAGTTTTATTTTAAATAACTCAAAAAAAATGATTGATGGAGAACATGTAACGCCATTTGCTACCGTACTTTCACAATAACTATTTTTGCACCACACCAAGCCGGTGAATCGGTACCCTCCCGCATGTAACAAGCGCCCGTGTTGCACCGATAATGCAATGCACCGTGCACACGATCATCGGCTTTAGTGAATGCGTTCGCGCGTCTGCCAAATGGGTGGTTGGCGTACAAAAAAACGCAAAAACATGTAATGTGCTCACTCTAGTTTCCAATGCGCGATGGAGTGAATCAAACGGAACACGGGCACTGTACGTTAGCTTTTCACACCACCCCCCCCTAATGAAGTGGGGGCTTGCAGATAGGGATGCTGTGGGAAGGGAAGCGGAAAATTCCCGCTAGTACACCAGCCAGACAGCATAAACCGTGCCGACGCCCCCGAGCGGGGCTAATCCATCGGCAACAAGTGCAGCAAAATGGTTCACTTAGATCAAGGACTGTTTCATGTATGTGCTGGGGAAGGGAGTAACGCGGGGGAAAGAGAGGGCGAGTGCAGGAGCGTAATGCTTCCCATTCCAATGCACCACTTCTACCTTCCCAAGGGCAGTTCAATGCCATCGGATGCACAACAATCCAATCTCGGTTCTGGTGGCATTTCTTTGTGGCAATCATAAGTGAAAATCCGCACAGGGAGGGACAATAGCTGTACGCCCTTTATTGTCTGAGCGGAGGATGGCATTAGATTAGAAACACTTTCCCCTCTGTGTGGCTGTGCGAAGCTTGCTGCTGAGTGCAGTTCGATAAATTAGTCGCAAGAAATTACTGATATCTTGCTATAAAAATATAGCAATATTATTTGTAGTTTTTGTTTCAAATCAACCAGACTAGTGTAGCAGTAGTGGCAGTCGCAACAGAACATCGAAGCAATTAAAAAAATTGTATATTTGCGATATGTTCGAAAGAAGATTAAAATATTAAAATTATCCAAAAATACTCAACACAATCTGATCAAGAAACATACCGAAATTTACACAATATACTTATGTAAAATATAAATGTTAGTAATAAAAGAATTAATACTTACCAGTATCAGTTGCTCACCAGGTTACATCATCATCTGGCTTCTTCTGTGGATCATCTAAAGAAGAATTTCGTCGGTTTTTCACTACTGAAACAAAAACATGTAATTTTTCTTCTTTAAGCTACCGGGAACCATAACCCTATAAATCATTTATAAATAGTCAATGTTAGCATTCGATCGCGTGCTTCATTTGTTGAGTTTATCTAAAATGCGTGTCCTTTGCACGGCGGTTAGCATTGAGACGGTACGACCGTTCCATATGACTGTGACCGTGAAACAATACGCATGTTTTTTTTGCTACCTCCACCACGGCCAGGAATTCATCTGCCAACCGGTGGAAACAACACATCTGTCGGAATGCAGCAGGTAAGGCTGCATCGATACGGTTTCCCTTGGCACATCGCAAGCATATCAACGTTTGTAAGTAGACAACGAAAAGGAGAAAAAAAACATTACACAAACAACGAACACTAAAAGTATGTTGTTGCAAAAAAAAAGAACTCCTACCCCCTTTAGGTGGCTACTACCCTTTTCGATCGTGCATAAATCATTGCGGCTAAACACAGTTAAACACCCCCGAGCGAACCTTCCCGCCGTTCGATGCACTTTATCTGGTGCATAGAGAAAATCACTGAGCAGTATCAAAGCGTGCACTAATGTGCATCGGTGAAGCGAGTGGCGAACCGTTTGCTTAGTAACTGCACGGTGCCACGGTCCATAAATTGTGCTTGTGCAAAGCTGGAGAAAGCGATCGGTCCGTTCCGTCGATCGTATCGGCGAGCGATAATTTTCGTTTGCGCGAAAGCCAAAAAGAAAATTATGGTTCTTTTGCAATGTGGTTGTTGAAGGGGAGTTTTTTTTGACAGAAATTCCAATAAATAATAAAACTTCTAAACAAGCATATGAAACCCATTCAGTATTACATTTATATTCTTGTAGAATGTTCTCCAATTTATTAATGCAAGCTAATGAATTGAATACTTTTCTCAAACAGAATGGCGATTTGTCTAATACTTGGCAGGCGTTTTACTTAGCGAAACAACATAAGTATCTGCCAAATAGGATAAAAGGAAGAACAGCAGACCGTAAGTCATTTGTTTGCGAGGAAGAAAAAATGCTACATCTGACCATTACTAATTTTAGTAAGAACTATCGTTTGCCATCAGATGGTTGTACTACATCCCCCCCAATCCTACGCGCACATATGAGCACACACACCCACACCCACCCAGCTCGTGGTGGATATTTTTAGTTTAACTCCCTTTTCCTCAATGTTTAGGATTGGTTGCAGCATTTCGGTGGCCACTTTTTGCCCCCATTGCAACGTTCCGATGAATGTTTGCATCGAACGAAATCTCGAACAAACCACGGTCGATCTGTTGCGTGCGAGAAAACTTGCATTCGGAAACGGTTACAACCGACGCAAATGGGGTTTGCGTGCTGCAAGCGAATACTTTGTCACCGAAAATGTCCCCTTCGATAGATTAATAATCATTATCAATATTTCAAACCAGTTTATCGCAATAAACTCGCAATCGTTTTTTTTTCTTGTTCTATTGGCCGCAACATATGAGAAGTAAAGCAAGAGACCTTTCGTCGTCCATGAAACAAAAAAATCGCTCAACGTTGCAGTAAGAGTCGTCGGATGGGAAAACAGGGTCGTTGGTTTGGGGCGGTGATGGATACGAAAATAAGATCGTCCTCGGGATCGGTGATAGGTCGAAAGTGTCGCGATGAAGATTTGGCACAAACATGCCATTTACGTGCCACTGCCCATGCCCGTGCTTACATGCAGCTTGCATTCACACGCTGCAACAACCACTTCGCCATCGCAGTGCATCAGGTCCGCTGCCCGCCTGCTGACCGGGTTTCGGGTTTCTCCCACACCGATCGGACCGGCAAAGGACGCACACCCGATGCACATACATCTCCGTAGATCTTGTGCACCGCTGCACGGTTCGTGTGTTCGCGTTGATAAAAATAAATCGTAATTACATAAAATAATTACACTTGCCAAGTAGGCAGGTCTTTGAAGGGGCATTTTCGGCGGCGGAGGGGTTCGATACGGGACGTGGTAGTGTTTTGGTCGGAATAGTTAAATTAATTATTCATCACCACGGATGCGATCTGTGTGCCTGTGCGCTGAGAGAAAAACGCGTACCTTCTTGGACGCGTGTTAACCTTTCCTTAAAGTACGCTCACCACATGTTGCCATCGTTGGCATAATGAATTTAATGCAAACAACAACAAAAAAATCCTTACACAAAGTAATGTCATAAATGTATGGAAATCTAACCGATTTCATAAAGCAATCCAGAACAAAACGTTGAATAAGCGGTTGAAATGTTAACGCGAACGGTTGTGTCATGCGGATTGCATACTTTTAGGCTGTTTTGAGCGAACTACTAATTCGAGCTAGGTTTCTTGCTTACCGTATCGCAGCGGAAAAGGAAATGATGGGTTGCTAACGCGAGAAAAATTATTTCCACATCCATGTAGTACACAGTTGCATACAACAAAGGTTTTAAATTTGTATACAACTCACAAACGGCGAAGGGTTAGCAACTGCATTTGAATTTCCCCGCTGGCGTAATCATGGACGGTAGCTTTCCCTGTGAAGCTTTTAATTTTTCCGAACCGGATGGTCACTCATTTCCCCGCCAGGGGAAATACATTTCGTGCATTGCACGGAGCCGATGGTACGAACACTACACTAACACGGATCGATGATCGTCGCCCGAATACGCTCTTGGCAGCGTGTGGTGGTAAAAGAGTTTCCCACCTTTTCCGGTGCATTCTTCGGTGCAGCATGAACACGGCCCGGCCACTGAGATACCACCAGATGTGTTCACTAGTTTGAATCGATATACACAGCGAGCACAAGGAGTATCCCAGTGGCTGAGGGTTCGTATTGAGAATAATGAAACATGCAACTATTATTCGCTTGTACAAAGAACGATTTTCCATTCCTAAAAAGAAAAACAGCATATTAACAAAACAGATTAAAACACATAAAAACAATAGCCATACAGAATGGAAGGGTTATAAGAAGGATATCTAATCGTAATCGCATAAACTTTCCGTTCGCAACTTGCGTACCATGTACGGTACACTTGCCCGATCTGTTCGTACGATCTTTGCGCTGCATATTGAATATCAAAACGTTTTTGCGTTTGCGTAACCACTCGCGGGAGCCCTTTGTGATGAAACCGGAACGAAGACGATTCCTGCCCTTATTTTTTGTGTGTGCTGCTGCACTTGCGAGACGGATGGAGCGGCGGTATTTTGCACTCACGTTTTGCGCAATCGCTTCCCACATGACGCCAAACACAGTCGCCATTAGCGGTAGTCGCTGGTGCCGTGTGACTCACGAGTCACGTTTCACGCCCGCCGATACACGTGCCGTTTCTAATTGGTACAGTGTTTTTTTTTCCCCTTCTTCCCTGGTGTGTGAGTGTGCTTTTTTGCACGGAATTAGAGCACAGCGGTCATAGGTGGAGTATTGGTTGATGGGGCTTAAAAATGTTTTAATAATAGTTCCAATAAATAGCGCGCCATCGCCGATCATGTGGAAAACTTAGCCCAATGTTGAAAACAGTTTTTCATCGCCACGGTTGTGATGTAACCGCACTCGGCACTCAACGGTGAGCATCCGTGTTCGTGCAGCACTCAGATTATATTTGTTGTTGTTGTATGCAGTCGGAAAGGGGAGACCAACAAATGAATCATCCCCTTAAGGGTGTTCATGGGGTTGGGTGGCAAATGGCGGGAACTCGTTTGGAGACAAGTGTTTGGTTGGCACGCTCCAAGCGTTTATTTATGTGTGTGTCTGTGCGTGTTTGTTAGAGGCCCTACGTGAGGAATGGGTGGGGGATGAGAGATGAATGGCGGGCCCGAAACAGGTCTGGGATAATGTGGAGCAGCAGAATGGGGTGAGAAGCGTCAAGCTACACCAATACCAGCACCGTACTGATGTGCTGTGCGCATGTTGGTGTTACCATCTCGCGCGAGTCGTTTCACGTTCAAGTTCAAGTTTAACAACTATGGCACATTATCTGGTTCCCCGTTTTCAACTTGCTCCACTGCTCGCTGCACACGCCCGGTGTGTTGGTGGTGTTGGGGCCCGGGTGGGCCGGGTGTAGCAGCTGTTGCCCCCAAACATTCACATTATGCTTCCCCTTCCCGCCCTGCTACCTGCCTGCGCACGTAGAAGACATCTGGAACTGTTTGGCTCGCTCCTTCCTTCGCAACGCGTATGGCGCACACTTTCCTTGTGTGTCTTTCGCTTTCATCTGAAGACGTTGGTGCGGTCTGTGCCATGGCAGGATGGGAAAGAGCCCTCTCCACCCTCATTCGCACACTTCGCGTGTGCACCATTCATCGCTCTTCCGTTACAAGTTCAAGGTATTTGCAATTTGCTGCCTGCCTGAAATTACCACATCTCTCCGGGACGATCTATCTTTTGATACTTGGCCCCCGCTGTCATGGGCGAGGGAGCTGTGGGGATACGTGTGTGTGTGTGTGTTGTTTTTTTCTTACGTACAACAATCTTACTGCCGCCACGGTTTCGGTAGACTTCTTCGTGATGGCCTACTTCTTCGCACTTGCGGCGGTGCCCTTGCCTGCGTGTACGTGGGGCTGACGTTGTGTATTACGGATGTAAATGATGGCAGGACGGTCGATGTGGTTGTGTGTTGCAATTGTTTCATCGCTTCATTTTTACCTATGGGGCGCACTAAGGAGCTGCGAATGTTTTATGGTGCTAGCGAATTAATTGGCCTCCATCTGCCGTTCTGCGTTCTGTTCATTTATCGCTGCAAATATAGTTAAAAATTAAACAGAGGGGAAATATTAGAAATGTAAAGGGAATTTCATTTCATGATTGTAACAAAACAATATATCCAAAGGTTTTACTAGAGTAATAACATAGAATCAAATCTATTTTCATTTCTAGAAATATTTGTTGGAAACTGGAGGACACTTAGTTAACTGAGTTTTACTCTCAAATATTGATAAATATGATACCATGTTATTTATATAAAATATTTACGATAACCCTGCAAAAGTAGGAACTCTATCTTAAGAGCTTCACTAATGTCACATATTTTTTAAGTATTACTCCTTTTTATTTTTTATTGCAAGAAGTTTCTTATAATGCTTCAAAACCAACACCTAGGGACAAGCTAAAAAGAGATCCAACCACGAAGTTGTACCTAGCGCTGGAACTATAACTAGTGTACTAGGTTCAGGGTTGTACTAGAAACCCATCAGATAAAAGACACTTGATTGAAACGAACAGAACGAGTTTTGCAAGTTTGCGAACTATCCAGTGGAGCACCTGGTCGAATGGGCACACACAGAGAACCGGCAAAGAATTGCAGAAAAATTACAAATCTCTTCAGCAGCCCTGGTCGTGTCCAGGAGAAGAAGGGCACACTGTTTGCCCCAATGGTAAAGAAGGCACAGTAAGCACGCACACGAAACGAACAGTATGAAGCACTCGATTGTGCAATAAAACGAAGCCAACCCAATATGAGTGTACGCGCAGCGAAGCAGTTAAAAAGGCAAAAACGAAAATAAAAGTTTCGCATGCTGTAGTAACGAGCCAGTATCGAACGAAGTTGGGCTCAAGTTCAAAGTCAAACTGTGCGAAACGTGCAATGTGCAAAAAAAAGCGAAAAGTCGCAAAGAAACATTAGCAAACAAAGGAGAGAAGTATAAAAAACAGGGAATGGAAGAATAGTTCGCACATTGGAAGTTACAAGTCGATCCAGAAAGCGAAGGTAGTCGGTTCGGAAACAAGGCAATACACGTAAGCAAATGTTGATTTAAGCGAGAAAAGATAACACAAGCGAGCAACGTAAGGAGTAAAGTGAAATCAAAAGATACCAAAAGCATAGAAGGAAACAGAAGTAAACGAAATGGAAAAGAAGATGTTCAGCTCATATGTGCTAAAACGGAAAGTATGAACAAAAAATAAAACGAAACAAGCAAAAGTAGAGAAGAAATAAAATCAGAAAATAAATGAGAGGCTTACGTAATATCTTCCACAGAGGAATTTTATTGGGAAGCTTGTTGGAAGATAGCTCATATTACACAGTAGCTATATGATCTTCATGATCTCCAAACTTGATCTTCTCTAACTTTGATCTTTGCGGTGCTTATGCATTCTATTTCAACTCTTTCTGCAACTGATTCTTCCCTAGCTGAAGCTTCTTAGAAGACATAGAAAAACTAATGTTACCTAGAACTTGGTGATTAGTTTTAGAATATTAAAATAAAGCAAACTAACACGATCAACTAATATATGCCGGTAATCGACGACCGGTGTGCCAAAACGAGAACTTGTGTGTGTGTGTGTTTGTATTTGGTAAACCGGTTTTGTTGTTCGGAGGGCTGTTGCAAATGGCTGGCGGTATGATTCGCTACCCAGTCACACACCAGCCCACAATCGCCCTGTTATGCAACGGCTATATATGAGAAAAACCAGTTCCGCGACCAACCAAACCGGAGGGAGTCGAATTTAAGATTCTAAGACCGGAACGGTTTCGGGGTGCGACACGCAAATTGTGCAACAACAAGGGAACAACAAATGGGAAACAAAAAGCAGAGAAGATATTAAACCCCTATCTTCAGTTAAGTATCAAAGAAGCTTTGCGTTTTGGCGTGCGTGCAGTTACCCGCTGGAACGGACGCTTATTGTCTATTAAAAAGTAAACCTTTATTGTTAGTTTGGTTTCATGTTTGGGGATTTTTATGGTGGTATAAAAGCTGGAAAACGACAATGCTGAAAGCAGGAACTCATTTCGGATCTGGCAATTATGGGATCAAATTGGATGTCATACGTTGGATGTTTGTCAATCACGCAAGATCATTTTATGTGTATCTTTTTGCAGTAATGTATCCATTGAGGCATTTTTGGAGAAGAGAAATTGGAACTTTGTTATAATACCAATACTAAATTAGGGGAAAATATTTGGAGGATGATAGAGACGTTGAGGTTTAATATATCTCAAAATAAGTAATTTATTTTAAAACTGTTAATAATCTCTACTTTGTCGAATTCCAAGATTTTCAAAAAATATCCAACATATAAAAAAAAATTTTAAAATCTAATTCTAAACTAATAATAGTCTAAATTAATAAAAATGAGTGAGTAATCTGTCACGTCTCACCTTCCACAAAGATGTAATCGTGTCCAGAATGCATTGTGCATTTTCATTCCCACACACATCGATGTGTGTGTGCGGATGGGTTTGGTTTGTCATTAACGTCGATAATTAGATCATACGTGTGAGATGGTGGTGCGGGACAGCCATTGCACTAACTATAAGCGTGTTGTTCTGTGTTGTCGATCGATTGTACACCGCACTGTACACGGTGTAGTTGTGTAAGGGTCAACTATTACTACTACACTACTACTACTACCAGTAGTACTTTCTACTACCACCACTACTGGCAAAGGCCAAAAACAAAATGGAACCCATCTTCATCATCATCATCACCGTCATCTGCAGTAGCAGCAGCAGCAGCAGCAGCATGCAATACCTTTATCAGGAGCACCATTTCTTCATAATTCAGTGCGATTGAAGCGAACGTGTGTACCTGTCTCCCATGTACATGTTTCTCACCCACTCACACATGTGCCATCTCTGTCTTGTGGAACTGCTGTCTCTATTTTTCCATGTGTATCTTTCACCTTCTATCATCTTCGTTTGATGGAAAATGTCTTTCAAGATCGATTTTTGCAGTGAACGGCAAGCAATGCAGCTGCAATTGCATCATACGAAAGGAATCTAATGATCCCTGTTTTTTTGTGTGCATTCTAAGTTAGTATTTTTCCCTTTATTATACCTCATAAAGATGATTTTGGGAGCTCGTTTTGAAAAGCATATGATTTTTAACATCTTTGTTTGGAAAAATAATATTTTCACACCCATACACTGCAACCAAACACGAACCGCGGGCAATGGACGCATACCAGCACATCGAACCGTACTGGAATATGCGCATTTTGTTGTCACCGCTGATAAATATTGTGGGCGGCATATTTTCATACGTCATCCTCACCCTATCGTGGACGGCGCGTTCCGTTGCGAGCTTGTCCGAAGAAATGTTTGCCAACGTGAGGTTTGTGTTTTGTTTTTAGCTTCACGATAAGATCGGACTAATAATGTTTCAATAACCGCCAAGACTGGTTATAAACACACCGATTAGATGCAATGGAAATTTTAATTACATTTTCAAGCAGTAAACATTTGCTTGTTGTCATATTATTTCCCTGCCATTGCTTTTAGATTGTAATGTTTGTTTGTTTTTCTTTTTGCACCAAATTAAGCAATATAAATTGATGCTTTGTTTCGTGTATATCACCACCAGATGACGCTGGCAGAAAACGAAGGGGGGAACGCGTGGTGGGGATTTTTCACTTGGTAACGCCATCTTGAATCCATTTACGCCAACACAACACTTGCACTTTGTGGGTGAGGGGAACGATGGAAGGTGAGGAGTATCGTGTGTTGTTAAGGGCTAGAAGCAGAACCGGGAGAGGATAATCAGGCTCGTAGGGTGTGCGGTTCCTCCTAATGGTTCTGCACTGTGCACTTGCGATGCAATTTTTCCCTACTTGGGACAGCACTAAACCCTTGTGTGAGCGAGAGAAACGATACCGTGCAGCGTGGGAAAGAGAAAAACCGCTAGTGGGATACGAGCGAGAGAAGGGTTTCGGTAGAAAATAGAGCTAGAAAGAGAGACACCCGATATGCCCTACGGTGGAGACTATACCGTATCCTTCATCCCTTGGATGCAAAAGGGCACCCAGAAATGTGCCACGAAGGAAGTGTTTTGTTTTTTTTTGCTAGGAAAAATATTGTATGCATTTCCGCTCAGCAAACCGAAAAAGATTTTCAACGAAAAGTGGTGCACGTGTCAAATGGAGCTCAAAGCGATGGAGCCGCCTGGTCAGCTGTTCGTTTTTCTAAAACATTTCGCGTTTGATTTGGAATTTTTTATAAAACGTTAGTTTTATCTTTCATATTCATGTTAAAACACACTTAAGTTTTATGTAAAGTATTTCGCTCGAAGGAGAAAAATTAACTAACCTTACTTGGGTTATGTATGGGAAGGAAAAAAAGGCAATTTGAACTAACAGGCGACGACAACCTTTACTTTCCGATTAAAACTTTATCACTTTACTATCCCACAATAATCACTCACATGTCACAACGTAAACAGCGAACACTTCAAAATTTAACTTCACACACGAATGATTAAAAAAAGGCTCACAGAAATGCCACACAATCAAACACTAGCGTTAGATAATTGCAAAAATTAAATAAGGGGAAAAAACTCGCTAAAATAAGCTCCATCCTTCCGAGCACACGGTACAAGCGAGCAAACACGAGCGAGCGTCCAGCTCCAGCTGGAGTCGGGCATGCACAACCTCAAAGATATCCGTTGCCGCGTATGAATGAACCGGAGGGAAAAAACACAATGAACTTGAACTTGGAAAACGGCACTGGCTCGGCGTTCCGATCCGGTGTGCGCACAACGTTTTGTCCCCAACCAGCAGCAACCGTCACGCACACGCTCCCACAGGGGTTTTTTTTGGTGCGGGGTTGTGTGTGTGACTGACACTAATACCGATACATATCACCCATGCACACACAGGACGTTTGTCAAGGGCTGGTTTTGGGGGTTGGTGAGAGGAGGAGGGAGGGGGTGGTGTATGCAATTCAATACAATGAAATTGCATACAAACACAATGTTGCACCGGAATGGGATATTTTTGGGGTTGGAAAAATATATTTTTTTACAGTTTTGTAAATAAACCTGGGTTTTAATAATAAATTAAAGAGCAGATATTGTTTTCACTAACCCACCCTTATTTGCTTTTGTTTCCTTATTCACTAGAACACTTACCTCTCGCTCTGGCACACACCGTTAAACAATGGCGTCGAAAGGGAGTCAACAATAACTGCAGCGAGTTTGTGTCGTTTGCATTGCGCAGCTGAGCTGGCGTTGAGCTTTTGTGCATTCGCGTCCATTCCGGCTGCCCCGTGTCCGTGTCAGCTGGGATGCGGTGTGGAAGACCCCATCAGGTGATGAAATCGATACGACGAAAAAAAGAAAGCAATGCACACCGGTCCAATGCACAAGAGCGCGGTAGAAATGCGACCCCCAGCGCGGGTGGCTTTCGATTTCAATTAGCACCGAATTTTGTTCCTTCTTGCGTTGCACTCATGCACACACACTCACAGACACGGCCACACACAATCATATCGGATGGGTCATTTAATTGGCGTGTAACAACGTTATCCAGATGGGGTAATTTGCTGAATGGAATTTCACTTATATTTCATTTCAAAAGCACTCTGTCAACGTTCCGTTCCATTCTGCTAAAAAGAAGCATGTTTTTTGCACGGTTTTAACAACAACAGCAGATAATTAACGCCACAAGCACATCGTACATGAAAGAATGTTAAATAAAAAAAACCAAGTCACAAAAACAAACACACTTTAGTTGAGTCGTTGGTGAATAATGTTTTCCAGCGGCACTGGAACGAGCACAATGTACGTCAGTCGACTAATTGACGTTCACTAACCACACCGCACACACACACACACACTCGCACACACACACACACTATACGCACAGGTGATCCGGGAACGATTCCGGGCAGACGATGGCGACCGCGCTTCTGCTCCATTCGGCTGACGATGGTTGAGTGCGGGAACAAAACAAACAACATCCAATCCCTACTCGAAGCGCACGGGGTCGGCTCGGCGCGCACACGGATAACGTGTACGCACACACAACGCACACACGGTCGGGTTCGTTTCATCACCAACACATCGGCAGCATCGCTCCGTTGATCATCATCCGCCACTACCACCCCACACCAGTGGGCTTACCGGCACACCCAACCACCCTGTTTTCTGTTCCTCCTACTCCTACTTCCTTCATCTTTCCCCCGGGTTCCCTAGGTTTTGCGGTGTTCCCGAGGGAATTTGCACACTTTTCGTACAACGCAATTTCTTGACATTCCCGAACGTTTGTCGTCGACGGCGCTGTGCTAACACGATGTGCGCTGCTGTCACACGAAAAGGTGGGGATGCTAGGTTTTTTTTTCTTATTCAATTTTTAATACTTTACCATTGATCCATCATCGAAGCGGGCGCTGGTGGAAAATTCATTTTTTTAAATAGATTGAGTCGGAAATTTCCCAAAATGAGATAACGTTTTTCTTCTAAATTATTAAAATTAAAATTCTAAACGTCCTACCTCCTCCACGTTGCTTTATAAAATATAAAAATAAAATTTGTTCTATTTGTGCATTGTTTTGTCTTTTTGTTGCTGCTAAAATTTCAATCACACTGCCACCAAACTCCCCATCACGAACACAAACACACTGCTAGTTTTATAATTGCCCGTGTACGGTGGAAAATTCCAGATCCAGCGTCCGGTGTTGTGTTGTTGTTTCGACCACTTTCCATAGGTAAAGGGTGGCGTTGCTTTTTTGCTCGACCACACCGTTCGACTGTCGCGGCGATAATGAAAATGGCTGCAAAATCTGCCACCGACGTTGGTCGTGAAAATTGATTTCCAATTTGCGTTCCTATCGTGTGCCCCCCCCCCCCCCCCTCGACAGTCCCGCTTTATTTTGGTGTGCGTTCGCTTGCCATATAGATTGTGGCTCACTCCCACACGCACCATCTACTCTTTGTTTTTGTTTTTTTGCTTTTTTGGTGCGTGGATCTAGCCCCGTTTTCCGATTTGTTCAGCAGTTGTTACTGTTGGAGCCAACAGGGAGCCTCTCGGTGGAGCCGTCTACAAGAGGGAGCGAGAGTAAGAAGGAGAAAGAGAGAGAGAGCGAGATGTAGTTTGACAGGGGAAGGAAGATATGAAGGGAACCCCCGATGCACTCTGAATGTACGCGAAAGTGTGTGCGTGTATTTTCGCTGGTAGTGTCGAAAGGGATGAACAGGAACACGTTCCACCCTCCCAAGGTAGGTTGTGCAATTGGCGAATTTAATAGGGTGGTGATGCTAGTAAATTAATTTTAAATATTCTAAAAAATTGTTTTCGTCATTTAAAACATATCCCTTTTGTTGAATGATTTCTTTTGCATTTACACATTCCACACCGTACAATACAACTCCATCTTTAATTCTTCCAACCACCATCCTAACCACCCTGTATGCACGTGTTTGCTGTTGATAATGTTTCCCACTAGGGACAACAAAAAAAAAGATTCCGTACAAAACCTTCAAGTATGCGTCTAATTGCTTACATTTGTTAATTTTGAACAAACAGCCAAGTTCTCGCATTAACCTCAAACCCGCTGTATGCATCCAGAAACAAACCATTTGCTCGGGCTAGAACTTTAGTGTGATTAAAATTATACAAACAACCGCCATTGATGCGCACGTTGCCGATGATGTCATTCGGTTCGAATGCATTAAGATTGCCCCACTCCCCCCGCCCCATTAGCGGGTTTCCCCTTTTCACCTCTCGGGGTGCAATTTGACAGCTGGTGGTTCCGATTTCCATCCTGACCTATGCCAAACTCGGGGAGAAGGCCAAAGAGGAGGGCAAGCAAAAAGAAAAAAAAGAAAAAACACCGACAACATACGCATATAAAACTGCATTCATCATACGATGTTGTAAACAGCACCGTTTACTGATGGTGCTATAAAACCAATGTCCCGCTGAGACTATTGCGAGGCATCGAAGCGTTTAATTTGCTTTTAACCTCCGCAGGAGAGAGGGGCGAATGGGGATCTAATATCCGGATGGGATAGGATCTTCTTTGGACCATTTCATATGGGTCCGGGTTCGGAACACGAACGTCGTGTCGCCACAATAATCAATAGCAGCAAATGGCGGCTTGAGGCGTTTTGGTAGCCGCTTTGCTAGGGAGTTTGTACAATTTTGCCCATAATTGGAAACCGCCCGGTTCTCATTGAGGGGGTGATCGTGCTCGCGATACACACACACACACGCGGGCGCACGCTCACATCCACCAGTATTGCAGTGAACGCCACGCACAGTAAGCGGGTGCGTCATTGAACGAGTAGATCAATTCCAAGATGTCTTCGCCATTTTACCGCACGAATGTTCCCACAGGAGAATAGGCAACAGTTCACTGTGTTTGTGTGTGTGTGTGTTTTTTTCCTTACCCATTTCTTGTTTTTTTTATGCCGCGTTGGCTACATTCGATGAAGCTCCATAAGATGCTATTTTGTTGTTGTTTTGTTTTGGTTGCCTCCATCCCCCCAATGTGTTCGTACTGTTTGTACGCTCCCCCCAATTTTGGCTAGTGTGCGTTCCATTTGTATGTACACTCTCCCCCCATTATAACCCCCCCCCCCCCTAACCCTCCTCTTCCAACCCTTTTTGGGGTGATGGTTGTTCGCGATACGTTTCGCCCGTTTCGCGTGCTCCTGCAATGCGATGTTCCCGAGCGCTTGGCGCGCCTGCGTATCGCGCACGACCTTGACAGTGAACTTGAATTTTCCTCTGTCATATTTATTAGCGACCCACTTCCACTGGTCGTGCTCGTGCAGCACCCAGCGCCGGCCCGAACCGAGGACGACCTCTGAATTCTGGTTTCGCTCGTGCGAACTATATTGTGCCGTTCCGTCCGTATGGTTTGGGTTTTGGGGTTTGGTTTTGTTGCGAGGGTTTTTTTCTTTCGCTTATTGGCACTTGCCATGATTTTTCGTTTTCCCCGGTCTCCCATTCACTGCCGATTGGGGAAATCGACTGTTTTGTGTTAAGATGTTCAGCACACTGTGTATACACAGGTGGTGCTTCGGTAGGCCCCCTCTGAGGTTGGTGGCGAATAGTGTCACTGTGGGTGGGACGATTAAAAGAAGAAAAAATCAATTATCTCTCTGGTTTTCGTAGAGAAAAAGAGTAAAAAACTCTCAAAATAATGCTTCACTTTAACGAACACCTCAATTTGAACTCTCCGGCATGTGTTATCTTATGGTTATGGGTAAAGGAAAAACATTCCCATGTTTAGATAACAGTTAAGACTTGGGAAGGGTTGGACATGGTTGTACGGTTGATTTTTTACAATAGCGACTACAAATATAAATATTTAACCAATTTGTTTTTCTTATATCCTAAATTATGATATCATCCTTCATATGATCAACATTGGTCCCTCTTTTTCCATCGATAAATGTATTTACAGGGTTTTCCTGTCTAGCCATTACTGGACTCTTCGCAAGTTGAAGTGGATTATGTAATGGTAGATGTGACTGATAACTACTGAAAAGTATCAATTTAATGTTGAATAAAACATAAAAAACAGATTGGTAATAATCTGTAAATTAAAATTCAATAATCCAAATTAAATTAGATAAACAAATCTAATTATAAATGTAAAACAAGCGTTTATAGGAGAAATTGATGATCTTAAGCAAAATGAAAACAAGAACGAAAAAAAAATACCATAAAATTGATTTAACGAACAAAACAAAACCAAATATAAGGTACCCAAAGAGAGAAAAACACATTTATGAATTTAAACTGACAATTTAAACGAGAGTCCAAAGTTTAAATAAAATCCAAAACAGACTAACAAAACCATAAAGAAAACCGGATAACGAATTTTACCACCAGTTATAGATAACATTAAAAAAAAAACTGTAGATAATTACTTGAATTTTCATTTCTGGCAATTTCTGAATACTCTTCTAGTTGAAGTGTAATATGCAGAGATGTAGGATTAAATCTCTCAAACTTTCTCAAACTTTAAAATCGCATGTTGAAATCGACTCTGTGCAAAGTTTTCTCAAACCATACACTTAAAAAGCTGTCTGTCGTGCCAGATGTGTCTTTCAACGCTAAAATTAATAAATTAATTATGGAAAAACAAATCCAGAAAAGGGCTAAGGATTCTATTTCTACCTCTGCTCATGAAAATCATTCCGAAATAGTTCCAAATTTGCGGCTTGTTCTCAAAAACCCTGTAAAATAAAAATATTAACCTTCCTACGTTCCCAGCTGCCATTTATCGTTACTTTCTACTGGTGGAGTACATAGCAAACCGTATGTTTTGCTTTTCCCATGATCTGCTATACCCCTTTACATCATCCCGTTTATATTTTTAAAGGCAGTCTTCCAACTCAAAACCTCTGATCGTATGGATGCAATCCTACCACATGTACGTGGAAAGATGAAAATAACCGCAAAAGTGCAACCACACCACACTGGTACGCTCGCTCGAACCGTCAAGGTCAGCAGCTGACAGCAATGCGAACAGGAACGGAAGTAAAACAAATCCAACATCCGTCCCAGAACCGGGCAGAAATCTTTCACCCGCAAAGCAATGTTGCATTCTGCTACCATCTGGACGGTATATTTTTAGCTAAACCAGATTCCCCGAGCAGCCTCCATTCGTGCCATTTTGGCACCGGATTCATTTGATGAGAGTGCTGCGAATGTCGATATGCGTGCAGTTGACCGTTTATCACGTAGTGCATTATGACACACCCTTCACGCACGAATGCGACCTTTTTTTTGCCACGCACGTTTGCTACGGAAAATATTGGAAAACACCATAAAAGGAATGATAAAGAAAGGGTGTGGTGCAGCTGTATGCAATGCCGCTAGCAACAATAGGACGTGGGCGACGATGGTTTTGGGAAGCGAAAACGGGGTAAAAATCACAATAAAATGCACGGTCAATTATAACCTTGAAAGCTCCCCCCCCCCCATCCGGGGAGGAAAGCGGGGTTTGGCATCCGAAGATGACGCTGGCAGTTGCATCGTGTGCAACTGCGCTGGCGCACCGCTTGCAATGGGCGCATGTGCGCGTGCATATGCGGGCACGTGCGCGTCAGAACAGGTGACAACCTAGCGGGGGCGGGGGGCGGTGGTGGTGGCTTGCTACAAGAAGGGGGGGGGGGTTTAGTGTGGATCCAACAGGAACGTAGTCGCAGCTGTAGCGGCCTGTGGTAAATGTAATTATTTTCCCTCCACCGCTTCACCGCCGCACGTTTTTTTTGTTTTGTAATGCCTCCACAATCTCTGTGTGTGAGCTCCTTAATGCCCATACAAACATACACAGTCTTCCCGGTTGGACGGTCCGTGCTGTGTTGTGTCATGTAGTCTCATGCAGGGGATGCCTCACTGCGACTGGCGGGGATTGTGATTAAGTGTCACAAGTTTGTAATCGCGCGAGATGCTGCAGGCACCACCAGGAATGATGTCGCTGATCGATGCATTTTATTCTCGATGCCTTTTTCGGTGTTAGTAGCGTGCTGAGTGCAGGGGGGATTGAATTTGCATGACGGCGAAACAACTCGATGCAAAGTAGGTACAGTACATGACAGAATGATACACACAAACCAGGGCAATAGGTTAGTGAGGAAATCTATAAAAAGCTGGTAAGGAAATAAATAAATTTTCTGTTGTACATTAAACACCCTGTTTAACCAAACGAGATTTAGAGCCCTGTTAAACTTAACACCTTCATTAGTGATCACTCACCTTAAAAAAGCACCTCACCGAACGCCATTAATGGATCGAATACCGTGAATAAGCTAAGACCGCTGGAATTGAGTCAGCAATTCCAACCGTACAGTGGCGTTAGTTTCACTCCAAAGATTGACGCATCGCGATCATTTTTCTTGGCAGGTTTTTTTTCCCGTATGAAATTCTTTGTTCTCATTCCATTTGAATATTGCTACGGTGTGGTGGTGGTGTTGTTACTGGCACCGACCGAGATTGATGCCAAGCGGCTTCGTTACGTAAAAGGGTCAACGGAGTAACGTGGAGGACGGTAGTAATATACTGCGGGGAAAAAAAAGGGGCAGGATCGATTTGTGTTCCATGAAACGAGCGCCGAGAGCGAAGGATCCGAAATCAGCGTGAGAGCTGAAAGTTTCTTTCGAATTGCTTCAAGTATAAATATTATTTAGTGTTTAGAATTAAAAACGAATATAGAATGTAAGTTAAATATCATTTGAATGATCAGATTAATGATTGGAAGCTTACCAGTTTGTTTTTTAAACTTCACCTAACGAAACACTTACATAGTAATAAAAGCCTTTCACACCCTTTTACCTTCGACGGACACAAGAAAACAAATGAAGAACATTCCGGAACAAACTATTATCCCATCCTGAGCTGGCCTTGGAGGAGCAGGATAGCGTTACACTGAAAACTATTTTATTCACGTACACTCCAGGCACATCTCCCCTCGGAAAGGTGCATTCCCACAGCGATCTCTTTCTCCCGGAATATTCTCCTCCGAGTAGAAAATTACAAACCTTTACATGTTATCTCCAAGCAGCAGGCGAACTCCACGCCTCGCAAGGGATTAGCCACGACGTTCGAGTACTTGGACGATAAATTTGAAAAACGTACCATCAGACCAGAAACAGGTGCTCTCACGCACGAAGCCAGCTATTGCTGAATAAAACATAACCTTTTTCCCTAAAGCCGCGGACAAGTACGGAAAACGGGAATGGACCCGGTGGCGTCCCAAAAACAAACCAACGAATGCTATGACATTTTGTCATCGATTTTCGCATAAGTTATCCTGTGCTTATGGTTCCACTTCGCCACATCTTCTTCTGCCCCAAACATTCCACAGGGGGAAAATGCTTTGTTGGCGTTTGCGTGCGGTTCGTTGTGTTGGTGCTGGCAGCGTTGCAAGGATGTCCAGTAGCGGATGGAAATTTGAAGGTCGCGCACCGCCAGCCAGGACGAATACGAAGGTGGAAAAATCGATTGAACTTGAGCTTGAAAATTTTCCACACACCAATACAAAGAACGGAGGTGCACAACAACCGAATGCACTAATACACTGGAGTCTTTGTTGGGCTGGCGTTAGCATGTGTCTCTGTTGTGCTGTGGTACACATTTTGGCATGTGTCACCATGCTGGTAGTGGTGTAAAGGGCTGATGATTGTTATTTCGATATTTTCCATCGGTTTTGTTGTTGTTTTAAACAAAACCACGAGTCGAAGAAGTACACACCACACGGATACACCGTCGGACATTCGGACACGTCGGAACGGTTGTTGGGGGGGGGGGGGGGGGTTTGGAGTTCCGGTGGGGTTTGGTAAAGAGTTTATGAAAACTCACACTGCGTTTGGCAATGGTTGGCCCATGCGCTTCGGGGACGTTGTCTTTCACATTTGGAACCGTTCCATCTAACGAAATGCGCTTTCGGGGGGACAGAAAGAGGCCAGAGAAAACTTCACTCCAACGAGCCAAGTAAGTGTTAACGGAAAACACCCTGTACGGGATAAAACTAATTTGCCTACCTTCGACCAGTTGGTCACATTTCGGTCAAGAAGCAGAACCAGAAAAGGGCATAAGGGTTTGCGGCATTTGTGTAACACTGTGGTAGTGCCAAATGGAAGTGGAAGGATTTGGATTTTCGTGTGCAAACGAGCGAGCGAGACGGGTTCGAATGAAATGGCCAACTCGGAACGGAAACGGATGTGGCAGCGTGCCAAGCTGGAAAGATTGACCGTGTCCGCAGGAAGAGAAGATGGAGCGAGAAAACACTGCCCCATGCACATATATTGTGTGGGGGGGGGGAAGGAGGGCGTATGACGAGGGAAGATGAGAAGGAAGATGTTCTGCTTCGGGAATTGCGTCGCAGGGAATTGGCAGCATTTGGCAATTATAAATATTACTTTTCTAATATATTTAAAGTACTTTCCAATTTTTCATTAAAATAAAATCTTAAATATTACGTTAAAATTGTTGTAAATGTCCAACTAAGCAACATTTTATTAGGTTGAACAATAGATAAAATATAATTACAAATATCTAATACACTTCCATATAAAGTACTAGAAATTAGTAAAAAACCACACTGCCAACATCTCGTAAAATGTTTTTGCTAAGCTGTAAGTAAAAATAAACACCAAACTGGGGTATTTCCACCCTCTCCCGGTGACCTTGCTATCGACTAGCGAGATGCACTGGAATGCGCCTGCTGGTGCACGCAGCTGTGTATGGAGCAACGTTTGGGGCGCACAGATCGTACGTAGAAAGCAGTGTACTTGGTACGTGATGAAATGCATCACCCAGCTGGTTTTTTTTGCACGCCCGCGGTTATCCTTTGTACTGCACTGTACCGCAATGGATGATTTCGGCAGTGTGCATAATGCAAAGGTCACTGATCACATTTTGTGTGCGGTTTCCCCTGCAAAGAATGTGTAAACATGGCTGGAATAATGTAAACCAACTTGCCTGCCCGTCAAGCACGCTTTTCGTGTTTCGGGACCACAAGGTGCAATATGTTAGGCATTCCAATTGAAGTAATATATTTTGAATCGTGGAATAAACTGAATTCTTAGAAAGTAAAGAAAGGTGTGAATGTTTAGGGAGTAATATATTTGCTAAAACATTTAACACTCTCGGTTTGTTACGCTTGCTCGTAGTGTTCAATCAATCTTTTACTTTACAGATTGGGTGAAATATTGTCCTGACACTACTATTGATCCAACATGACCCCCATTCCATCCCTTCGATTGGAACGGTTGGCGAAAGGAGAGGAAGGTCAATTTTAACCTCGAATACAAAGCTTAGGGTGATGTGGCGAATACAAAAAGATAAAAAGAAAATCACAAAAACAAAACTAAAACATACAGTGAGTTAAACATAATGTTGGACATCATTTTGATATTCAAATCTTTTCTGAGTTAATTATTATTTGTTGATTTTTTTTTTAATCTAAGATTGATGCTTTTTGCAATAAATGTCTATATTAATAATACATAATAGTTTCCTAATGTTTGATAACTTTTGGATATTTTTGACAAATCTATTTTGTACTTCTGTATGAATTTCTACGAAAAAAAAAATTATCTAGTATAGCCATTATTAAGATAAATATTTTAGTTTTGGAAAAGACAGTCCAGAAGAGTCGGTTCATATAATAAATAATTCACGATTGTCGATGTGTTACATAGAATGCCGAACAACGATATAATAGGGAAGATATTATTAATCGTTCATAAAAAAATGATATAATCTTTAACATTCAAGATAGTTTGTAATTTTCTTTTCCGACATGTTAGAACTAATGTTGGAAGAATTTGATGCAAATTCAAGAATCTTAACAAATCCGTGAACTGAAAGAATGACCCTGCATCTCTGTTCTCAAGAAATCCTCACAGATTTATGAATCACACAATCCCTTTTTCTGTTGGTTATTAAAGTTGGTAAATACCTATAAGAACGCTTAATTCAAAAATAAAAAATAATACCAAATTTGTTAAATCTTCAATCTTGAGGATTTTGGAGGCACCTTAGTGTTTAAATGAATCTTTTAAGTTTTAAGTATCTTTGATAAATAACTCATGATTCTTTCAGACATGATTTTAATGACTTCTTGTAGAGTAGATTCATATGAATTTTTGTTCTCAAAAGATTGATTAAGCACAACAATAGTTTTAACACAAATCTTAAAACACCACGGTTACCTTTAATGGTGTCCGAATTAATATTACGCTCACTGTAGAGAAGGGAATCGTGAGCACACTACCACAATGCAACCTTACAACCTCCAGCATGGCGCTCGATCATCAACAAAAGCCACCGAGCAAATGATAGGTGGAGAGAGAATTGCAGCTAAGAATATGTAATCGTACTCGGTAGCAAATACTGTACAACTGTTTGTTATTGTTTCAGTTTTATCGATTGTACTATTTAGAGATTCATCCTGTAGCGGTTATACAAGTTCATGGTAATGTGTGTGTTTTTTTCACATTACGTTGTTCTGATTCGTTTGTTTATGTTTTGCGAATGTAACGTATACAGCATGTACTTACTTTCCCCTTTTATTGTCGAATGAATCTGTATGTGGTGCATTTATGGGCTGTAATATTGCCGTTGCTGGTAAACTTTTATCTGATTTGTGGACGCATGCGTTCGTATCACGTGCACTAATGCGAAGGGGAAACATACGGACGAATAAGAACACATTTACAGAAACAGTTTTATAGTCCAACCTGGGGCAAATGTAACGTTTAAATAAAAATTTCATTTTCTACATGAAATAGAAGTATAACTTTTATTCTTCTTCGATTTATTAGGGTTATAATAAGGTTTTAGAGGAAAAAGTATAAACATAGCTCATCAGAGATGTTTCCACTGCGCGGCATCGATTGAAGACGCCGTTGTGGCCCTGGCCGTGAAAAATAAAACGCTGGAGCTTCTTGAATCTTTCCCGTGCCGCAACCCTGCTAGATGCGTACAGTGCTAATGATACGGCATGATAAGTAGTTCGGAGCAGCAAGGGTGATGGCTTTTTCCATTTCCACTTCCCCCAGGGCAAGCGAAGGGAACGCACGGGAGAAAGTGGCAAGAGTTGTTCGGCGATGTGTACGTATAGTCTCTTGTTGGCCTGTTGGCAAATTTCGCTCCATTGCACGTTTGCGCGCCAGTGTGCAGAAATTGATGGTATGTGTGTGTGTGTGTTTGTGAAAAGTGACCTTGGCCTTTAGAATCCGGGGAAGCAGCAATTGAGCCACGGTACTGACGATGCCATGGTATTGGTGTACGTTGGAATTCATCCAAATTTCGGCACACAATTCAAACGCTTTGTGTTTTCGACCTCGGGGGATTAAATGGTACCACCGTGACAGGATGCTGCGTATGAATATGGAGCGAATTTAACCGGAAACACGGAATCAGCTGAGCGATTGGTTGTTCTACAAATTAACTACAAAAACTGTTAGATGGCAATGTTCCTAATTTTAGCGTGAAAGTATAATGTATCATTAACCGAAATGCATAGAAGTTTCCGAAGAAAAATAATGAAAATGCGACCTACTTGCCCCTCATAAGCAATAGCTTCGTGTAATGAGTTATATAAGAACTCTGAAGGAAGACACATTTTTTGAAAGAATTTTTATGAGGCATATTGTTATGAGTTTCTGGAATATGAAAGCAATACAGTTTACCTAAAAATATTTTGCTTTGCTATCTTTTATTAGATCATTCAAAGCATTTTGTTATACTTGGTAGATAACTTTCAAACTCATATTTTTAAGGGATTTTCTTATTCAACACCTTTTTTCTAAATTATCATTGAAATATGAGTGAGAATGTAGATAGTTTGATGATAATTATTGATTAAAATAAAATGCTCCTCGATTTCCTGCAAAACGGTCTATTCAAATGGCTGCACCCGAGAACGACATCAAGATGGCGCTAGTTGACAATGTGACATATAGGTGGCGCTAACGAATTGGACATGTTTACATGTAGATTACGCTAATATTCTGAATGACCGGTAAATTAAATTTGAACGCTCATCTCAAATAGGTTTCATAAATTGCGTTAATATTGTCTTTTATTCCTTTACTAATAAAAACTGATCGACTAATAAGGTGGATCGCAAATTTAGGCCGATTGGTTCAATCAGAAAACCATGCAGTCGATACACTGGAGCATCAATCATTGGTTTTATTTATTTTTCCGGCTGTTTCAACTCTTTCCAGAACTGCAATATCGTATACTAGTTAGCTTAACTAGCTCAGCATTTCATTCATATCAAATTGTTCCTCTTAAATAATCAAATATTACAAACGCATGAGTTATGCATGTGTTACAAATATTTAACATACCACTGCAAAAAAATCAACACCAGGTAACACGCTCATAAATCTCACTGTTGCAATCCATCAGCTTATAGAAGATTCCACACGTCCGCGTTAAAAACTATACCGTAATTTATTGACTTTCCTGAATATTGTATGAACCGCGCAAATGGCACAACGAGCAAACAGTTCTCACGTTTGGTCATTTTACTGCCCCCCTCCATTCGATTCATATCGAGGTGGTTAGCAGACAGCAATGCGACACAAGGCCTTTATGCGCCTGCCATAAAGATGGTTCCGTTGTTTGTGGCTTTAGCGAATATGCGGAACATCAACAGCGAAACACACATACGCATAGGTTCGATTGTTATTCCATTAAAATGACAGTCTTTACCACCTCGCATACCTTTCCAATTAAAGCCTTTCAGAACGGGGTGGGTGTGTGCAACTGCAACTCGGACCCCAGCACCGAAACGCTATCGTTTGGGCATCGTTTGTTTTTTGCATAATTTATGCACCGTTGACATTGTGTTGTAATTTTTGCAGTCCACTTCCCGGCCGTTCCTGGTGACAGTCCGAAGACGACACACGGAATTAAGTTCTTACTGTGCCGTTGAATAGTTGATGACGAACAGGGCCAGGGAACGGTGGATAGTTGGGTACGAGAGGCTTAATGACATCTCTGGCCAAAATGGCAACTTCCCCGCTTTACTTACACAGTTCCCCTTGCTAATTACCGAGTGCTTTTGCATGGGGAACTTTGAAGCCAAAGCCTCAGAACGTGGAGACCCCGATTTGGTTCCGGGCGACCCACGGTTGTGCGCGTGCATAGGTTGTCGCGACTGATTTGCATCCGGCAGCATAATTGGGGGTGGACAGTACCCGTGTCAAATGCCAGATGGTTTGGAGCACACGCCTTTGATAAGCTGTTTCGCAGAAGGTCATCATCAAGCGGCTGTCGGTGGTATAGGTGATTAACTTTGATAACTCAATCTTGACATAAATGCTGTGATTAAAGGAGGGATTGTTTATTTTGGCAAACCGTATCGTTGTCTGTTGTCGAGATCATCTGTTGTTGTAAATTGATAGCTTCGCATTTCGTCTAGCAGACATTATTGAAAATTTGACTACTTGTGCAATAATGGATAGTGTATTGATGGTATCGAGGTTCGGGATTCGGTCTATCACATTGAAAGTTGAAGAATAAATATCATCACCATAGGACTCTTGCATCAATTATTAATTAAGAATAGAATAAGTCTAATAATATAGTGTATGGTTGGCATCGACGTCATTGAATCAAAGTTCATATTCTATAGAACCAATCCAAACAGTAGATCTATAGCATTGATTCTTCAGGAGTATTGATAAAAACCTTTATGGGTGCCTAAACGAGACGCAACAGGTGACGAGAGCGAGTTGAAAGGATAATCAATTTCAATCTAAGCATCATATTGCAAGGATAGAAATTGACGTTGTAACACAATTATAATAGGAACGTTTGATTAAGTGAAAGTATCTTCAACAATACGTGTGTGGTAAGTGGAATGCCTATTATCCCAAAGCCATTCTTTGTCTTAGCATACGCTGACGAGGTTTATATCATTGATGTATAGCTCACAGTTCTATTAACACTTATCAAATGAGTCTATCTTATGTTACAAATTCAATTCTATCGATAAAAAAGGATAGTTTTAATGTACTGTTCTAGTTCTGTTCTCATTTGAACTTCAGACAATCACTACATCGGACATGGTTAGTTAGGTACTTATCGAACGAGTTCTTGAGTAAGAGTGCTTTATATGCGTAAAAGTCGCTAGGGGCCTAGTAACTGGTGTTGGACTTTCATTCTGTACTTTCATTCTGCTACTGATACCATGCATACATCTATATGATGAAGATAACATTTCGAAAACTTTGGAGTTGTATAAGTTTAAGGATTTGACACGGTTATTAGTCTATGGAGGTTTATATTTATCTTGCAATTCTAAATTTATTTTCAGTACTCGTGTTAACCAATATATTTATGTATTTTTATATTGACATATAAAAATGTTACTTACCGGGAACGCCAGTGTAGTGATATCATTCTATAATTGTTTTTAGTAGTTATTAAAAATTAACAACAGAACTAGTATCAACTTTTTATTTAATCAGACAATTTTTTTTTATTAAAATCTAATCAAAACTATACTAAATTGGTGACAGTTAATACGCTTCTTAATCAAACTTATTGATTAAATCAAAATGCTGGTAGAAGTAATCGTATACCATTCGAGTGAGCGACCAGGAGTCTCCATTACAAATATGAATTATACAGGAAAAACAAAAAGAAAAATCTCATATCACAAAAATTTTTGCTTTTAATTCCCTAGAAAATTACAATATGTTTAGTTCGATCGATAGAAAAATTTCTTCGCGTTCAGTTGTTCCTTGCACGTCCAAAGTTATTTCATCACCGTTGATTATCACTCACTTCATTCCAGCACTTACGCGAGGGAAGCAAAGCGCAATGAATAGGAAATGCATTATAAAAGCCAATTTGTGCGTGATTCAATTTTCCCACCCCACCACCGCACAGTGAACATGATGATGATGATGATGGAAAAGGCAAGAAAATATCCTTCCCACGTTACTTACCGAACCGTAGCGATGCCTTTTTTCTTTCAAAGACAGTTTTCCGATCGTGCCCTGCGAGACTTTTCCTTTGTATGCGGCTAGCGTGCGGCAAACCTTCGCTCCCTAGGGCGTCTAATGTACGGTAAATATTTGATTTTTCCATGTGACATCCACACCTACTGACGCTACCCGTCTCCTATCGAAGGCACCCGTACAGCGTTGGAGAACCCCAAATGTATCCGAACCGGCGGAGCAATCAGAATAAAACAAACAGCTAAAATGCTCAAATCAAATCATTAAACATTGGAGTCCCTTCTCCGATTGCCCGAATCTTTCTTTATCCCCTTCCCTAAATACGCAACTGGTCGTGTCGTGGTCAGTAGCAGCAAAAATGTCAATCACAAATCGATATCCGTCCTGCACGTTGGCGTAATCGAAACCCAGTCTGCCAGCGCTGACCGGAAATTGAATGACAAACTACGACGATTGTACTACCGGTGAGCTCGGGTTGCTTCTTCTGTTGTCTTTGACAGGTCAAGAACAGGTTGAGTTTGGGATTAGATATGTCACATGAACGAAGATAATCAATGTACCCGGCTGGTTTCGGTACTATATTTTATTTAGTTACGTTGCTTCGAATGGTAGCCACTGTTTGATTCCCGGTACGACCGGAAACCGATCGAGCATCCGGTTCAGTTTAATAGAGACACTTTCTGAAGGAAAACGCTGCTGATTTTAAGTGGACAAACTATTAAAACTACAAAACAGACTCTATTTATTAGCTAATAACGATTGATTCCATCCTGTCGGAGTGGAATGCTAGTTACGGGAAGTTGTCCATAAGCCGGCGGGTTCATTCGCTTCTAAATGCCGTCGGCTGTTGCTGGATATGTTGTAGAATTGTACGGGCAGGGGAAAACGTTGGCAGTGGCTGGGATGGCTGGGTCTGTGACCCTGCGATGGGGGTGTGTTGCTGCATTGCCCCAAACACAGACGCGAGGGCCGGATCATTCGCTACAGCTGGCGGCTGTTGGATGGAGGACGGGACAGTCAAGCTGGGTGAAGTTGTGATGGCATTCGGTTGATGTGTGGAAGGTGCTGGTGGCGTTGCTACTGCTGAGCTGTGGGTTGTTGCTGTTGCAGTAACAGGAAGTTGATTAGGGTGTGCCGTTGGCCAGATGGGAGCAGCGGCCAGCCGTGGCACTGGCCGCAGAATGTTGGGTCAGGTTTTGTCGCGCGCGAACTGGAAAGGTTGAAAGCTGGAAAGATGACAAATTTAAAGCAATACTTTGAACTCGGGTACATCAAGAAGTATTGAGTGAGTCGAAAAGGAGTTTCCAAATTAATTTAATTTGCCCTAACATATACGGTGAAATAAATACTATAATTACTGAGAACAATTCTTTTCTTACTTCCTGGAGTTATATTTACACGCAACAAGAAAATGTTTCACACGAAAGGACTGATCCAAAAAAGGATAGTAAGTACTTCCGATCTTCAGCATTCTTATTTGAACATCTTGGATTACCATCTCTCTCAAAATCTGGGATTACCCATCTCTGCAATACACCATTTTATTATAGCAATCATTTTATTATAGCCTCTTACGTCCCACATCCTGAGACTAGGACATCTAGCAGTCGTACGGGCATCAGGAAGATCTCCTGCTATGTAGAGGCGTGATCGCTTCATACTGTAATTCCTTCCCAGGTTATGTATAATATTTAGCTTTGTTATAAACTCTGGGTAAAGTATTTTTACCAAAGATAGACGGGCACACGCTCTCATCTTGGAGATGCGAACTTTGATGATATTCGGATATTTGATGATATTCACAAGAAACATGCCTAGTTTAGTTGCTGAGTCGACAAATAAACTGGCACTGGTGTCTACAAAATAAATTACCCATATTGCGGCAACACCAGAATTTAGGCGAGATAATGCGACTGGAGTGAGACTGACATAATACGACTCCAGACATTTACTTTGCAGCAGGAACATATCACTCAGAATAAGGTGCATTCGGAAGGCGTGAAATTTAAATAACAATACAGCCCAGTATGTTTCATTTGAGGCTTATGGCTTAGTACAAAAGCTGCAGAAGAGCAAACTTTAAAGACAAAATCACAAAGATAATACAAAGATAAAATTGTTCAACTCAAACATTCTGCACTCACCATTTTAAGTAATCCTCGTACTGATGCTGCCGCACGTACTGGAACGCAGACAGACGCTCCCGCTGCTGGAGATACAGCTCCCCGAGTGACTGCCAGCGACGTTTCTCAAGCTCACTGTAGTGCGATACATTCGGAACAATGTTACCACCCACTCCGGCAGCTCCTCCACCACCACTCCCACCACCGACAGCCAGCGTAGCCATTCCACCGTAACAAGCAGCAAAAGGAAACAAAGCTGAAGCGGAAGTTGGAGCCGCTAAAGGGCGCGTCAGTTTGTCGAATGCTGCTGCAAAGGATCCTCCCGGCGGCCCGGTGCTGGACAGCAAGTGATGACCAGTGGGAAACGAAGCTCCGAGACCGGTAACGGCTGGAGAACCGTTGGAAGAGGGTGTACCGAAGGAGTCACTGCTGAATGCTGTGGGTCGAAGGTCCATGTTACGTAGAAGGGCTGGTTCCATTTGGTGCGAAATGGCATGTTTTTTTAGGTAGCTTTGTCTGCAATTGCAACGAAAAAATAAAAAAAACAGAGCGATATTTTTAAACATACAAAAAGAACGATATTGTCGAGAATGTTACAGTACCTGCGGAACGTTTTTCCACATTGGCCACATGGGAAAGACTCTTCTTCGGTTGTTGCTGCAGTTGTAGGTAACACAGTCTGTTGTTGATGGTTATCGTTGGAGTTGTCTAATATTTCGATCGGTTCATCCTCACTACTGCGCTCTTCCTGACGTGTAGCGAGAGCCTTAGATCCACCTCCACCTTTCCGGCCATCGGCAGACGCACCGCGCGGTTTGTGCCAGCGCTTGTGTGAGGCCAGATTTGCTGGACAGTTGAACACTTTGTCACATTCGGAACACCGATACTCGATGTGGACGATACGCGAGCAGCGATGCTGTGCCAGCCCGAATGCATCGTCGTACAGTGCGCGGCACAGTTGGCACAGGTAGGAACCGATCTTGTTATCAATCTTCGAGAGGATCTCCTTCGCTTCGTCCGTTATCTCGACCACATTGAACGCGGGATCGATGTCACCCTTCCGAACTACTAGCTCTTCACCATCCTGAAGCTTCCGGATGATCGTACCGGAAACGGGACTCGTGTTGTCCTCGTCTACTGCCCCCTGACGACGTGCCTTCGTGCGACGTCGCTCACTCTTGGAGGATGAACCGCGAGCACTCGATCCGGTCGCTGAGGAGTGCGCTTTCTTCGTGTTGGTCGAAGGGAAGCTACGCTCGAACAGTCGGGCAAACCCTTCAATAGCCTGCAGGTGCAGACGTTCGTCCGCAAAGTAGCGTTGACCCTCGTTAAGCACAGCTGCACCATCATTTTCCTTTTCCTCACTGTCCACAATGTTGATCGATTCCTTACTGTCATCCCCATCATTATCTAGCGATTCCACATCAATGTTGGAACAATCCGACTTATCTCTAGTCGATCGTTCATCCTGATCTACGCGTTCTTCCGCCCGATGTTCGGAGCCACCAGTAATATCAATAAACTCGTCCGCTTTGCTACGGGACCGGTCTACACTATCTTTCGCGTATAAGGTCTCCCCATCAGCGGAAGGATACTTGAACGGAACTGAGCGCGCACTGTCGTCGAAGTACTGAAACACTTCCGCCCGGTTTTCACACTCACGCAGTGTCGTGTTGGCGTAGTAGCGTTTGTCGTCGATGCACACTGTGTCCGAGAATTGGTTCCTAGCACTGCGCCAGCCTTCCGTTGTCCGAGCCACAGCTGTAGGAGTCACGGTTGCCGATTCATCGAACGACTTCAATCGTTTTCTTGGTGGAGACGGTGTCGAAGGCGGTGTCATGGGCACATTAGTCGGACGCAGTGAAAGGTCCAGCGGACTTGGGAACTCTCTCGGACGGAGGGCACGCGATGGTGTTGGATCACCGTCGGCAGGATAGAAGAACTGCTGGAAGTAGCTCACGGGTGGTGAGCTGGCAGAGTTAAGCTCTGGCTGAGGATCCTGTTGCTCTGATTGCTTCTGGAGATAGTCAAGGGTAGTACTGTATGCCGGTAGTAGCATTCCTTGGCCTTCACTAGTAACACCCAAACTGTTCATTGTTTTCTGCGTTTCGTATTCACTTCATCACACGAACAAATTTTGGGTTCAACACTGTCACTCAGAATTCCTCAGCAAGAGCGATTCTACCATTAGAATCTCGTCAATATTGTAATGGAGCCACAAAACACCACATTCACAGTAGCACTAGCGTTAGTTGCGTCCTTTGCACTACACGGTTTAGCAGCAACTAAACGGTTCCTTTGCGCCATGGAACACGGGACTCGGCAAGGATACTCCTAGAAGGTACCTCCGTAACCAATAGCAGATAACCGCTTTGGAAGAAGGTTCTGCGCACACTCGTCAACGCCTACGTCATTGGTAATGCAAAACCCAGACGGGCTCGACCTATCGGTATGGCGCATGCCAGGCGCAACAAGTGCTTCTAGACCAAACATTCGGGAGCGGGTCTCTTTTTCTCTTCTGCAGATGAGCTCGAAGCGAATCCGCATCCTGGCGGCAGGATGTTCGCAACGTTCGTTAGTAGTCACCCGCACTGCCATCTTGGTCACGCCCAGCTCGAGTGAAGATAACTTCTCACACCCATTCCTCGAAACGGATGTTTATTTATTCATGGCATTTCTCCCTACTTCTGCAGCTGAAGTTTTGCAAGGAAAAGTAAGTCTGGTTCAATCTAAACCTATCCAGATGGTAGACGGGTGGGTCACTGTACATAGAAGCAGCAGAAGCCAACAAGACGTACCGGAGGCCAACGTACGTCTACCGTAGGACTTTATGGCGGAAATCATTGCACTGTACGGACTAATGCAATGCGCTTTCGTGCGGTGGACACGGTGTGGGAACGGGGTTTTGGGTGCGGTTAGTCCGGATTAACCGCAGTACATACATACATACTCGAGGAGCTCGGCCATGGACGAGCAACAAAAAAAGAGGATACGAGCCACCCTTTTACGAACGGGCGGCTTTCGCAACCCATGTGTGCCGCGAAAGAAACTCGAATCGTACGCTACGCCACAGTGGAATTGCTCCATTGGATCGTCTTCCTTGGTTTGCCGATCCGAACCCGATTCCATCGGATTGGGACCATCGCCAGAATGGGAATGCTTTTAGAGATATTTCGCAGAACCGGTATGCAGACCCGTCCGTTGGCACGCCGGGCAGGGTGCCGCCGAGGCAAAATGGTGAGGTTTTTGATATATTTTTTGTGTGTGCTGTTGTTGTTACTTTCGGTTCTAGTGTGTCGCTCGAAACCAAACCGCCGGAGGAGGAAGTAGGGATATGCGGGGTTGTAATACTTTTTGCAGAATAAAGGGTCGAAAAATGTTCATGTCTGAAGTGACTGCAAAGTTTTTCGGTGGCCGATAGCGTTACTACAGCTTGGCCGTGTACCGGGGATGATATGCAGAGCGTGTTGGACCATGCGTTGGGAAACCGTTGGTGAACCGTTCAAAGTGTTTTAGTCCACGTTTAGTACCGAAACGTTTTTGTTCACGTATGAATGTGATGTTTGGTCAGTTTTCCAGGAATTTTAGCATAATATGATATATACTTGAAAATAGTTATGCACTCTTTCATGGCCAAATCAGGGAATAGTATAACAACCTTAGAAAGGCACTTTGAAGACCTTCGAAATGTTAAAGACGGGACTTGTTGAATAGCTTTTAAAAATAATATAACATTATAATATTCACAAATTTTCACATTGTTTAAGAGAGATGCTACACAACTTAGAGGCATTTGGGAAAAAAGCAGTTTCGGTAGCAATTTATTATTATCCTTGGCTAGTGATCCATGAAGTACTGTTACTTAACCTGTTCCGTATTTAGTTTAGTAGAGCGCCAGTATACATCTAACGAGGGGAATTTGGTTAAAATACTTCAATGTTTCAACACTTCGTCGATTTCACCGCCGGGGATCATAGCTGAAGTTTAAGCATCCAAGAAAATTGGTTCCCCAACAAAATTAGCTATTCAATGTCTTTTAGTATTATTAATAATCTGTATTGAATCTCAATTTGCTGTGCATTAGGCCCTTAAGTCCTCGATACTAAAATTAAGTTACAACGTCTATTGCTTACTCTTTAACTGGGAGCTCTCGAATGTGGCATTTTGAAGACATAGACGTTTTTCAGCAAAACTCTACCAACATATTAAAGATATTTCTACGACAGCTAGCAAAATTCGGATGGGCATCTAACTGTTTCCTTGTCTGATCTTCAAATCTGAAAACACTAGACATAAAACATGATTACTCGAACCTAAAGTATTGTTGTTGGCTAAAACGATGTATATGGAGTAGAATTATAAATGGCTAGTTCCAGCTAAACTGAAGGCTTATTTCTACGATCGGAATATTTGAATAAAATTTTCCAGTTACAGAGTAATTTTTTGTCCTACTTTCATGTGTGTTTGATGTTCAATTGAAACGTATAGGCGTTATATCCTTTATGAAGAATTTCAATAAATAAATTGGATTTCTATGGAAGTAATCTTAGAATTTCTAAATTAGAAATGCACAATAAGTTTAGGTGAAATCTAAAAGTGTCATAAATTATTGTAATTAAATATAAAAATCTACGATAGATTTCATGCAAATCTTAAACCGATCAATTGATTCCGATTAATACCTTACACTACCGATACCACTATCAGGTATTTTTGTCCACACCTGCTGAGTTTATCTTAATCTGCAATACGTGTATTCGACTCACTGCCAAAAATTCGAAATCAATCGTTCCTGAATTCGAATCTGATGCGACTGAATTGTAATAAAAAAAACCAGCCATATGGCAACCGAAGTGCAAATCGTTGATTTATGATCCAAATATCATCAGACGACGTGACGCGATGTTGTAAATCCGGCAGCACATTCCGATTCCAGACGGAGCTCGTCCAGACGGGCATTTTTGGGACGAGATTGTAAAATCAACACTACCGAACTGGCATCACACCTTCGCTGGTGGAAAGCGGATTAAAAGCTTGCAGTGCAGTGTGACATACATCATATTTTTTTGCTGCACCTGCACGTATTGTGCACGATTGCAAGCAGTATCGATTTATCGCTAAAATCAACAGTGGTCTACCCGATGGTCCGCGATATATCACGCGGATTTGTGGCTTCGCACCTGACAGCAATCGGCTTGATGATTTGGCACGGGCCTAGTGCGATGTAGAAGAGCAATAAGAAAGTAAAACCAGGAAGAGAACTTTGGTAGCACAAGCTCCACTAGTGAGGTGATTAAGAATGGACGTTCTTTCTTTTGGCTGCAGTTACGATGCACACAGTGCAGTGTTAAATCAAAGAAGGTAAAAGAAACCTTCGGGTTGTTTCTGGTCACTAGTCAGGGATTTGCAGTAAAGGACCTTGGGATTAGGCAGCACTAAGCTCTGTCATAAGAATGCAGTTTGAGTTGTAAAAGAAAACAAAGAAAGTAAGTTCTGAGCTGCAGTCACAGAGAGATGTGTGTCAATCCGTATCGATCAATAGGTAAATCAGTTATGTAAAAGGTTAACTATTCTTGATACGTAACACGCAATTTGAATCATTATTTTGCAAAACTACATCTACAAGAATGATTATTTTTAAAATTACCTTCAATCACATACTACTTCGTACCTTTCCAGTAAACGAAATTACCTTCACAAGATTTGGTAGAGTGCGTAAATGTCGATACCATGTTTCCCCTTCTAAACGTGCCAGGTTTATTGTCAAATTCTATTCAGTGTGGGATTTTCCCATGTAAAGATTTGCTAAACATTCTACACTAAACCCTACGTAACACGATGTTAGCGTTCCCTTTACAACAGAAACCGACCGAAGAAAAAAAAAAATCATCCTCCTTTCAATTTCCCTCATCACATTTCACCCAGAATGCTCCTAATGCCTGTACGCTGAATTCTTCCCGCTTGGGGAAAAGCAGAAAAAGATTTTTCCTTCGATAACGCAATCAAAAATCCATCACTTTTGGAGATTGCTCACAAAAGGTGCATCGCATCGAATTTTGCTGAAGAACCAAACGAACCTTTGCAAAATAGCCGGTAGTAATATTTGCGCAAAAAAAAAGGAGGAAAACATTGGGAACGTAATCCGGAACGTTTTTTTTTGTGCCGGAAGTGAATTCATAGATTTGCACAAGGATGGAAACATCATTTTGCGAACTGTACACAATTCGACGAAAATTTCTCGTCACGAAGAATATGAAATTTTGTCAACCAGTTCAGTGGCGTACGGGTGTCATGCATCTGTTTCGATACACTTGGGATTACAGTGTGGTACATCATGGTTATAACATAGTTCATGACGTTCTAGTGTGATCATTTCTGTGAATGTTGTCAGTACAGTGGAAAACACTTCGGCAAAATAAATGCATCGAGTCCAATTTAAAAAAAGTTTTATGAAATTGTAAAACACAAGTAAAACATCATAATCCTTCAATTCTCATGGTAAGATAAATATGTTGGGAGATACTTGAATTTGAATTGAATACTAAGAGGAATTTGAAAACCTGACGGCTGGTGTCACAACTTTACAGAACACTGCAAGTATCAAGGAAATATTTTCGCAGTTAGCAATTGGCACTCTTGATACGCTCGACATAGTAATCAGACGTGGCCAAATTTCTTGAGCCAAATCACCTTCGATCAGAAAAGAAAATTGTTATACTTGGTTTTTGAATTTTTAACATGGACATAAATTCCAAAATGTTCTCCAAATTAATGATTGATTCTTTCATATACAAAATACCTAAACCCTAGTTGATATTGGAGATACATTAAATCCTCGTTTAATGATGTGTAAATTGACTAAAAACTTATAAAGGAATTACAATCTTTTAATTACAAGAGTTACGAAATTAGCCGTATAGCACAAGCCTATAGGAACAGGAGAAATGAAATGGCAACAGTTTTAGAAAAGTTCAAGTTCTTAACATTCTTTTCAACCATTATTCTTTTTTTAATGTCTAAAGGCATTGTTGGCATCTAAGGCAGTTATCGATACCGGATGCTGAACTTTGTAGAACGTTGGAGAATTCAGTTTTGCAAATGCGAAAGATATATTCATTGCTGAGATTCTGTCGAAGAATGGTGATACTACACTGTTCATACTGGGTTGTGTTTCCTTTTGATGGCAAAATGAGTTGAGTTTGCACTCGTCAGTTACTAAAGTTAAAATTTTTATTAAAGTTGGTTGGTTGTCCAAGTCCTATGCGGATCGTTCTACGTTTATCCAAGACTTTTACACTCGAAAAGTCAAGGAAACTCATAAATGATAGTCAAAGTTGTGTTCACAAGTTGAGAAGAAACCCCTTTTTGAGTATTATTAGGTGCTTACAGCCTACATAGAATTGGATAAGGTGATTTCACTACCATCTAAAGGACACAAATCGATCAACTGCATTACAGTAGTGAACGAACTTCACGCTTCCAATACGCGTCAATTCATACACCATCCGACCATACATCCGGAAGAATATTATGCAAAATTCTGTCCTAACCAACACGATTACACGATCCGTTCGAACCGTCCAAACTTCCCTGCTCCGTGCTAGCGTATGCGTTCTGAAACCTGCTCAAAGGGGATTGAAACGCACCTATGTCTCCGGCCGGGAAGCACTTTCCAATTCCAGTATGCTAAGAGCACGCGAACGGTGGCGAAATCGTGCCGCAGCATTGGCATTATGGTCCCGGGAACGCTATTATAAGCGCATTTTCCGCAAACTCTACGCTGCATATTTGCTTGCGGAAGATTGTTCTTTTGTACGGTTTGCCGGGATCGAAACGTGGGTTTCTTCCCCTGTCCCACACACGAAGGGTGAGACGGGATTCTTTACGTGCCTACCGTTGTCTGCTGTTGCCCGATATGCCGCTGCCATATTGCGCGTAAGAAGATTATCTTATTATTGTTATTATCATACGGTGGTGGCGGTTGTGTGGAATACTTTCTTCTGCGTACCTTCTCCTACCCGATGCAACTCGGTCGCGCTGGGACGCACTTTTGGCATGATTTATTAAACTTACACGGACTGCTGGCACATAATGGATAATGGATGCCTGGTACCATTCCGACCGGAGGTGGATTACATCGCAGGATTACGAAACGATGGAAAGCCACTATCGACAGGTCACCATCGTCCGGGATTTCCGAGATAGCTGGTCACTTTTGTGGCGGTCACTTGTGGTGTGGATAATTGAAAACAGCTCCACCGATCCGGAACGAATAATTTTGTTTCTCGTACCGGCTTAATGCCACACGATCGGGAGGTAATAATACATACGGCCAAAAGATGTTGCCAATCGCCAGCAGCACTTCAACCATTTTCCCATGATTTTTCGGTTCCCTCGGTGGAAACCATTCGCGCGCAACGGTAATGAAGTGGGCGTAATTTGATCGCGTTGTTTGCATAGTAATTGAAATTTAAGATAATTTTTATTTCCCGCGAACTTATCCGCCCTGCTAGGTGGTGGAAAATGGGGAATGGGAAAATTAAGTTAAGCACTTTTGGGGACACAAAAACCAAAAGATGCTACCAGAAATGGTTGAATTGGGTTTACAAATTTGCATACGTTTTGGACCAAATTTTCCACCCGACCTACAACTGGCGGTTAGGGAGGGAAATTGAGCGTGGGTAAATGGACAGATTTATTTTTATAAGTTATTATTATGGAAATTTAATTGATAATGTGATGCTTAGCAGTAAATGAGGTGTGTAAGTGAGGCATGGAGAATACAGATCTGAAAACAGGGCAATTGTGAAATACAGGATGAGATGAAAAAACAACAAAAAAAATCAAATTGCTGTCATTTTTGAAGCGCTCGTCTGACAGCTGTCAATTTTTTTCCAATGACAGTTCATTACATTGTTTAAAAGCGCACCAAAGCATTTTATTGTTAGACTAATAAGAAAATTTTATATTCGCGGTTTAGTTCAAGCGTGATAGCGTAATATAAAGTTTTAATGGTAAGCATCAATTTATAATTTATGGTAAGAAGGATTTTGTTAGGTTCTAGGTTTGATACTATATAATTGATTTCTATATAATATAATTTGTTGATACGAACTTGAGAAACATTTTCGATAATTAACTTTCATTTTGATAACAACTTGAGAAGTTCTTGAATAGGCCTTTTGTTTTTAGCCCACATCAGTTTTGCATATCCTAGCTCTAAAAGTTTATTTAAATTGCCATTTAAAACTACATGGATAAATGGAGTAGCAGTTTTTTTTGGAATTGTGTTGGTAATTTATTTCGGTAGTTGTTGAGTTGCTACTCTTCTATTGGGAAGGACTAATTGATATAATTCAATTGCTTTAAAGCTTCCATTTTTTAGTGCTCCCGTGTAACACTCCTTTCATTGCTAAATGACTCCATTTAAAAAGTTGCTCGAGTAGCAATGAGTTTAATTGTCTAAATAGACCAATCCTCGGGACGCATCACTCGGCACACTTCAAACTCTGCCCCCTTTCCATAACGGTATGAAATAATTCCACAGTCACCACGTTCATTAGTCTGACTGTCTCAATTTCCGGCAGCATTCCAATTATGAGCCAACAGTGCTAATAAAGCAACCGTACAGCCACCCCGAAACGACAGCCAGCGAACCGAACGGGATGAAGCCAAAGGTCACAAATTTAATAACAATTAATTCCACATTGTTTGCTGCCATCCAAACCGTTCGACCTACCTGTTTTCCCGCTCATTTCCACAGAGCTGGGAATTTGTTCCCTGGCGCACGAACATAGTGCTGTTAATTATGGCAAAACACAAGCGTAAAGTGAAAATTAAATTGCGACAGTAATAACTTCATTTCCATGCCAGCCCGTATTTCAACCCTTGAAGCCCCTTGAAGGGTGAGCCGTTAACGAACGAGGCACGTGTGAGCGGATGCTTTGGCAGACACCGGAAAAGGACATCGTTCCGGAAGCGAACCGTACGTACGGTTCGTATGTGAAGCGGAACGGAATGTCCATCAGGGATATTTTTGCCTACCGTACATGCCAAGACGTAACCATCGGTGATGATCGACTGCGGCACTACCGGGTACGAGGGAACGCATCCTAGTGGAATGTTTTTTTTCTAAAGGAAGAATCGGTGTGTAAAAACAGAGCTCAAGCTGTTTCTTCTACACATGTTGTCACTACCGCTTTGTTCTCCTTGCTGGATGAAAGAGAATCGTTTGTAGTAAAGAAAACTTAGTAATTGTATTTCTTCACCGCACTGGTCCGAACTGGACGAAACACAATGTTCTGTTTTACACTCGAAACACATCCTTGAATCAGCATGATTGCTGAAGTGTGCTCATTTTAACAATGTGGTCAACGACACAAAAACCCCAAACGAGCGCGTTAGGGATGGTCGAGCGAGAAAATGTATGGGGAAAACATATTCACACAAAACCTTCATAAGGAAACGAAAGGAAAAATAAACCAGGTTAACGAGTGCATTAAATTTGGTTCCTATGTTTGTTATCTTGTCCTTGTTTCTTTCTGTTGGTCACTGTTATATTTTTGTTACTTAGTAGCGTATGTAGAATCGGTTTAATTTTCTTGAAAATATGAGCATCCGTGAACAAAAGCACGATGCTCCAAGTTTTAGTTAAGTTTTAAGGTTTTTATCCTCCTAAAATGTTGGTGATATAATTTTCCCAAGATTTCAGGAGGGTCATTCAATATCCGAGAGAATGAGGCTCTGGCCTTTAGTCCAGAATAAAAAAAATGGAAGCATGTAGAGCAAGTCCGTCGAAGAGCAAACGGTACATGATCTTGAATATCAGCAGATCACCAGTCTTTCCCTGGAGATTCCCAATTATTCTAATTCAGGTTCTGATTATTTCCAGTCCATATTTTATTCTCTATTACTGCAATCGATGTTATATTTGGATATCGGTGGCATGACCGATTAACTTCTTTGTAGAGTGCGTATACTTGTCTATTGGAGTACCAACTCCACTTGACGTTCACGTACATCTCAATTCGTTGAGGTTTATATTGCAGAGGTTGTACCTCTTACCTTAATATCTTAAATTTATTATTTTATGTTGTTGTCAATGTAAAAACATCTTTTTTATGCAGAGGAGCAAGTTATGGTTGCTATAATCCCCTGCGGGCCCTCATATCCCATATTTCTCTTTGTCCGGGCTGCTATCACTGAAATACGATGACATATTTTCAATCAGATTAAGAAATACTCGGTTTTTCCCTTGTCCCGATAAGCGCATGAAGCGCACACCTGAAAAATGAAATTCTTTCTTTGTTTGCTTTGCGTCACTAGTCACCCACAAACCATCTAGAACGGTACACGGTACATGACCAGCAGCATCGTCCCCTTTGCCCGCTGCGTTGATAATCTGCCAACAATAACATCTCAATTAGTTACGACATTCTTGACACGCGTAACGTGCCAAGTAAGGAATGTGTGACTCTGGTCGAACAGTTTGGTCATCGTTGTTGGCAAATCCTCACCAGACGTTGACGCCGTTTTCGAATGGGCCAAGTTTGTGTGTGAGGTGTGGGTAGGAGTGTATTAACTTTTCACAATTGATTTTCCATGCCCGGGATGGGATGAGATGTAGGTGACGATGGGTGACAGATTTTTTTCTCCTGCTCCTCTAGTTCCCTTAGTTGTCTGAGGGCATTGGACTAAGCCATCGGATGGTGGTGATCCAGAGGACACATCCAAAGATCGCCGTAAGTCGTCTAGAGGACATACTACGATGAGGTGCATACCCAGGACAGGCAGGCAAAGATGAAAGGACAATTACATACGCATACCACATACTGAGAATGTCGTATCATCAAAGTATTTTCGGTCTTATTGCACCCAAAGATCTGTACCGGTAATCCCCTCTGTGAGTTCCCATGGCAGAAAGTGTAGACACAACTTATTCCCGTAGTGGAATAGAAATCCCTTACTGTTGCGTCGTGGGGATTGGAGTTTTTGTGACATTTGCGGTAAATTCCTTTAAGTCGTAGCCGCACCACAGGGATTTGTAAGCGTTCCCATTGGAGAGTGGGAACAGTTGGGCAGGAGGTAATATGTTTTTTTTTTTGCTTCTTTCTGTGCAGCTCGAGTGTACATTTGATTGAAATTGGTCCAGAACCCTCAGATAAGAGACTTCTATTAACGCTATTGGAAGCGATTTGATAACACCCTCTACGGAGACTAAGAAAGAATGCACACGGAACGGTACGGAAATGGAACATTCCACAGGTTTGCCGAACCGCGGCTGATTTGTGAATGCGAATGAAAATTAATGCCAATCTGTGCGGTAATTAGGTGCTGACTCGGATCGTTCATTAAGCGCCATCTCAGATCGCGTACTTCATAGCTTCGTGGACCGAACGGCTGCCGTCCGGTACAAGGAGCAAGTTTTTGCTAGCGATATTCCATTTCATACCTCCCGCGACACTGTCCCAAGGTGTGCCATAATTAATTACACCGAAATTGAAACTTTCCACCGATACGGATCGCCGATATGCTTGGACCTTAGAGATATTACGATCAAACGCATCCCGAAAAGAATGCGAAAGGCGATAATGGTAAAGAAGCAGCAATAGCGTGGGGAGTTGCAAACAAAAAAAAAGCTAGCCAACCTAGCATAAGCTGCAGGTTTTGCGGAAATAATAAGGAAACATTAAGTGGCGCATTAAAAGAGGGGAGGGCGCGCGCACACTCACGGCGTGTACGATGTCCAGTGGCTCGCTTGGGAAACGGGCGTTCGTACGTTGGACGCGGTAAAGAGAAGCGGGGTGGGATTTATGGAATTTTTAATAACATTCTAATGGAAGCTGTCGTGCTGGTTGATGAGGAAGAAAGCCACGAGAAAAATGACGCATTTCCGTCGGCAACGACCAACTTTGAAGATCATTAGCAAGCCACTTTACTGTACTTAATAAGCTGGGGAAGAGCTGTATTATATTTCTCGCTGTATCGCTTTATTGGCGCTGAAAAATGTACGCTAGCGAGGTAGCTAAATTAGGTTTTATTTCGTTTTACAGGGAAAAACTGTTTCCAGTTCACTCTAGATCACGAATGTATGCAAGTTATGCGGAATATCAAATAAACGGCTTTATTTATCGTACGCGTTTGCTTAAAGCTAGTGCAACGGGGTTGGATTAAAAGCGGACCGACCACAATAGCGAAATTGCTTCCACTGGAACAACTAAGGCTTCTTGCGTTGCCAGAGTAGAGCGGCAGAAAAATGGGGACAAAAATCGTCCATCCTGTCACCGCAAAGCCTTAATCCTAGCCGTTCTAGCGTTCGATTATCCTTTTGGCATTGTGTAGCTTCATCTGTAGCGGAAAGGTTGGAAAGGCCTGCAGGGAATGGAAGGGAACGCATCAGGAGTCCAATCAACCATTGTTCTCGCCTTCAGGAATTTTCAACCTGTTTTCTTAAGTCGTCCCGGGAATCCAGAGAAAAATCGTGGAAAAGGAAAAGCATGTTGACAGTTGTACAGGGAAGGAAACCTTCCTTTAAACACACTCTCATACACTGTCGGAGACAATCCGTGGAATGTGGTTACGATTACGTTCGAATCGTTACACCAACCTGTAGTAATTTTATCTCCCAAGATGAACAGATTGTGTACCGCACGGTGTTCCGCGAATTGTTTTCTTTCAATTCTCACTAGTAACGAACACGATTGCACTTGACAGCGACCGGGGCTAATTTAGCTACATCCTTCACCAACTTTTAACGAGCTCATTAGCATAATCATTATCAGTGTCACGATCAATTGACTTTTCCACGAGGCGTCACACACCGATGCGTATCCGGGTGAAGCACCTCCAATCGGGCTAAACATCCGATGCAACAGATTGCAGTGGCTCTGCTACCATTATACGACGAGAGACAGATTTTCACTCCCCACGTGTCCTGTTCACTGTTAGAACAGACGAGTACAATTTTAAAGTACAACAGCGAAAAATGTTGAGAGAGTTACTGGTACAAATATCCTTGCACACCCTTACGCACGCCAGGTTAGTGCATAACTTTCCGTGCACCCTTCGAAGTTTTCCTCGGGCACTGGAAATTCGTTTAAAAATCCCGAGGGGACTTCGTTCGGGGATGTTTTAGAAGGCTAATTGAGCGAAAGAGCAAGAGAGAGAGAGAGGTATAGAATGGAGGAAACGACTCGTGCGGAAACAATGCGTGTAAACAAGGGTTAGCTGTAGGATGATGGGTGATTTCGGGTGTTGAAGTGGTACCGGGATTTGTTTACAGTTGTAAAGGGTGTTTTACGGTGCTTGAGGAGATGTTGTACAAATCACTCCGTAACGGGGGTCACGGGTGTCAATACTCGTACGTGTGGATGGGACGGACGGATGAGGCGTGTGAAATTTGCTCTAAAGCGGAACAGATCTTGATGAAGTTGTCATAATGTTTTCCTACATCCGATTGTATGTGGCTAAATGATCTTGTGAATTTCAAAATTCAAGACATCGGATATTCAAATAAACCGAAAGGAATATTTCATGCGAATTGATTGTAAAGTTTTCTCCTTATCATTTCAGAACTTTGAATAATTAAATAGTATTATAAGTCTTAATCATAAACAGTGCGATAGAAGGGAACATCTAAACGGCCTGTAAAATGTGAATTTCCAAGTTTTTGAAGATCCGATGAGTTGGTCATGTTTAAGAAGATGTTTTAAACGGCCGAGTTGATATCAAAACTTTATTGAACCCGCAGTACGGAATTAGACCTATTACACTGAGGATATACTATGTAATCTGGTAACGTGAGTGCAAATATTAAATCTATGCTATTTGTTGTTTTTATGTTTGAAAAAGTTTATGAAAACATCCATGCTATTTTATATGCAACCGCATATATAAAATAAAATCAATCTGTCACAGTTTTAACTGATTCTTAAGATTATGTATTCTTATCACTAGGTTCTTCATAAAAAAGGAATTCAAATAGTTCAAACGAGTAAAATCAAGTAAAACATGACGCTTGTTAGGGAGCAAGTCTTGGAACTGGAAATCGGGCTTGAAGTCTAGGTCCAACGCCTAATAGGAAGGATCAAATATCTGAATCTTTAAACAAAACAAGAACTTCTAACTGTATCATTAATTAAATAGTTGTAATTAATATTTTAAATTAAAGAACATACTGGTTGACGTCATATGAGTTGATAAATTTAAATAGAAATTTAATATATTCTTGTGTGTTTTAATGAAGTAAAATAAATAATAGATTGATCAATGCCCTTACTGCGTGGAAATAAAAATAATACAACAACCAACCTGTAATTTGCCCATCAACCTATCAATTAGAACAAAAATTACCACTTTCTTCCACATTTCTACACCGTAACCGTGGGCCATGTGCCGTGTGGCAAATTAGTCAAAAAAACACAGTACTTAACCGTCGTTGGGCTGATGAATTTAATTAGCCAATACTAGTGGTTAGCCATACGCCGACAAACACGGAACGCTCATGCAAAAGTATCTCCCTCTTGTTCCTTGCAGGCGAATGGGAAAATATCGCTGCACAGCACAAAAATGAACACTTCATTTAATTTCATTGCGAAACACTTGCACCGGATTCGGGCAGCCGGAAGTAATTTCTATGATTGCGTTCGCACTCGTGAAACGATGTGTGAGCGCATTCGGATCACCTAGCGGGTGTGCCGAGCTGTTTCTGGCGTGCAGAGCGAGCATAAACTTTTCTTTCGGAACTTCAATTGAAGAAATGAAATTAAAGAGCAGAAAGCTGGTAAGAAATAGGAAAAAGAAACACACCAGAAGTGTATATGGTTGGTTTCATGCGAGCGCACGTGTGAAAAGTAATGAATTTAATGAAACCCTGCACCGCTTTTAACATCCGGTATTGTAAGGACACTAGACAACCGCCTGGGTAGCGGGGTGGAAGCGTGATATCGGTGAAAATTATTATTTGAAAAATTACATTAAAATCGAAACACTCTTTTTTGCTCAAGCTGCCGTTCGGTGTCGCTCTACACGTGGAAATCAATTTCACATCATGGCTTAGTAAAAGGACACACAAGATTTTGCCTTAGTATTCCTATTTCCCTTTTGTTGCCCCGTTGTGAACGTTTGCCGGAATGGAGCTGAAATCGGAATCGAATTACGGGCAGATCTCTTTGATAGCTTAGTGCATCAAACGAAGCGTACGGGCATCGGTTCCCGGGAGGAGCACCAACACAGGAGTTGTCGGTAATGGTGCCGAAGATTAAATTTATCCTCAAATCCTACATCCCGGTGGCATTCGGGCAGGTGACGACGACGCATGCCGCATGTTGTCTGATGCCACCGTCGATAATTCCTCACCCGCGCGTACATACGAACATGCTCACATGCCAGCACCGGGGTTTACAAAAAAGAACACGCATGTCGGTTCCGTGTTCGGAAATCGGCTGGAAATCAGTAGATTTAATAATATATCCCGCGTGAGATTGATACCGTGTTTTGGTTGTTGCTGTCTACCTTTAGGGCTAGATGCGCATCACGTCTCCGCGGTGTATAGAAGTTTTTCCGCCCAAAACTAATCCGATCACAACAGCCGGTACCGGTGACGTTTGTACGTTTCGGGTGACAGAATTTCGGTAATGTGAACTTCGGCCGTACTGTGACTGTATGTCGTTGGAGTAAATAAAAGTAGACACATTCTAATCTCGTGCAGTACATTCCGATTCTTTATCCCATTATCAGTGGGATCAGTTTTCGCTTTGAACAGCAATTTCCAATAGGTGGGAAAAGCAAGAAAAGTAACGGAAAACAACCTCTAACCTTGAATTCCGTAAGCTTTTTGATCGGATTCTAGTACCATGGCGCAATTCCTGCTTTGTGAAGTTCGAAAAGGGGGGGGCGTATTTCTTCCCAATTTTGCCAGAATTGTTTGTGAGCTGGCGCATGCTTTTGACTACCACAAAGTTAATGTGATTGTCATCGTTTCCGCGTACTGTGCTCCGTGCTGATGCACGAGTTTAGATCACCCCGGGATGATCCTCACCTGTACCCGGGATGCGTAAAAAGGTTCTGCTATTCCTACATTCGCCTGATCGCTAGCTGCTGCTGCTGCCACGTAAATTGAGATCGTGTTCCATACAGCTACCTGTGTAGCTGCGTGGGTCGTAGGACGAGTTCAAAGCGAAACGTCAAAGTCGTTTGCAAAGTAAACAAACACCGCCCTCCCATCGCGATTGCACCTTAAACCCGGTACGGCCCACACTCACTTGTCCGTTACAGCTGTTGGGCTAAGGGCAGGAATTGCGAACCACAGGTAGTGTGGTTGTGTTGTGACCTCAGGAACGCAGGCAGACGGGTTGTCGAAAACCTTGCAGGCAAACGCACACACAGCACCACGATGGTAGCCAAACGATCGACAGGTAGCCATGGTTCGATAGGGTACTGGGAAAGAAGAGGACCGAAGATCGATCGTACCAGTGGCGAAAACGAGAGAGGCTTGGGTTTTGCTATAAAACTGTCCACACACTACTCATTACCCCTTATTAACGTTGCCAGCGTGTCGTCAGTCTGCCATCAAATTTGGCACCAACGAGATCACGACGGAGACGCGGACCACGTTCAGGACCACAGCTAAACTCCCATGTGTACTCAGTGTCCATCAGTGTAGAGCGAGCTGCATACTAGCTAGATTAGTATCGCAAATAGAACAAGCAAGAAGAGAAACAATTTGAGCCATACGGCAAGGTGAAACCCACGAGTGAGAGTGTGTTACAGCAAGACTCGTTTGACAGCCTCATCCTAATTAGAGTTGTTCGCTGTGTGCGTACGATCGTGTTATGATAAGGTACCGTTGGTGACGTCGTGTTATCTGCCAAGACACTTTGTTTTGTACGCTCGACACCGTACCGATCATGTTCCTGCGGGCACTACTAGCCGTGATGTTGCTGCTGCTGACGCTGATTCTGCTACAGTGCGATGGCCGGGCACTGAAACGCGACAAATCCGTACCAGTGGACGATGGGTACAGCTTTCTGGCGAAAAAACCGGCCACGGAGGATGCTTGCGGGCAGCTACCACCACCGGTGCTGACCGAAATACTAGGACCGGCGTTTAATCCACGCTACATGAGCATCGAAGAACCACCGGTTGCGGAAAACGGTGCGGACCAATCGAACCCGGCCGGAAAGCGGGATGCCGAACCGTTCCCACCGTTCTACGTCGACGATACGTACTCGCTCGAGTTAAGCCACAAACCGGCCTGGGAGGTGAAACACGTTACCAAACCGATCCCGCACGGTGAGCTTGCCGAACGGGCAGTTCGGACACGGCGCGATCTCTTCAACGACATCCTGCACACGCTGGAACCAGAAACGACTGAAGGACAGTCCGCCCGCACGGCCCGATCGTTCGGTGGGAAGGGTCGTACGCGATCGTCCAGCACCGGTGGAACACCCCGACCATGGGAGTGTGAGGCGAAGATACGCTGGATCGATCTGGGTCCGGAATATTTCCCTCGCTTTCTGCGGACGGTTGAGTGTACGCGACAGAACTGTTGGTACGGCCACTACTCCTGCCAGCCGCGCTCGTTCACGGTGAAGATCCTGCGGAGGCGAACCGGCGAATGCGTCCAGAGCGACCGGTTACGGCGCATCGGTGTCGACGGGTTGCCGGGCGAGCTGCGGGAACTCTGGGTATGGGAGGAACGGGCGGTCAACTTCTGCTGTGACTGTGCGCCAGCCTTCTGAACGGAGGGGTGTGTTTGTTGTGTAGCGTTGTATATTTAAGCGTTTTATTTAAATCTTTCGTACTCGTTGACGCACTGGTAAATCTTAATGTTGACATTTGGATAAGTGGCAAAAAAGGGGGAAACGAAGCGGTAGTAGCATAAGTCAGGTAGCCTAACCGTGTACATATTTAGTCATACATTCGGGAATGTAGGTGATAAGCGAATCGGAGCAGATGGAAATGGAAACCCTGCGGCACACAGCTCGGTGGCGGAAGAATCGGTACCATGACGATCGTTTGTCCGTTTAGTGTCTGGTGCGGTTCGTCCTCGTCAAATCTTACTCAGTGTTGTCCTTGTTGTGTGCACGTGCATCGAGTGCGTGCGGGCGGACGTGTTTGTGTGTGTGAGGGTGGGCGTGAAGTAACAAATAAACCGAAAGCTTACCGCTGCCCAGCAGTGGACAGAAGATATACCAGCTTTGATTTGTAGACTTGAGCAGGATACGACCCCTCCGAAGGGTGAGATGGTAAGTATAGCAATGAGGCATGCATTTCACTACCCGTGGCTAGCAGTGTGTCACATTACTCTACCTCAACGTTTTGGTTAATTTTTGGAACCGAAAAGCAGTCGATCCCGAAAAGGGGTGGGTAAGGGATAGCTTAAACCAACATACATACTTTGACCGACCGGGTGATGCACAGGAGTCAACTGTGTGTGTGTGTGTGTGTGTGTGTTTGATGCTCGGTTGAAACGGGTCCATTAGCTAATGCCAGCTCAACAGCATCTTCCATCGTTAAGCTGTGGGCGATAGGGTGAAGTGCTTACCCGGTATGAAGGACTAATTTTCAGCGTCCTTGTTGTATTTTGCATAAATATTGAAAATTAGCTTCTAACAAACTGTACCGTCTGTTCGGTCGCCATGCTGTCGAGAACTCTCATTCGACGCCGGCAGCATAGCAGCATGCTAAAAGGCAATGCATATTCATAAACCGGAACGCGTCGTTCAAAGGGGTTCGTTTCTTCCATTCCGCGAGAGGTGCGAACGGTTTTTTTTGTTTGATATTTATTTTTGGAAGCATTTGTGTAAGGTCTGTAAGGTAAAGTATTTAAACGGTTTACGATGTTTGGTGTGATGAAGAGAGGACATTCCATGCTGCTGTTGAAGAGGTTTTTCTGGCGATATTACATCTTTTAGTGGTAACTTAAACAGACATACTACAGTATGTATTGGTTTTTTAGTCAGAATGTAGCAATTAAAATTTGATAAAACATAATTTACCTATAGTTCCTCTAGAAAATAGTGTCCTACAGTTAAAATCCTTACTAGAGCAACAACTACACGCAGCAGGACTCTTATTCCCGCCCAATCTAAATAGCCAAAGGAGTTTTTCCGCGAGTTTATCATCGCATTGCGTCACCATCGAGCCTTGCCCTTATGCTTCGGACCCATTCCAGCGTGACATCAGCGTAGCGTACAAAACCGTAGCGACCGTTTAGTTGAGCAAATATTTGAGCATATCAATTACACGCTAAATCTCATGTGCAAACCATACTGTACCGGTGGATCTTCGGGTGGGGGACCCCCTTTCGGTTGAACCTGCTGGTAATTACCATTATCGTGTCCGGTTACACAACAGTTGCAGCACTACCTGGAATCTGAAAACGCAAAACCCAAAGGCCCAAAACAAATGTGCAGCGCATTCGTGTCGTTTGTTTTTACGTGCGGTTTTTCGTGTGCGGATGGTGAACGCTGTGGAAACATTCTGGCAATAACCTTCCGATGTAAGGTATCAGTTACAATGGTTTTGTTTATCATAGGTATGCTTACGAACGGGACGAGTTTTCATTGGATCGTAAGTTGTTTAAATCACCGAGTGTAATAAAACAAGATTAGATAAGATGCGCTAAAATAGCTGCTGATATTTGAAACTATTGGTAGTGGATTTTTAATTGTGGTGTTAATTGGAAATCCTTGAATATCTTCTACGAGGTCTGAAATCTTGATGTTGTAAACGCATGATTGATTGTCTAATGCAAGTATTTTACATCTATTAATACTTCGCTTCACTAAAATTTGGGTTTATCTGAGCTCAATTAAATAACATTTAGTTATTTGCTCAGTACGTTGTATGGATGGCTCAAACGAAACGAAACATTTGAAGATCTCAATAGTAATAGATATCTGTTTTCTTTCCCCGGGAGAGTATCTGCCGTATGAATTCGTTGTTTATCGTATTTTGCTGAGCTGAAGAGGTATTACACTTTGTTGGACCAGGTCACGAGCATTAAGCACGTCTACTGGGAGGAAATAGATTAGCATGATATATAATCAACCTTTCGATGGCAAAAAGGCACCCAAGAACAAGCGAAAAGATAATTGATAACACCGGAAAATAGAAGAAGAAAAAACAAATTGTAATCGGTGATTAGCTGGGCAGGTTATACAATTAATGTTTGAGATTGTATTCTGTTGCCTGTTATCGTGGCAATTCTCAACCACACGGCTCACAGCAGTAAGGACGATAAAACGGCCCAAGGAAGCATGCGATTACAAGCGGGATGTTCAATGACGCGTTACAGCGTGTAATCGTTTTGTGGTAACATGGTGGGATGGTGTAATGAAAGTCCTCCGAAAGCGTGCTGTTGCCGTGTGTCTCGTGTCGATAAGATAAGCTAGCTATAACCTACAGCAACCGAATGTGTGTTATACAGTCACAAATCTGTGGATTTCGATAATCAAAATTTCTGCTATTGACGATCCATCATAAAATCTGTGGAATGATCAGAATAAGTAATATGGCTGCCTACCTTCTGGAGCTAATTTGAATGGTTTCTGGCTATTGCTTGGTTGAGAGACATTTTCAATCGCAAGATGTTGGCACTTCATGCATGAAAGGTGGCTGATATCCAATTTTGAGGATTCTGCGATCAGTTTTTCAGTTTATTATGACACACTCTTCAGGGTCCTGTGAACACCACTTCTTGCCGTACACGATACAGGAGTCCTCCGTACACGATTAGAAGACTTCGAGAGGGGTTATTCTGTCAACTTCTGCTTCTCTGCTTTTTTACCGCAAGGGAACAGTTCGGATTGGATTTTGGACCGGTCCTGTCAAATGAAACACCTCGACAACTCTAGGCAAAATTTATCTACTTTTAAATCTGGCATATTATTCAACCAATTTATACTTCTGGTTTATTTTTATCAAAAAAAAAATGCTATTTCTTAATTTGTATAAAAGCACGTGGAAGAAATCCGATCCGATCTTTTTGACGTTAGATCATTTTAGTTGATCTCCATGTACGATCTGCAATACTTTATTAATATGTTAATTATCTTGTTTCAGAACAGATAAACAGTACATCGTTTACTGAGGCTGTAAAACAGCCTAGTCACGCCATATGTTACTGTTTACAAAATAATGCTTCAAGTATGCTCAACTGGGGGTATGCGGGGAGCACCCTACACAAAAGCACCTAATCTCCCACATCTAATGCTTTAATCCTGGATGGTTGGGTGACGTTCATGAGCCATCGATTGAGGAGGGAGGTGAACCGAGCGATAAAATGTATCGCCGTTTGCGCGATAAGATACAAAAAGTATCAGTGGGCAATTGGTTGTTTCACTGTTAAATATCCTGCGCACAACAACAAACGGAGCAGTACAGTGCGCATCAAACTTTACCAGAGTTCTCGACGGCTTGCCAGTATTCGACGATGAAGACCATTCTGCTCGTAGTTGCTTGCCTTCCAGCGCTCGCATTCGGCCTTGCGGTGAGACCTTGTAAGTTTTAGCAGGATGACATTATTTGGACTGTTTCTACAAAAAAAAAAACTTCCTTGCTGTAATATGCCGATGATCTTTCACAGGTGCCAACAATGCGCCCATTCCGCAGGATGTGCGCGTGATAGGCTGCACGGCGGAACCGTGTGTCATTCCGATCGGAGGTATGGTCGATATGGACTGTGACTTCGTTTCGCCACGGGCCACCCAAACCGTGCAGGCAACGCTCGACATCTTTTTGGGAGATTTCCGCGTACCGTACGACCTGCCGGCTGCACAACAGAATGCTTGTAACTTCTTTGAAGCCGGCAGCTGTCCGGTGACACAGGGCGAATTCATCAACTACCATCTGAACACACCGGCGGCCGCACCGTTCGCAGGCATCACAGTCGATCTGCAGCTCCAGCTTACCGACGATAACGGTGAGCCACTGTTCTGCTTCCGTTCGTCCGCTCAAATCGTGGCTGTGTAATACCACTCTAGGAAGTGTAGTGCGTCATTTTGGCTGGACAGTAATAAAGTAGTCTGCGAAAGGGATCGAGGAAAACCCCATAATCGATGTTTTGTACCCTTGTGCATGCCGCGATCGGAGTGTGCAAGACTTATCTTATCTGGTTGTCCAACTCCAAGCTATGCAGCTGTGGAAGCGGTTTATTATCTTAACCTTCACCTACAGCACGCTCAGTAGACTCCGAAAGGTAGTTGTTGTAGCACGGCCATCAAGGATTTCAAGATGTACAAGCAAATCGTAGCATTGGTTCTGCTGTTTTCGGCTGTTGCCCAAGGCTTGCAGACTCTTCAGTGTAAGTAACAACTAAATATGCAGGCTTCAAGATTCGCATAACGCGTACGTTTCTTCTGGGAAGGTTCCAACAATCGACCAGCGCCCCAGGAAGTTATCATCCCGGGCTGCACTAGTCTACCCTGCTCGGTTCCGAACCAGTCGGATTTTAACTTTAGCGTACGCTTCGCACCGACCTTCCCCACCAACACTTTGACCGTGGATGTGCGTGCTTCGCTGTTGGGGCTGTTCCTTCCTTACGAAGTACCGGAGCATCTGCGCAATGGTTGCAACAATATCAACACATCCTGCCCACTGACTGCCGGCCAGAGTGTAACACTCACGGGTAATGCACCGGTTGAGGCTCCGCTGACGGGTGTCACCGTTACGATGGAGTTCGAAATTACTGGTGACGGTGGCCAGGTGGCCGTTTGCTTTGCCGCTACGGTAACCCTGACATAACTAAATGCAGCCATGAACAAGTAATAAAACAAACTATAAATGCTTCAAGATCTCGTCTTAATGTTGTAGTAATGGATAACGTATCACTTCCAATATAATGTCAATTTTAACAGTCCTTATGGGTATAAATGATGGCCGTTCAAAAGGATAGAAAGATGGAATGATAGCGATATTGTATCCTCCAGAAAGGCCAATATATTAATAGGCAGATTAGTATCGATGATACTAAAAATATACGTCGACTTATCGCTGCCATCGCAATATCATGTAAACTCACCCAATAAAACAAAACAAAGCAAAACGCTTGACGTCAATCTCCTCTGCTTATAAAAAAGCTAAATTAAAATAAAATTAATTATTTGAACAAAAAAAACAAAATAACGAAATGCAGAGCTGGCAAACGCATTGTAATATTTCAATACCTAAAAATGATTATTACTAAATTATGAGTAAAATACTTGAAGTTGTTGACGTAAAATAAATTGGCAGCATATCACAGTTTTTATAAATAATTAGCTTATGCAATTCCTCGAATGAATTGTATCTGGAATGCTAACTGTTGCAATTATCGTGTACTAAAGCGTGTACTAACAATAGCTCAAAATTTTTCATGAAAAGTTTCAACGTAGTCCGCCTGCTTAGTTCTACCGCACGCTTTTACGCCTTGAATTATAGACCGTTGCAAACGGTTGTGCAAAGCTTAATTAAAATTGAGCTGATGTACAATTGGGAGAAAAAGAGTATCGACCGATTCCTGTTCCTCAATGAATTACTCTACGATAGAAATGACTTCTTATCGGCTCGTACAGGTGTGTGATAAGGTTACGCTTCTGCTTCGTATCGCGTAAGTCACGAACCCGAAACATTGGATGAACTTTAAACTGACTCACAAAACGGTAGAGGCACTACGAAAAACGTGATTACCCTCGTTGACGCTTATCAACGCGATTGATTAGTCTAGTGGTCAGGTGTTCGTATAATTAGAAAAGTAAGCCACCATGTCCCATGCAGAAGTACGGTAGATCTTCACCGTACGATAACCTGGACACAACATCTTGCAGGTGTCCCGAACACCTGCACTTCGGTCGGATAAGATTAGTCTACACAGCAAGGTGATTTGCACCATCGAGAGATGTACCGTGGTATAAAAACATGCGTACCCGATCCTGGGACAGTTAAGTGCAGAGTGCCGGCGAGTAGACCATTAGAGTCTCCAGCGAGAAGAAGCTTAAGATCAGCTCACAAGAACAGGCTAAACGCCACTGTCAACCTTTCTACTGAAGATGCACCGATTTGCCGTTCTGCTAGTGGCACTTGTTGCCTGCGGTAGCCTTACGGAGGCTCTGCAAACGCACACCTGCACAAACGGACGTCCCCATGCGACCACTGTGGAGATCAGTGGATGTTCACAAATGCCCTGTGAGCTGGTTCGTGGAAGCGATGTCGGAATGCAGCTGGAGTGGGAAGCACGTAAGTTGAGCGTTACGAATAGTTATGCAGCTTATCGGTTGGAAGGTGCGCTAAATGATTATTTCCTACTCTCTTGCTCATACAGCTTTCTCGTCCGAAACGCTGCAGTATCGTGTGGTAGCTACGGCGCTCGGCATCACCGCTCCCTATGAGTTGCCTCCGGATCGCGCTGCTGCCTGCAACTGGCTGACTGGATCAGCCTGCCCCATCAGCCAGGGAGAAGACATCGTCAGCACTCTTAGTATGCCGGTTCTTCCGATCTACCCGTTGGTCAGCCTAGTCATCGAAGTAAGCATAATAGATGAACAGGCACGTACACTCACGTGCTTTGCTGTGGATGCTCGTGTAGTTGTTGCCTAATAGTGCACCATAATCGTGATATGTAATGTAGTGAAGTAAATTTAAATACAATAGAATAGTTGTAAAACGAACAAAGACCACCAGAGTTTGATTTTAGATTAATAGTTCAACCGAATCAACAGTGTGTTTATTTCTACAAACGATTTGCAGTTTTCTTTGCATGGTTTTTTTCCAAATAACCTAAAAAAAGAATCACTAAATATTCACTTTGCTTGCGATGGATAAGAACATTCTTTTTTATACAGGGGAATGCGAATAGAATGACCTACTTTTTTATACAGTATTCTGAAATTGTGCTTATTTCTTGCCAAACGATATGTTAAGTCATCCCAGCGATTTGGCACTAAAACCTTGCCTGGGTTCCATATTTTAAATAACACAATTATATGATTCGTGAGAACCATTTACAAACGAAATTTTCAGTAAGCACTATATTTTAGGCGCAGAAGTTGAATGATAGTAAAATTTTCCGCCATTTGGATTATTTAAATTATTTCTAAAAACTTTGTACATACAATTTGGGATGTAAAAATCGCTCCATAATTTAGTAGACAATCTTCTAAATATTTACCATAAATAAATTTTTACCCGTGTTTTCCATGAGACAAACTCACCATGCAATAAACAGCTGATAGCAGCGCCATCTAGGTGTGAGCGTTGTAAGCATGTTTTTTGAGGGAGTGCTCTGTTGAGTATGATTATCCTCATATAAACAATTTTCAGATGACTGTAATAAGCCGCATTACCACATTACATTAGTCGCAAACTTTTGAGCCTTCTGGTGGAAAAATCAACATTAAAAGCCTGTTCTGATTTTGTTAATATATCTACTCGTTTTTTGAGGTTGACTATTTCTTTTCTTGAAGACGGCTGAAACAGGTGTTATAGAATTGAATTTTTTCTTGTTGACCCACGTCAGTATCTCCTGATGATTTCTCCTGATTTCCTGATGATCCTGACAATAATTTCTATGTAACATCTATCGAATAAGTTCAAACTTTTCTTGGTAAAAACATAATATACCGATAATATGTAGTGGAAATGACGTACAATTTAAGAACAATTAAAGAAATAAGCTGAAAATCTATCAAGTCTGGTTATGGCTTGCCATCCCCAGCGTGATGGGATTTTTTATACGGATTCTATCATGTGAAAGGTTCGCGGCGTGGTCACTACCCCAACACGTTATCCCGATTTGTTGAACCAAAAATAACAGCTAAATAGCATACGTTAACTGTAGCTAAATGAAACAACCCCTTGTATCCCTCTTTCTCACTTTGGGACATTTTGCTTAAACCACCTGTATACACAATATTTTATTGAAATCATTACAGGATTTTCACTAGTTTTATGCTTGGAAATCAGGGAAAATTAGAGATGTGCAAATGTTGTTAAATTTTCCGTTTTATCCTTATGTCACCTACATGTCGCTTGTTAATAGTTTACTTTGACAGGTTTGTTAAGAAAACTGAATCAATATCGTCAATTAAAACACTACAACAATATTATTATCGATTACTTGTTTTCAGGTAACAAGCATCAAGCAAATAGTAGTTCCATAGTGTACTTTCCACAAGCTTTGCCGTGAAAGAAATTCTTGACTTCTCTATCGATATGCCCAATAAAAACGGCAAAGAAGTTTAGAGTACAACAGCAGAGAATCTCCTCGAGACCGATCCACTAAACGGTAACAATAGCGTAACGAAGTTAGCGTTATCATCGAATCGCTGGGTTGATTGCCAGTCAGATTCGTCAGCAAGTACATGAACCCAGCGGAAAGAAGAAGTCCGCACTCATCCGCTCATCCGCCACGAAAGCAAAGCTTAAAAAAAGAACAGGAAAAATTAACGCACAGGTCGATTTGGCAAATCCAGCCACAGTTGTTGCAATTCGGTACTTGAAGTGGACCACCTGTTCGCTGTTATCGTTGGGCTTATCGGGGCAGGTATTTATCATGGGATTCACTTGGAAAGAAGTAGGAAAAGGTAAACCAAAACATAGAAAACTTTCGCTCCTGTACGGAGCTATCAGACGATGTACGTACGCTACATCTCATCGATACATGGTACTTAGCGACCCGAACCATCTACATAGCCCCGTGCGATGGTGCGTTAAAGATCTTCCCCACAAAAAAAAAAGTTTATGACCCCCGTACGCTTGCTGCATGCCACAGCGTATAAAAACGGGTGCCAAAATTTGGATAGCTTGTCAAACGTGAAAGCTTATTGGCGGTAGCAGGCAGTCGCGGAACTCTTTCAATCAAGCACAACCCCACAACGCAACCATGATCCGTGCCCTTCTTCTGATTGCCCTCGTGCCAGCCTTCGTGTACGGTAACGTTGGCCGTGCCTGTACCAACGGACGTCCGCAGGCCACCAACGTGAACCTCGTTGGTTGCACTGCTCCGCCTTGCGATCTGATCCGCGGCCAGGATGTGATCGCTTACATCGATTTCACCACTGGTAAGTTCCTTGGAGGATTGCGTCGATTGTCGCGTGTTCTGTATCGATCTGTTTTTGTAGATCGTGCCGTTACCAGCATGACGACCGTGCCGACGGCTACTGCTCTCGGTATCACGGCTCCCTATCCACTGCCGGCTGAGTTTGCTGATACCTGCGCTTGGCTCGAAGGTTCCAGCTGTCCACTTAGTGCCAACGAGGACGTTACCTACCGACTAACGATCCCGGTGCTGCCAATCTACCCGCTGGTAAGTCTGAGCATCGAAATCGACATTGTGGATGAAAACAACCAATCGGTCTCCTGCTTCGTGGTTGATGCTCAAGTCGTTCCAGCTAATTAAGTGAAAATAAAAGCAATAATATTCTAAAGTGCTTGATTTATTACATTTTGCTATTCTTATTGAACGCACAGTAGTGTTAGATCGCTTTAGACTTTAGACCAACTTTCCATCCACCCGGAAACAGATAACAACGTTATTGTCCTGATCGACTAGCTTCAGTTCCACTGACGCGCTTACGGAAGGATAACTTGTCGACACTGGCACGTGTAGCTCGTATTTAACATCCTGACCTTCGGACACAGGACACGTACCACCGACGAGACTCGTGCAGGCGTCTTTCCGATCATCTGGTAGATTGAATGGTATATTTATTCCGAAATAGGACGCGTGTATCTGCGGGGTGAGTGCTGTCAGTGGCCGATCTGCCTTGAACTCGATCAACGCATCCACATCCTGGCCTTTGGTCAGCTCGCACGGTTGCTCATGACATCCGGCCACTTCCACCGATACTGGTAGTGCTCCTTCAGAACCTGCGAAATATCACAAGCTAGTGAGACTATTTCATGTTTTGGGTAAAACATTAACCCAATTTACTTACACTGCTGTACTGATATTACATCTGCAGAGATTATGCTGAGTAAGGAGAGGGTGATAAGTGTTCCTAGCAGCTGCATGGTGGATATGGAAGTAGAAATCACAAGAGCGTAGGAATTTTGTGAGCATGCTGCTTAAATATTTACAAACCGAATATAAGATTCGTTGTGAAAGATGAAGCATAACGCCGAAGAAAATTTACTATTAAACATTTTGATTTCTGTTTCTGCACATTAGGTATGGTTGTACAACCGTAAAGATAAAACAAATGGCTCGTGGCTACGGGAAATGGTTGTTGTGTAAACGGTATTTCGGTTTCGTTTCAAAATTAACGGTCATTCATAAATATTTACCGGCTCTCACACTTGCACACATCCTTTCAAGCTCTAATAACTGAAAATATGCATATATGAGGACTTTTTTTAAGCACATTCGTTTCAACTAATGGCTTGGGTTTATTTTCATTTATGAGAACTTGTGGAACTTAACTAGAAACAAGATTGTTCGTCTCTTTCTTTTACTCTTAATTCAAAGATCAAAAATTTAGTATATTCAAAAATTTAACTTTTTTTTGCGATCCACATAAACCGTCGCCATACAGAACGTAAACGGTAGCGCCCTCTATCCGTCAACGTTCGAAACGTAGAAACCGATTCGAATGAACCGTTAGATAGTATCATACACGCCTTCTCATAGAAATAAGCAAAAATTTTATTTTTGTTTGTATTGGTGTATTTTGTTACAAAATTTAATTTTTGAATCCTTAGAGAATTTATTTATTGCTTGGGAATTGAAATAGAACAAACGGATTTAAATATTTCATGTTGTGAGTAAAATCTTTAACACCCTTTTCATAGGTTCCGTTTATGTCTGTTAACTTGTTATCATTTCACTAAAAACTTATGCTCCTCTTAGCCATTAGAAGTATGTTTGTTTTAGATTAAATAAAAGTTATTTCTAGTTCTTATCTACAGAAATGCTTTCGTTTTTATTGAGCAAAATATTGAGCGAATGTTTTTACTGTTTGCGTTATTGTTGTACTCTAATGTTCATTGTTAAAAACACATATCAAGACAACTGACTGCTACAATGCATATAATCTCCATCGTTTCTTTAATCTCACTGATACAGCTTTACTAAGAAATGTAACGGTTTATATTTGAATGTAGCCCTCCGGTTGCTGGAACGGCAACTCACTGGATGCACACAGGTAGTTGATAGCAGAGCAGCATATCTCCCCATTTGTTTTTCAACTCCCAGCGAAGCTTGCCATTAATCTGTCGTTCAATAGGATAGAGACAGGTTAGATAGTGGTTAAAACATTGGGTATAAAAGTGCTTTCCCAGTCTAAGCCATGCTGCACCCACTCGAAAACCTACCGGTGGAAGATCCGCATTGACGTAGATGCTAGCCGAGAACAGAAGTCCTTGCGTGCCCTGTAATGGGCAGACGCTACCCTCGCAGGTGGTAGGAGTGATAACGGCTTTCGTCTTAACGCTGTTCAGTATAAAGTACGCTTCGTGCTTAAGCACACTATCCGTCGTTGCACCTAGGTGGGCGGTAGCCATGGGAAAAGATAGACGTAATGAGACCAATCAAACAAGACCTTACAACTCTCGGTCAATATTTGGCTTGGCGTGTAGTACAACCAATTGTCCGGCAATATTGCCAATTGTTCTTGTTTTCTTCTTTACACCATACAGCTGAAGCGCCACTTCAGACCGTTTGGTAATATGAGGACGATGAAATGTGGTTTCACTGGATATTGGAACCGATTGACAGGGAACAAGGCTGTTGCTTTGTTCTGTCATCGAGTGTGTCCGCGCGCGCGTTTGTTTTGAATGGTTTAGGGAAGAACTTACCGTTGGCACTGAACTCAGCCTTTACGGTAACGTTTGCGCCACGAAGCATCGTACAGGGTGCCGTTGCACAACTGGACAGATTAATAGATATGACATCGTACTTTGTGCCTGTGGGAAGAAAACAACGGTGCAGTGGGAAAGGATTAAGCTGCAATTAAATCTTGTGCATACGAAGAAGCTTTTGTATCTGTATCTGGTAAGTACGCCGTATGATAGATGTAAACAGAACTCTGTCTCTGTGCTACGTGTGAAATTTCTATATTGACAGCCAAACACGAACTTTGTACCGGGTTGAAGCGAACAACAGAAGTTCCAGAAATCAGTTATCAGTTCTATTAATATACCATCAATCACATATTCTGCGTCTAGTTGCAGAGATGTCAAACAAACAAGCCGTGGCCTAACTGACTGCTTGGCAGGAACATCAAGTAGCGAACATTAAATAATAAAATAAATAAAATGTGTTTAATGTGTTAAATAAGTTAATATACTAGTCAAATAATTCTATTACACAAATCTTGATTTCTATTGAAAACTTGTAACACATAATCAATATCCACACCTAGCCGGGCTTATAAAATCTTCAGGTTATTGGTTGGAATTTACCGGTGAGAAATTCCGCGCAAAAGCACTTCAATCATTCAACCTAATAACGATGCTCACTAATCATCATCCCCCCAGGCCACTTATCATAATGGGAAAGATACAGTTAATTTGAACATGTGACGTTTTTTATTACTCATGTTCCGGCATAACACTGACCCCAAGTATATCTCCACAAAGCACTTACCACAGTCTTCAAAGACGAGACTAGAACTCACGAAAGGATGACGCTGAAATTTCCACCAAAAATTCCACCATCCCAACACACCACCTTCAACCGAACATGCAAATAGTAGACAGCACACTACCACGATCAACCCAGCCGATTTCATTTTCGTAACTATAGCACAGGATTTAAGGAACTCGAGAAAATCAACACAGTATCACTTCAGGCGTTGGTGTAACGCGTGCGAATGATGGTACACGACTAACGCTGCCACAAGTGCTCTCCAAGTCCAATATTGTACTGCCGGAAAGCGAAGGGCTTTTGATCCACGCAGAATCACCACTGATAACAATCGATTTAAAAAAACGGTTCGTTACGCCTGCCGGTGATTGTTTTCCAACACGATTAGGAAACCCGATTTCGACGGTGTCTCATTCATTGAACGAACCCCAAGCGTACGGTTTGCGTGTGTTAAACACACTACGCTGCGTTGTTGCTTTCGGTCACGAAAACATGACGCTTCCGGTCACTATTCCAGCAGCGACACCTTAACGAAACGGTACATAAAGCGCTGTACAATGGGCAGCTCTTTACACAAATCCGGTCCACGGAGTCACGGTAATAGCAAGGTGATGGGGATAACGTTTTGGCGAGTTACTCTGTCACTTGTTTGTATGGTGCTTGGACATGAAGTCACCGCAAACATGGTAAGTATGTGCGTTCGACTGGTACGGGATGAAACAAAAAAGAATTGATGATCTGTAACGGGCCGCTTTGTGCACTTCTGTACGTAGAACTTTGATGTCCACATCGATAAACTGGAGCGAGTTGGGGATACGGGCGAGTATTTCACGTACAACTACACCTACGACAAAATCTCCGACATGAAGTTCTCGATGGGAGCGCACATCCAGCAGCTGAAGGAGCTGGACGATACGTACACGGTGAAGGCCCTGATGGCTCGCGCCGAACTTGCGGACGGTAGCGAGTACGAGGTCATGATGGACATCCAGAAGACTCTGTGCGACTGGATGCGTACGGTGTACAAGACGTACTTTTACGAAGAGCTGGCGCAGGTGAGCAACTTCCCTCACTACGACACGTGTCCGCTACCGGTGGCGGAGTACGTCGTGGAGAACTATGTGCTCGATACCGAACCGTACAGTGAGATGATGTCCGAGGGACGATGGAAGATGGAAATGATGCTGGTGAAGGGAGATCAGGTCTGTTCCGGTATTGTTATTTTGACCACTGTCAAACCGAAAGCTTAGTGGGAGAGTTGGTAGGGAGTAGATTTATTATACATGTTGTAGTACATTTGAAACTGTTTGGGTTTATTATTATTATTATTAAAATGATTGTAGTACAAAGATGAATTAGTGCGAGTAGTGGTTGATACTTAACTCCCAGTACAACGATGACAATGTGCTTTTGGGGAAGAGCTCCATCTGGATCACGTGAAAGTTATAAAACCTCGACTCAGAACGAAGATTTTTCGTTAATGCATTTCTATTTCCCTTATCATGCATCAGACGATTTTGAGGTCTAAAAGAACTGCATAGAATTCTACACTCCTCTCCGGCCTGTTTCATGCTTCCCATGCTTGTTTGTCGGAAACTATGAAGCTGATTTAAATCTTCCACTTCATCTCCTCATGGAACCAAATATAGTGAATTAATGAAGTGAAAATCTATATAACTATTGTCATCAATAATCCTCAGTCTCTTAAGTTCCTGAAGGTCAATTCTGAGTCCAATTTTAGACAGATCTCACTTCAGGATGGTCGGATGGAAGTGGATTGTGAAGTATTGTGAGGCGTATAGTCGAAGACGTAAAAGTAGAGACTAAAAGGCAGTCAATAAAAGGATCATTAAATCTATGATCTGGAATGTCCTTGTTTGAATTTGGTTCACTAGCTGTCAGAGATGCCTTTAGAAGCCTGTCAGATGATTTAGTGATACGGAACAACCATTAATGATTAAAATAATTAAAAATCTGAAAATGAACTACAAGAGCTAAAACGTTAAACAGAGAACTGATGTAGCTAAATTGTTTATTCACTTCCACTAGTATCGATCGTTACAACCCCTCAAACATACTCTTTCGTCAGTTTTACATACATCTCCCCACGTGCGACTATTTCGCCTGTCTCGATAATCCGCAGCTCGGTCGTACATCGCCAAAACCCTTCCGGTACGACGATCGGTATGACGGACGAGTCGATGTACGCATCCTTTACCCAGTACTCACCCTTCGGAAATGGGCACAACCCACCGTCCGGCACAAATGGCAGATTGGTGAAGTTCAGAAACAAATGCTGATAGTCGTGGTAGTGCGTTTTAATAAAGTCACAAAATGGCCGCGATGCAAGCTTCATCGGGTATGCATCGTACTGGTTGTTACCCTGGGCACTACGAGCGAAGCTAAGACCGTACTGAAAGCGAGAAAATCAAGTTCGTGCTAAAGTTATGTAAACTCCCAGCAAGAATGTATGAAAGATCAATACCTCGTACTTGTCAGTTAGATCAATCAGCAGTTCTCCCGTACCGTTCAGCACAGAGAGCGTTCGGTTAAATTTCCTTACGCGTAGCTTTTCCACGTTAAAGATGTCCGATCCATTGATGTGTTCCCATCGGTCAAAGTCCACGATCACCTTCATGAGTCCCGCGCTGGGATCGAGGTAAAAGACGGCAATGGCAATCGTTGCCAGCAGAGCGATGGATGAACGCATGGTATGTTGTCCCGTACACGATGTGGCAATGAATGCATCTGTTTTATAACGGGCAGCTCACATAAATGGGGAACTTTAAAGCGTTTGTTAAATGGTGCACATGCTGCGTAGCGTGATTGGGTGGTGAGTAGTTTTAGATAGTATTTTACCTATGTCTGATGTATCCTTGTGATTTTGTGAGATGACCTACGATATAAAGCGGAAACAATTCTACCAAACAAGTCACAACTGTTATCGTGAAGGTTACAAGAAAAACAAACACAATAATAATGTGTTTACGTAATTTAGTTCGAAACAAATATAATATTTTAGTAATGGTAATGTTATATAACAGAGTTTGGCCCAATTAATTATGGAAAAGTTAATAAAAGGATATGATCAATTGTCATGATAACGTCTCCCGAAAGAGAGAACTGTGAATTACGAAGAGATACTGTAAATTTTAGATTTTGGAACCAGAATTTCTGGACATGAAAGGAAATTTTGAGCCTTACCCGTGATAAGGATTATTTTATAGTACTTTTCCCGGAATTTGTCAAACAATTGTTTATTTTTTTATTTTAATGAAACAGCTTTAAAAATAAAAATTGATTTCATTCTTGGTTTATTGAATTCCACAAGATCTTACTACAATATACCAACTAATGTCTACTACTTTCGATGATTATTTGTTCTCAAACATATTCCTTCGTTAATTTCACATAGAAAGATCCAGTCGCTATCAATTCACCCGTTTCGATAATGCGTAACTCGGGCGTGGCCTTCCAAAATCCTTCCGGTACGACGATCGGTATGACGGACGAGTCGACGAACGCATCCTTCACCCAATAGTTTCCCTTCGGGAATGGGCACAACCCTTCCTCCGGAATGAACGGTAGGTTGGTGAACTTGAGAAACATGTGCTGATACTCCCGGTAGTACGTACGCATAAACTCGCAGATTGGTTTCTGCGCTAACTTCATCGGGTATGCATTGTATTGATTGTTTCCGAGGGCACTACGCGCAAAGCTAAACCCGTACTGATCGTACGAGAAAGAAACTTTCAGTTAGACCATCCTTAGTATATAAACGGCAATGAAAAAACACACCTCATACTTATCGTCCAGATCGATCAGTAACGTTCCCGTACCGTTCAGGACAGACATCGTCCGGTTGAACTTTCGCACACGAACCGAATCCATGCTAAATACGCTAGTTCCATTAATGAATTCCCAGCGATCGAAATCGAGTATCACTTTCATCATTCCATCACATCGTTTCTGGGTGAAAAACACGAACAGGACGAACACCAGCGCGTTTAGAAAAAGTGTGCCTCGCATGGTAGGGATGCGTCTGTAAACACTACTGACAATGTGTTAATGAGCTGATTGTCGTTTTATTACATGTAAAAACTGTTCGGGATGGCAATAGATTTAATCACAAACGGTGCCATGTAGTTTCGATGATTGTTAGTCACGCACATTGGGAAGGTTAGATAAAAGGAAGGGGATTTTAGCAAAACTAATTATATACTAGAGCGTTTCCGAAGGGATAACCTTCGGACAGTCGATCCGGCATCATTGCAATGCTTACATAAGTACAAGATAATAGTTCTAGTTACTAATTTTTTAAAGTTTATTTGATCTGAGTTTTTTTTTATTTTTAAGACAACTCTGATCTGATATGTTTTTTTTGGAGAGTTTGGAAGTTTTGAAGAATAGTTAAAAGACATGAATTTTTAACAAGCAGAACTTCAATTTTGCATTAAATTGCTTCAATTTATTAAAAAATTTATTTCACAATCTACCAACTCATTTTCCTTTAGAACCTCTATAATAGATATATTAGACCCTCTCGTTTCCTCTACATCAACTCTTTGCTCAAGCGTACGTACATTGAGCCACGGGCGACAAGCTCCCCGGTAACCGTGTCGACAAGATCGGTAGTACAGCGCCACAATCCTTCCGGTACGACCACGGGAACAACGGACGAGTCGATGTACGCATCCTTTACCCAGTACTCACCCTTGGGAAATGGGCACAACCCTCCGTCGGGCACATGAGGCAGGTTGGTATACTTCAAAAACAGATGCTGATACTCACGATAGTACGTGTTGATGAAGTCACAGAACGGTTTCGCTGCCAGCTTCATCGGGTACGCGTTGAACTGATTGTTACCCTGGGCACTGCGGGCAAAGTGCACTCCGTACTGGGAAAAGGGATCAACTTTAAGGCATATGCAGCATGGAAGTGAATTGATGTCACGCTCTCAATTACCGTGTAACGATTATCCAAATCGACCAGCAGTACCCCAGTACCGTTCATCACCGAAACCGTACGGTTGAACTTTCGCACACGAAACTTTTCCATGTTGAAGAACGCGGACCCGTTGTTGACCTCCCATCGATCAAAGTCTAGAATCACTCTAACCAAACCGTCACCTGGAACGATGAGAAATAGGGCTACGGTGATCGGTATTGTCAGCAGTATTGAGCGCATAATGCTCGCTTATTGTACGTCGTAAGCACTGCACATTGGGCACCTGCCGGGATAAAATTCAAAAAACCAACTTTCAACTAGTGGCAAACCAATTATGGTTTTTCAATCTACAGGATT
>KB663610.1:14524313-14573275 GCA_000349025.1 Anopheles minimus | reverse complement strand
AAACGTCCGAAAATACCAGTTTATTGGGCGCCATCTGGTGATTTTGGTCTGAACTAAACCAAAAATGCATTTTTTTGTCTCTATCAATGATAACAATCCATAAAAACATAAAATATCCCCCAAAATAATTTTATCCCGAAATTTGTTCCGAACTGCCCATTGTGCACTGTGAGCAAATGACGAACGAATGGACGATATAGAATGGACATTATAAAAGGTCGCGTGTTGTATGGTTCTGCATCTAATATACCCTTTGTTAATGATGTATTTGATTTTTAAATCACGCTATGCTATCACCCTGGATGATCCATCCGATATTTCATTTGAACACCATAAACTTGCGTTATAATGAAAGAAAGAATCAAAATTTTAAGTTCACTTTTAACCAGATTTTGCATTTCGAATATTAAAACATCTGTATCAACATGAAATATGTATGTTGTGGAAAAACGATTCTCATATTTTTATTGGCATGACGCAACACTCCGTATTTCGTAACCAGCAACTACGGAATGCAGTTGATGATTATGAGTAATAGTGAAGATAAGGAATGTCATCAACTTGTGACGTTCGGTATTATAATTAAAAATTATATCTTAGTGTTATTAAAAGGTAAGTACATAGAAATTCAATAAAACATATTAAAAAAAACATCAAAAAACTATTAGTGACGGCATGAATTAGAATGTCATTAGTATGACAGTGGATCACATCGGCCTTTAATTGACAGATCACTAAAGAGGAATAGGCGACTGTCAATGGCCTCGTCGGGTGAGAGCCCTTCAATTTTGTTCTTGGAGGTTCCAATTATTAGCAAGATGCTTAGTTATTTTTGACCAACGCTCAATATCTCAGTAGTAATATATTTCTTTTTATATTTATTTTTTTGATTATCATTTAAACGGTTTCCTATTCTACGATTGGAAGCTCCCCTTTCCACGGAATATCCTTATTTAAAAGAAAGCGTCCTTTTGAACTTTGAACAGTATTTCCGCATTCATTACAGCAACCTCATCAATGACCCTCAGTATCATAAAATCCATCTTCCAGAGACCTGGCTGGAAGTAGTTGTTGATATACTTAGCATCCAACACCTTGTTCTTGATGTAATACTGTTGCACCGCCAACGGACATGTTCCCACGTCCGGAAAGTTTGAATTGCTACGATAAAACTCCCGATAGTCGCGATAGGTCGTGTTTAGAAACGCGCACACTTTCTGCATCGGTACACGGAACGGTGAACGGATGAACTGATTGTTCCCCAGCGTACTGTACGAAAGATACATTGAAAACTACGATACCACAGCTTGATGAGATTGGTTTCACTTTTATCTGGATGTCCATGGCTATACTTACGGCGTAGTTGTCATCCAAGTTTTTGTACAATTCGAACGTTCCATTTAACACAGTTACTGTACGGTTAAACTTGCGAATGCGCAGATTGGTAGCATCGAGTATTTCGGTTCCGTTCAACTGTTGGATTCGTTCATACATTACGTGCACCGGGGATGTGTGCAGTTCCAAAACGACCAGCATCAGTAGCGCACAGCAAATTATTTTTGGTGATATCTTTGTCGATGTATGAGCCATGCTGGCTACACGAATGAACTCGTTGGACTTGCAAATGGATGTCCAACACGGGAACTTTTATTTTAAACTAGTCTGAAAACAGCATGAGCGCCCGTTAATTAGACTTATTGTGTAACTGCAATCAAAAATTGCGTGGCAATAATCTCTTTCAATGATCTTGCATTGGATCATGCAGCATCACAGCTGGAATGAAGCCATCAAATCATAGCACAAAACAACAACAAACAAGGATTAAAATATGTACTTCTCTCTCTCTCTTTACTGTGCATCATTGTAGCCCAAAAGTTCTAGTAAACTTAAAACGTATCACTCGGAAAGCTAACCCAATCGTACAGCTCTGCTATTCACTTTTTTTCCCTACGAGGCGCCCGGCAAACGGCCCTATGCTTACACAATCTTGGCCGGTACCTCGAAACAGGTGATCGATCGGCCACTCTTCGTCTGCAGCTCCCAGTGGATGGTCATGCTTGGGATTTTCGGGTAGATTTCGAGCACATCGAAGCTACGCTTGTACACGACCGGCACGCCAGCCTTCAGTGGGCACTCGAGCTTAGTTTCACCGTCTTCCGCGAACAGGTACGGGCAGGCACTGGTACCATCGACACCGATGAACGGCAACGGTAGACCCACGATCTTCGCGAACACGGTCGTGCTAAGGCTCTTGACATCTTCCGCTGTGATTAGTGAGGAAGAAAAAGAAAAAAGTAATCATACAGGTTACGATCATAAGGATACGAACATAAGTACAACGCCTTACTTGGGGTGAACTTTTGGTTAATGCTGACGGTTGTGCGTCGCTTCAACTTGCACGGTCCCTTCGTGCAATTGCTAATGTCCACGATGTTCTCCTCGATCGGCACTAAACTACGAGTGGCTAAGCAAGAGCAGGAAAAAGAGAGAGAAAAAACCGTCATTTTGAATAAAAAGAGCGCGTGAGGCAGAAACGATAGACTGCAACATCAGAGCAAGCGACGAAAAGCTTACCACCGCACGATTCGACGACGGTTGCTTGGATGGAATCGATCAGACAGCACACCACAATAAAGCTAGCGATGACGAACAGTGCTTTCATGATTACGCTGTGCTGGATCGCGTTCGCGGAATAATATGCCCGATCGTGGGATAAGATCTGCAGGGAAGGGAAGAAAACGAGTGATAGAGAAATAGAAAAAAAAACAGGGAGATATCAAAGATGAGCTTTAATTAGTTACTAGCTCGGAAACTCGCTCGGAAATGTGTTTCCAGCAGCTTATGAACCTCATGCATTTCCCACCATAACTGCTTCGGTGTAGCTACCGATCGATAATTAGAGCTTGTTGTATGTTCCAACCGTTCAGACCTTTGTGTTTGTGGGTTGAGTAAAACATGATAATCAATACGTTGGTACTTTTCCGTACAAACCACTGGTCAAACCATGTCAAACAGGTTCGCCAATAGGCGCACTAATCATATCGCAAAGTGAAGTAGGAGGTGATGCGCCACAAGCAGCGTGGAGGATGAGGCAATTAAATCGCTGATGAAGCACACTCGTATGCATTATTTATCACCTTTCACGCACAACTTAAACGAACGAGAAGTGTGCAAAGTGTTAGGATACAGATACCTTTTCTTGCGATTACGAAATGTAAAGGCCGGTTAAAGTTCAGCGTTTAAGCGGTCAGAGCAGTAGTATGCCAGGGTAAATATTAATTGTCGTAAGTTGAAAAGAATGTTGCTCTTCGTGTTGTGAATAAACGTATCATGACCTTTAGTAAATGCGCAACGTTTACCACCTTCGCTTTCTTCAACATAAAGAGGTATGTTTCAGTTCCCGGAGTGTAAGCTCTGCTGATTCTTCAACCTCCCTTTTGGCCTTGGCAGCAACAGGTATGACATAATAACAATAGCAGAAGCGCGCTAAACACTGGACCAAACACTTTTACAACTCCCCCTCTCACAACAATCGCATGGCCGGTCATGATAGTGAAGGGAACAGAATTGCTTCATCATCATGACATCAATTGTCTACTGCACGCACTCGAGCACTTACGTTTGCTGTTGTTTTTTTTTTCGAGCTTAATTTTCACTCTCAAACTTTTCACTTTCACACACGGCACTTGTGCTTGCGTACTTCCAAAAGGGACCGCTGAACTGAGGACTAGGGCAAGAAGCTCTCCAAAAACATTCAGGACTCTCCTCACCGGTAGGATGCTCGCAGGCGAATGATCGTTCTGGCGTTGGTAAGAGCGCGTTTTAAATTTATAATAAACGGCAAACGGTGGACCACAAGCAGAGGAGCGAAGACCCCCCGCCAGGAAGCGAACAGGTCGTTCAAAGGGTGTGTTCAAGTTGTGTGGTGAAGATCGGTTGCCCTGAACAGTGCCATGCCGTTGGTTCCTTTTCTTCCGTTCCACGGCGTACGTGAGCGGAATACGTTGCTGTTGGATTATTCTTCCTATTCCAGCAGACACCTCGGATGTACACTTCCGTACCGTGCACACCGACGTTCGTAAACAAAGCCCGAATGGTTTGCTTAGACCCCCGGAGGGTTTGGAAGCTTGCAGAGACATAAATGCAATCAAATCGTATGGTGCAACGTACGGTGCATAATTCAACCGGCAGGAGCAGTAGAGACATGATAGAGCGCGAGCCATGATCGATCGTACGATCCGGGATACTGAGTGGTGGGTATTTTTTTTTGTCTTCCAATCTTTATTCTCAAGATGTGGAACGAGACGTGTTTTTTTTTTTGGTAGGTTAGGAAGAATAATTATATTCCTCCCTTCCCTGCCTCGCTGCCGACGTGAAGATTATTTTTAGCCTTAGAAATCCTTGAGAATATTAAGCTTATTCCGGTTGTTGGCCTGTTGATGGCAGATGTACATAATTAGGCATCCATGATACCGAAAGAAGTGGCTAAATTATTCTGTCCAAACCTCAACGTAAACATTGACACTACGCAATTTGGCCATCACCTTCTTGAGGTGCTTTTTGGTGTAAACAATCATAAATCAGCAAATGGTTAAACATTTTCTCTAGCCTGCCCTGTCCAATCACGGGCGTAACCAACCGAGCCATAGTTATTTGTTGTTCATACGTTTTGCTTCGTTGATCATGATGCTCTTCGCAAGGTAAATAACCAATGGAAGAAAATAACAAAAGCTCTTGCCAGTATTTCCTGTCATGTTGTACTATTCATGCGCATGCTGACATCTGTTTCGTGTCATACTTGAACTTTGTCACAGGAGGTTCTTTGTGTGATCGTTAGAATCGCATGATCACTAAACATATTAAAATATGAAATAATTGCAACGGGGGTTTTCGCCCAATTGTTGCTTAACTGTACACTGAGCAAAACAAAAAAGGTTTGATAAGAAATAACACCTGCTGCACAGAGGTAACACGGGAAATAAATCCATTACGTGCACAGAATATCTTCGCGTAGCGAGCACTTCATCTGATGGTACCCGCTTTTACCGTAATGCTTCATTTGTATGTACCGAACGACACCACAGTGGATGTCCAGTGAACTTGAGACGTATTAGCACTTCCCCATTCGCGTCGCATCGCAAACTTTAAGCTTAAGGAATATGTATGATCTGTTGGCTGTTCCTTCACCCGCACACACACGTTCGGCGCACTTTCGGCTGATGTAAAACCGTTTAAGAAATCCAATTCTAGACACGGTCTGCAATGTTACACTTACACAGGTGTTGAAAGACGGTGTAGTCGCACGAAAACCTTGCACTCGACGACGTTGTCCGATGGCTACTGAAGGCTGAACAGTTCGGGCTCGAAAGCTCTAGATGCTTAGTAGTTGCGGCCGGTTCGGTTGTCTCCCACCCTACGCCCAAGCATACGAAAGCCTTGCGTGCTCAAATGTTTGCACCTATTACACCCTCCCCACCAGCCCCAGAAGAGCAACGTATCGACGGGGGCAACCGGACCCGGAGTTTCTTGTTCGGTATAATGTTTCGGGGCCATACTCTCATCGAGTCAGGTGTGCCCTATCAGTAGCGTGCTGGAGAAGTCCAAGGTAAGCTAGGTTTGTGGAGAAAATATTTAGTTCGATCAATAGGCATGCGCATCTTCCTTAGTCCGCGGAAATGGAATTTCTCAAATATGCCTCCTGCTGATATACATTTTCCAACCAGATCTCCATTTCCTGCTATTGGTAATCGTTTGCGAATCGACCGGTGTGACCATGACACCTTCTCACCCGGTAATGTCGGAAACATTGTCTTTCAGCCGTACATGACCTTCGATTCGCTGCATCTCCAGTCTGCAGAGTGTTTGCGTTTGTATCTTTGTTGAGCTAAACTGGGTTTTCTCATTTTGAACGTACTTTGTTACCTAGTTGCAAGTCAGCTATTAGTTTGCAATGTCACGTGCTGATAGTTGTTATCACCAAGTGTTTCCTTTCAACAAGTTCTAAAGCCATTTTGCTGGTAAATTAATGAGTTTCCGATGAGCATATTTAAAGGAATACAATATTTGTTTTTTTTTTATGGGGAACGTAAAGTATTAACAATTTCACGCAAAATTATAATAATCAAATTCTTCTCAATGACTCTTTGTATAGGTACTGTTTCACTGCATACTATTTATGAAGCGTCTTTTTTTTTTTTGTTATTGTATGACGGCCAGGCCGTATTAGACTTAGTTTACCACGTAGCAGGATAGTCAATCACTGCTACGGGGGAACGGTCCGGATGGGATTTTGGTCCCGGTCTGTCGTGTGAGAGAGCAGCGCCGATACCACTACCCCACCGGGCCGCCCCATTATGAAGCGTCTTTGAAGAAAAAATAAATCCAAATAACCAAACAACAGCAGTTGCTAAAGAAAGAGATATAAAAATGATATATTTTCCACCGACAGAAACCAATAAAATCCTTTTCTGTATCTTTTAAGTTTAATCAAATAAGTTTGCATACAATGTGGCCTACACTATTCTTAATTGATCCAAAATTAAAATATGTTTAAAAATATTCAAAGAAAATTAAATTCATATTCGAAAACCGTTGTTGAAGTTGTTTCGATTTCGAAAGCTCAACTGAACTTCGGGTTAATTCGGATAACTTCGGCACAGTTCGTGTGTGTAGTTTATAAGCCGTTGGGTTGAGTACTTGATTATTGTCATTTTTCGTGAAACAACCGCACAAGGTACATATGGCCAGTTTATGTAATTTTTGAAATTAAATTTTAATTTGTTTTTATTGAGCTGCATGCAATTGTGCTATCGTGGGCAAAATTTTATTGATATAATATCTATTTTGGATAAATTTTAGCGCAAATTAGGTTACAAACAATTAAAATTACTCGTTTAAAGCGATCTCCAACCGTTTTTCAAATCATCACACCTCCGCACGCGCTTCATTTACCTTGTTCGCCGTGTTCGGCATGACAGCACCTTTCTTTCCTAAAGTTTGGTCGTTCGTGTTGTTAGATTTTTAAGTCTTCTTGCCGTGGTGTGGAAAACAGGTGAAAATCCCAACGGTGATCGGAAAGCGAAAGCGAATTGCCGGCGTATAACGTAAGGCAACGGAAAACATTAACGGTGAACACCGTGAATAAGCAGACAGCCTCGAACCAGCTCGCAATTGTTTGTGCCCCCATCTTCACCTACGCTTTGGGTCGGTGCCATCGCTGGCGGGGCACGGTCCCCACCGTGTGCGTGTGTGTGTTATTTTGTAACGTGCGTGTACGTGTGTGTGTGTGTGTGCGGTGTTGGTGGGTGTTTTCTGAGTGCGTGAACGCGTGAAGGACATCATCCGTCGTCGGGGGAAAAAAGGGCAACCTTATCCTTTTCCATCAGGGCTCGTAGGGTTGAGCCAGCACTAAAGGTGAGAACGAACGAAGGTGTGGATCAAGGTGTCTGTTCGATAGCGCAGGGCAAAAGCAATCTAGTAGCGTCCGGAAGAATGGCGCGGTCGATGGATGAAGAGGTAAGTGGTTGCTTTAACTATCCTTTTAGAAATTTACGGCACATGTTCCATTATGCCGTACAATCGGAAAGCCTTAACGTTACGTGCGTTGTGAAGCAGCATGCAGCGGAGGAAGACCCTGCTAAAAGGATGGTAAATGTTCGCTAAAGCTACGAATGGTCATCACAGTTCACTGTGTGTTTCGTTAGGTGGCACGGAAGATGTGAGGGATGAAGAAACCCGAACTCATAGCTTGTTGACCTTCCTGTGGCCTACTGCGCGAAGGGGAGTGGGGGTGGCTGGCAAGGGTTGGTTCCCCACGATCGACAGCGGCAGTGCAGCTCTGATGGTGGTGTGTCTCTTCGCTCTGCGCAGCATCGCAGGCAGGGTTATATCGAGCAATCGCCGCAGCATGCCATGGGATGATTATTTCCGACGCTTGCCGTTGTCTAATGTCGCCGGAGAGCATGCAAACGACCCGCCAATTGATGCAAGGTGTTATGAAGAGGGGGCGAAGAAATAGCTTACCGCTGCAATACCCAGCGACCGATTAGAGGCGATCCGATCGCAGAGGGCCACCCGAGACTACGCCCATGTTCGCGACACGCGCTGCTCACGGGTTGTGTGTGTGTGTTGTGTCGGTGTGCATGCGTGCGTGTGTATGTGGCGCTGTTACAGCACGAATACATAATTTGTCTAACGTCGCTTGGTTCGGCTGGTTGGTGCTGTGACCGCGGTATAGTCAGCGATAGTGGCGGGCGAACCAGTCGATCCGGGATCAAACTAATGACGTTCGCACATATTGGGAGACGTATTAGGTGACACGCCCGAAGGAAATGGGTTCGTCTTGGTACGGCAGCAGCATTGCCAGCCTCGTGGTACTGATGACCGCTAATGAATGGCGTCGGTGGTGGGAGTTTGTCGACGGGTACGAGATACCAATTAGCTGCGTTTACCCGCCCTGCTGATGACATTCTTCGTTATGAATGATTTCTCCTGTTCGGCCAAAACAACACGCCAAACACGTACAGGGTGGTTCGTCAGTGGTGCAATAAATGCATGGCGATGGTTCAAGAAATACCCGTTCTTAACCCTCTGGTTACTTTGACTTTGCGAATGGCAAAGGGTTTGTTTTGTTTCGCCATCTAGCCCACCGTTTGTCTGTTTTGCTTCTGGTACCGGTATTCTAGCCCTGGGGTTTTCTTATCATACCTCCGGGGGTGGTGTACGGAATATCATTGAGGTAGTCCCGGGTTATTTTTGATGTATGACCGAACAAAAGCGAACGGAGGAAGGAAGGAAAACCGTCCGAAACCGTGTCATACCGCATACCGAACACCTGATACGTGTTATCTGATAATTTACGAACCACATGGTAGCGGTTCCTACACGCGGTTTCAACCGGATGAGACCTCACTTCCGAAGGTGCCTTTATTTTGCGGAAAAAAACCTTCACTTCCGTTTTAAATTAAATTATTTTATTGGGCACAATTATTTCATTGAAACATGAGTTATTTTGAAGAATTTGTTTCCCCGGGAGAAACCACTATTCCTCATTTCTTCCGGCTCGCGCTATCAGCAGCAATTGTGAATCATGCTTCCAGAATAAACTAGATCGTCCGTTTGGCTTACACCGATGGACGAGTGAACTCGTACAAGTGTTTGTCATGTTGTACCATGCTGATGAGTTCAATCGGATGTTGTATGTTTTGCTTTCGTGATGAGCAATAAACGATTCCCACCGTGGTATTATTACCCGATTGCAGCAGCACTAAAATTCACGTGTCCGACATCAATTGCACTTCACTGTGCACTGTGTGCGCGGTAGATACGGATTGCAGTAACCACCATGCACGCACACGCCTCTAGTGGCGGTGTTTGTCACTTCGTGTACCGAGAAAGTGTATAGCTGCTGCTGTGTGAGGTGCGGCGTCTGCGCATTCTTATAAAAACATACAATATCCATTCGCACACCCCAAAACAAAATCCCCTCATGGAGCATGGGAGTAGTAGTAACGTTTGACTCTCCCCGATTACAGAACACGATCCGCAGCGATCGATACTTGATCGTTTTGGGTCTTTTAAAGATTCAGATCGAACTGCTCCCCCGGCCTCCGTACGATCGACGACGTAACGATGCAGCGTTCTGTGTGCGATAATCAATCTTTTGTGATGCTATTGTTGTAACGAACATAATGTATCGAGTGTTAATTTTAGTTGCGGTTATTTATTGAAGGAATGCAATATGACGTCAGACTAATTTTGTCCCTTATTCAATTCGTTTTATTTTTAATGAACGATGTTATCACTCGAAATTGTTGTTCCGCATTGTTTCCAATGCCGGGTATTGCGTCCTTTGGAATTACGGCAGAGTATCCCTTCACTTCTTACCATGAGGTGGCTGCAACAACGCATGCACCAGTCACCTACCGGCTGACATTGACCATGGTGTGTGGAATCGAAATGCATTCGCGGGTTGGTTGGGTGACATTGAACGAAGTGAAATCGTAATTTTGTGGCTACTTTTTGCCTTCCGTATCTTCCCAAACCGTGCTGATTGGGGGTCATTCGGACATTGGACAGGTTAATTTTCAAGTTGCAGATCGGTTTTTTTTTTCAATCCACTTCGGTAGCTTTGGAATACTTTTTTTTTAAAGTCCATTTCTGCAACACATCCACGTGAATGTCGTCAGTGTTATGGCGCACGTGACCGATTGGTGGTGAAAAGTTGTTAGGCTGTTGTTTGTGTCGTCCAATTTGAACGTCATAAATATTTATCTCGCATCGTTTGCATGGGGTTAAGCCTTTACTGCAGAAAAGACTTCGATAATAAAAAAGAAATCCCTGGTTTTAATGATCGACGCTGTAAAACCTGATCTTAGTGATCAGTGGGTATTTTTTCTTCCCTTCTTTTTCATCCTCCCACCCACACGCTTGGACACCCTTTCGGGGGATCCCAAAAATCCCCCCAAAAAAGGAATTAGAAGACAACAACACAACACGGTTTCGTTGAACGGGTGGAGGGAACTGATGATTGGGAGAGGATGTATGTGTCGTCTTAGGATGATGGCGACAGCGTTTGCAACGCAAACGTAAATCGCGTCGTGCCGGTTTGTTGAAATACAAATACAAATGAGTGGTGCGAAATTGAAATAATCCGCTCGTCAGGAAGGGACAGCACACGGTGAAACGCACGGTCGAGGTAATAAATAGGGAAGGGAAAGAGTTTGATGTGTATGTAAACGATCGGAAAACCAGTTCCAACCGGCAACAGATATAAGACGGGCGGAAACTGTCACAGAAGGGGAAGAAATATCTGGCCGGGGTTGGCCAAACCCGGCGGTTACCTGTTGAGTGTGGTTTTTTTACACTCGAAACAGCAGGAACACGTATAAGGGTGTAGAACCGGTCTTTTACCTAGCAACTGGTATGTCCCGTGTCCTCTGCAGGCAGGCGGGGGAACCTCCAGTCCCCGCTCTCCACGTTGCCGGTTTCCATTTTTAACCAGACAAATATCGCGCACTGTTGATGCAAAATTATCATCTACGATGGAATAAACGGGTACGATTGTGACGGGTAATGTGTGCTTTTATCTGTGTTGTTGTTTTTTTTGGCCATTCATCTGCATATATACCTTCTTGATTAAAGTGATTGACCAGGAGAGAGAGAAAAAGAGGAATAAAAATCAATTGTTCCTGTGTTAGTACAACAGCGAAAAAAACGAAATGATACGTTTATGTATATGACAAGCAACACTATTTGTCGCAAACCTAATGAGCGTCGTTGTCCTCTATTAGATGGTAAAATTAAATGATGCTAATTCGTTACACGTCTCGTTTCAATATGATCGTTTTTGCACGATCGATCATAACGTTCGGTGATGTTCGGTGGGCTCAAGTTAATCCTCCGTGTCATGGTGCTCAGCTGCGCGATACACCAAAACACCTTCAACGCCTGTGCTACGTGTTTTATTTGCTCTAAGTTTCACCCTCGAACATACTTGCTCTCTTCGCACATGACACGAATTACTTACGCCTATGCCACCTTCCCTCGTTTATACTCTTCTGCCTCGAAGAAGCCGCAAACAGCGGGAATGTTAGCTGGTCGAGCAGTTTCAAGTACTGCGGCGCTATATTTATTTGCGATAGAACACACCGATCGTGCAATGCCGGTGGTGGTGTGTATTCGTGCACTGGTCGGGCCTTAGTGCGCGCGAACGATTTGATAGATTTTATTTAGGTCACTTTTACTAGAGCCCGTATATTTTACGGCTGTGTGCGAGAAGAACGGTGCCGATTGGTGCGGTTGGGTGTAGGGCAGTGGCATAGGGGTAAGAACGCTCAAGGTCCAGCTCTCAAGCTTGTCCATCACATCGGTCTTCCCTCAGCTAACCCCGGCACCTGCTCACCAAAGCTAACCGTTTCACATACACTCAAGCAAGATCGATTAGATTTGCTGCTCCGTACGTGCGTTTCTTCAATGTTGAGCTGTCAGGTGGTGCGCTGCGTGTGCGTACGCGTAGGGTGCGCTTAGGGCACCGGCCAACAGATGGCGCCAGCAGCGATTGCATGGGATTGCCAACAGATTGATGATTCTGAAATGCAAGAAGGGATCATGCGTTAAAATTGTATATTTGCATGAATTGAGTGATATTCTCTAAATGTTGCATAAGATATTCTGTATGGATAATCTGTTGAATAATTAATGAGTTATGGGTTTTTACACAAACTAAGATGATTGTTTTTACTTTTTTTCTGTACTCGTACACTTGATTTCATAACGAAGCGTAATAATATTTACCTGAAAATCACCTGCACCTGCACTATCTGACATGGAAACCCCATTTGTTGGGGATTTTGTAAGTTGTTAGTTGATTGTGTGGTGTTTTTTTTTGTTCTCCTACAACCGCGATAGTTGTACGTGTGTTTGCAATATTCTATTGCGGACAGTATTTTGCAATTTAGCGCGACAAATATTAGCGCTTGAGTGTACTTGAACGTCAGACGAGCTCGTGTTCATAGGGAGGAAAGAAAAAAAACTATTGTGCGCGAGAAGAAGAAAATATCAAAACATATTCCATACAGTACAGCAGTACAGAACGAGTGATGCCACACGAGTGCTTTGTGTAATAGTTAACAAAATGGAAAAAAGAAAAGTTGCCAAGTTGAAGATTTTACAATAGCCAATATTTGCGGCGCCTCTTCAAACGTCACACGATCACGAAACGCAATTCATCGCGTTGCATAGTATTTACCCTGCAGGCTGATGTTTACATTTATCACATTCTTGTGGCTGTAAACCTGTACACTAATCATATATACCGCCATGTTGGACTGTTACCAAGCGAATCGAAAGTCACAAAACGACCCACTGGGCAGATAGTATGAATGTACGAACATTTTTACCACTGATGATACTGCAACATTGACGAAAGGAAGTAGAAACGACGCTGCGCCGAAGAAGTGTAGCGTTGCGTGATAGAGAACGATGCACGGAGGGAATGGGAAAATATTAAGTCAAAGTTCCACTCGTGAAGGACGTTTCTGGTGGTTGCCGCAAAAAAGCAGAAGCAACATGGCATACACGACGGGTGAATACATATTAAACCCAATTCGTTGTCTGTTCGATGGTGGTATCAAATGATTGACAATCAAGCCGTGTGATCGAAGCAGAACCGATCGCGCTTGTGACGTTTCGCATTGCCTCCATTGCCTGGCGGCGACGTCGATTGTTTAGTATTTCACTTTTCGTTTAAGTAATTTTTTTTCTATTGGTGTGCTCTATCTTTTGGTTATATTTGACCAAGGTGATAATGTAAACAACATGACGGGATGGTGTTGATGACGTCCAAAACAGATAGTAGGAACGGTGTGTTGCGTTTTTGATTCATGACCGAATCGAGAGTGAGCGCACGAAAGAGAAGGGACACTACTACTACCATCGTCATCAACACATGTTTCATAATAACTTGCAATGCTGCAGAACGCATCCTCACGTTGGTTTTTGCTCTTGCCACAGTGTTTGTTTCTATGCGCCAGCTGCAAATCGGGGATGTCTTCTTGGACGAAAGATCCCTCTACCACGAAGAGATCTCTTTCGAACATCTTTTTTCAACTATAAATAACGTACCGTTTTGCCATTTGACACACATGCGGGATGGATGAAAATAAAAATCCGGTCCACGGAATGGTCCGAATTGTTTCGGGCACTCGGGGGGAGTTTTGTGTAAATGCTCTTTTAACGATTAATATAAAATGTCAATCATAGAATTAATATTTACTAATTCTTTTAGCACACCCTCCACCCGGTCCCGGTTCCGAGTTCGAGTTCCAAGTTTTTCTTTTTGCTACAAAGCGCCAGAATTTTGAACGTGTCTTTTGCACACCTCAGGAACGTATCATCGCGACACGGTTGGATAGAGATTTTCACAACCGGTGCCAAAACACGGTACCGATGACGCGCTTCAGTCGCGTGATGATCATGATGTTGATGTTCAGCGCCTAGTGATTGGGTCATGCCGCCGGTTCCAAGAACCGGGTCCCTTCTCGCGCTGCGGCCGGATCTGCTCGCAGGAATCTTCCGCCTGATGGAGATGGCATTTTCGTGAAGGAAATATGATACTTCGTCCATTTTCTCGATCACGCAAAACCTCCCCCATGTGCTCGTTTGAATGTATCGCATGTGACTTTTCCTGAGGCGCTGCTCACTCGCAATCCATCACCTTTTCTGAAGGTTATGCTGGTTAATTGTGCAAAACACACAAACAAAAAAATGGCATGTAAAGGGAGAAAATTATGAAATGCCGGGCAAAGCATGTTTTAATCCGGAACCTATATTTGTGGAGATAAAGCGAAGCACTGGTCGCATGTGATTCGGTGCGGGTTTCGCTCGGGTGAGATAAATACATTATTGTCCGTTCAATTCCATCATACTGATAAGCGGTGGGACGCACCATTACGGAACTCTTTAACATTCGAACCAACTTCGGCAAAACACATTTGTTTGGCAATGTTGACATAAATGCTATGTGTGATCTACCTGCGAGATAACGTTGGTTTATAATTTTTTTGTGGCTCTTTGCTTAAAATTTTCCATACAAACACACTCACACGCAGTGCAGCGAATGTTTGGGTAATTAGTCATCGTGAACGGTAGGGAGGAAGCGAAACACACAGTTTGCGATAAAAATCCTGTACTCATCAGAAAAATCTTGAGAAAAGAGACAAAAAAGCGACATGTCGATGTTGCATTACATTAGCGCCGTCAGGCAGTCGTGGAATCCGCACAGCAGCATGTCAGATGATGGATCGGTTTTGAACTGTTATTTAGCAAAAAAAAAAAAAGCACATTCCTTCTCTTCATCCAAAAGGGGAGATTTCTACTGTGGACGTTTACGGGGTAGCCTTAATGATTAGAAAAGTGGTTGAGAAGCATGGTTGGTAAGGGGTAATGATCGGGGTTGCTCCTGTTCCTGATAATGTGTAAATGATAATATCGATAAGGATAATTTTCGATGTTGTTTGACATCTGTTAGTTTTTTTGTGGATAGTCATGTCATACGATTGGTAGGCAACGAGTTGTTGGAAGCAAAACCGGAGCTATTTTTTATAAGTGAGCAGACAACCGAACAAACGCAAAAATCACAGAAACTCACCATCGCTTATCAGCGTTGTCTTTCCGTGACTTTTTTTTAAATGTTCGGGGGAAGGGGAGTGGGTTGGTTTGATCACCTCCACCCCGGGGTTTAAATTTACCAGAAGAAGCTCTGGGCCATGTCCGTGATATACCGATAGTATCGCCCTGCTTGTACACTGGCAGCAAAATTGCTTGTGTTTCCGCTGCTGTGGAAATTAGATAGGGAGCGAAAGAGTTGCCGCTTTCGGTAGTTGTCTTATGTAACAGCGGAACCCCGTTATTGATCTGTGACGTGTCTTTTCTTTGCCATTTTTTTTTGCAAAGTATCAAAACTAAAGAAAGGAAGCAGCGCTTCCAAAGTGGAGGGAAAAAAGATTTCCCAAGGATTTTTGGACCGTGCGTCATATTTCTCAAGATTAATTTTAGTTTGGCACTGTGCTTAAAATTTGCACTTCAAATTCACTCACGTTGACACAGTTATTCACTTTTCGATAGCTTATACTACTTCCACAATGCATTCTATTTCCGGGCGCGTTGCATCGTGCACAAAGATAAAGCAAACCAAATAAAAAAAAATCCATAAAAATTATGACGTCACTGGGACTTTGAACGAAAAGAGCGCACCGAGCATAATGCACAAACGTTCCAGGGTTTTTGTTGGCTAGGTCCGCTGCTTACAGTATTCTGCATTCTAATGAACTGCACAACCTGAGGATGATAATGGTGGCAGCGAAACACAGCGATTGACAGGAACGTGAGCCTCCATTGCACTAGTTGATTATTTTCTGCCGAGCTGGGAAAGCATAGAACACCACGAGCATTAAACAGGAGCGGACGTGATCATGGAGTGATTACTTTTTTTTCGTAATTCTTGGCATGATTGAAGAATACAGAGCAATTGAAAGTGGAAAATTTAATGTTATACTACTTATTATACTTAATGGTTTGTAAAACATAATATAACACTCATCCAGCTCAAACTCTGGCATATTGTGAGCAAACCGTCCGGCAAGCATATAGTCGTTAAACACACCGCGGAAGAACCATTTACTCGCATTCTTATTCTATTAGCTATTGATTTTTTACTCCGAATAAAGCAACGTGAAATCTGGTCCGGGAAGTAGTGACGGACGCAGTGGAAGAACGCAGCCAGGCAGGCCAGGGACAGGATGGCTATTCGTACCGTACCGCCAGGTTACGTAAAGCGGCGATTGTGAACCGTTACATCATAAGCACTCATTTATTATGCTTACGATGTACAGAGGAAAGGTTAGCATAATGTTTGGCGAATGAAATAGTTTGTTCTTTGTTGAATGGTTTTTTTTTTCTTCTTGGCTAGTACAATCACGAACGGTATAATGAAAAGAGATTTTAAAATGTAGCATTTTATCGTCTCTCCATTCTTTCGATCGATTTACATCGCTGTTACTATAGAACACATTCGATTGGGAAGACTTTCTTGGCGGTAGACATGCATATGTCGTTCCACGTTCCCGGAGTTGTATCTGATAGCGAGGGAAAACCGATTGTAACGTGAAAACTGGGTAAACTGGGTGGGAAAATATATGGGTGGGACCAGGTCCGCCAGACAACCCGTCTCCGTGTGGGCGCCGTCTCGTTGCCTCTGATCCACCTTGCCTTGCGTGTCGTGTGCTGTATGAATTTATTCACTGCAGAACTGACGGCCGGTAGGAACCTTGTTTGTGGCATGTCGTGGACAATAATTAGTTTGTGGTTCAATTACTCATAAAAGCGGATGGGCGAAGGTACCATTGCTTGGTACGGATCTGTTAGGCATCGAAGTATCAAAAAATTGAAGTTTGAATTTTAACAAGTTACAAATTGAGTTTAGCGAGGTAGTACGTGTGTTGCATATTACGTAAAAGATTTTTTTTTGGGTATTATATAATGCACTACACAAGGTGCATGTTCGTTGGAGCGGCTTTGGTTTGAATCTATCAATTATGTTTTCACCGTTCCGCAGTAAATGTCACCCTTCGGTTATTGGCGACTTTGACGACTTTACCTTGGGAGGTCAATAAAAAAGAAGCGGCAAGGCGTACAAAAATAAACGACACCGTGTGTGTGCAATCGATTTGTCCGCATTGGGTGGCGCATAGCATTACGTTGTAGGCAGCGCGCAACCAGTTAACCGGTTCCAGCGATTGAATACGGATCGGTCCGAAGGATTAAACCGTTCGCATTGGAACGAGACACCGGGCCTGCTGATGACCGGTGTAGAGAACTGTGGGGGTACCGGTGGGTGGCTATCCCAAACTGTTGTTGTTAGCAGCAAAACCCCCCGAAGAAACCGATAAGGTTGATATCGATTTTTCACCGCACGAACCTCTCGTGCACCTCGATAGTAATGACGTGTTTTGTCGATGTCTTACCGTTTCTTTCTATTCCTCTTTTTGGCACCTTAATCACACGCAACTCACGTCTCTTTTTTTGGATTGTGTGAATGTTATATATCCCCTCGGGTTGGTTAGGCGGCGAAAGGGTTCTGTTGGCGCAGGGAGGTGGAAGGGGTACCTTATCGAATCGTACAGTATCGTCCTTTCCGATGCAGACAGGTAGTAAAGTCAAAGGGACAGCTGCTTTGTCGTTATCAGTGGCATAGACACAACCGCGGTCGAGAAAATCTGCAAGGTCGAGGCGCGATAAATAAACCCACACACCACAAAACCAATTATTCAGGGTTGGAGGGAAAGCAAGCAACAACCACCAAAAAAAAGTCTATTAGCACACCCATACTGACCAGCAGCGCAGGCTACATGCAGAGGTTTAAAAGTGAATTAATATCTGGTTGCGTAACCGTAACCTGATGCTTTGGATCCTCGTTAATTTGAGGGGAGGCTTTATGATCCTTGTTCTGCGGTAGTGGCGTGTGAGTGAACGTAATTGCATTATTTTTCAAACCAACCAGCAGAAGAAGGAGTACGGGAATGGCGAACTAAAAATGACTGCGTGCGAGTCAAAAAGGTTTCCAGTGTACGCCTCGGGTCGATCGTTATGCGATTAAAGGTTTCGCACTTTTAACAAGAGCGGTCGGTTTCGAAGTAGTCCCGGTCGCTCCCCCGAACCGGAGGGTCCTCCACCGATGGAGTGTGTATGGGTATTGATTTAGCTTTTAGTCGCTTTTGTTCAGCAGCTTACCGTGGACGATTAGAATTGGAATTGGGGTTTTTTTTTGCCCTTTATTGTATGATGTTGAGAGCATTTATAAACGGGAGAATCGAGTGTCTCCTTTATCGCAACCACAAACTTCAAGGGCTTTTTTGGAATGTTAACTAAGCAACGAAGAGCGCAAGAGAAATTGTGCGTGTCCACTATCGCGATGGTGGTGGTGGTGTCCTTCAACCAATACCATCGAAGGTAGGCGATTTAAGGTGAGATCCTGTAGGAACTCATGAGTGCAACCGAAAAAAAAAGCAACGAAAAACGGATGCGCGCATCCTTACTGCACAGATGAAAAGTGCGCAATGGCGTGTGTGTGTATGTGTGTGTGCGTGTATTGGTAAACGAGCCCCTCCATGTGTCGGATGGTGTCCATCATGCACGTAATCACGCACGCACGCCCCCACGCACGGCCGATGTCACGTTTGTTGTCTTGCCTATCCGCCGAAGAATTAGTCGACCTCCCTTTAGCGCGTTTTTTCCACAAATTCCTTTCCACAAGTTGGAGAAAATGACAGCCGCTCAAGGACGGGTGTAGGTGGGTGTCCGTACGGGGTTGCACCAGGAATCAGCCTTCCAAGGTGGGGACAGGAAGGGAATGGGTCTTAGATGGATCCAGAATTTGCACAGCAGCACAACAAAATTCATATCCCATTCTTTATGCCAACTCGTCATCTCTGCACCGCGCCTTGCTGGGAAAACAAACAAAATCTTCACTGCTCACGTGTTTGTGGCCCCACCGTAGGGCGTTTGGCGTTATATAACCCGCGCTGCAGTCTTGCGAGTCGGTGCAGTTTCATCATATTGCAACGGTTACAGGAACGTTCTTGTCTACAATTTCAATAGACATACAATGCACCAAAGTTTGTCAAGAAATGTTGAGAATTTTAAGATGGGATTTTTGAAGTTCCATTTTTTTCTGATGTATCTTAACCTGTCTCCAGAATTCTGACCATCACCGGGTGCAATTTTGAAAGCATCCGGTACGGTTATGAAATTTCGCTGGAAATCGCTGGAACTTCCTAGAGATAAAGAGAGGCGAATTTCACCGATTAGACATGCGGCATTATGTGATGTGCTAGTTAGAATGTTGGAAGATTTACGATCGCACTTACAATGATTACCCAGCGGCAAGGTCCACTTCTGCTAGCGGAACTGAGCAAACCTCTAATGCTCCATGCTCCAAGCGCGTGCCGACTGGTGATGGTTGGTTTCTTCCCCTCCACATGCCATTGTTGCTGCTCCTGGAGCTGTGCCAACCGCGCTAGCGATGAAGAACCGCGCGAAGATGGTGTCAGGTCAGTGAAGCAAAACCCACGGAGATAAAAGTGCGGATGCATCAATTTAGAGAAGAGCTCTCGCGCGGTTGTCACACTCGAAATTGTTCGCTACCACAACAACATAGTAGTGTTTCGCTGGTATTGTTGGCGCTGATACCTTTCAAACGCACTTTTCTGACGAGATAATTTACCCTAATCAGGCGGGCATGATGGGTATCTTTTGTAGGGAATAGATTTGTCGCCGTGCCGGAGCTAGGTTATGGAATATATTGTTGCAGCTTTACTCACAACTGTGGAATTGCTTGAAAGAATATTCCACATCGGTTCAGGTTAACCTTGTTGTATATTTTCATTTAGAAGAAATTCAAAAAATCCACCTAAACGACAAGCGACTTACGGTCATATTCTACCATGTTAGTGCAAGTCTAAGGCCACTGTCTATACGCCATTGATAATCTACTGCTCTCGACAGTATCGCCGATGCCTCTCGGGAGGATAAGTGGACAAGATTGATTTTTATTTATCAGCCACACGACTACATTACCGGTGAGGTAGGCGGTTCCAATTCTTCCATTTCGTGCAAAGATAATGGTAGGGTGTAAAGTGGGGCAAATGTTGACAATGAGAACGGCGAAACTTAAACGACCAATTACGCCACTATCTACACTCCACTAGTAGGGAAGGCATTGAAGGTAGGTTGAGCCTTTACAAACAATTATCATTAGCCCACCGGGGTACGGGTTAGCGATGGCCGACATTATCCTCCCCCTGTGCGTCTGCCCCGTACTCCGCTGCCACTTTCTGGAACGTGTACAGCAGCAGCGGGGTCGAACTTGATGTGTAAAATATTGTCAGTACGTGTAAAGTAAGCAATTGAGCAATGTGCTACGGTTTCAGCCGGGCGGATACCGATTTCGAGAACTGCCCTAGAGAGAAGGGCAGATGGCGCAAACAATGGGGACACGTGAAAAGGCCATAAAAAGTTGTTCTCGGATGTGAATGATTGCGATTGCACACTTCATAGATGGGCAGATGCGGGGGTCAGGATAACGGTGGCGATTTCGTTTGCGATGGACTTAAAATGATGTTTGAAGGGCGTTTGGAGTTAGCGGCAATGTCCTACCACACCTTCTGGCTTTCAGGTTCGGAGTGAAGAAGCGTGTAGTTGCCTTCGTTCCCGTCTGGTCTGATGCTGTAAGACGATGGTTGAAATACTATGGATATGCATGTTTTTTTTCGCAGCCTTTGTTTCTAATGCTGTGGACGCGATGAAGAATGTTGATGATGATAATAAGAACACACGAACAATAGACGACGCGCTGATCGCGGATGTCTTCAATTGAAAGCAATATTTGTATGCATAAATGATAGCTGCCGGGTAGTAGTATGCTTCTGTTTCCTTCGCATCATGCTCCTTTCTCGTTATTTTCCCTTTTTTTTTGCTCGCTACGACACACGTTCGTGGGTTGATCTTCATTCTGCATACGTCAGCGTATCAGTGACGCTAGGCTAAGGGTAAACGATGGCGTTGGTTGTGTAACACTGTTTGCCAGACTAATCAACGCGATGATGTCAAAAATTTGATACTCCCGTTCCTTGGCGGATGTTGACGACTATTTGCTGGACGCGGGTTAAAATTGATACGGTTGTGGCCTTCTTTCCCTTCTTGGAGCGCACTATTGTATCGATGCCCTCGTGAAGAGACATTCAAATTGTCCTAATCAGACGTCTAAGGATAACGTCGTACAAGATGGGCCCCGAAATGACGACGTGTCTGCCTGGTCCTGGGCAAGCTAATCACCACCAATTAGAACTCCGAGACAAAAGATGCAGATTTTAAGATAATTAACACCGCGTACGATGTGATTGACTTGTTTAAGCTCAGGGATATTGTAGTGAGGCTATCTTTTACCATCAGAGCAGAAAATTAACACTTGCGTGGCGTATGTTTTGTCGTCTAGTTTAAGGCTTTTCTAGGCATTACGCAAAACTTTTCACTTCCGGGTCCACTTCCACACCTATCGAGATGTTGTGCAACTGAGTCGAAAAAATAGTCACTTGGTAACAACTCCCCAGCTAATCGAACTAGCACACGCACTATAATTTTCTGTAATAGCGGGAGAAACTTCACAACTTTTCACCTCTGGAAAAGGGCTACTTTCCCCACAAAGGAAAAGAATCGATCGTAAAATTGGGAATGAAATAGGTTCCTATGTACATTACATACATCCTTGAAATTTTCTTGGCAGTGTGACATAACCAACCGGATGCCAAATGTCCCATATTTTTATTTGTATCCGTGTCCAGAGTTCGACCCCGTGGAAGCTTTTTGGCAAAGGGAGTTGAGCGGGTGTGAATAATGTTTCTTTGAAGTAGAGTAAAAATTAACAAGTTTGGCCTAAAGCCCTAGGGTCGAACTCTCGTTGTGAAGCATGTAGCAAAGTTTAATGGCAGCAGTGACATTGAGTCACACGAAAAAAAAGAGATGATGATATTGGGTAACGATGGATGGTGTTTGAAGTTGCCAAGCTTTCCAATGTGCTGCCACAGATCGGCAATCTGGTTAGAACTGCGTTTCTTTGTTCGTTTCGTATAAAGTTTAGGTGAATTTTAGTTCAAAGTTCACAATGGTCCACTTGGAAGCATGGTACACGGTAGTAGTGCCTTTTCATCAAATTATGTAACCGCTTGGGTCGAAAATTCCGTGATCCCTTTTGCGAAGGAGCAGAGAGCATCGAACTTCTCTCGGGCACCGGAAGCGAACGAAGGAGAGCCCGCGAGAGCCATCTTTGCGGACGCTCACCCGCTCGGAACGAGTGAGTGTATCGGGAAATGGGTACCACATTTTCATGGAGCAGCATGAAAGCTTTCTGTAACTCATTCGCAATGTAATTTTTCTTGCACAACGAAGAAGAAAAAAAAATGGAAGGCCACCCTTTTTTTTGGTGTGGAAACACCGCTTTTACACGTATCTCTCTGGTGGCGGGCTTTTGCTGGAAATGATTTCTCTTGGACGCTCTTCCTGGGATGGCATGAGCCAAACTCTGAGCACGGCTTGTACGAGCTTGCTCCCGGCTTTTCCGTCCTTTGGTGCAGTGTGTGCGTTGTTGGGAAAAACGGGGAACTTGCAGACACGACGGTAAGCCACTAATCCGCCGTGCCTCCCGTGTACTACCTTTGTTCCAAACGTGCTCGCGGTGGAACCGTGCTCATGAGCGCGTCAACTTACCGTTCAGGGTTATGTAATATTTTCCATGTGCCCCGTTCACACACAAACACTGAACCAGTTTCGGGTGGCCTACTTACAAACACACCGAAAGCACGTACACAAGCTCCTCGCTTCGGTCGTGTGCTTTTAGGGATCATTTCTCCTGTGCTGCCATTTCACGGTACAGCTTTCTCCTGTATTCTCTCCTGCTCTCAATGGAATGTAAATGAGTTAAGTTCTCTGAAGCTGAACGCTGCTGAAGGGTGGTCGGGAAACAGGAGAGCCATGGAAAATGGGGCGGCACGAAAAATCCCAAAGTCCTGCGGGAAGCTTTTCTAATTGACGTCATCAAATAAGCTTCATGGCGATTGGGAGCAGTTTTGGTAGGGTACTTTTTTTTCTACTGTCCATTTACCTCCACTCCAGTGTTGTGATAAAACAAGCCCCCTTTTGAATCAAAATTGGCTGGGTTTGTTTCTTGTCCATCCAACGTATTTTTTTGTTTTTGTGTGGAACCAACAGAACTTATTGTACTTCCACCGGCAGAGTTCTGGCATTAAGAGTAATGGGAAAACAGGCATCCCTCTCCCGGTGGTACACCGTGAATGTGGCGCTTTTGCTGGAAAGTTGTGCGTTCTAAGTAGAAGAACTCCAATGCTGACGATGATGTAACTGGTCGCAATCGACCGACCAAGGTTTTCGTGACCGGCAAGGAAGAGCGCAGATTCCAACTATTTGTTGGAAGGTATCTCTTGCACGAGCGGTTGCGGCGAGAGGGTAAGCGGAAAATGAAGTTTTTCCAAACATCCGTGCCGAGCCTCCTCCGTGTAGGACGATGGATGCAACCTTGGGGGTACGGGAATACCTGGTAAGGAAAGTTATTTTTTCCCCCCTTTCACGTTTCGGATTCGGCCAGGGAAGGAGGAACCATCATTATTATTCAATCCTGTATCCGCTTCGTTGAGAACGACACGACTGAGCTTCCTTGAGTAGAAGGAGGAAAACTGTCTATATTCCGAACCTAGGTGTGCACCCTGTGGTGACGTACGTTTGCTAAGTCATAAATAGTGTAAACCACCAGCCCCGACCGGAAGGCTCCTCGCTGACGCCATTGCAATCATGCAACATATAGTGCATTTGTTCCGGCTGGGAGCTTGGTAGAATGCAAGGGAACGAGTGCGGACTGCCGCGAGGGTTTTTACACTTGCCTCCCGGCTCGTGAACAACGACCCAGATCGTTCCGATGTTATGTTTTTTCGCCCGTTGTTTTTTTTCTTCTTTTCTTTGGCAAATGTGTTGACGCTCCTGTACGCCGTGTTTCACATGTTCGCCAACTTTGCTTTTGGTAGATTGAAGGAAAATTGCAAATTCGAATTTCAACTTTACCGGGACAATTGTTTCTGGGGCTTTACTGTATATTCTGTTGCTCTTCAGCAAGTGCTCCATACTGGGCCAACTCGTCACACAGGACATTGGGAGGGGTCCTCTGGATTGGTCTTACCGACTGGTCTAATGTTCTCGTCTCGATAATCTCGCATCTACGGTGGTGTAGCGTAAGCCATGCTAGTGGAAGTGGAATATGGTGCACATTGTTTCGCTCGATTTGTTTGCGAATATGTGTGGTTGCAGCTCACAGGCAGGCCAGGGCAAACGTGTCGCCAGCTGCTGCTGCTACCATTGCAAACATGTTTGTTTCAGCTGAAGTTCTGCTTCCGGATGTGCAATGCGCGCTCCGACAAATGGTTCGGTACAATGGAAATGCCTTTTGCCACTGTGGGAGGGTTGGAAGTTGAAAGGGTTCCATCATTCCACTGTCTGCCACTCTGACTCCCTCTCGCACACTCGCTGATCGATATTCGGCTTACAGGCGTTTGCAAAGGGGGATGTAATGGCAAATGCAGTTGCTAGTTTCGCCGGTGTGGTGAAAACACACGAGCATTCACACGAGTGCACGTTTCTGTGTACGGCTCATAAAATCGATAAATTGAAGGTAATGCTACGAACACAACATACCACCATCAAGCCACTGTTGTACGCTGTGACCGTGAGGCGTGTAATATGTGTAGTTGTGTTTGCTCGCAGCGTTTGTTCGTGCGTTTCATGTATGTGTGTGAGTGGGGGGTTTGGTAGTCATATGATGTTTGGAATAAGTTTACTTCGAACACTCGAAACAAGAAACATTAAAATTGCAGACAATTATTAGTCGAAACAAGTTGAATAAGTAAAAACAAGAAAAATCTAATGGTTTTATAACTTAATTGTGGCATCATGCATAGTATGCACTGCGTACTTGGTGAGAATAAATAAGAAAATTGAATCTTTCTTATTAAATTTAAATTATGATTTTTTAGTAGACTTCCCACTCACTCATGAATTTATTCAATAATCATATCACTCATACAAGTGATTTAACTCGTGTGTCATAACTCTTGGCCGCTTCTATTCTCTCATTCACTCATGAAATAACTCATGAATCATATTATTCATACGATGAGTTCAATATTGAAGGTTAACTCTCGGGAGAGTCAATTAAAAGTGAAATAACTCACTCAGAATCAATTTACCTTTGTGAGTTGTTATCTTCATCTCTAGTCTCTAAGTCTTTCATGCAAAGAACCAAATAACGCCACCCATTTTTTTTTCCTTCAGCAAACAGTGATTCATCGCTACGAGACTCACTAGTAACTGAGGTTTCGGCTTGGCGCTTTGCAGTTGTGGCACCTGCACCTGTGGGGCCTAAAAACATTACGGCAACATGTGATGCGCATGCGGTAGGAAATGGCGCTTAAATGGCAAGGAAACCACGTTAGAGACAGAGAGCGGTTTTTTATCGGCTTATCTGAAAGTCTTCGCACGGGATTTTGGGAACGGTGCAGAGAGCGGTGCTGGAGCTCGGGAAGGCTTGCGGTAAACATACAACAGTAAATGGCCACCGTGAAGTACAGTGCCGACACACCACCATCCAACCCATCCGTTCCGACACATTGATAAATGTTTCCTCATTTGCTTGGGGTAACAGTATCGCCGAAAGTTCGCCGAAAGGGGTTGAATTTTTGCTGCAATTTGAAAGATCGATTACGCACCCTAGCCGGAGGTGTTACGCACGCAGTGCGATAAAAATACGGCATGATAAAGCGCGTTACGGTACACGCGAGCATTAGCCGATGGGTGGCCATGCCCCGATGCGGGCAGCAGATAGTAATGAGCTGTACTGGTAGATTGAAGAATGGCTCCACAGCCGAAAGCATTCTTGAACGTTTTTGGTTTACACAGCGCTCGGAGGGTGTTGCTGAACGCATCTGCGATGAATTAACCGCCTGTTTTGTGCACTCATTAAAGGTGTTTGGAGGCAGGATAAGGAACAGTGCCAACACTTCTTCCTGCCCGCCATGTTGTGCGAATGAATCTGTAATGCTGAGACGCAGATGGAAGCCCAGAGAAGAAGCGAGAGAGTCGGTACAAACAAACCCCCGACATCAGTCTTCAGTCGGGAGAGGGACGCCATCCGGCAGACGAACCTATTTATAGGTGTACCATTTTAGACCAAAAATAAAACACCTCCATGGTTGAAGTGTGAGCGCGCAAACACGTTTGGGGATGTGAGGATCAAGATGCTTCGACACCGGTTAGCTCGCCTGTTGAGATAGTGGGTGATTCTCCCCTGGTGCTTTACTGCTTAGTGCTGTCTGCTACCTGAGAGTTTAGCGCTACCATGTAGCTGTTGTAGAGCTTCATCTCTCTAGCACAGCTGTACGTAAGGTATCAACACATCCAAGGTTAATCCACATGCCATAGGGGTCCGCGGTTCTGGTTTTAGCGAACGCGCTGGTCCGGCGTGTTCGGTGACGTACCCAAAACAGCATGGCTAAGCAACTCGGCAGCTGGTCGACCAGCGTCCGATTGACGTAGGTCCGACGAATGCTTTTGCGCTCTAGATTTGGCAGGGTCGAACGTTGTTAAATCGATGACGATACTGGGTACACTGTTGCCTTCACAGACAGGGGCAAGCAACAAACCGTGCCGGGAAGGACACAGTACGCGCGTGTGTGTGTGTGTGTGTCGATGCGTGTAAAATGGAAGAAGGAATGAGAAAAAGAATGAGTTTTTAAATGACGGGACGAGATAGAAAGTGACTATTTTTACCATGGTCCATCACAACGTAAGTGTCACACGGCGATCGCCGCCCGACAAGCCGAATGCGCGAAATAATAATTGGAAGCGATGCTGGTTTTTAGGGTTGAATTTTTAGACAACGTTCTCAAAACTCGCGGCAAAGTAAACATGGTCGGCTTCATGACGTTATTGGCTGACTGTTTAATACATTTATAGCAGACGTGTGGTGCGCTTGTTCTCCACGGGTGTCAAGTTTTTCTTTCCCGCCATTAGAGTGTATCGACCCTGCGTAACCTAATTGACGTCACCATGCAACTGCGTTGGTAACTGCCAATCGACGTTCCAAATGATACCTGTCCTTCGTCCATATCATCCCCAAATCGAACAGTATCACTGCAGAGATCTGATTGCATCGGGTGCAGCCCAGTTCCAGCCGTGTAAAACCAGCGTAATCCAAAGTCTTGTTCCGTCTGGATTCGTCCAGTTTTGGAATCGCATTTTTAACAATACGCGAGCGCGTCTGTTGTGGTTTTACAAGCAAGTTCTCGGTTCCAAAGATAGCCCGTAAACGGGTCAGAAGTGTTGACAAGCGCTTCTCTTATCCGGATGAAACCGCCGTATTCAAGCTGCAGCTGGGAGATAGGAGAGTGATATCCGTTAAGGGAGGGGACCCATTGACGAGACGCTGTACTTTACCGATCCCCAATCGACGCAGCCTGTCAACCTGTTGTGTTTGGGTAAGCGAAATGGCCATGGAAGCCAGACGCCGTCGGAGCGAAGCAGAAAAGGATATCTGGTTCGAACTGGTTCGCCCAGCTTGATCCCTGCTTCGAGTGCCTCGCGAAGGGTGAGAAAGCAGATGTTTCGAAAGGATGTGTTTTGTTTGGGTTTGCATTGCTCACTCTCTTTTGCCAGACGGAATGGCGTTGATCGTGCAGATGCATTCGCCACACGCGCATGTTTGGACGACGAAAGTAGTGGTGAGGTCTAATATTAGGTGAGATCTGCATAAAAAACCAGTTTAGTTTTTAAGTGCAATTTGAGCTTTTAGTAGAGGAAGAGGTATTAGTAGATGCGATCATCTTTGATTAGTTTCTCGTCATTTTAACGTGAGAACTAATCTCGGAGAGTCTACAGAAAATGTTTATTCAAAAGCAATAATATTAAAGTTAAAATCAATTACAAGATATTTACTATTATTATCAATCGTCTAATATAAATTAGCAGTACTACACAGAACATAGCACTTTTGAGCTGCACTCGGAAATCCCCATGCATGCATGGCACGCTCGAATGCTGACGTAACGTTTACGATTCGCGCTGTTACGATGATTAAGCCGACCACCATGCCTCGTGGTTTAATGAACCGGTTGCTTTTAATTTTGTAAATCTGCCCATCACCAGATCAAACCTGTATCTGGTACTGTTTGTTTTGGGTTTACTTGTTTAGAAAACATACCTCTCGCCGGTGGTCTGTTGACTGATAGCGCGTTAAGCTCGGTAGCGTTTCGTACCGCACGCGTTTCGAATCGTCTGTTTATCGCGTGCTCGATAATAGCGGATTGAGGGTATGGGCAGATGTTTTACAAGAAATAAACGATTGAATTTTGTATAGCGACCAGAGTTGTTCAACAGGTTATGTTTTTGTTTGTTTGGACTTTTTTGTTTTCAAATATCAATTAAGTAGTCATCCGTTTCATTCGTTGTGCCATGAAATTGAAAACACAAAATTATGCTAGCTAGAAATGATATCTGTTCTTATTTGTAGTTGGTTCAACAAGTAGCTGGGCGCCTCCATCGTACCAACCTACGATCGACGGCCGAACATATGCAATGAAAATGATGATACCCGCACCGTTTTATTCAACATGCAAACCATAACGAAGTTCGTTTGGAAATGATCAAACGGTCCGTTTGCTTTGCCCGCGTAACCTTGCAATTTGCAGTAGTATTATTATCGACTGTTGGTGTAGTTTACCTACGGACGTCCTATTAGCACAGTTATTTTTTTTTCACAACAGTTCGCATGCTGGTGCGACAATGACAATTTTCAGCGCAAACAAAGCAAGCGCCTATAGCCAATGTGAGACTGATCTATCTCCTTTGGCATTTCCTTGGAACGGTAGCCTTGCAAACCTATGACGAGTAGAACGCTTTGATGTAGATGTATCGTGTGTACCAACGGGCTTGCAGCGATACCGCTGTTCCAAAATCCTCTTGCCACAGATGTGGCCAGCGTCTTTAGCCAGGGTATGTTCAAATTGATAAAATCTAGCACTAAATTGTCTTAAATGATTGTCCTGCCCAATGGAAACTAGAATGCTTGAGAGAATAAGAAGGTAGGAAAGAGATATGGAAGTAACCGTGTTACCAGGTCTTGGAATTGAGATTCATTGGGCGCAGGAGACGGTAGGGTAGGACGGTGTTGAAAGACGTTCAAGCAGCTTTGTTGTAGCCAACGGAAATGACCAATTGCAGTTCGTCTTGGTCTTGGGCCTTGATATCTAAATGTTTCCGAACTCAAAGGTTGAAACGATGAGTGAAGAATCAGATAGGCTTTTCAGAAAAAGTAGTTGGCGAGGTATGCTTGAAAATTTTGGTTTTTAGTACATAAATTATGTATAAATTTGCTTAACCCGTTAGGCTATCATACATCGTATCGAAATCTCGAATAAACATTCGTTGACCATTGCGATGTACTTGGTAGTGACGATCGCGAACGCCTACTGACCTCGTCCAGAGTTTGACAGAAGCACGGTTTTCAAACGAATGCTAATTGACGGTAGTTCCGCTGGCTCATTGCACATAATCGCCGAACTACGCACACGACGGATGCTTGATCATGTCAACCGCTCGAGATCTAGCACCTTCACTAGTGCTCCGGACTAATCTATATTTTACATAGGTAGCCGCACACTTCCAACGACGGCTGATGTACTCTTTGAGCTATACATCACGAACTACATCACGCAGAGGCGTTAAGTCTCTGTTCAGCGGTAGACAACCGACGCGCTGGGGAGTTGGGACGTTTGAGGGTGAGTTTGTTGTTTATGCAAAAACACAGTAGCCACAGATAATGAAAGCTAATTAGTGATTAACAGCGCGAGCTTCGAGGGCCACGGATATGGATAAGACGCAAACGGTTGGCGGTAAAGCGTATTAGCATTTGCAATGCAGTGGGCAACGACGGGTTGTGAAAGATGGAGCTAGAGATATGGTATGAAGGACAGTAGTAGCACGGATCTAAGTGAGATCGTTTATCACACTTCCGAGAGAGTCGTGAAATGTAGCCGGACTGTATGCAACACTATTTACATGTGCGTGCGTGTGTGTGTGTGCGTGCGAGTTGTGCTACATATAGCAGCCACTATGCTAACGGTTGGTGACCGTGAAGGTTCGTTAGAACTAATTGGAAATAGACATACCAGGCATGCTCTCGGGATCTTGGGGTTTTTACCGCCCGACAACGTGACAGTGACGACAATATCCCGTCCGGTAGCGATCGCGTCTCATATGAGGTGGAACGATAACAATCTGCATACGAGCGATTTGGAAAATCACCACCAAGATGGAAGATATAGTTTGATGATGGAAGGCAAATATCTAGCACAATGTGTGGTCGATGAGCAAAGCTATCGTTGGTGTTCTCGCTTCCGACATGTTTCCATCCGATCCTGTTTTGCCTTTTGCCTGCCATAGCACCACCGCTGCTGATGACGCTCAATGGCAGTGGTGGTCTCCGTTGCCACAGGTTGAGAGCATGTTTCATTAGTAGCAGCTCCAGTCATCGGTCGAAGTGGTTTCTTCCGTGCCAGGACGCTTGCGGTGCTGTATCGTGCCGTATCTCCTCGTATCTTCCATTCCGTACGATGTAAGGCAAGTTTCGGATACGTACGGTTGCGAAGAACCCATGCCCACCCAGTGCTGCTCTTACAGCTGGAAGGGAAGTTGCATGTCTGTGCATACGCTTTTGTATGCTCGTGCAATAATCATCCGAAGCGAAACGAAATGAGAGCATTCATTTCCTACGTCATTTCCTTAGCCTTCCCTTTATTCGGCCTCCTCCCCTTGTATGATGCGGAAAAGATAATTGGCAACGGAAGAGGAAGTCTGGAACGTAAGGCGGCGGAGGTTGGGTCCTCGAGGAATGGCACGTACGTGTCTGTATCGGCTGCACAAGCTCATGTTCCATGATATGGTGCATGTGTTTGTGTCCGCATTTTTCAGCTAATGCAGTACTGCACTGGTACGGGCTGATAAGATAGCCAAAGATAAGCGAGCGAAGGTGTACTTTTACTCCATTATCTTCACCGGGTTTGCATCGGGTGGAGTGAGACGGTGGAATACAGCAGCGGCACTAGTAGGCAAGCGCTCCTCAGAGCTTCTCATCGATACTCTTCCGGTGGTTATTGCGACAGTGTTCAGCGAATGCGCCTTTTTTACTGACCCTAACTACTGGGATATCTACCGGAGCTGCTGGATGATTGAGCACATCTCGCTAATGCTTTACTGCAGTGGAAAATCCTTGCTGCATTATTTCTGCCTCTTGCTGCTGATATATTATGTACGTGAGGGTATTTTTCATCAACTTTTTTTTCCAACTGATACACGTACATACGTTCTGTGGAGTTCTGAAGATAAGTCATTTGTTAGACGATTAAGAGAACAACCTTGGAGGAATATATTATTGCCATTACGCACATGACACTCCAGAGGCCGGAGCAGAGCTGCTGCATCTGACCATTGTGCGGGATAATGATACGACCCGGCGGGGAGGGTACGGGGTCACTGTTTAGCAGCGTTGTATCCGCGCACATTACTGCCCGCTAACTGGTCGCATCGTTTTCGTGAGGAATTGAATAATGGCCGGTGCTGATTCCGCTCAATATATGCGTATGTATATTGCATGACATGTGTGCCCTCGGTTTGTGCGCCCGGTTCCGCCGGTGTGCGCGACGGTTGGGGGTACGCTGGTCTGAATTATGTCAGGCATAAACGTGTGTGTGTGTGTGTGTACAAAAGTCCTCACCGCAGTTCTCCGGGCTCGTCCTGTGATGCCTGAGATGCTAAACAGTGTTGGACGAGTTAGCCTCCGGAGCATGTTCCGAAAATTGAACGTCTTGGCCGGGGCGGGGTCGGCCAAACGGGGCAACGTACACAAGGCGGAGAATAAAGTTCTCGAGCATGGTCAATCAGTGCGATCATCATAATTGAGAACACTGCTCGGACGAACCGGAGGACGCAGTCGGCCATATACATTTTTTTTTTTCGGTGTGTGACTGGAATTGCGATACGGCGGCATGTCGCGGTACGGTCTGTTGAGTTAGGCTGTTTGCGAATAATTGTACGGTAAATATGGGACGATGGCTTGGGCACTAGCGGTGGCATAATGCAATACAAGACATGACAGCAGGCAGGAGACTGGTTGTGAAATTCAATATTTATGTCTTCCTTGTTAGAGATAGTACATTTTCTGGCTGTGCTAGCCACAGACCCGTCCGCCCGAGAGACCTTCGGATGCGTGGCAGGGCAATCAAAATAGTACCGGTGTAGCCGTCGGTGTCGTCCTTACTTAGCGAAACGAATCTATACCGTCTACGGCATTGTGGTTGCTAAATTTCTGCAACAGGTTTTGATGAACTCTGCGAGAAAAATAATGCTGTTGTCGTCCACCCTGATGTGTGGGGGCCTTAATTTGAACCCCATGTGTCGTGCTAAGTGGTCGCACATGCTCTACAACCGAGGTACACACGGTGCAAAGTATGGTCCAAGGCGACCGAAGTTAGCCGTGTGCGACTTAATCTCAAGGGCCACTCTAGTGTGTCGAAACAGGGCGAGTTGTCGAACAAAAGTCGCATTAAATTTTTTAGCGTCTGTTTACTGCGGATGGATGATAAAATAACCACACACACACACACACACACACCTATACACATGCTGGGTGCTTGATTGAGTATTGCCTCACGCAAGTTTATCGATAGCACGTCATGTTGAGAGCACAAGTGCGCGTCATCAAGGCACCGCTGAGGCACGAGCTGTCACTATCTTCATCTTCTTCGTGAACGTGTTGCCCCGCTGGACAGGACACGTTAATCGATTTTGGCTCGCCAAATAATGATGACACGAGGCAGCGCTAATCGGCAGGTACAAAACCGCCCCCGGGTCAACAGCAGCAGCAGCAGCAAAGGTTTTAATGAAACACGTGCTCGAATTCTTGCCTGAATTCCGGCATCTCTAACGAACGAACGCAAAGATATTGATGTTTGGTTATCGATCGCTAAACTTATGCCAATTTTGACAGGCCCGAACGGTGGGCTCCCAAGGAATGGAGGAATGAGGATGCGGACGGGAGACTGTGTGCAGACACGGAGGCTGCTGTTTGCCAACGATCGTGATACGGGCGATAATATGTGGTTGCTTACAGTGCCGGTGCTAATAGTTTGTTTGCCGTTCGCCAATCTGTACATCGAATAGGACAAAGTTGTGAAAATTAATATACACATGAAAATTGAGTACAACACTCTTCCTGCGCTTCCTTTCCGTGCCATCCCGACCCCAACGGGAAGCAGTTCGAAGCATTTGTTTGCTTCGGGGGTTAGATTAGATTTCCAAAATCCTGGATAGATTTATCCGAATGGTGTTGATAGAGAGGATACCACTTTTGAATAAATTTTTCATATTACAAAACGTGTTCAAGTGGCAATTCCTTCATTCTACGAAAGGTTGCCGTTCTGCATGTATTTTATTTTCAAATCATGATTTCATAAGATCTTTGCTCTCCTTATTTGTCGTTAAAGGTGTCAATCGGGTGATATTGGGTGATGTGCCAAGCTTCTTTTTCCTGTTCCTGCCTCCCGTTTTCCGGAGCGGAAGTTTGCAAGCTAGCGGAAATCTAATAAAACTTCTTCCAATTTCACCGTCGTACTGTGGCCGGTTTGTGAAAATGGTCCGGACGAAGTAAACCCTTACCGAAGCACACCCGGTCGTTGCTGACGAGACTGAACCAAATGGATCGTGAGATGATCCAATGGTGCACACGCACACACACAAACACCTCCGGCATTCTCGACAGACAGGGACAGACGAAAATGGCATTCCGGAGCAGCATTAGAACCGAATCAGGACGGATATCCTTATGGCGGTGGGGATGAAGGGATATGAAGGGTGAAAATCCAATTTTTAATCCCTACCTCATGACATTTGATATGTTGTTCTATAAAAAGGAACGCCGAGAGAGGAGACAAATAATGCGGTAAATGGAACATGGCATCGGCAAAGCCCCTCCCGGCCCACCCCATTCCCGGGTGGAAGTTTTTCGGTGGAAAAGAGCAAGGACACGCGGAGGGCGACAGTTTCCGATTGCCTGTGTTTCTTCGTGTGATTTTGCTTCTTTTCTTTTGCGCTATCGGATTTGTTGGCCTGTCCCCTTTTGCTGTGCAAACGTGGCAATTTGTTGTGTTGTGTAAGCCCATGTTCTTGGCGACCTCTATTTTCCGAACTGCTTCGTTTCCCGTCTTACGCCGATACGCTATCTAGACATAATGCTTAAGCGTTCGGTGCTTAGAGGAAAAGGTTGGAAAAGAATAGCGTAGAAACAAGCATTTAGCTTTTTTTTTGTATGTGCCGCCATTCGATGTGCAGCTGACAGAACAAATCGATGCCATTTTGTGGAAACGTCAAAAAATCGAATCCGTCAGAGGTACTAGTCCACTCCACAACTGCTCCATCCCGAATGGTTTGATAGTGTGTGCCTTTTTCCTTTACCTTCCGGTGATTGGCGAACCGTGTGTTGCTTGCAGTAGGACAAATTCTGGTGGTAAGAGTCGCCCTGCTATTGTGCAATCAAATGTGGATTACGTACGGGACGAGCTGTTCGCGATCTAGCGATAAGCCGCTTCTATACCGTACCTTATCCGGTTAGGCTAAGCAGTCACTTGTACGCTCTTGGTTACCGTGGCAGTTCGGTACGTACCGTATGTCTTTCTCTTTTCCCAAAAAAGCTTACATTGTACAGCTGCTATCGCAAGCCTTAACCGTGTGTGTTGATTGATACAAACGCGGCTCACCTGCATTCCGGTGTGGATGTATCTGTGAGTCGTATGTTCGATTTTCTAACATCCTCAAGTAGCGAATGTGTGTGTGTGTGTGTGTGGATGGAGGCGCTTGGTGCCGCGAATGGAAAATGGGATTATGCAATTCCTTAACCAGCTCAATCGGTTGAAGCCTCGATTGCTCGTTCGATGCCAACTTCTTCTTACCGTTGGGAACGAACCTCCAACTTCCATCTTGGTCTTTGGAAAGCTTTTGTTTTTCTTTTCTTCCACAGAGCTTTCCTTGGCTATGTTGGGTTGCTCCTAACGAGAGCGCTAGAATCTCTCGCGCGAACATTTGACAGCACTGTGAAGGAAGGATGTTACCGACTGGCTCATACGCAGAGTTGAATTATTCTGTATGATTTGACGGGATGTGAACGATATTAATTTTGTAACAGTAGCAGAGCAAATCGGCTTTCGCTAAGTATGCTTGGAGAGTGTATGAGCCGCTGGGAAGCGTACGTACGGCATACACATTTTGTGACGCAGTATGACGTCATACAGCTGGCGCACTCGTCGTTCACGCGGTTCAATTCCGCGCTCCAGAAAGCTTTCGATTACGAGCGATAAAGCGAAAGAGAGCGACATATATAGAGAGAAGGAAAGAGTGTGTGTGTGTGTGTGTATACGGTGGACTACGAACGCGTTGGTTTGCTGCGAGGGTTAGTGGGACGAGGATTACTAAGAAGAAAAGAGAGCGAGAGAGTGATATATGGAAATAGGTGGAGGAGAGCACGCGCATGAGAGAGTGGGAGCATCGAAATTGATTCTCTAAGAAGTGAAGTATCCCCACACTGAAAAGGATGTTGGTACAGGCCCACCCCTACCCCTATTTGGGGGGATGTTGATGGTAGTAGACACACGTTCGCTCTCTCACGCTCTCGAATCCATTCCATAGATTCTCGCTACGGTGGTCGTCCTACCGCCACCGGTGACTTTTCCCGCCACCCGGCAGCACCCAGGAACGTACCGAGCGCGGCTCGAAAGCGCTTAAACGAAAGCCACCGCACTGATGCTGCTCAGTTGAGCGCCGTGCCTGATCGAAGAAGGTCGCGTTTTACTGGTGTTCTCTCGATCCGACCACAACCCCCCGGAGCAGGACTGGTCCGCCCTTCAGCGCACAGTGTGCTGGCCGTGAGCGTGTGTTCCGTTGTGGCGTGTGGCTTTCGTGTGCGCGTACGTGCGCGCTAACGTGAGTGTGCGTGCGTGCGTCGTGTGCGAGTGTGTGCCGGATACCGAGTGTGCACGTGTGTGTGCGTGTGTGTGAGTGTTTCGCACACACCTATCCTTTGTGTGCATTCCGTTTGTGTGTGTGTGTGTGCGTGCGTGTGTGTGGCTGTTGGTGCCGCTCCCTCCCACCACCACCACCGCCCCAGCCTTTCGTTGTTACGTCCGGTTTGCGGAGATTAATTAAAGTTCAACGTGAAGAAGAGTCTTTCAGCTAAATATCAATAGGTGCGTAAAGTTTGCAAAAAAGTCATCAAATCGTGCTCGTGACACGGTGCTTGCGTCTGTGCGCTACTGTAAGCCACACCACATTTCAGGCTTGCTGGACGTGTGACCGTCGACCACATCGACACTGGACGACACTCTGTGTGTTTTGTGTGTGCGTGTGTGTCCTTTTCAGTTTGGTAAAAAAAGAAAAACCATCCAAATCCATCAAGCAATCCATCCCCGGTGCGTTATTGGAAGAAGGACTATGAAGCTGTGCTGGAGCGTGTACTGAAGTGTCCTGCTCGAACGGGCACTAAGTGTGGGTGCACTCTGCGAACGCGAGTGAAATTTATTTTCCTGTAAATTCTGAAGAGTACTTGCATAAGAGTTGTGCAGTGATGATGTTGATGGACGGTGTGAGAGTGTACGCGAGTGCGAGCGTTGGTGTTTTACTTCCTTATTCAAGGCTGACAGGCAGGACAGCAAGGACACATGATGCGTTTCATTCCAATTTCGCCTCCATTAAGCATATCACTTCCCATAATGGTTAGGCATTCTGAACGATAGATTTTTTTCTTTCACCCAGTGATTGTCCCATTTTTGTAAGCTACACCTTATGACCTCCAAAAATGACCTATACGAAGGAGTATGTGTACAGAACGCGCGTGTGTGTGGAGCGTGATTTTCTTTCGCAGAATAAGTGTGGTTTAATAATGTCGGCCAGAGTCACAGCAGTTTTTTTTTATGCTCCACGACACGGAACCATCCGGTTACAGTACAAGGACATAGGAACAGCTAGAAACCTCAAAGCACACGGAGGGTGGTTGAAAATATGGTTCAATAAAAAAGCACTGTTATCCTTTCGATCGAAATCGAGAGAAATCCCTATCTCATGAGAGTGCCGCACTGTGAATGGCACTCACGGAAGTAGCAGGAAATGGGTGTTGGGAAAATGAGTGCCCAAGAGTAGATGGAACCCAAATTAATTTAGCGTGAGTGATCTCTCTCACGTGCTCTCTGCTTCGCGCTCCCGTTCAAGAGTACGGGTTTTTCTCATTCCACCAGGAACTGGGATCTCTCCTCCTGAAGGACGGTTGATCCTTCGCGTTTCGGTCGACTTAACCTCGTCCCGACTGTGGAAAACGAAGGCGTCTCGCGCTTGGGACGAAAAAGCCTGCCAACTGGTGGAGGATTCATTCCAGTCGACATTCTTTCGCTACACGCTTCACTTTTCGAAGGTGAAGCAATAAACCCACCGATCGCGCCGTGTCTCTAGGAAATATAGCCGAAACTTGGTGGTAAACCGGTAGCGCACTACTGTCCGGGTAGGCATCGAGTCGTTCGTGTGTTTGAGAATAGTTTTGCATGCTTTATATAATCTTGCTCTGGGTGTAGAAATTTTTTTGCTGGTGTATCGTAATGAATTTCAATAAACGAATAATGTATCACATCAGATCACGTCACATTCGGAACGTGTAACCCAATGTCCACGTACGTCCGTACCGTGTGCGTGGATTCATTCGGTTCGGGGAGACCTTGGACAGACAGTGCTGGCACCAAGCAAGACAGAAAAAAAATATGGCAGTAGGGCAGAAAATAGAATCACCACCAATTGAGAGGTTCTCGTTGTCTCCCGTAGCGTGAGGAGCACAGCAAACAGAAAAAAAAACACAGAAATACTTTTCGTGTAAAGAGCAGAAAGCAAAAAAAAAGATTGCAAAGTGTTAATAAACCATGCGACGAACACGCTGAAGAAAATAGTTAATTACGGTGAGAAGAAGAGATGTGATAAATATAATGTTCCCTGTTTTTTTAATGGTGAGGGTGTTTTTCGTGATTCGTCTAGGGTAGTGTATATTTTTCTGTTCTGTGAGCGAAAAGAAACATTCCCATGTGCCGTAGATGTTCATTTACCAAACATTTTGTTGTAATATCGAGATAAAACAATACGATCAAGGTGATGAGAGGATGTGTGCGCACGGAATAGTGGATTTGTGTTGGTGCACTACAAGTGATGCGAAAAAAGGACGTTGGGCTGGGCTAACAATTGACATAGTGCGTGGAGCCTGAAGATGGAATGCTAAAGAGCTGTCAGAGCGAAAGTAAAAGTATGAAAAGGATTATGTGCTTGATGCTCAGGTGCCGTTGAAAGGAAGTTAAACACCATTCGTGAACCTCGTTCGTAACACCGGATGTATGCGCCATCACTTACTAAATGCCAACTTGTACCATCATTTACAACGAATTACTACTACTACTACTACTACCATTACTTCTTTTAATACTACTACTTTCGCACTTTTACTCTGTTAATTAAATTGTCGAAAATTAATGTGTGAAGATCGCGCGATCATTCGGAAACGGAATTATCATTGGAGAAAATATTCGCAACCAACTGTGGATGCTCTCGGCTTCTCTCATGAAACGCTGTTTCTTTGGCTCTTCACTGTCTCTCTGGCTTTTTTTTTCTTCCTTTTGGTGTATCCGAGAGGAAGCTGGATGAGCCGTTCTCATAGTCTGTAGAAAAGCAAAATACCTAACATAAAAATGTATTTTTGGGTATTAATATGAGAACAGGTAGGTTTTTTTTGCCAAAGAACGAATGGTTAATCGTTTGCTACGTCTTGTGTGTCTGCCCTGGCCGCTAGACGATGTGGACAAGCTGTCGCCACTTTTCTCCGGTTTCAGTAACCTTCGCGTCTGCCTGAACCACGTTGAAAAGAATATTTTTGGCATTATTAGTACGGCAAAAGGTTCTTGGCGGGGCGAACGGCAATGGACTATCCCATCTGTTACGTATTTGTTGTTATTTTTTTCCTGCTTGCCCCCCGTCGGCAGGTGCCATTTTTTACTGGTGTCACAATGTTCCCACCAGCTAAGAGCATGCTCTCCTACGTTTGCTCAAACGTCATGGGAGGTGTGTAGACATTTTCCTTTCTCAGGGAGACGTAGCATGAACGGTCACGGCAGGATAGAGAGACCCGTTGATGAGTGACCGGGATTGCATACGGAGATCTGCCCGAGAGCGAAACGGATTTTCCACGGAGCTTTTCAGCAGCTCCCGTAAAGTATGCTCCCGCACGGTTTTTCCATCTCAATTTTTCACCTTCACCAGAAGGCTCACGTCCCGTCCGCCTTGGAGGGATATGGAGCGACGGGTGGGGGCGTGGAGGTGATGGAAAAGAAAACGTCGCGTTGCGCAACTGTTTCGATCGACGGCGTGTTCTCGTTCCGTGTATGTACACGAACACTGGGAGGACATGTTACCGCGTGCACCGTCTCACGCGTATTTGTGCGTCCGTCGACATTTGGAGTGACCACTCTTGGTCGATGCTTACTATTGCTTTTGCCACATTTAGAGGGCTATTAACTGAGTGTGTTTCTTGTTTTACTACATTTTTGTTTTTCTTTTATGTTTCCTTATCCAAATCGTCCGTCTCGTGTAGTGTGCGTTCGCATCCGCATTTGCCAAATTTGCTCAGCGGTACTTACCGCTGGCTGTGTCCCCCTATCCGTATTTGTCCTTCGCTTCCAGCTAGGCATTCGAGGGCACAATGCCTCAGGTAGGTTCTAATCCGTGGAATAAAACGGAGCGTGAGAGTGAGGGACAAAAAAAAATCTGAAGAATTCTCAAAAGATATGATATAAGGTTTGAATGCCAACGAACGTTGCGAACGAACGTAGTAATTAATCGATCGAAGTTAGAATACGTAATGCACCCTTTAACGAACAACTCCAGCAAATCGAGTTACATAATAATGCGCAAGGACATGACCAAGAGGAAACAAGGTGTTTTAATGATGCACATAACTTGTTAGCCACTATATATTATTGTAGTAATTGAATCATAAAATGTGGGAATTAATCGTACCAAGTGATGGATGTATTTTCGTTTGTTTATGCTGCTGTTCAGTATATTACATAACGATGCGGCAACTCTTTAGGAGGGATACAACTTCAAGTGTCTCCTGGAAAGACCACTCAACTCATAATGTCTTTTGAGAGCACAATTTCAACGGATGATATTGTTGGGATTTTTGAGGAGATATTTCAATAGTTCCACTAACAATTATTGTTGTGGTTATATAGTTTTAAACATGAGCGTTGTTACTTAAAAGGAATTTCATTGGTCGGGAAATACTGTCAGCGTTTTTTCTCCTTCCTTTGCTACGAGTAAATATTAATTACCGTCCGGTGATTCCCACCCTACATAACCAATATTGTTTGTGTACGTGAACAAAAATACCCATTCATGGTGTCAAGTGTGCGTTAGCGCAAATTCACTAACCGACAGGCCACATTCCAGCAGAAATAAATCAATCACCTTCGCCCGCTAAACGATCGGATGCTACGATTCGATGGACATAGATTGAAGCGCGAAACACGAACCGTGCAGTGAGTGTGTGTTCATGCAGATGTTCATGCGTTCGCACATTCCCACCACTTCATCAGCGAAGCACGTTTTGTTTGATTGTGGGTCAATGGTGGTGGCAGAATAAATGGCCATGCGATCGCAACCCCGCTTTGATTGATGGTCCGGTTGGAAGAAGACGCATCGCACCAGACGCACATGAAAAGGTTGTTGCTCGTGCGGACAGACAAACACATACGCAGGTCAAATCCAAATTTTCACTCCTCTCTAGCCATTTTGCGTGTGTACGTTTGGAGGACATTACCCAACAAAAAAAACCCCCCTGCACAACACGGATTTGTTATTCTATTTCTTGTTCTTTGTAACGGGCAGTAAATCGCAACGAGGAGAGGACGCTGGTCATTATATGATTTGTAGCGTTGTGCAGGGCAACGACAAAAAAAAACTTTTCCTTTTACTTTGTTGAAGCAGATTTACGATTTCATAAATTTTCACGCCTGAACACTTTGAAGATGACAGCGATCCGGTGGTTTTGCGTGTTGTGGGAACGGTGTAGGATGTAACACGTCCCATTGATGTAAACCATGCGTTCTCGACTTTGCAACCAACCGCTCGGAGTACATGTTGGTGACGCCTTGATCAGCTAGCGAACTGCACAAAATGGGTGCTATTGCGTTGGAATGTGGTTTGCTCTTTTTTTTCTCATCTCCGATGTAATCGAACCAAGGCGACATGAAGCACCCTCGCACGCCCCCTCCGGAAACCACGATTTCACCACCGAAGTACCGTGCATTGCGCGATCGAATCAGTTTTGCACATCCGCCAGCTGAAGGATGCATACGTTGAGATTTAATTTAGAGCTTTTTATGGAGCTAGCGCTCCCAGCCACCTTCATTTCCATTTTTAACACCCCCTCGAGCTGTAGATAAATGGATCGGTTTGCTGCGGGCTTGGTCGGTGATCATGATCTGAACTTGATCTTGTTTATCACGTTCAGTGTGCTACGATGAGTGCCACACTAGATTCCCTTGCTGTGGTTGTTAGTCGCTATCCAGGGGAAGGACAGAGACCTAAACAGCACAGTAGTTCCCGAGATGAAGTCTCGCTCATGTTTATTCAAACACAAATTACAACGTGCAGCAATAAGGTGCTGGGTGCTAATATAAATAATTGAAGGAATAATGAATGCCTCAACAGAAGCTATTGAAAACACAAGTTTATTTATTATGTGATATTAAACAAAAAGAAAAAATTGAGGTTTTGTTTCTTCGAATAGTCTAGCCTCTGGTTGGCCTCAAGCGAATTGCCGATAAGGCTAATTCAAATTAAAAATGTAATGCCTCCCTCCATTTTGAGTAGTAAACCAAGTGCACTGTTACAGGCAAATTGTTGTTAGTCGTTTGAAAGTGGTGTTATTTCCGAACAAACATCTTGCTCACCGTTCAACGGACGCCATTCCGTAAAGCGTTTATCGCACTTAGCTAGTCACGTTTAGCTTTGTCTACTCTGCCTCCACTCCACGCTACTTCCCTTGGTTAGAGTTGTTTGTGTATTTACTTTGGGTGCGAGGGTTGATGTGACAGATACAAATACTACCTAACAGAACCGCTAAGATGTTTTATTAGGCAATAAAAAAATAATGTTTGTAAGTGAACACGATGCAGAACGACCTTTGACATGCATCGCAAGGAAGCTTAAAACAAAATACTTTCAGTTATTCATATCGGTGCGATAATCACCGATGGGTTTCATGTCTGATGGGTTGGTTGGTCCATTGTTGACACACCGAAACTTACTGCTCGCCGATGCCTATGAATGCCAAATTGTTCAAATATTGACACACACTTACTACAAAACTAATGGTGCCACCCCTCTTCAGTAACCGGAAGCAACCGGATCGAAACGGAAATAGATTCCTTCGTTGTGGATACACCAAGTGGTGAGTGGTGTTTGCATGGAACAGGTTTATTCAAATTTCAGTTTCTTATCGCAATCGAATGCTAAGCAACGGTGACGCTGGTGATAGTCAGAGATAGTCACGTGGGCTAATGCTCTGTGGGTGGATACATGATGAAGTGAAAGAAACTGATTCATTCGGTTGATTGTGTGCGAACCTTTTCAATGGCTTCCGGTTAAGCATTGCTTGTTTTGTAGTCGATGGCAACTTGACGAAATATTTTACTGTCCTCCGGCGTTCTCATTAGGGGACGTTAACCAAACTGCTTGCTCATGTTTTAACGATGGAGATGGAGTGAAAAGAATTTTGAAGTGTTTCAGTAGGAAGAATACGTCAACATAAAATATGTCTCCATGTGGCTGATAGTTACTTGATAGAGATGAATTTGATATTTACCTTCTAGACAACACTTTGGATCTCGTTTGGATCTCGTAATCCCTATGCAGATGTTGTTGAGGTTAGTTAGAGGTCTTTGGTGAAAATCTTTGATTGATGCTTTTATACCCACAAGGATTTTCCCCTTCGAAACTCCAACTGGCTTTGGTTGGGAAAGCCGGTCCAAAGCGTAAGCTAAAATCTGGGATTTCAAACAGCGAAGTGATCGAGCTCTAAAGCTAAATACAGACTGCTTCATAATATCGGCTAGTGTCGAATGGTGTGTTCAGCGTTTTATTAGTGAAACGAAAAATAAACAAACCATCGTAAGCATGAGCAGAACAGGTTCAGTTAATCTTAGACCTTAAGCCGGACGATGACGATGCGTTGAGAGGTTATTCCTGCGTGTTCTTGTCCGTTAAAGTGTACGGGCCAGAAGCGGGGAGCTGATCATCTGGTTTTTTACTACTTGTCGTGACAGAAAGGTCGATTTTGGTCGGCTGTGTACGGCACGAAACACTCAACAATGTGTACAAAACCGACTTTGGTGAGAATCGATGTATAAAAACAATCTACCAAATGTAAATAATCAGGCTTTGCGCCGACCATACACACGTGGCCATTGATTGATGTGCAAAAACGGCTTCAACGTGATGTTAATGTTTCTTCTTGCACTTCTTGTGCTTGTAACTTTCGATCATCGTTTTTGCCCCGGTTTCGGTTGATACGATGATTAGCGCTGAACGAATAGAATCGCACGCCCGGAAATGTAAACAGAAGCAGTACTCGTGCGCAGGAAATCATCCCTATCGTGGTCGTCGTCCGCTCTTTTGTAGAGGATCGCCACCATGGAAGATCATGCCCGGTGATAGCGATATATTCTCTATTCAGCACTAGACAGTGAGATGGACGTGAGTTGTGCGGTGATACACCAGCGAAAGCGCACCGGAAAGGTTTGTCCCGGGAGGTATACATTTGTTGAGAAAGCGTTTCTTATCAGAATCCGGCTGTGCTTGGCAAGATTTAGGGCCGTAAAGTGCGAAATCCCGGCCGTAAATTCAGCGCGCACAGGAAGCTCAGTCTCTGGAGCTGCGCTAACTTTAACTGGGTCGAGTTGGTTTTCCTGTGGCCGAGTTCTGGCACTTGACAACGGTGACGGTTTGTTTTGACGTGCCGGCTTTAGTGGGGTAGGAAATCGGCGTACCTTATTTCACCACCGGGTATAACTTCTCTGTCCCATATGTTTGTCGTTTGCATTAGCACTCATTCTGAACGTTTCCAACAGTTGACTGAATTGCTGCTGTTGACAGTGGATCATCCGGAACGTTTATCAGCGAAGATGTTAATGTGAGGAGTGGTTGTTTACGTACGGATTAAAGTAAGAAAGGAAGGATTAGTACAGAAAACTGCACAAATGCGTTAAAACATTCTACGGGGTGCACTACAGATAGTTGTGTATGGTAATTTTCCGCTGATGCATCCAACATACGATCGGTTTAGCAAACTGCTCACAAAAACCAACATGAAACTAGTTAGGAATTATTTTTCCACGACTTTATATAACGAAAATTTTAAAAATTCCGATAAAATAACTCAAATCAATCGCAGTTAAGAAAAACTGGGCGTCTCCATCAAAATAGGGCGACTTTAAGGTAAACCTACGAAACGTGACATTGAAAACAGAAATGAGCAAAAATTTCAAATTAATCATACCTCACCACTAGTGAGCCGAGTGCGCGGAAATGTCTCTTTTCTGCGTTGATGTTTGAGCCATTCGTTGATGGCGTTTATTATTAGATGAAAAATGACAACAATTTTCTGTGCACGGTTTTAATTTTTGATTTTTTTTTCGCCCTTATTTACGTACCGGTGCTGAAGTGTACTAAAGCGTGCGTTTGGCACCTGGCCAATCGGTCATCAGAGCTCGTGGAAATGCTCTACACAACATACTTACCGCTTAAAACGTGTTCCGCAAGTCCGTGAAAGGCTTTTCTGATGATCAGATTTAACGATCTTGGTACCATAATATCTTGAGGGTTTTGGGAAATAAAATTCGAAACTCGAAGTTCAAAGTGTCGGAAGACAAATTCAAAACTCTGGTGGTGTAGTTGTGTTGAACGCTGCTAGCGGTTTATTATTATTTATTTTTTTGCCGCGCATCTGTCTGTCCGAGTTTACGACACTGACCTTAAGCTGATCTTTGGACGTGGTTATGGATGCGGCCAGTGTTAGTGGTGGTAGAAGTAGCAATTGTAGCGTCTTACAAAACTTACGAAATGTTTCGCTACTCTGCACCATGTAATCGATGGTGTAGATTGTTTGTATATTTTCATTAACATTCTGTTAAGAATTGCATAGTTATGTAATGAAAATATTTTCACTACTGGCATTGTCACAAAACCCGTTGGTTCCTACCCTATAATTTAATATTAACTTAATGATCAAAGTAAAGGACTTTTCAATTTTCGATGGGTTTTTATTAATACATATTATACCCAATAGTGGGATTTCTTGTCCCATCGGATGTTCTACCCACTACCCACAACACTAGTGGAAGTAATTTGTGTTTTTATATTGTCGCTTGCTGTCTAAGGTCACCGCTAACAACCATCCATTGGGAATTTACCACACCAAGGAATTGTGAAGCGTTTCCAGCAAGTTATTCCCCACCTTCAAGCGGGAACTACACATACATAAGGTTGTTATACATAATTTTATGCACGGGAAAATTCGGTGGAAAATGAGACGATCGAAGGAATTCTCCCGATTATATAACACGAAAATCGTGACTGCGCATGTCCTCTCTTACAGGCGCAGAGCACGTAGGCTGTGTTAGCGGGTGTGTTTTTTTTCTTTGGCGATGTGTAATGAGTTCTCTCAGCAAATCAACTTTCCTGGCCTTTTTCCGACAAAACCTCCCGACCTTCCTACCAACTTATGGCTCCAAATGAAAAAGTGGAGCAGCTGGTACCGCATAAACACTCGCCAACGTTTTCGGTCGCTCACTGCCGTGAGTTCCTTGTGGTAGATCGATGTCAGTTATAATTATTACTATGCAGCTATTGTCGGACAAAAAGACACTAGAAAAAAAGATATTCGTTTCGTGGTGCATTTATACATCGAACAACGCCAAGTTACGTGCATAGCAGAGCAATATTGTATGGTCGAATTATACCGCATAGCTAAAAGTACGGTTTTGTATGCCTCAATGTCCTCACAACGTTACATTACGTGACTGCGGTACTCAGCTATAAATGGAGCAGGAAGAGAGTAATGTCATAGGAAGTATTTCTACCTTTAACCTTTTTGCAATAACTATTTTGTCGCCTGCTTTAGACCTTTGCGTTTGTATCGAAGATTACATGGTGGGATATTCTCATTTGATAAAATGAAGAATACTTAATTCTTGAAATAGTTTTATAATTAAAATTAATTTCTCGACTATGAGTAAGCAAATACGTTAGTTCGTTCGCCCATTCTTCAGATTTTTTTTTCATATCCTCCGCTCTCCCCCACCTTAAGGCTCTCCGATTGTACATAGTTTGTGCATGCTTGTTGTGTCGTCTTATATTTCATATATCAACTTATGCTAATCACATTTTATTTTCATTTTGTTCTGTTTATATGTTTTTTTTTATTATACCTGCCTGATACATGTCGTCCTACAACGAAATGCATGCGTCCGCGGATATCGTGTACCCGTATGATCTCTGCGTATGCTGCCCTGCTGTGTGTGTGTGTGTCTTGCATTCCGCGCGCTTGACTGATGTTGTGTAATTTTGTTTTCATGTTGTTTGCCGTTTTTTTTTTTGTTATTCATCCTTTTTTATCGGATCGTATAATATCCAAAAAATTATCGATTACCATTGTTTATCGCTTCACACAAATGTATTTTTCTGTGTATGGTTAACCCGCGCACACAACGTTCCAATCAATGTATTCCTTTTTTACATTGTGTTGCGAACAAATGAATGTCATGAAAATACACTCACTCATTAATAAACACACAAACGAACACATCATCATTCATCAACCCCATCTGCAGACCGGTAGAACGGACTCGTACCGTGTGGCCACGGTGGCCCCACTTAAGGATGACAATCGCACAGCCGATGGCCAATACAAGGTAGTACTGACGTTATGATTCTTTTCTTTTTTACAAAAAATTGCTTATACTTTACACACGCTAAAATTAGATCCATAATGTAATTCAACTAACGTTTATAAAGTAATTGTGATGTAAAATCTGTTTATGTTACAAAAAAAAAGAGCAATTAACATAAATAATTTCACTGACGCTTTTTGTTATATTTACACGAAATCTAACTGAAACGTTAAACTATTTATCGATGTACTTAGAAATGACCCTAAAAGTAGCGGCTCACTTACGTCACCATTCATACTTACACTGAACTTAACAATGCTGCAGCAGCGATTTATTCACTCTCCTGTGTTTCCTTCAAACCACTAATCTGCTTACCACCCTCTCCCAAACCCATATAGTATAATGCAATGCAATGAATGTACAATCGTTTCCATCACAGTCGACGGGAGTCATTTTTCATGTATGACTTTTTGTATGATTTTCCTCAAATTCCCCCCCCCCCCATGTCTTCCGTAACATGGTAGAAGCGCATGGCTTTGCCGTGTAACATTCCGGGAGATAATTTCAACTGTCCAGGCGGTGTCCCCTTTTTCTGTGTATGTGCCAAAAAACACGATACATACCGTAACAAATGCCACGATTGGCAGTTTGCCTAATCTCGAACATGCGCCCGCCCCATGCGTCGTCGGTGTTGAAGGGCTTAGGGCTTAGAGGAGTCAAAAAAGTCATACACATTACAAATCATAGTGCAGGAGAATTGGTGCACGAACAAATAGACACCGGGCTGTGTTTCGGTTTATCGTGCCGATACATCGCGGGCACGATGGCACCTAATCCCAATGTATTGGGCATCCATAAATGTGGCGCGGTACGTTACTTATGTAACAGACATTATACTGCCAATTTTATGGAGCTCCTTGGTCGGTGTATACCAAATTGGTGTCTATTTTTTGTGGCTGTTGCGATAATAGATTTTGGGGTGTGGAATTCTAACTTCCTATAATGACGTTTATGACGTTGGTTCATTATCCGGATTGACGTTTACAGAGCAATGATAGTAATAAAACATTCGCCTCCAAACTGACGTGAACAATTGCTATGCCGAAATACGTCACGCTTGACAAACGACTATTTCATTCATGCGAGTCATCTCGCCAAAATTGACCACTCTTGGAGCACCGTGTGTTTGTTCAAGCTAACAATCGCGTGTGCATTTTTTCTGTTACATGGTTACATATACTTTTTCATAAGTCGAGCGTTTTAATACACCAAAACTGAGCTGATGAAAATGCTATCATTTACCTTGGAAAAGTTTCTTGAGTTATTGAAGTCCGGAGATAATTTTATTTAATGATTTGCCCTTATTGTGAAATGGAACCGTACATCATTGTAGTCATCATTGCTTCAATATTATTTATTGTAATTACAGTCTTTTCCCGAGTTACGCGACACTCGAGTTACGCGAATTCGAGTTACGCGAATTTTAAACTTTTGACAGTTCGCTTAGTTTATTATGTACATTTGAATTCTCGAAACAAAAAAACCCCACATGTCATTTGCATAATTTCATCTTGTCATCTCTGCCATTTCAACAACTTCGCAAAATATCGTTTATGAATGTAAAAATGTTATCTGCACAAAAAATACAGATATAAAAAAGAAAAGTGTTATTACTTTTGCTGAGAAGCTGGAAATAGTGAAATTATATGAGAGTGG
>KB663610.1:14498301-14522335 GCA_000349025.1 Anopheles minimus | reverse complement strand
CTTAATTCGAAGTATAGACCAAATGTCAAGCAGAATTCGACTTACGCGAAAATCCGAGTTACGCGAATGTCTCCGGAACGCATTATTCGCGTAACTCGGGAAAAGACTGTAGTTTGTTTCAAAGGATAGAGGGAAAAACATAATTTATTCATTTAAAACTGCATGTTCATAATTTGTAGTGATTGTTTTATCAATGTTATATGTCCGTTTTGTTGCATGATAAACATAAGACAGGTAAGAATATAAGTACATTCAATTCATTTTCATTGTAATATGTTTTAAATGTGGTTGTACTTTCTTGTGGAGTTGTCAGTTTATTTTCCGGTGTAAACTTAGTTTGTGAGGTCTTAGATTTTGGTTTTTGACAGAAAAACGAGGTTATTGTGTTATACAGACAGATTATATGTGTCAGCCGGTTCGAATAAAAAAAGCCGCTTGAAGCACACTTGAAAGATAAAGAAGTATGATGTGATCAGAATATCTATCATCCATACGAGTGAACATACTATTTGTATTGTTTTATTGTTGTTGCCTTGCAAAGGATAGTATCTGAATTGGAATGCTATCTCAACTATTGTGTCTATCGCTGTTAGTTCCTGTCAATCGGCCCTGAGTCAGTGATCCAATTCGAGCTTGATAGCTTGTTTTAATCCCTAGATGCTTCTTGTAGACACTCAATTCGCTCGCTTTTATATGTTGCGTTCTAGTAGGTCGACATATCGTCACCGAGAGGTTCTACTAAGAAGGGCGCGCAAATATCACTCTGAAGTCCTTGAAAAATCGAACAACGACAGATACACAGTACGGGCGTAGCTTTAGTATAGAGCGTGGAATGACGAAAAAAAGATGAAACGGAAAATAACTCTTTTCCATCGAGCCGTGCCGTGCGGTGGCGGTTATATCGAAACTAGAGCGCCTGCACCTAGAACAACTATCCATTAACGAGCGTGTTTGCATTTGTGATGAGACACCAGACGATGTGTGGTGCCGTATGAGCCAGTTTAGACCTGCGAGCATTGCGGCCAGTAGGGATTTTGCTAGTTGGACCAATCCTAGAAATGCAAACACTTTGCAGAGCGTATCGTGTGACGCAATTCTTGAACATCACATCATAGGTTTGGTGGTGTTTCCTCTTTTTTTGTTGTAACCCGACGCCCAAGAGACCATTAGTAGGGTTAGGTTTTCGTGCAGCGAATGGAACATGTTGCTGTACTTTCATTATATATAATTGGCTTGATTGTTGTAATAGCATTTCGCAAGGTACATTGTAGTTATGATTGAATCCAGCATATTCTTTCGAACGTGTATACGCTACAAAGGCAAGTAAGTCCAACGGTATGCGAGTGAATAAGATGTGCAAAGGATTTATTAAAAAGATCGGTTTTAGCGTCTAATTACCAAGTAATAGATATTTTATTAGTTTTATTTATAATCTGACGACCATTAAACAGTTGAATGCGGATATACTAATATGTAACGACAATAATGGTAGTAGTGGTTGTAGTCATATATTGTACCGTAGTTAGAAGTGGTGCTGGCAAATGAAGTCGGTCGAACGAATCCATCAGCATACCCTCGGCCACCTCATGGATCTGCTTGATGTTAACAACTTTTACCAAACGATTTGATTGACAGACCGGTATCTTATCGATCGTACGAGCAACCATCATGGTACGGTTATCGAACACTAATGATGCTTCTCGGACGGTAACGATGAAGATGCAGTGACTCGGAATCACTCCGGTACTCTGTCAGTCGTAATCCAGTGTTCAATTGAGCAAGAATTTCTCAGTGTACATTTGTACACAACTTTTTTTCCAGTGCTCAGTCAAATATATCCTGTTAACAAAACTGTGTGGGGATTAAAGGCATTTATTTTAATCCTTCTTTCTCTTGGTTTTCTTTCTTGTTTGTAAATTATCTGCTGGATTTCGGTTGGATCAACAGTCAAGACGCAAAATGCCGCCAAAAAAGAAAACTGATTTAGATGATCTGAAGCAGGAGCTCGACATCGATTTCCACAAGATCACACCGGAGGAACTGTACCAGCGACTACAGACACATCCGGAGAATGTAAGTATAACAACCATTATGAGCAACCATTTTAAACATAAGGCAAAACTGTACGTCCGGAAACGACTAAAAAAACTCTTTTTAATTTAACTTTTGGTTATATTCCATGGTTTCTACTAAAAAGTTGAGGACAATGTTGTATACTGTCGATCTAACAAACATTCACGTCATTTGACACAGAAATTGGCAAAAATAATCGTTGTTGTCAATGGTTCACCTTGATAGCGGCATCAGACGATGAGTTAGAGAAACCTCTGTTATCATCGCGTACTATAAACTGTGTTTCATCAATCTTAACCGTCAAACGTATCTTAAAGCGAACCAGTTTATGATACGCGGTAGGTTTGGCCTGGTTGATGGCAGTAACACAACTCTTCGATCCAGTCAAAAGCAGTAATAAATTTTATTGTTTTGCAACTTGGTAATCATTTACCAATATGTTTCATCATTGTATGATGCACATGGAATGACTAAGTTAGTACCAAAGACGCTTCGGTTATTACGATAATAGTCTGCTGTCTTAAGTATCATCTCAACAACCGGTGGTAAATACTTTATCATGTTTTAGAAGCGCAATGTCTCCCGTTTGTCCCGGTTGTGATTGTGTTTGCAATTCAGTATATTTTTTAATCAGCTGTTTATACTCCTGATAGATATGGCTGGATCATTATGAAACACATTTGAAGGACAAATGGCATAGAAGCAAGAAACGCTTTGATCTTGTATTGTTACTTTGTGATATTCAATTTATTCATATTCTTCGGGTGTTTTTTTTTCAACTATTTTCTCCAGGGTCTGAGTCATGCAAAAGCCAAGGAGAATTTGGAACGCGATGGACCAAACGCCCTGACCCCACCCAAACAGACGCCCGAATGGGTTAAGTTCTGTAAGAATCTCTTCGGCGGTTTCGCTCTGCTCCTGTGGATCGGTGCCATCCTCTGTTTCATCGCTTATTCGATTCAGGCCAGTACCGTAGAGGAACCGGCTGATGATAACCTGTATCTCGGAATCGTGCTGGCCGCTGTCGTGATAGTTACCGGCATCTTCTCATACTATCAGGTAAGTGAAGCAAACATGCTAGGGAAATAATGTAAATGTGTAATAATTTCCAATATTTTACTGTTTTCACTTTTTCTTGTAGGAATCGAAAAGTTCGAAAATTATGGAATCGTTCAAGAACATGGTGCCCCAGTTCGCTACCGTGCTGCGTGAGGGTGAGAAGCTGACGCTGCGCGCCGAAGACTTGGTCATCGGTGATGTCGTAGAGGTCAAGTTCGGCGATAGGATACCGGCAGATGTTCGCATCATCGAAGCGCGTAACTTCAAGGTAATATGATTACACAGTAACTATGCCGATAATCAACAGCAAAGGTCAGAAATCGGTTAAATGTTGGTGTGCGCGGCCATGAGCCGTCTATGAGGTTTGGTGTGATGAAGTGATGCCGGTACCAGCACGAACGGCACAGACCGCGTGCAAACTTATCTAGCCTATCCACCCGTCGTTCATTAATAATGAAATTTAATTCTTTTGAATTGAGGCCATTTTTCGTAAGGATGGGATGTTAGGAAAAACAAGTGCAGATGTACGCTTGTGCGTACGAAGCGCGGGACGTGTGTGACACTCGGAAGCGGATGGGGCGGGAAGGTTAGTTCGTTCAATTGCGGCATTCGCGAAACGTTCCAATCATGCTAGGAAACTATGTGGAGCACAAAATAATTGAAGCGATGCTCTCGAAAACAACACTCACGGTGGAAGGAAGAAACTACTGTTCGGTTGACTGCGTGCGTGTTTACCGGTGGGGACTCATTGTGTTGCAGTGGCAGCAAACCCCGATTGTCGGGTTTTATGATGATTCGTTTTGATTGGTTTTACCGCGCTTTCATCGCACGTCCGAAACCCCGTTCCAATCTTACTGTTTGATGTATCGCACATACGAGCGCGTCCAATCCGATTCTGCTGAATGAATGAACAGAACCGAACAGAAATGAGTTGATTGTGCAACGGGCGGACACACTCAATGCGACCCAACCGTAGAATGTGCTGGTTTTCATTGAAGCAGGATCCAGCTGTTTAATACGTAAGAGTGAAGAGGGATGTTGGCTATTGCAAAACATGTGTGCATGTGCCGAATGTTTATTCGCACCCTTATCAATTCTAGCGGCATATAAAACGAAAAATATTGCTTTTTTATTTGAGGGAAACGGTAAGAAATATATGTCGGATGAATTTTTTTATATCAGAAAAGTTAGGAAAACTATAGGAGGGTTATGAGAGCATAAGTGAAATTTTATCAAGAGCCAAAGATTTAAGACCGAATGCGAATGAAACGGCATTTTGTATTGTCATTTGTAAACCTCATGTCATCTTTAATTAACTCATGTCATCTTTAATTCAATTCAGGTTGACAACTCTTCGTTGACTGGTGAATCCGAGCCTCAGTCCCGTGGACCCGATTTTACTCATGACAACCCACTGGAAACGAAAAACTTGGCCTTCTTCTCGACCAACGCTGTTGAAGGAACTGCTAAGGGTGTTGTCATCAGCTGTGGTGATCATACCGTGATGGGACGTATTGCTGGTTTGGCTTCGGGTCTGGATACTGGTGAGACTCCAATCGCTAAGGAAATCCACCATTTCATCCACTTGATCACGGGTGTCGCTGTGTTCCTCGGTGTGACGTTCTTCGTCATCGCATTCATCCTCGGCTATCACTGGTTGGACGCTGTCATCTTCCTGATCGGTATCATTGTCGCCAACGTACCGGAGGGTCTGCTGGCCACCGTCACTGTGTGTCTGACGCTCACTGCCAAACGTATGGCTTCGAAGAATTGTCTGGTAAAGAATCTGGAAGCCGTAGAGACGCTCGGCTCAACCTCGACCATCTGCTCGGATAAGACTGGTACGCTGACCCAGAACCGGATGACCGTTGCGCATATGTGGTTTGACAATCAGATCATTGAAGCCGATACCACTGAAGATCAGAGCGGTGTGCAGTACGATCGCACCAGCCCCGGATTCAAGGCCCTGTCCCGCATCGCTACCCTGTGTAACCGTGCTGAATTCAAGGGAGGCCAAGATGGTGTTCCAATTTTGAAGAAGGAAGTAAGCGGTGACGCTTCGGAAGCTGCTCTGCTGAAGTGTATGGAGCTGGCCCTCGGAGACGTGATGAACATTCGCAAGCGCAACAAGAAGGTGTGCGAAATTCCATTCAACTCCACCAACAAATACCAGGTGTCGATCCATGAGACGGAGGACCCTAGCGATCCGCGCTATCTGTTGGTCATGAAGGGTGCCCCCGAACGTATTCTGGAACGCTGCTCGACCATTTTCATTAACGGCAAGGAGAAACTTATGGACGAAGAAATGAAGGAAGCATTCAACAATGCCTACCTGGAGCTGGGCGGTCTCGGTGAGCGTGTGCTCGGATTCTGTGATTTCCTGCTGCCATCGGACAAGTACCCGGTCGGTTTCAAGTTCAACTCGGATGATGTGAACTTCCAGGTCGAAAATCTGCGCTTTGTCGGACTTATGTCCATGATTGATCCCCCGCGTGCTGCCGTCCCGGATGCCGTAGCCAAGTGTCGCTCGGCCGGTATCAAGGTCATCATGGTTACTGGTGATCACCCGATCACTGCCAAGGCCATCGCTAAGTCGGTCGGTATTATCTCGGAGGGTAACGAAACCGTCGAGGACATTGCCCAGCGATTGAACATCCCGGTTTCCGAGGTGAACCCACGTGAGGCTAAGGCCGCCGTCGTGCACGGTTCGGAACTGCGTGACCTGTCGTCGGACCAGATGGACGAAATTCTACGCTACCATACGGAAATTGTATTCGCACGTACCTCGCCGCAACAGAAGCTGATCATCGTGGAGGGTTGCCAGCGCATGGGTGCTATTGTCGCTGTAACTGGTGACGGTGTAAACGATTCGCCCGCCTTGAAGAAGGCTGATATCGGTGTTGCTATGGGTATTGCCGGTTCGGATGTGTCGAAGCAGGTACTGTTGATGTGCACACTAAACGAAGCATCTTTACTGATGCGCTTTGGAGTGGTTCTGTACACCTTAATCACACTCGTATATTCTTACATCGTTTTTAGGCTGCTGACATGATTCTGCTCGACGACAACTTCGCTTCGATTGTTACTGGTGTCGAGGAGGGTCGTCTGATTTTCGATAACTTGAAGAAATCGATCGCCTACACGCTGACATCTAACATTCCGGAAATCTCGCCCTTCTTGGCATTCATCTTGTGCGACATTCCGCTACCGCTCGGCACCGTCACTATTCTGTGCATCGATTTGGGCACGGACATGGTAAGTTTGTTCGACTCCACAGTCCTCGTGACTATTGTTTCTTTCTCTTCCTTCGATATTGAACGATCTATTACGTCTAAGCGACTGTGTGTGTACGCAATAATGAAAAGATAACCACACGAGTATTTTCTAACCCTTTCCGGACGATGGTGATGTACGAATGGCATCGCGATAAGTTGTACTGCAGCAGTGCACAACTGCAACGATGGCAGTACCGGCTAATAGAATCGATTTGTTGTTACTTCAGCTTTCGCAATTCTATATATGAGTGAAATATTGTATCTTCCATTCTGAACGGTTTGTTTCTATACGCTCCTGGGTCTTTTGTAGCGTTACTGTTTGTGCTGTTTGTAAGTCAAAACCGAGAGATAAGTTTAACAATTCTTTCTTTTCTGTACATTTTTATCCCTCCGCATAATCATTGCCCCCCCTGGGGTAAAATCTGCAATGGGGTTTCCCAAATCAAACCACCGTGTGTCCCCCCTTCTCGAAATCGACGTGCATACTATTTTGCTAGGTGCCGGCCATATCGCTGGCCTACGAAGAGTCTGAGTCCGATATTATGAAACGACGGCCTCGTAATCCGTACCAGGACAAGCTGGTGAACGAGAGGTAACCATGATTGGTTGCGTATTTAATTTCCATCATTTTTACTACAGTCTCTTCATTCTGCTATTTCGTTTCTATATTCTTTGAAAGTGTAATTTTTGATTTACGTAGTTAATTATTTAGACCAAGAGCTATCTAGCATCACAGAGCTAGTGAATCAAATTTCTCTATTTTTCTGCTATATACTACAACTACGTACACCCGTGATCTTTAACGAAAAGGTGTATTTTTTTCTTTATCTCACTTTTCTCTTATTTTCCGAATCACATGCCTATCTCTTTCTCTCTTTTTCTATTTCTTCTCTATTCTTCTATAAATCTCTATTTGAAATATTTACTATATTCGCTATGAGTATAATTATTATTGCTCTTTTTATCGTTTTTACTCTTATCTTATGAACTATCTTAATTAATGTAAAGTTATATTGCATTCCACAACTAGACTGTCACTTGCCAAAGTAGTAAACAGTGATGCAAACCAGACGCTAGAAGATGCTCTTGATATGCTTTAAAAAAAATTATTATATTGAAACTAGCTACAGTTATAGGCTAGTTCAGTGTTATCCGTTAAACCAAATGCAGGTATGTTTGCTAAGAAGCATATGTAGAAACAATTATTTATTTTTGCGAATAGCAAGACACGTCGATGTTTAGCAGGATTTTGCAAGGGGGAGAGACTAATATAGCTGAGAATATTGCTATGCTAGTTTTCTTTTGTGTAATAGAACGTCGTTGTTTTTTGTGTGCAGAATTATCACGACCGATGCGATAAACAACAGAAACCGATTTGGAACCAGAGATAATATTTATAACTTAATCTTTTTTCCCCGTGATCCGCACTGTGAATCCAAACGCGCCTCTCTATCTAGGTACCTGCCATTTCGCTAGCCTACGAACATGCAGAGTCCGATATCATGAAACGACCACCGCGTGACCCCTTCAACGATAAACTTGTCAATGAGAGGTTCTTATTTATTTTTTTATTTTTATCTGGGTTTATTTTTAAAAAACCTTCCCATACTAAACGTTAACGATTTTATCTTTGAATGATCCGCCGCCAAATAACATAAAATTATGATACCAACCAACGATGCTTCTAACGCAAAGAGAATGTACTTTAAAACTTCAACTAACGAAGCTATGCACTCTAAAAACGGGAGATTAATTAAGCTACGGGTAACATTTATAAACCATTGGAAACTAAATATTTTTACCCTGGCAATAGCTGGTGTGATGTGAATGCTGCTAGAACTTAAGAAGCATTTCTATAACGTCTAGTTCGTAAGATGGTTAAGTTATGATTGATGCTGTGGCCCTAAACTTATGCTAAGCTAAGAAGATGTACCATACAACGGTTTAATCCAACATGGATGCAATTCTACATGCATTCTGGTGTACAAAAAGAAACTAAACTCCTCTCACTTACTACCACACACGTACAACATCATGACAGACAAGCACTCTATTCTATCCTGCAATTGTCCTTCGAAATGTCCTGCCAAACCTTTTTCATTCAAACAGTCAGCTATCATTCGCGCACTCATTTGATTACCGTGCCCATTGTTTACCATCTTTCTTTCCCTGCACATCTTCGTATAGGACCTGCTCACGCTCATGAACCACGTTTGAAATCGTCCACCAACTCATGTTGCAATCTTCCGTAGTTTTTCCAAATTTGGAATAAGTAAACCCCAATAACGTACTAGTGTCCCCGTGCGATGAAACCCGCCACCGTTTCCAATCTTTTGATTTACGTCAAGTGTAACGCTTTTGTGAACGTCCTGGTTTGCTTTTGTTACTTGCCGTTTAAAGGAAAAAAAAGCAAAAACACACAGGTTTTATCGTAAGCAATTACTTTCCGGTCGTCCTTTTGCTCTGCCGCCAATTTTGTCTGAACATGTTAACCACTTTCTATTATGTAACCCGCTTAGTAATCAAACAATCTTTTTCTTCTTCTTTTCTTATCGATCATTACTAATCATGCAAATGTAATAACCACCCTGCAAAATCGTGTCAAACCGACGACAAAACCGATTTTCACCAACCAACTCAAAATTTCACCCCCTTGCCGGTGCCTTTCGATGATACACTATCTACCAAACAATGCCTGCCATCATCGCGTCATCGTGTCCTGCTACTATTTGGGGGCGTGGGGGTGCCATTTCTGCACCTGTTCCTGTGTGTATCGTGCTAAAAAAAAAACAAACACTATCCATTCACAAACACAATGTTTTGCTTCATGGTGGACATGTTGTGTGCGTGCGTATGCGTTTTCGTACGAAAACGCTATATGCTACCGCCGCCATGTCATCGTCGGTTCTTCATTGGTTGGACTCTGATTATGCAATGCCCGAATCTACATGCATCATATCGAATGATTCGCCCGCCCATCATACATGCACTAATCCGCCCCAATCACACACTACGACGTCCTTGCGCTATGTTTGTGTGTTTGTGTGTATTTGTGCGTGTGCATATCCATGTTCGTATGTCCCACTGTGTGATGTACGCAGGTTCCCGCTATCTCACTTGCCTACGAGGAAGCCGAATCCGATATCATGAAACGCCAGCCCCGTAACCCGTTCACTGATAAATTGGTCAACGAAAGGTAAACCATTGTCCCTTGGAAATCACAAAACCAAGCCAAGCAAGAATAAGCAAACCACAGCAAAAGAAATCCCACACATAAATACACATTGTCAAGCGTTTAACGTTATCTGGGCTTCCACTGAACCGGACGCACAGATATGAACGCCATACGCTTGCCAGTTGTATCTTTTTTTTTCTCTCTCTCAAAACATATCCTTCCGTGTGTGTCTCTGTTATACTATCGTGATCTCTTTATTTTTGTGTTGTTGTGTACTGATTGTTATATGCTGCGGTCACTTAAAGCCATTCGCTGGCGACAAGAAACCGTCATCTACTAGATTTGAAACTTTCTCTGTCACTCTTCTCTCTCTTCTCTCTGTCTAATATTATGTGTGCGTGTCTGTTGTTTTCGTGTGCGCGTGTTGTTTTGTAATAATCCTTCTTGCTATTATCCTTCTCGTAACTTTTGTTTTCGTATTTAAATCCGGTATTGGGAGTATGGTTTTATATGGTTTGTTTTAGAAATTGGTTAGCCCCGTTTGGTTTTTGACAATACTTGATAGTATTTTTCTGCTCTGTTCAATCATGCTGTGCGGCGGACAACCATCAAGGAAAACATTTTGAAACGGCATTCATTTTTCATTGATTGTTGTCCGGCACTTCAATTCTTCTTACTCGTATACCTTTGCTAGCTCTCTATTTCTCTCTCATCATCTTTCTTCTTACTATATCCTGTTGATTTTCTTAACATTATCGCAACTCACTCTATTTTACGATGTTCTCTCTCCGTGGACACTTTCAATATCTTTACTCGCTTTACATTGTCCAGAAAAGTATTGTTTTTCCAACAATCGTTGAGCGATTGAATTAGATTAGTTATAAGCGTAAAGCCACCGCGAAGGTAAGTTCGATTCCTTATCCCTTATCCTTCCCACACAAAACTATTCAATGCCATAAAAAGTATCAACCCGGTCAGGCTCGTCTACAGAACTTCATCTTGAGTGTTTATTCTTTGAGTGTTACAAATTTCATTTAATCGTAATCATTTACATTCCATCAATCGTTTTTCATGCGATTTCTGCGCATTGGGGGGAATGTTTTTCTTTCTTCCTTCACTCGCAACCATTTTCATTGTTCGTTCATTCGGTCGCCCTTTACCTTCCCGTTCCTTGTATCCCGTTTCGCTTTCCGCTCTGGAGGAACATTCATACATACTCAAAAAAACACTATACAATTTCGGTCAAGCATAGTTTAATGCTTTTGTTCGAGCATACAGGCTCACACTCGTTAACAATACACATTAAAAAAAAACCCCTTCACTTGCCTGACGAACTTGTTCTTTTTGACAGCAACCGTGCATCGTGAATCGTGCGTTACTACTAATACTTCTACTATCCCCTTGTCAGTCAACTTTCGTTTGGATCTTCTTAGCACTACCTCGTCTCGATACACTGAAACCCTTCAATAGTTGGAACGAAACATTAGCGATATGGTTTTCTGTTTGGTTTTATTTAGTTTCTGTAATTTCTAGTTGAATTGCATCCCCGGAGTGCGCTAGAATAGAATACGCAGATCTTCACAACAATATTCTTTAACCATCTCTTTCTCTCTTTCTCTGAACGTTACTCTTCTACTCGCTATCTTTCCACTCAATTTGTTGAATACTTACTTGGTACAGTAAGAATAATAGAATAGATGAGACACTGCTGTCAGTTCTATATCGATCTAAAGCTGATCGATTCTTCTCTCTTTCCCTCATCAAGGACACAGTTTTCTCTCTCTTGCAATAGTGTTTGTTTTTATCCTCGACGTCATGATCGACTATGTAGTGAATATGTGTGTTTTCTTCATATCTCTATGGTTCCAACGATCTATTAGCTAGCTGCTCGCTCAACTGAAAGTATACGAACAATCTTCGCAACTATTAGCTTTAGCGAAATTCCTCACCGAGTTGATGTAGCTGGGAGATGTATAGTACAAACTCACACAGTACAAGTACAACACAAAATGTGTGTGCATCATCGCTTGCCACTGGCTAACCGTACATCGAAATCACTACATCGTTTCTCTACTGCTAAGGCTAATCTAATGTAGCCGTGACGTATAGCATAACCTGAAATTAATCAAGGACAGTCTGCCGAAAAGACTATTCTTTGCTAGTTGCACTTGTGGTGCGTGTGCCGCTTGTGTAACACTTTACCTTTTATTACACCGTTACGTTTAGTTGAATCATACTAATATTTACATGTGAAATTTTCAACCACTTCATTTTCCTCCCCCTTTGTGTGTACGTGTGCGCGTGCGTGTGTGTGTGTGTACGTTTGCGTGTGTGTGCGTGTGTATGCATGCGTGCCCGTACGGGTGCATTCCTCTGCCCACCTCGTGTGCCGCAACTCCGTCCCGCAGGTACCGGCCATTTCGCTCGCCTACGAAGCACCGGAGAGTGACATTATGAAGCGTCGACCGAGAGATCCTTATCGTGACAACTTGGTCAACCGCAGGTCAGGATACGTTGCCACGTTCTCTTGTATAAACGTTCCACCGAATTGAACTCATCATCGTTTTTCTGTTTTGCGTTACGTTGATTCACCCATATAAATATGATAACGTACACGTTACATTTTTCTGTTCCTTTCAGTTACATGTTCTCTTTGTTACCTTTTCGTGTCTTGTGTTGTTTGTTTCCTTTTGTGTTTGTAAAACTCCGTTCATTCGGATGCGATTAAATATTCGAATGAATGATGAGTTGGTGGTAGTTTGGCGCTGCTTTCGATTCGATCGACGTTTTAATTTTTTATCGTTTTTACTCGTTTTCTTTTGTATGTATGTTTTGTTCCTGTGTTATTTGTGCGAGTAACTTACGCGTTTTCGTTGGTGAATGTTTGTTTCTTTTTTATGTGTCCACCAGCGAACTCGTGTTGATTATTTTTGATTTTGCTAAACCAAACAATGCCCTGGACACAAGTGAATGAAAAGTGTTGTAACAATTTGTTTCATCTACCTGTTTACCGACTATGATACCGTAACGCTTTCAATTGCGTTGTTGGTATGATTCGGTAATGTTCGTTTCAATGTAATCTCTCTCGTGGTTGTAGTGTTCTTGGTCGTGCTAGAACCAGAAGTGCCAACTAACTTCACACCTTAAAAGTATCATGCTTTAGGATGTTATTTAGCAACGTTTATGGTAACGAATTTGATAACGGATCCTTCTTAACTTGCTGGAAGTGATATTCTACCTGTTCATTACGGAATATTAATCTTGAAAAAGATGATCTTCAATTGAAAAGTTTCACGATTGTAAATTTCACACAATTTTTCCTATATATTTCCATCGTTCCATGCGTGCACGGTGGAATGATTTTTTACATTATCTCTCTCTCTCTCTCTCTTCCACACCAACAACGATTTCTTCCTATCTATATTCCTTTTCTGTCTATCCATCACTAGCGTTGGCCTTGCGTCCTAGAATGTCTAGAATGTATGAACGATTAGAACGAGCCTACTAGTAACTCTTTTCTGTACTATCTCGATATTCGGTTTTCACTTTTACAACACTGTCGGCATTGCCGGAATGTGTCCATGTTTCTTTTTTTGTGAGATAGCTATTTCTATTTCTTCCCTTTGTTTTCCTTTCTTTCATTCTAATGTTTCTGCCTTCATGTTATACTTTTTCCTCTGTTCCATACGACCGACTGTCGTTTGTGAAATTTTTGATTTTTGATTTAGAGATCAGTTCGTTCCACATCACACTCTAGATGTTGTTGTGTTTAGCTCAGTACGGTAGAATCGCGGCCTTACGTCAAACGATTTTTATTTTCCTTTTAGACAGTTTTGGAATGGTTTATGATAGCATCGTTTGCAGTTCACTCATACACAACCGTTCCGTTCACGGTAGATCACACACTTAGTGGATCACATGTAAATCCTACTGAAGCGAAAATCAAATCATCGCTCTAAATCTAATATCAATCAAGTACGACCTGATTTGGCTAATGCAAAGCGCAGATACGTGCATTTGATTTTCCTTACCAAAAAAAAAGCACCCGTTCTGGATGAAACCCAAAATCCTCCCGATGAACTAAAAAACATATGTCCCCCGAAACATGTTAATACCATAATGTGAAACACATCCCGTGCAACGTTTTTGTGTGTTTATGTTGTTTCCTTCGCTTTAGATGTACTAGTGCAATATGGCAAAATTGCCGTTGTTGGAACGATGTAGTAATCTGCCCTGCCTTGTCCCCTCAGATCGCAAACCCATTGATAATCTATTGCTGTGTATATGTATGTATGTGTGTGTATGTGTGTATGTGAGTTTATGTAATTATGTTAGAATACGCAGCTGTTCTTCCCATGAAATGGTTCAACCGAATGCTTCCAAGCCAGTAGCATTCTATTGTTTTGATGTTTTGAACTAGTTTAGCTATGTTAGATGTTTACTCCACAAATCCTCAAACTTATTGTAAAGCGTGAAGTTGTCTGAAATTCCTTCCCATTAGATCGCAAAACTGTTTTCACCTTGTTTTTTAATAATTTGTTTCAAAAGACTATAGAAGAAAAAAAAGTTAGACTGATTGTTTCTATAATTGGTCAAACTAGTCTTACAGTATTATTAATGTTTATAAAAAAACTAGCATAAACTAGCTACAGTCACATTTTGTTGTTATTAGATACACAAAAAAACAAAAAAAAAGTTCCACACCAAAACGGCCCACAATGAATGAGCTTCGACACAAATATTTTTTTTCACGTCACAAAACATTACGCGTCCGTTCGCTCCCTCAATTGCGTACTTTTTGATCGACCGGAATACCACCCATTCCCATTGCTATCACCCCAAAACAACCCTTCCCCACAAACCCGTTCGTTTTATCTCCTTTTTTCGCCAATATTTCAAACTCTAAATGTCTCCAGATCAAAAAGTGAGTATTTCGTATGAGAAAAGTGTGTTTTTGTTTCCTTTATTCTTAACCTATCTCTATATGCTCTATTTCTCTCTCTCTCTTTCTCTATTTCTCTGTCCTTTTCCATTTTTCTTGGCCTTTCCTATTTTTCTTCTTTTCGTTTTCGTAAGCTTCTTAGGAAGAATTTTACTGATCTGTTTTACCCTTTTTAGTACTTCTTTATATTTCTTCTTGCGTTAGGCAAACCACGTGCCCGTTGCCTAAACAATATTTGATTTCTTCAACTACCTCTGAACTATATCCTATACAAAAATTGCATGAACTTTTGTGCTTATTTTCTTTCTCTCTCTCAAGTACTGTGCTTATTAGTGAATTTTGCTTCTGTGCTAAATCTTCGACAGACCACGCCTGTACACGTGTACAAGGTCTGTCGAGAGCATTTTTGTATAACCGGCTGTAGATAGAGTGTTGTAGTGTAAAATAAATCGCTTTTGTTATATTGCCCTGCACGCTTTATGCTTATGTAGTGATTAAGTGGTATGATTTGTAGCTTTAAGTAGATTATTGAGCTAATATTAAGCCCGCTTACTTACTTAACTCGTATGCCCTAACGTAACGCTTTCCACTAATCGGGGTTTTGGGACAAATGTGTTTTGTTTACACTCGGTACTGGATGATTGGCACGGAAAAGCAAACAACGATTTGCCAGTACCATTACATCCGATCCCCAAGCAACGAGTACATGGGTGTAAACGTGTCCTAATATCTGATCACTAACATTAGTTTCGTACCAACAAACAAACCAAAACTCATCCGTAAATTAATTACTAACTCAATCGTAATCCGGCCAAACACAATGTTAATGATGGTTTTTTTTATCTCTCCTCCCTACCCCTACCGTCCCCGTTGCTGCTGCTCCACGAACAATTTGTGTCTTTCCTCTCAATGCGTACGCAAAACCATCTCATGACGCGCCACGAATGCAGACTTATCTCGATGGCTTACGGTCAGATCGGTATGATTCAGGCTGCTGCCGGTTTCTTCGTGTACTTCGTCATCATGGCTGAGAACGGATTCTTGCCGCTGAAGCTGTTCGGTCTCCGCAAGAGCTGGGACTCGAAAGCCATTAACGATCTCACCGATTCGTACGGTCAGGAATGGGTGAGTACGACCCGGGGTCGGGTGAACCTGCAGCAGTTTAATGTTAATATCTTTCCCCTCTGTTTGGTTTTTCGCCGCAGACCTACCGCGATCGCAAGACCCTCGAGTTTACCTGCCACACCGCGTTCTTCGTGTCGATTGTCGTTGTCCAGTGGGCCGATTTGATCATCTGTAAGACTCGCCGTAACTCGATTTTCCACCAGGGCATGAGAAACTGGGCCCTCAACTTTGGTCTCGTGTTCGAAACGATACTTGCTGCCATCCTGTCCTACACACCGGGCATGGACAAGGGTCTGCGCATGTTCCCACTGAAGTGAGTATCGTGTTTGGCCACCACACACGTGTAACAGATCGTACAATGTTACTAATTCATGCTTTTCCTTCCATTTCTCGCGAATAGATTCGTTTGGTGGCTACCAGCTTTACCGTTCAGCTTGTCCATCTTCGTGTATGACGAAATTCGTCGCTTCTACTTGAGACGCAATCCAGGCGGCTGGCTAGAGCAAGAAACGTACTATTAGGTCAACAAATTTATATTTAAAAAGATTAATTAAAAAAACAAACAAACAAAACCAACTCCCCCCACACACACACACAATACACGCACACACAAACACATGCATACTCTATACATGAACAGCCATACATAAGGAATGCTCACGGGCATACATGTGCACTCACATAAACACCCTCCCCCCACACACACATACACACACATATACACAAACACTTCGAACCACGGAGCCTGGTCGGAAGACGGGAGTAAGATTGTGCAACAACGCTACATAGTATGAGCGATAGAACGGTGCAACACACATTATAATAAACCAATATAAGAAATCGTGTGGATAGTTTGCGAGCAACAAAAAAAAAGAATAAAATAAGCATTAATACGAACGAATATAGTAGTACGACGGTTAAGCAGTTTTAGCACGGACGGTGTAGCAGTGGCAGAAAGCTAGCTAGCTAGGGTAAGACGTAGGAGAAGACGGAAGGAACAGCATCGATCGTAACGATTCCGCGAAGCCCAACACGCTGCATGCGCGTCCACCCCAGGACGTACATGTGTGCTTGTGTGTGTGAGTAAATGCGCGCGCGCGCGCGTTTGTTGTGGCGTAGGAGCATAACCCGCCCCTAGCGAATCGAGGATCCTGGGACCGGTACGAGTGTTTAGGTATATAGGCACAAAGGCAGCGCAGAGGTCCATTGTGTGCCGTGTTTGTTCATAACAGTCCGGTTCAGAGAAGTGGCGCCCGGACCAGCCCCTCCCCAAAACCCCCACCACCACCTTCCCATCCCCCTGTCACGGGGAAACATCGGTAATGGCGCCTTAAATAAAAAAGAAAAAACACTTTCTGTGGGAGAGAGAACACCACCTCACGAATTACGCACACGAATCGATGATGGAATTGGCAATGATGGAGCGATCCACTCACACACACACAGCGACCAGTTGTGTGAGAAATGATGATGATGACGTACGCAGGAAGGGAAGGGGAAGGGGGTTGTGTTTTGTTTTGTTGCTGTTGATGTTGTGGCAAAGAACCGTGCCGGAAGCGTACTAATATGTTTGTTATTTGAAAAAAAAATGTTAGCCCGTGTACACACACACACGTACGTTCGCACGCGTCCGCTGCCGAAATGTGCGGAGGATCAACTGGATGGGCGATTTGTTACATGTGGATAATTCTTTATCCATTGATTTTTGGTTGGTGTTGGTTGATTTGGTTCGGGGTGTCAGACCCACCAGACGAATATTGTGTCGGGTTGAGGATTATCTTTTCTTCTAAATCATATTGCTCCTAACGTTTCGGCGTTCTGGGAATGCATGTACGTGTGTTTTGCAATACATAATTACGTATTGCTTTCTGCCGTTAAATCATTCGTAAGCACCGCGGATTTGTTGCCCCAACGCGAACTAGTACCAGGCAGGAAAGGGTTTTTTGAAAAATGCTCCATACAACCGCAAATGTATTTGTGGGTGTGTGTATGTGTGTGCCCGGGGTCGTAAGGTTTTCTTTTTCTGTTAGGATACTTGTAGTAAGGATACTCATCCACGAAACATTGCAGTTTAGCAGCAGGAGCACAGACAGAGCGCAGCAAGTTGCAAATTGCGCAGGCTTTTTCCCAGGCAGACAGGGCACGGAAGAAACACAGGGGGGAGGGCAAAATCAGTGCGGATAATTAAACACAAACAATGAAATGATAGTGCGCCGCCCCCCCGGGCCAGCGGAAATATGAATAAAGCTAACTCTAACTCTAAAGCGAACCCACCCAACCGGTTTGTTGGCGTGTCGTAGTGGCGTAGTTCAAACCGAAGCAGACAGAAGAATCAAACTCCTAGGCGCCGTTTCGTGTGCGTGTTACGATTGGACGTACCATTGTTGAAAAGACACACACCCACGCGTAGGATGTCCTGGACGCTTCAATACCCCCGTCGTGATGGGTGGGGGAGGGTGTAAGGTGGGATGAGCCGATTGTTTCGGTTTTTCCGTTTTACTAATGTGTTTTTTTTATATATATTACTACTATTATTAATTCTCAACGCTTTTCCGCTGACGTTGTAGCGAGAACTAGAGAGCAAGCTGTTAGACTATGATATAATGAGAAAATGTGTGTGTGTGTGCGCGCGTGTGTGTGGTTAGGAGGTGTGGTTTTATGCAATTGTTTTTAACGTTATTTTATGTTTCGATTTTTTTGTTCTTGTGTCCGTTTGTTTCGTATTTGCTGTCCGGTTAGTGTGTGTACGTTGGAACTATTTGCTGCCAACACGCATCGTATCATCATCAATCAAACGCCATGAAATGCCATCGTTTTATATCTCCTCTTAGCCGAGACCCATTGTGTCCGTGTGTGTCTGTGTGTGTACTGCTAGATATTTGTTTTGGGGTGTGATGTTTTTAAGAAGCAGAAGGAATATCCCTCTCTTCCTATAGAAGGTAACATGAAGCAGCAGCTGCACCGCATGTTTTAGGCGCACCGTGTTCTTCGTGTTTTGGCCTGACACACGCGCCGCGTTCAGATGTATCTCATAAATGTAGATGCGTATGTTTTCGCTACAAACATACCGCGCAATTACGCACCAGTTCGAATGGGCAGGAATCGATTGCCCGCGGTACAATTGCGTCGTGCAAACAATTTCTATGCTAACCGTCACGTCATATACGCCGCAAAAGCCGTAAACACGCGAACGGCTGCGACAGGAAATGGACCCCATTTTTGTGGGCCATTTTTCCGACTTTCCCTTCCCTTCCTCCCCCCATTGTTCATTGTTCTCCTATCTACGATACATTTAAATTGCTAAAAGCAGGAAAAAACTAAAACAAAGACACGCGCTGCTGTTAGGACAGGAGGAGCATAACTCTACATACACACACACACTCACATACGCGCGCGTGAAAATACACAAACTGAACACACACACACGATGCAAATGATTGAAATCAATTCGTTGTTAGTTACTGAAGCAACTGGAGAAGTAATAAAGTAAATAATACGCTCGGAACATAATTTAAAAAGTGAGTAAACAAAACCCATAGTACTAGAATAAAGAAGAAAAAAAATCTGGAAAACAAGGAAAGAAGAGAATGTGTGTGTGTGTGCTTGTGTATGGAATGAAATATTTAAAGAAACAAAGGCAAACAAGTGGCCATATTGTGGTGTGTGCGGCCATGTTTTTCGTTTCATCGGTTGTCCGTTTGGGCAGAAGGTCGAACGGAAGACTCAAAGCGACGAACCCCGCACCACTTCGACACCGTTCGACAGTGGAGCAGCGTGCACAGCGGTACACAATTCTAACATTCGCATACACGATGGAAACACGCACCGACGAGAGGAAAATCGATACAGTACACTACAGAAGAGAAAAAACCCACCCGCGGATCAAAAAGAGTAAAAATCACACGACGAATATGAATGTAGGTTGCGAAGCCGAGATCGATGCAAATATTAAACCTTTAAACGAGAAACAAACAAAAAGTCACAAAATAAAACACACAAACACATTTACACGTAGAAACGAAATAGAATTTGATGATATGCGACAAAAGAAAAAAATAAAAGATAAAAATGCCAGACAGAACGTAGTTAAATGCTACAAATAGAAACAAACAGAAGAAAAAGAGAGAAAAAAAGCAAACTAAAAAAAACGAAGAAGAAAGTAAACAAAATTTGTTATGTTCATAAAAGAAACAGAGAGAGAAAAGGAATAAAACACACATACACACACACACACGCGCAATGCAGTGCAGACGCTGAGAGATAACGTTAAAAAAAGTAGAGAATTAAATAAACAAAAAAACGCGGATCTGTTTTTGTTTTTTTTTCTTTTCTTTATTTATTTTTCATTTTGTTTAGTTTTCATCGCGTCATTTTTGTCAGAGCTCTGTGTACATTTTTGTGATGTCCAGTCAGTACGATTTGGTTTGGCTTTTCTTGCATTACTATTGCGCAAGAAGATGATGGTGGTGGTGTTGTTGTTGCTGTTATTGTTGTGGTTGTTTAAACTGTGTTGTTTTAAATACTTGACTAAAGTTTTTTATAAAAAAAAACCCACCCCCTCTCCCGTGTGCTAGCCGGTTACGTGCACAAACACACACAAACACACACAATTAAACTGTTAACTGTCCGTAAATTTGTTACCGTAAGGAAGCATAAAGACAAAACAATGCCACAATGGCAGCGAGATGATGTATCGTGGTGAATTTGTTGTAGTGAACAAACAAACCTATTTTTCCCCCCTGTTACTTTTTTAAACATTTACTTTTCCAATTTTGGTCGCTTATAAAGCAGAGAGAAAGAGAAAGTAAGTATAGTAATGTAGGAAGAGTATAGCAGCAGCTAAGAACAAAACAAACAAAAAAAAAGCGCAAACAAAAAAACAAAAATGAATAAATAAAAGTAAATCAGCCTAAGTCTTGTTAGTGTTTGAATTGTGCAGTAACGCAGCATAGTGGAAGCAGACAGAAGCAAACAAACAAACGATCGACCGAACGAACAAACAGAAAACATGAAATCAAATAAAGCAAACGATAATTATGGCGGTAGTAGTGAGCGGGACACGAGCTAAACGTTTAATAACGCAGGACTATGATAGAGATGACACACGTCTGTGAGTCGTAGGAGACGTCAGATTTAACTACACAGTCAAAAACACATACACACACGCACATTGAAACGTACACAAAAGCAACGCGTCACATAAAACTGCCCGATTGTTGTAAATGAAAACTAAATAATTATATAAATAAAGATTAATAATGCGATACAACAAAACAAAAACCAAACAACAACAAAAAAATGCGAAACGAGATTGGGTACCGGTGGTTGGGTTAAGCGGGACGGGAGGAAATGCACCTAGCGTAAAGAAAAGTGAAAAAAGAAACTACAAATATTACACTGTTGAAAAAAAATATATAGAAGAAACAGTGTACTAGCGCCACACGATTTGGTGGTGGATGTAGCGCGAAAAGCGAGCGATTAAATGCAATGAACAAACAGAAGCAAACAAAACAAACGAAAAAAGAAATGAAACACATACACACAAAAAAAAAATCGGTACCAAAACAAAGCCCACGCCCCAGATAAATAAAGAAAGTAATTAAGTATATAAATAATAAAGAAAGCAACCAAATACACAGAAACATTCACAAAAACGCGCGTGGAATCGCTCCTGCTTAATCTCTTAATCAGGTGTCCTAATCAGGAACCGGGTAGTTGAAGAAAAGGAAGCGGCTATGTCGTAAGCAATTATTATGTAAAACAAAAAGAAAATCATTTTGATGATGATGATGATGATAAAGATGATAATGAGTCTATTTCGTTGATGCAGCACTAGCAAAACGCCTCCTTACGCCGACTAGTTTGCGACATTAAATAAAAGCAAGCAGATACAATTGATAAGAAAAACAAAATAAACACACATACCGGCACAGAGATCCACACAAACACACTGACACAGAACAGAAAGCAACACAGTAACTTACCTAATGCGATCAACAAGTACCAACCTTCGCTGCTGCTGCGCCCCAGTTAAGGATGAAGGGTTGGGGTTTATTCGTTCGTTACACAGACACAACAAACCCCGAAAGTAGGCTTAATAAAAAAAGGAAGATTTGCCGCTGTCGCCGCCATCGCTGCCACCGCCTCCGCTGCCGTAATCCTCTTGCTCTTTATGATACAAACATACACACTCACATGTACACACATTGCCGATCGAATAGCAAACGAAACAAGCAAAAAAACCCATAAGTAAATGCCAGCAGTAGCAGCAGCAGCAGCAGCAAAGTAAACACTAAAATGTAACAAAAACGAACAAAAAAAAAGAACATGATAAAAACCAAAACTATGATTAGCTAAATTTGCAGCAAGCTCTTGTACGAAAGTAAGTAACACAAGTTAAAAAATAAGCTCGTTTAAACCAAAACCAACAAAAAAAAAGAAATACCAGACACACACACATACATGTTACAAAAGAGGAAGGAAACAACCGAGAAGTAAGCAACAAGCAAACAAAGATGGCAACAAAGATGAGGAGGAAGTGTGTAGAAGAAGTGGAATGGTAGCAAAACGCATAAGCATAAACCACAAGAAGAAATAAGAAATGCGGAAATGTGAAACAAAAAAAAGATAGAAAAGGATAGGAAGGGTGAAAGAGAGAGAGAGAGATAGAGGAATAGTGAAAGAGCACACGACGAATGAAAACTATTTGGAACAATGCAGCCGATCAAAGAAGCATGCCGATTAAGTAGAATGCAGAGTTTAAATTACTAACAAGTAAATTGTAAGAAAATTCCAGTTGAACGGTAAAGCCGCAGCCGCTGAATGGATAATGGGTGGGGGTTTTCGAATGGTGAGGGTTGAGGCTGGAGCCAGTGGATGTGTTTGAAGTCAAGGAAGCCTTCCGGTCCTTCGCCCCTTGCGCCCGTGAATGCCGCACCGCATACGATCGTGAACGTGTGAGTGTGTGTGTGTGTGTGTGTGTGTGGGGGGTGCGTATTCTGCTCGAGGAGGTTCATCACCGCACCACCCTGGAACTCAACCACAAGGATACGAACGCACAGCATCAGCAGGCAGTTTACAGCGCAAAACGGTCGGTGGGCGGCGTGCGTGATAGAGACAGAACGACGGTGGTGGTGACACTGAGTGGGGAAGTGCGTGGGGAGGCAGCAGTAGTTATGAGGCCGGTACCAACTGCGACAAAGAACCATCATATACCGAATGGACTATAGTTTCTGAATGAATAAACGAAAATTAAGAACCTGAAAGATTTGTCAAATAAAACAGAGAAATAGTATTGAAAAAAAAAATACAAAACTAAACCCGGTCCGCGTGTGTTGTGTGGTGAACAATGGAAAAACAATCCAATAAGATGCTGGAAAGAAAGAAATGGACGGTTAAGCTGTTAAGTGGATCGTAAGTATAATCTAATTGTTCATAAATATCCATCGTTAAAACCCATAAAACCAATCAAGCTTTTGCTGGGGAATGAAGACCTAAACCGTTGGGGATTTGTATGATGGGAAAGAGTCGACTTTGGATGACATTTTGCAACATTCGATCGCTCTCTTGTATCTTGTAGTAAGTATTGTGCTTTTTTCCTTTTTCCTCTCTTTATGATTATTGGTACAACTTTATAAATTTTCCCAAGTCTTTCACGCAAAATTCACTCATCTGCGAGGCCCCTTATGCGAGGAGCTTTATTCAACTTCCCGGAGAGTAAGAGGTGGCCAACAGTTTGGGTCTTTACGAGAGGGAAAATGACCAGGAAAGGCTTTAAATTCCTGGACCCATCATGGAAGATGTGCATGTTTTTGTAAGTGTTTCTGATTTGTTGCTTGGTAATTGTTTGAATTATATTTTATTAAACGTTTTAGAATGAGGAGAAGCTCTCAGAGATCATCTAAAAGCCGAATTTAGTTTACTTTTCTTACATGCGTTGAAATCCTCTCGATTTAGAAACCTATCGAGAAATCAACTCGATACGACCAATTTTTGGTTAAAGGCTGTATTAATATAATAATTATTAACATTATTTTTTGCGTAATGTGATAAGTATTTGCAAAAAAATAATTACACAATGTCTCATTTTTTTAAATAAATTTGACCACGATAAGCAATTTTTTCACCTGAGTTTAAACCCAAATTCGTTCGTCGAATGGCCAAAATGAGTGCACGTGAGTGCCCGCGAGTGAGGGGGCATTAATTCAGACTTTTGCTTCAGTTTTTATCGTCCGACACCAAGAGAACATCCTTACAGGAGGAAGAACTAGTTTCTGTGGTAATTCATATAGTTGTTCCCTTTTCGCTAGTGATCACTGAACCTAATCCTCAAACTGATCGTTTACCTCTTTCTAGTTGCTTAAAACATATAGTGCGTGTCATAAC
>KB663610.1:14470301-14497426 GCA_000349025.1 Anopheles minimus | reverse complement strand
CTCAGTTCCGTATGATAGTATGCGATACTAATAGGCGATAGAAGAAGATCTTCTATCGAGAACATTAAGATGGCACAAGGAAACGGGACGGCAATATGACATAATTGCTGCCTCCTACTTTGAATGCTCTCTTGGTATCAAACATCAGAAATCGGTTGATATTGTGAGTAAATTAGATACCGATTCTTTTCACATCATCTGATCTACTCACTCTCCCTGTACAAGCGATGATACTAATAGGTAGTATAGAACATTTTTTATCGCGATCAATGATAACATGTGAAAGCGAGACGGATATATATACCAGCACGACAGAGGCGAATTAGTGTTACCTCCTGATATGGATGTTCTCTTGGTGTCGAAAGTCAGATTTCGGTTTCAAAACGGAAAATTTCCAGATAAGGAGATTTCGAATGGAAAGAGACGGAAGACCTTATCGGTGTCATCCGATCTCCTTTACTACCGATCGCTCAGCTGTGTGTGATATTGATAACCACTCCCAGAAGATCTCCCATCTCCGATCAATGATAACACGTCAAAGCGAGACGGCTATATACCAGCAATTGATAACCAATACCAGAAGATCTCCCATCTCCGATCAATGATAACACGTGAAAGCGAGACGGCTATATGAGATACCAGGATGGCTAAGGGGAAGGATTGTTACCTCCTGATACGGATGTTCTCTTGGTGTCCGAATTCAGAAATCCTGCTTATTTCTGTTTGTCTTTAACGGTGATTTCAACGAGTGGAAAGAGAGGTGATCCGTTTTATTTTCACCGAATGATACCTGCCGGATATGTTGAGCCTAGCAAATAATCTACTCGATTTTATTCTTCTTTTTCTCCACTAGATTGTCATCAAGAAGAAGAATAATTATGTGGGAATTCGGTAAGAGTACACACTTCCCGCCCAAAACAACAAAAACCAATCGACTTACTACTGGAAGCTGACGGATTGGTCCGTCTGTTCTGCCACATGTGGCGGTGGGAAACAGTTCCGTGAGTCGATGTGCTATCATCTGTGTCAGGAACGGTGCGTCCGGATACAGTGCCCCCACTGGAGGAATCCAGTCTGCCCGATCTTCCATCCCCTTCGACACCGGCCGATTATGAGGTAAACAACAGCATCTGAAACTACGGTTCGAACGAGTCGCGTGTAGCGCCCGAGGAACAGCGATACTTGATGAACGCATTGGTTCAGCAGCTAGTAGAGAGAAGATATGTTATATTAACATCTATTGTACTGCTCTTTATCCGTACCTTCGTATGCTGAGCGGTGGTTTTTGTGTTTCTGACGCGAAACATCGTACACAGCTCTAGCAGCAACTATATACTCTCAGTACAAACCCGCATGCAACGATGAGGCGCGGTCAGCACAGTAATAGATCAAGGTCCTAGGGAATGGCGGTGGAGGCCCCTGTATGATGGACTCGATACGCAAAGACTGACAAGGGGGAGGGATGGCGAGGTTCCGAGCGGCCGCTCCCTCCGCTCCTAGGTTGATCCGCCACTGTTAACATCGCTACAGAGGGTAGCTCGAAAAAAACTACTAACAAATAACGGTTGTACGTAGCACCGTCATAAAGGTTCTGACTCCCGAAGGGTTCGTATAACGCTTGAAAGTAACGCCTTGCATGCGTGTTTGTTCAAACATTGCATACCATCAGGCGCAAGGTAAAGGAATAACGCGAAAGCGCACTGTGGTCGATGCAAGCAAGAAAACTCAAATTTTCCAACTTTTCTGAATCTCTAATATGGAAAACATTATTTGAGCATTTGTTTAATTACTTGTTTTTTTCACAATGTAATGGAATTACATGAGAGAAACTGAAAACAATTTCAAAAAGATTATTAATTTTTCCATCATTCTCTAGGAAAAGGATCCCTCGTCTATGTTAAGATATTTCGTTGCCCTTCAAACAAACAACCGATTGGCAAAGAACCCTTAACTTTCCCGCTTTCAAATGCTTCGCAATAACTGACACAACCCCAGTTCGGTCGGCAACCGCACGACCAATCCAATTGAAATTCTGTCTTATCCATTCCGAAGGGATTCTGCCTCATCCATTTGAAGAACATTGTCCAAGGACATCTTCACATTTTCGAAGGGTCGTTTTGGGGTTGTCCTACCCTAAAGCCATAGATTCTTCTATTTGAAGGGCCTGTGTTGTGCTGCTGTATTGGTGAGCGCATACATGCCAAGAAGGCGTGAAAGTGAAAACGAAAAGGAGGCTCGTGTTTCGCCTACGGATGAGCCGAATTTTACGCGACTTTTACCCATCCCGACTCGGTTACTTTCTCCCGACGAGAGCGATCCACGCCGAGAGTGCGTGTTGGTGTGCGGCGGACACGAAAGGACATTCGAGCAGTGCGTGAATGGAAAGCCTGACTGGATAGTTTTCCCGAGCAAACGGTAAACTACACACAGACAAGCAGACATTCACCTAAAAGTCCCGTGGGACACTTCGGGTGTGCGTTTTGTTGAATGGGCCGTTTGCGTAAATGTGTGTGTGGAAAATTGGGTTCGGAAGCGAATGGGCTTTCGGTTTCATTTTGTGTTCGGTGTGACGGAATTTCGCAAAACGATTGAAGTACACCGATACGCACACAGTGGCATCCCAAAAAACGAGCCTCAAACTCATACAGGTGTGTCGGGTGTTTGGCGCGAGACAACATTTTTGGCCACTTGTGCACGTGCACGCCTATCTAGGAGGATAGTAGTAGAACAAGAGAGGGAAGTGGGAGGTTGGATGTTCTGGAAAAAAAAATCGTTAAATTATCCTCAATCATGGTGGTAGTTAGAAAGAAAAATTGAGAAAAATCACAAAATAATAAAAAAAAGTACTAATGGAAAAATCCATGAATAACCAATTAAATCGCTCTCAAGCATACATTCGGTCACAGGAAGAAAAGTCACGGACCACAAAAAAAAGAACCTACGAGCACCCAAGAAGACGTGCCGGAAAGGAAAATATGTGAAAAATGGGAAACAAGTGAAACACGCACACACTGGATAGACCGGAACGCCAAATTTCAAACCCACCGTTGTTTATTGTTTCTTTTGGGGGATGCTCGATGCGTGAATCACGGTACAGGAAAGACTTTGCCAACTTGCCCGTGAAGGAAACGGCAAAATGGGGATGGCTTAAATGCAAAGCAAAGCGAAACAGTCTGCGCCCGGAATGTGGTGGTGAGCGGAAAAAAACATGGCAAAAGTAATTCAACCAGCAAGCATAAGACAAATGAAGAGTGTGGATAAGGAAGAAAGAGAGAGAGAGAACGATGTAAGGGTGACTCCACCACCACCCTATGTTTTCCACCCTGTTAGCATAGCATGCAAGATGACGACGACGGCGAATGACTTCACGCATCGAGAAGCCCAGCGTCTGCTCTCTCTCTCTCTCTCGCTCTCTTGAAGCGCCCGCGTTCGTCCGAGTGTGTCTCTGTGTTAGTGTTACGTACACGGACCGGGTGTCAGTGAGTGGATACATGCGTGGCGCGAGACACGGTGATGCCATGCCGTCCGGATGACGACGCGATCGGGTTCACAACTTCTCTTCGGGCCCCGGCATTTGTCGGGCGAATCGCAACAGGGGAGACGCCGGGTGTGATAGCTTCGGGTCCGAATCGCGTTTGCCCACCCCGAACCAGGGCAGGGGTGCAGTGGATGACGGGGCGGCAATAACAATAGAGCTCGCAGGGGTTGGTTTGGGGCCGGCCATCAGTTTGGTGCTAGAGCTCGAAGCGACCGGAGAGTGCGTTTGCGTTCGCGGTGCGTTTTCTTTCTTTCCCCTATCTGCGTTTGGACGCGCGCGTACGAGAGCTCTGTGTGTCGTCTCCTGTACGGTCCCCCGGGGTACACGCGTGCACTTACTGTGACGCCGTGACACGCATCTCCCCGCCAAGCCCAGCACGCCAGCTGTTTCTTGCATTCTGCGTGGATCCGGCGTGTTGCGCCCAGTGTGTAACGCTTCCTCCAGCAAGTCGTGCGGTTGTGTGAAGTTGTAAACCGGAAGGCAACAGCGAAAGAGGTGCGTTTCCGTGTGACATTAGGCAGATTTGATTGGTTCTCTTTCTATCGCTCTCTAATAGTGGATAGTAACGCAGAATAATTTAACCTTTAACACGGAAGTGTAGCATTTAATACTGGAATGTTCATTTGATCTTGAGGAAGTGTGTTTTGAGAAAAAAAAGGTGACACTATCAGTTAGTTCGGAGTAACAAACAAGGCGAAAGAAATTAGTAATTCAAACAAATACCATTATTCATCGATCATATCGACTGTCACCGGTTGTCGATGAAGCGTATCTTCCACACACAAACACACACGGCCACACGAAACCATTCAAACGAGCTGCAACCGAAGCTTTTAATCTTAGTAACCGTACTATCTGTCAACCGCGTTAGTAACGAACTGTCAGTGGAAGATGCGAACCGCTGTCTGAGTGTGTGTACGTGTGTGGATTGTTATCGGAAACGCATCACGATTTCACTTTCACTTAAAAAAAAACACAACAACCCCGATTAGACGATTGCGTGTGCGTGACTGGTGCTGGAGCATGGCAATACTGTGTACTTAAAGAAATCATACCATTCGATAAGAACCCCACAAGCGATAGGAAAAGATGCCGTTTTCGTGTTCTTCGTCTTATGCTGTTCCGCAGCAGCAACAAATTGCCTATCTGCCACACACACACACACTATGTGTCCGGTCTGGGGTGTCCACCATTCGAATCTCTTGTCAATATTTAAGCCGCCCCCTCTCCTATTAGTGATTGCGTGTTTGTGTGTGTGCGTGTGTTGTGCAAAGTGTGAAGTGTTCTTACGATAAACGATGTTGTCATGGAAACGGTTTTTTTTTTTATTTTCGGATGTCGGAATGTGTGATAGAAGTGAGAAAAAATGGATGAAATCAGGAGGCAAAAAGAAACCTACGCGTGATCAAGACACTAAATACAATTGGTTTGTGATGTGTGTATGTGTTTGAGTGTGAAAAGGAGCTGTCTATGATGCACCAACCGAACGATGGCAGTCGATAGAAAGCGAATATGTGAACCGATCGCTAATCTCGTTAATGTAATTAGAAGCGAAGGAAAAGCTTCGAATGGCATTTGCGAGGTTTTGCTGTGTTCCGTGCGAAGCCGAGCTGCGACAGGCGATGGATGGCGAAAAGTACCTATATCTTGGAACAGCGCAAGTGTTTAAGTGCGATTTTTCCCCCACTACTACTTTCGTGTGTAGACTTACACTGGACAGACTTTTCCAACTTGCTAAAGGAGTAGTTTTTTATTTGTAAGAAAACATAAATTTTCATGACGTTTTGGAGCGACTTTCTTAATTTTCGTGACATAAAAGTAGGAGGGATCCGTACAGGGAGCAGGCAACATCGCTTGACAGGTCTCTCACCAAACCCATTTCCTGTCGAACGACCACGACAGGAACACACATCTTTCGTTGGGTTTCCCACCTAATTTTCCCCCAAAATTCGCTCTGCTTGTCTACATTTCCAACCGGGAGCACAATGATGATTGACGTGCAAAGCCTGCCAAAGTAGTGTGTTTGCCCTTTTTCCGAGGGCGGTTTGTCTCAATCAAGGAATGGGAAGAAAAGTCATCCATCGCTCGTTTTTTCTTTTCTTTTTCTTTTGGTGGGAGGAAAGTGGAAACCTTTCTGCAGAACTGGTGAAATATATCCTCATCACCCAGTATCGCATTGGCAGTCGTTTCGAGTTTCGGTGCACTAAGTTTTTCGGACCACCGAGGCCACACTAGGGAAGTAAAAGTCCTTCGAGTCCAATTCGGCCGGTTTTTGGCCTTTTCTTGTGCCGCGTACGAAACATGATCACTTGCGGGTTGTTTTGTCGAGATAAAAGTTTACATGTTAATTTTGAAACGTGTCCAAACGCTATTTCGCAAATACGCGAAAAGTCACCAATGCAATGGTGTTGGAGGTGTTGTTGGTTGCAAGTTTTGTACACGGTATGGCTAATTTGCCGAGTGTAAGCTACCGTGACCAACCTCCACGCTTAGGAATGTGGTGGCCGGGCAAGTTCGTATGCATTATTAAGTGGACACGGCGAGTATGGGTGTAGAAGAATGCACGCCCGACGTCCATTGCTTTGTATTGGATCGATATGCAAATGGTTGAGATGCTCGAGATGCATTCTTGGTTCCCGAAGCAACATAAATCACTTTCCGATAGATTCGCTTCCCTGTCGGTTCGTTCGGTGATTGCGTCATTGCGGTCGAAGCTGAAGTGATGGCGTTCAGTGGGAGGGAGTTTTTACCCTGCTGTATCCATTCTGGCTCGGCGATCTAGTGTCTAGCTTGGTGCAGATACACTTCTACCCACTTAACGCTTGTTGTTATCACGTTGCTGTTGAGTGTTTGGTTTTGGACGGCCGATGGTTTATGCTACTGAACGATTAGTCTATTGTAATTAAATCACTTTCCAATGCAACAGGGTTGCCCATCTTGAACAGTGCGCTCCAATCAACAAGACGATGTATGTGGGCGGTGGAGCATATTTATTTGTTTATATAGATTTCAAGATGTTGGAAAGTTCCGTGGATTGATGGGGATTTGTTTGTTTTCCAACGGGCTACAATGGTAAATGCTACGAGCATCATGAAAAATATGTTTCCAAAAAGAATATTTAATTGATGCTTTTAGTAATCAAAAAATAAGTATTGTAATTATGAACGATTTGAAATTCTTTAGATTTGGAAGATCTTTGAATGTTAGTTAAAAACTTCGAATGCTTAGCTTCATGAAGATTGATATGTGATAATTTAAAATAGCTTTGTATGGGCATACATTTTTATTGTTTTCATTTAATGGCGATGTCTTTCCCATTTTGAAATTGTTGATATGTGATGTTTTCAATAACTTAATTATATAATTAAAGTATACTTAAAAATGTGGAACAAGACATTCGAGGATGAATAGCGAACATATGGAACATAATAATCCTAAATTCGCGAGTTTGTTCCAAAGGAGTGTGTCCTTCATATAAATGATTAGATATTGCTTTTTAATGTTGATTTCTTATTTTACTAAAATGTTTTTTTCCCTCAAATGCCATAAAGTTGTTCATGTGTGCATGTATTCATGTATGAGACTGTAGTATACACGTCGAACAGGCTCTTTTACGACTTTTGCAAAACATTTTCCAAAAATGTGCATTAAAATGCATTTACTGCATTATAATTTTTGGATACATACAATATAATTAATGAATATCCAATTTGTAGTACTAGCAAATCAATAGTTCCTTACAGTTCTTCATAAATAAAAGTAATAATAGAAAATTAAAAGAAATTATTAAAAAATTCAAGTGCTCAACCATGTTATTTTGAAAAGCTAAAGTTTTTCGCAAATTGAACCTACATTTGACAAAATATTAATTGGTCATTCTTCTTTTCATTAGTCCTCTCATCAGGTTATTGTAGGAGGTTTGAAACATTTTTGTTCAAAGTTGAATTTTGAGACATTTTTGTTCAAACATTTTGGATTCATGTTTTAATTGTTGCGCTGTCCTAATTTAGAAATATCTGCTTTAATTAAAATATATTATGAAGGTTAAAGTCTTAAATAAAAATCATCACTTGGCTATGATTAATTATCCCAGTAAATCATACAACTAATGCAGAGATCAACAGTCATATGGACCAATTCTAAAACACAGTTCAAAACAATTCAACCAAATTAATCAATAATAGCTCCAAAAGCACTAAAGTTCCTAACCGTCTCGATTCCATTCAAATTAAGCAAATATGCATTAAGCTATCCAATGGAGCAAGTTTCACACTCACCATCGATTAGTTTTTATTACAATCGGCGATCGAACTTCTACAATAACTTGCCGCGATGAAATGAATCGATTTTTCATCGTCGATCGTATGCTTTTCCTTCCATTTTCCACACAATATTTTTCCATTCGCATCGCTTAAGGGTGATCCCCGATGTGTTTACGTCGTGTAGTCGTCGTCTCCGGGAAAATAAAACACTTTCGTTCTCGATCCCATACCGGAGGAAAACAGATGAAAGCAAAATTCTGTTTCAACTCTGGGCCAGAGAGAGAGAGAGTGCTCGAGTAAACACACTTTTAAACGGTTCCCACGGGCACTGCTTGCAATTATTGTTCGAACGAGCTTGCTTCGCTCATCAGCGGTCGTATGCATGTCTTTCCCGTTGTCTAGTTCCGTTGCGGTATATCCTTAAATGGAAGGTTGGGCGATGGTACCCAACCACCTTACCAGCCTCAAGCTGACATAACTGTTGTCGCCTGCCGTGGGGTATAACGTCATCATCATCGCGCCAAGACGATGCGCCAGGCCTCGCACACATACGCCGGGGCACAAACGACCATTTTGGGGCCACCTTCTGTTAGCTAAACACCTGAGCGGTTGAGCAAATTTGTGTACCCATTTGCCGGATCTTTCGTGCTCCGGGCTCGGTCGGTTTCGCACGTCTTGCGGTGAAGGTGCGTGGTAAATGATGAGTCCTCATCGTCTAAGCAGACGCACAGGAGGATGATGATGATGTTGATGCCGAAATGTGGATAATATTCTGCAAAAAAGGCACACACCCGAAAGGATGGAAACGATTTCGATGAAGTTCCGCGTACCGAAGCCTCTTGAGGTGATAAAAGGATGAGCGTATGATTGTTTAGAGTAGGTGGAATGTTACACCACCCAGTGTGTTTCTGGGTTGGTTTGCGCATTAATGGAAAATTTACGACCAATTTATGGTAAGACGGAGTTTAATAAACAGATAATCGATGGATTTTGCACTTGAAGTGGGATAATACAACTCTTGTGAACTGAAACATTGCACTTGAAAAAAACACATGTTTGAAGAAATGTTTCTTTTTTCGGCATGGATTTTTTTCCATCTTCATATTACTTGTTTTCATTCAATATGATATAATTTGTAAAATAATAAAACAGTTAAATGATTTCAAACGACAGTTTGCTACCTTCTTCAATTAATTACTGGATGTATACAAATAAAACCACTTTATGACAACATAAAACAATAGAAAAGCAAAACAGCACTAAAAATATTCGTTGAAATGAATTTTACATAAAAAATGCAACAAAAATTAATCAACCTGCCAAATAAATTTCGTTTCTAAATTGAAAACTTTTGAAAAGTTGTACCAAAACCTCATATTTAAACATTTTCCTTCCTCAACTGTGTATAAAATGGTTGTAATTTGTGCTATATCGTGAAAAGCTGTGAGCAAAAGCTATGTGGCTCAGCTCGCACGAGCTACATGATGATCATTTTTCAAAAAGATCTCCATTGATGATCGATAACAGGTGAAGGAAGATGTTGCTTCCTCTTTTTAGGATAATGTTTTATTATTTTACTTAAAATTTATGCGAAATATTGCCATACTAAACGGAGATTTAAATGATCGATAAGAGATGTAATTTTGGTTCCTCTTCGTCTGATCAATCAGGACTAATAATCACTTTGATTAGAATGATTACCTAATTTACCGAAAGACACTTGGGTCAATACGTTCATGACCTAGTTGGGGATGTAGTTTCTTTGAGCTGATTGCTTCCAAAATTGCTCATATAGCACACCCAAGCGGTCTGTTTGACACAACACTAGTTGAAGTGAGAAAACACACACCTTGGCATGAGTGTAACGAGGGCGAATGCCTCAGGTGACACTTCTTAAGGGAATTAAGCCTCACGGGGACCGTCAGCGATTTCAGCAGACCATCACTCCAACATCAATAAGCAAATGACCGGAGAACGTTCCACCACCTCACAAATGTATCGACAACGACCTCCACGTGTGGGCCGATGGCCACGTGCCCATTGCATTGCTGGTGCATGCTGCGTACGATACGTTTTTTTTTGTTGCTGCCCTCCCAGTACATATAATCGTCATACTTTACCTCGTTTGTTTTGCTGACTTTCGATTGCAGTCCGTACAGATGATTTGAAATACGCACCAAACACACACACACACGGAAAAATGTCATTAGTGGGGTGCAAAATGTGAGCTGGTGGGACGTGCGGTACATCCAAGACAAAAGGAAATGCAAGGTTTCATTCGCTTTAATTGATTGGTTTTGGTAGGGATGCTGTTTGTATGGATTGTGTGCGGTGAACTGGTTTTTATTTTGCCGGCTGAGCAAAACATCGATGATGAACGTTGATGTTCAACGTCGAATGCACTGAGCTGTACCGAGCTGCATCAGTTTGTCCGTGATGTGTAGATGGTAGTATTGAAGCAATAAAAAATACAACTTTTTTGTGAGAACATAAAACTCCATACCGTCAGTGTTGGCATTGGATTGGAAGAGCATAATTCGATGCAAAGCAATATGACGTATGCAAATAAAATAGCAAACAAAAATGAGAGTACAAAATTCTACTACGAATAAGTAACATTTTTTGTTATAAAGTAACGTAAATTTCCCTTTTTAATTACTTCCTGTGCCCCGTTCAACTCCATACAATCATAAAAAAGCATAAAGACGGCAACAGAATATGCTTCCCATGCTCATTTTTCGTGTTTGTGCATTTTCATAACATAAACATAACATAGCATAAAATCACCCCATTTGGACCACATTACTTTCACCTTACGCTGAGACAGCAACGAACACATACACACACACACGCCCTACGTTCGATGTCCCCATAAATTTCTTGGGTTAGAGTTGTTGCTGGGAAAGGACATGCATGTACAACGCGACGCAGGCGCAAAGGGGAAAAGTAGACAAAAACATCGGAAGGGGGGGGGGGGGGGGGAGGGGAACCAGCAGGAGGGTAAAATGATTACCAAATTTCATTCCTTCCCCAAAACTTTGGCCCGAAAAGGCGAACAAAGAGGTCAAACCAACGCTTAACATCCGATACAAAGCCCGTTGGAAAGAGTTTTGTTTAACATACGAATTCTATGTTTAAAGGGATTTACGTTTTCCGCAGCAAATGACAGTTTTTTCTTCTTCTATATTTCTTTTGTTTGGGTTTCCTTCGCGACCTTCTAGTTTGGTTATCTGTAATTTTATTGATTTATCCTCAACCTGATACACCTGTGCGGCGAAAGGGAAAGATGATTGATGGCATTTCATATAAATTGGCTTTAAAAATGTTTGTTTTTTTCTTCTTTTTTAACTTCAAATTCTACAACAGATTTGTTTAAGTATTACTTTTATGTTATGATTTTGTTTTGTGTTGAATAGCATATTTTCAGTTAATTAATAATTAGAAAGTAGCAGAACGAGATTATTATACATGTTTAGATGTGTTTGCAGTTTTGTTAATTAAATGATCATTAAAATAAGATTATCGAGGTGTTTATTGCTTTTAACTACCCGAAAAAAAACGAATAACAACCATTAATTGCTCCCTAAGCGCCATGACAATATTACTCTACACCCCAACCTGTTTATGCATCAGCAAAGCCACCATTAATAGGGGTTCCATCCAGAAGCAACTTAGCGCATAAAGATACGCTATAAAGCGGAGCCATTTCATTTCCCACCAGCATGCAATCGCATCATTAAATTCGTTTTAAGTCGACAAAAATTAAAACCTTACACTGCGAGATGATAAGCTTGCACTGTGTGGTAAATCTGGGTTTGAAATTAAAAAAAATCCTATTTCTTGTTTAATACACTGTTCGGGATTCTTTATAAATCAACGAGAATTTCTTTCCCTACTTACACATAAATCGTACAAAGTCGGTACTGAAATATGCGACAAACAAATTATTCACCCAGCAAACTTCCCCCAAACATGCGTGAAACCACACCGTTCGGCATGTGCCATTGATGGACTGGAATGGTTCGTATCCTTTGTTTCCTAGCCATCAACGAAACAGTGAACGAACGGAGTAACATGTCCGCCGGATGTTGAGTTTTGTCACGTCTTCAAGCACGTTCTCTACCGAGGGGCGGGCGCTAGCTGTTTTACTGCCACTTTTTGCCTCATTTTCGATGCATCAAACATTCTGCAAGAAACTTTTTTTCCCAACTTTGAAGCGGGACAATATCACTCCTGAAAGACAAGGGGCACAGCGAACTCCGAACCGCAATTGTGAGGAGGCTGTTTTATATAGACCCTACCAACAATATAGAAGCAAGCCCCGAAATGGGATCATCCTATAGGTTGATCGTGATTCCCGGCGGACAGTTCGACTGACGGAAGGCCAACCGTCCTTCGGAGAAGAACAAAAATAGCTGTGAAAAAGTCCACCTTCCGTTTTTTTACGACATCCCGAATAGTCGTCCCCCGTTTTGACGTTTCGATCTTTTGGTCGGAAACAGGTTGGTGTAGGATAAACGTTTCCGGTGGATGAGGTTTACCGGGTGACACGAACCAATTTCTCCAAAATGGGCCCATTAAACCAGTCTCGTTCTTGGGAAAAGGGATAATTTGTTTGCACGCTCGTTTTCCTACCAACTTCTCATCAATGTGTCCCTCACGTCCGCAGGCAAGGAATTTGCTTCGGAAGGGATTATTCCTTTCCCTTGCAAGCAAGACACAAGGCTCGCAGGCAGATATCACAGCCATGGTTGAAGCGCTTCGGCAGTTTTAAGAATTTGAGAAAGAAACTGTGTTGTCGGATTGATGCTCTGACAGCGGCAACGACAGGTCGTATCGCTCCAGCAGACATTTAAGATTTGTGCCCGTATTTGATTTTTCAACCCAAGTTTGCTTGCTTGTTTTTTCGTTTAAAAGCACCCGGAACACATGTAAAAGTTCGCCCAGAACTAACCGGGTGTGTGGGAAAATAAATTACCTTATCATTAGGCCTTCGCAACATCCCAGCAGGAGACCACGTGCTAGTCCTATCCAACCGTTGGTGTGGTGTTTCAAATACTAACACAATCCACTCCCGGGGAACTCGGTGAGTCGGACACACTAAATACTCGTCTCAAGGTTGAAACGGTGCAAAGATTTACGATCAAACAGCTGACACTCACAAAACAGTGATTAACGCTTTTCGCCATCGGTTATCGGGGTCATCATTTTCCCGTTCGTTGCTGTAACCGGGTGCAAACTGTCAAACCGGGTAACGGATGTCCCAACTGTCACTTTGAAAGGGTTCGATTGATATTTGAAAATTTGAACCGATTAACAAATTGTTTCTCGATCAATCAATTTGAAAAAGGTGCCATAGAAAAAGGCGTTATTTATGGTCGTAGAATTTTTGTGTAACGTTGATTAAAGTACCACACGGGTACAATGTTATTAATGGAAAGCTTACGAACCATAATAACTCACGGCAAGCATAAGGGGGTTGTTGCTGTCCTCACGAACTTACACTAATTGCTTTCAATCGGCGAGGGAACCAAAAGTGCCTTCAAACATTAAGCTCGTGACGAACGATGTTGGATGACGAATCACCTGAGTGCTGCTGTTAAAATATTCTTCGAGCTGTAACGGTGTTGCATACCAAGAAGGAAAGCCGGCCAGAAAGCGCCAGGAAGCCGCTGGTGGTAGGCGAAAAAACATAGCGCAGCATAATAACGTCCGAGCAGATCGGATTATGTATTTTTCTACCTCCCCCCCTTGTTGAGCGCGAAACCGTTCTATGGGTGGTGTAACATAGTTGAGATAAATTTAGTTTCCCGTCCGTTTTAAAAAGCGCTGTACCAAGCGAAAGCGAATGGATTTTAGGATAAATTAATGTGCGCACCGTTCATCATGTGCGCAAGGTTGCTTACACGTTGCACGGTGGATATTTATTTTCGGGATTCGTTGAAACTCCCCGTTCGCTAACGAGCTAATCATGTAGTGATAATTATTTCATTCTACATATTCGGTACATACTGCTTGGGAAGCACTAAAAGTATGAGAAAGTTAATGGGCGTCACGGTGACATAGAACATACATTAAAATGTCCACTTGGGGTAGGAATAGTGCTTGTGTTACATGTGTAGAAGGTAATTGTAATGTAAACAAAAGTGATTAATTTGTATTTTAAATAGAAAGTAAAACATACAAGACAAAAGAATAGAAACAATTACAGTTCATACTTAATAATAGTATATTGTAAAAAAACTCATAATAACCAATAACATACTGAGTCAATTTGGGAAAAAGCAGAAAAGAGTCCCAATTCACTCATTCACTCATTTAATAAAGTGAGTGTTCATTTTAGAAAAATTAGATAACGAAAGAGTCAAGTAATTGCCCTTTGATTTGAATGCTCATTTTTCTGAACAATTTTTGAAGCACTGGTAACCTGACGTAGAACATGACTAATTTTTAGAGATTGAAGATTTCAGAGATTTGCGTCAGGCATAATGACATAACGACCTCAAAGAAGCTTAACTCAAAAGCTAGCGGTCGGCACAGTCGATCCAGGTCATTCTAGACCCTTTTAAACAAACCGTTAAACTAAGAAATTTTATTCGATTTCAAAGCTTTAGATCGCCTCTAAGGTTTATAGTAGCATCTTCTAACTCTACTGATACTACACTCTTAAATCAAACATTCTAAATTTATAATTTTATATACAATAATGTCACATTTTTATTATGAGAAAAAGAAAGTTTAATTCGCTCATTTTGGTCGATTTGGAAGGCCCTTCAAATGGGATAAATTTGTCTCGATCCCTTTTGAAATCGATTTTTCCTGTCTTGGTTGTTGTCTGATGTGTTAATAAAAATCTAAACGTTTTTGAGGTACTGTTTAGACCATGAAAAGTGATCTCAAGCATTGTTGTTTGGGTAGTAAATTATACCCTTCTAAACTTAAAAAAATACTAGTACGAATTGCTACTCAAGTACAGAAGTGTACACTGGCCCTGAGCACTTCAAGAGTTCTCTAACTGTCAACGAATGAATAGGGACTCAAAAAAAATTTACTTAGCAGTATCAGATTTACTAAAGCACGCTTACCCGTGTTTCACTGTCACGTTGCTTAAACAAATAAAAACAAGCATAGTATCATAACTTACAATTACTTAATTGCGAGTTATTAGCACAATTCCAACTCACTTGCTCAGCTCACTGTCTGCAGAGTGGAGTAGAAATTCCCATGCTACCCCAAACCGCCGGGGTAAATTAACATTTCAAAAGCACAAGTTTAATTTAGCAATTAAAAACCATCCTTCTGGTTCTCCTGTTTGTTCTGGGCAGCCGTTTGTACAGTAGCCGTAGTAGCAAGATTGCTGCCAAAAATACTGGCACCAGCTTTTGTTTCGTGACAAAATGAAATCTAAAACAAATCACCGTGTACCGCTTGAGCGCGTCTTTGTTGTGTAATTATCACGCGAAGAACTAAAGCATGGGCATGTATCAAAACTTGGTGTTAGCGTGAGACACTGATCGTTTCGGGGGGAACACAAACTTATACACACGCACACAGAAATGTCCTCTGGGACCATGTGATGAAAGTAAGTGACCCCAGGACGATGATCACACCGTGTTTGACATCATGGTTTGATGAAAGGAGAACCTAATTGCGTAGGGAAAATGATAACTTCCCGTTTTTCATGTATTCATTGATAATTTTGTCATTAAATATCGCCCCATCCAATGGCGGCCATCGATGACGTACGCTCTGACATTTGGTGCTCATTTGCGCCACATTGTTGCCGAAGCTCGTCCACCTGTGCCGACCAACATATTGATGACAAATGGCGTAACGCAACCCATTTGACGAACGGATCAAAAGATGGTGGACCAGGCGGGTGGCCAAAAGAAAGGAGGAAGGTGTGTAATACGGATCCCTAAACGAAATGGTTATAAAATTACAAAATACGTCCATCTGTCAGTAAACCGAGTGCGCAAACACTCACACATCGTACGAATCGGTGCCAACCTTCGTCCGTTCAGCTGGCCACATCGGCAGAAGCCACAATGCAGGGGTCGTGGATATGTCACGGCTCGCGCCATACAGTGGTCAAAAACCATTATTGTGTATTTTTATCCACCCTCTCCCGGAGGTCGTTTGCCTCCGTGCTGGTGCCTTTTTCTTTCCTTCTCGTTTTGTTTGTTGCTTTTCTTCAAGAGACAATATGGTCAACCCGTTTCTTTTTTTTGGCGTGTGAATCTTTGTTTTTGTTTCCTGCCAGTTCCTGTGCGTTGTCTGTTGCCTGAACCCTGCCTAGCACTGGCTCCGCAGCATCAGCACAACCACCGCATGGTGGTGTTTTATTTTTGCTTCCTTTTTGCCTGAAAGTAGATCGTCACTTTTCTTGTAGATTTAAATTAATTGCCGCTCGCGACGAAAAACCGCAACGCGCGGATGGCCTTTTGCGCGCGCGGTTCTGACGCAGCGGACGGCGCAGCTCTCACAGCCGTTACGGTTGACCAGTCCCGGGCAAAGATGGAACGGACACCTTTTCGGCCCGCTGCTCTCTCGGTACGGGGCCTACACAGACACCCAAACACAACACATTGTGGTGGTGCGTCTGCTTTTTCGCCACACACCGTACTGAAACTGGCTGGTTAACTTATTTGGTGTCGAATTAAAACCATTCGTCGCGTCTGGCACGGGAGAAGTTGTAATTAAACACAGCATCTCATGTCGCACGGTGATCATCTTCTCGTCGCGTACACAGTGGGAGCGAGCAGGACGGCAGCATCTAACCGAGTGACAGCAGTAACCGACACCGAGTCAATATTTGCCCAATCTATATAGAGCAGCGAGCCCGGTGCAGCTGGACCCGGAGCGTAAGCGTGAGCAACAGCGAAAAACGTGACGCTGATCGTGATTTTATTTCTTTGTGACAATCAACAGCGCTTGCAGCCGCAGCAGGGTTTTAGTGGATGTGTAAACATAGCACCTACCATGCCGGTATATCCGAGCAGAGTGTCTGATTCTTCCGGTGTTTTCCAGAAGATTAATTCTACATAAACAGCAAACCCGGCTATCAACAAATGTTGTCGCTTTGCAAGGTCATTTTGAACAACAAATTAAGTGTCTTTTTATCTCAAGCGAGTTGCAGCAATTATACAAGTTGTGGAAAATATTTTCATCATTTTCATATTAATCCAAATTGCATTGGATAATTAAAATAGTATCCATCCTGTTTCTGGTAAATTCAAGTCACGGAAGGCAGAAATAGGATGCCAAGGCCTCTTGAGATAGTTTTCTGGCAAATATTGCCCAGTAGTCTTATCGCATGTGAAGAAATTGTATCCAACAATATACTTCCAGCATCTGCACTATTTTTCCAAACGAATATAGCCTTATTATTACTAAGCAGTACCATATGATTTGATAGTTGTATCTATCTAATGCAGTGGTCTGCAGACTTCCTGAAGGAAGGAGCTACACATATCAAATATCCACTTAGAATACAATGACGGACTTAACCCTTTGAAGACCCCGAACATCAGTAGTTAGGCGTATTAACTTGACTTTCTGACTCATCTGAAGAAGAATTATGAAGATTGCGTAAAGTTGATCATTCTTTGAAGTGCGTACTCCTCCATTCTAAGGATATTGAAGATATCTTCGGTACATTCTGAATAAATTACTGAAAACTGAGCTAGGGGGAGCCTTTAATTATCTATGATCAGTTCTTCAATTCGGGACCTACTCTGCCAGTCGTTTAATCACTCAATATAATCTCGGAGTGTTCCGCAGTTGATTGTCATAAAACTCGCCAATTTTGGAATGGAGTTTGGAAGAGACAAATCAGGCAAATAGGTGCTTAGATTTAATCTTAAAAATTATTATTAGCTTGACCATTTTTAAAATTTGCTTGATACTCAAGTAGTTCCAGCATTATAATATTGATAATAAATGATTATATTTATTTATTTGATTAAGGAGTGCATTAAATGACAGCAGAGTAAAACAATCTTCAAAGAGCTATTGAATAGGGATGTTTTTTTACTTTTCAAACTTAAACTGTTTAGTTCCTACCTAAAGTATGTTACCAAACTTGAAGTATAACACAAGCTCAAGGTAACCGAGGACAAAAGATCGCAATTGCCTGTAAAGGATCCCAAGATATTGGTTCTGAAAAAAAAACCAGTTTCACACAGCACTTTCGCAATTTGATGTGAAATTTCGGTATGATTCATATTCGACAAAGAGTCACATTGAAAGTGTCAGAGAGCCGCAGTACCACTTTACAGGTCTAATGCATACGTCACGACAATCTGCTCTGAACTTGTGAATAATCTCCAACATATTTGCATTTGCTGGGAATACCGTACACCTCATATCTCTTTCTCCCTATCTTCTTTATAGCTTCATTATCAACGCAATGTTATCCGAAGCTTATAAATGCAGTTCATCTCGGCAACAATGCACCCATGAATCACCACCTTCCAAACCGTACCATTCCGTGATCTGCATTCCGGCGATCATACAGTGAAGTTAATCATTCCACCGTACGGTTTTGTCCCTTTTGCATTACACTTGATCTCCGCCGGCTTTAGCAATTCATTCGTTCGTGAGCTTTTGCTGGTGGGTGCTCCAGCAAACGTCATCGATCTCGTTCTGCCAACTGGTTCTAGGGATTTATCGCACGAGCACGGTAAGCGCCCGCATCATGCCACTAGGCACGAACAGCACCACCCAGGCCAGAGTTTTACTGCACTCCGGTATATAATAACCGGACGAAGCTGCTTTTAATCAGATTTACTCTGGCAAAGCTGTAAAATCCCCATGCCACGATGGCACAACCGAAACGGATGCGTTTGCCACAGCACCGGTGGCCACAGCGTTCGACCAAGGTTCGTCGGTTGGATAGGAACGCTCAGTTCGTTCATGTGCTCGTGGCATCCGTTTAATACTCCCCACCGAGGAAGGGGATGTGGGGAGGGTTGAGGGAGAGACACACGTACACAGTGTGCATGTGTTCTCAAACCACCCTTGTGGGTGGCTGCGCAACCTGGGGCAAACGATGAATAAGTTGCACAAAAATAATGTTGCAAACAATACACGAACCGGCAGCACAAGGGAAAGAAAGAAAAAGCTTTCTCTTGCTCTCTCGTACGCCAGAAACAATTGCTAAAATGGGGGGAATTTTTGCTCATAAAATTGCGAAAGAAAAGGATAACGAGGCGAACAATTGAAACGCTGAAGCGGGATAGAGTGGCGCAGATAGCGCGTACTGCCAGTAGTGGCAGTTAATTAAATAGTTTAATTTTATTCTCGCGACAGCAGCGACTCGACTGCAGGTGTGCAGGGTGGTCGTGTCACGGTACGGACCGGAAAGGATGAAAGTTCTTTGCCCGGTCTTCGGTTTCGGAACGCAAGGTGAATTATGAATCGTTCCAATTCTGTTCCGACTAGGGAGAGAAGTATGTTTTTTTTACTCCATTATTCCAGAGCTCCAAAAAAGTCAAAGAAATTATGCTACCATGTCGTATGAGTCGGCAGCTTTAAGGGTTTCAGTTCACATTAATTTCTTATTTCAGGGCTGGTGCGTAAAAACCACTCGTGTCCTCGGCAGGGCAGTGCCCAGGAGACTAACAATCCCACTAAATCCTTCGATGATAGTGCGTCGGATTTATTTTGATCTTTATAGCTTTCCCTTACTCTTTATTTGTGTGTGTGCGTGTGTGTGGTTTTATTTGTAGGGTTTGGTGATTCAATTGTGTCAACGTACGCGATTACCACAAGGACGCGATGGCAACGTTTGTTTCGGGCCGTCCTTGTTGTGCTGATCGTTTCAGTTCAGTTGCGTTGAGTGGGAATTTTAATACCGACCGGATTAAGCGCTGATTGGTACACTTTTCCTTTGGCGAATCGTTCTTCGGGCATGTGCTGAGGCATCTTTATGTGTCCTCCTCTTTGCTCCCGATGCTGCGGATGTAATATTTTTACATCCCTGTCCCTTGTTTCCTCTCGTGCCATGTCACGCGCATCTCGCATGATCGAGACATTTGTTTTAATCAAAGTAAATGCTTACGGTGGCTGCATTTACATTTGAAACACTGTTTTATAAATACCAAAACTGCGTAAATAATTAACGTCAGTTGAAGCTGTTTGAAGTTGAAGCATCAAACCATTTTAATATATCTCTTACAATTTGATGGTGTGTGTTTGAACCAATGTTATTTACATTGAAATGTCAGGTGAAATTAAACATTTTTCAATGAACTGAAAAATTAAAATAGACACTTATATGTACACTACACAAGGGATAAAAATGTGTAAGAATTTTTAACCTCAATTCAGATTTTTTTTTTAATTATTTTTGTACATACAAAGCGGTTATTAACTGTTTATGTAATATATTCATGTTAAAAATCAATAAGTGTATGACATTATGATCATATGAATCATAAGTGAGATTTAATAATTTATCATGATTTTTAATTCCTCTTTTTATTTTAAAATCATTTTGTCAACAATGATCTTTAAATTTCAGTTCTTTTAATAGCCATCAACAAGTATTCAATAGCGGTTCTGTTAGATACCTTTTTATTGTTATTGGTGAGCGATTGTAATTTATTTTCGCAAAAAAATTGAAAATACCGGAGAAAACATTTGTAAACTAAATACATAAACTTAATCGAGGTCTTTACTCACATTACAAAGATATTCACTTCACCATATCGTGAAAGAGCACTTTATCCAGAATATACCCACCTGAGCATGGAAATGATAACCCAATTTGAATCATTGTACTTTTGTACTTTTAATATTCTTGTTATGCAAATTGTAGAAAAATATTTTTGATAAATTATTTTTTTTAAATAAACTTATAAAGTTTTTAGTTCATAAGAACGCATTTAGATAAATGCTCTCCAATGTTTTTTTTGACTGCTCAGATGGACTCAAAACAGCAAGGGCCTTTGGTGGATTTTTGTAAAATGCAGAGCATTAAGCACCAAAAAATGGCTGTAAGCACAAATGAGGTAGTAAAAATAAATAATGTTCGCCAATAAAACACCACGTCAATCCATGAGGTACGGAATTTCACCCACCTTGTATTCCCAGCTCACGGACTCCTGTAGCAGCTTCCTTTATTAATAAAAAAGACATCAAAGCTTATAAAAAATCGTATTAAAACCAAATCTCGTGTTTAAGCAACGTACTGCATTGAACTGTGATTACTTGAGCCTTGTCGCTTCCAAAAACTCTTCTCGTAAAATCATCCGATGTACTTTATTATATGCTTAAAAACCTTCCCATTACCCAAGGGCCGAATGGAATGTTTAACCGATTTAAACACTCCCAAGGCGATACTATAATTATGACATAACCGTGACCACCACCACCATCCCGGCGCCGTGATCAATCACAATTTACAGCGTCACAGATTTCACGGCTTATCGATCATAAACTTTGCGGATAACACTGAAGCAAAACCGATAAACGGTTCGCGCCTATACCGTAAGCTGCCCGTGCATGTGGGACAGAGCGTTCCATTATCTTATGACAAAAACCGGTCCATAATCCTACACGCACTGCCCACGAAGACACCCCAATTCCGTATCCCATATCTTCTATGCTCACAACCGTGTCATGTTGGCTGGAATACCGCATTGTTCACCGGTGGGGGTTTCGGTATGGAGGAAGTTCGGTTGTTGTTTTTTGCACTTTCTGGTATGTCGTTTGCCTTGACACATTTCCGACCTTCCGGCGGACGACGAACACAACAAAATCGGGTGCACTTTTTAGTTAGCTGTCAGTGTAATTACTTTAACTCGCTTCTTCTGCTCCACGTGGGATCCACGAGGGCTATCCTGTCCACGAAAGTAGCGATGGTTTATAATGCTCAGGAATGAAACAACAACGAAAAAAAAGCCAAACAATTGAGCACCGACCAGTCAGACATAACTATTTAATCATCTCGAAGGGCCCTCTGTATATTCGCTCGATGAAAGGTTTAACCACTCGTTTCGTCTGGGAGATCATTTGTTTAGTGATCGTTCGCTGTTGGGGAGGTCAGGGATGAGGAGAAGCAGTAGCAAAACGGAGAGGGGAGTGTTTTACGAGTTTCTAAATTCCTTACGCTTCAGACGACGGATGCGCGTTCTGATGAGGTCGAAAAATATTGCACACTCAACAACGTTTGCGACCCCAGCGTCGTGTGTCGTCCCGTGTGTGGGGCAGGTGGTTTTGTGGGTAGGAAACCCCCTTGGTCCCGAAAATAAGTGAAACGGCGCGTCGTTGCCAACCTTCCGCCGGTTTTGGGGTGTAATGGTAAAAATAGACATTTTTCAAAAAACTCGACCAGCGTCCATGCGGTTTTAGTTTGGTTAGGCGGATGATGCGCGTGCGCCACGTGTTTTGCTTAATGGGTGGGTTGGCGGGTTGGGGAGGGAGGGGGAGGAAAATCAGCAGGAAGCATAGTTGCATGCGTATGATGGGGTTGTTCTCTTCTCCCTACTTTATGTTTAGTAAAAAATGGCAGGGTTAAACAAGAAGTCCATCCGAACAGTTTTAGAATAAATCCGAAAACCTTATCTACGGCGTACTGGGGTGCGTGTATTATTTTTTTTCTAATCTTACGCACCATTTTCGTCATCAGAGATCCATTTCGCGGAATTACTCCTACTGTGTTTGTGTCACACCACCCAACAAGAAATACCGCGAGTGCACGAAATCGTTCGCGGTTTGGGTGTTTATCGTGCTGCTGGTCAGACGGCTACTGGTCCAACCAGTCGCCTTAGGGCTCGTAAAAGTGCGCCAACGAAAAAATGCGTCTGTGGTTGGTGCTTTTTACCAGCGCCACAGCCATTGGTGAAAGCTAGCAGATTTTATCACCAGCGTTCGCAAGTCTCCTAAGACTGCGGAGGAGCCTTCATCAGCAGTCAAGAGCGTACAGTTTGATGGTGAAACTTACCATTGGAGTTCAATTGGTTCAAGTCTGGACGTTACCAATTATCTGTTCTAACCGACAGCACACGCAAACCTTCATTTACGGCCACCCAAACGCGTGAGAATGGCAAAAGAGACGTTCCTCTTACGCTGCTGTCGATCGTTGATTGATTAGTGTTAATTGAATTACGGTTTCGGATCGGATCGGTCCCCGCCAGCACGGCCGAGTGACGAGTGAGGCGAAACGAAACCAAAGCAGAAAAAACAAAAAAATTCCGCAAGATGAAAGCGAAACGATGCTCTTCGTTTCCACCGCCTAAATACATCTCACCCCTGGGCGTTGGATGCAGTTGGTCCGATAGCACAAAGTTTAGCACACTCCCCTTCAACACCTTCGCCCGGATTCCGTCTTTTCTGCAGCAAAGTTTAGTGTGTTTTGTTTGCTTCTTAGTAATCGAAAGCCCTTTTATTGTTTATCGTGAAAGTATGTTTCATTGCTGGTGTGCTGCGGTTTTTTTGTTCCTTCTCCTTCTTCAGTTCTTTGTTCTCCGTAGCGAAAGTAAACGAATTAATGCGAAAAGTTTGGCTTTCGTTTTTGGAAGCAATTGTTTTGGCGAATCCTTCGGAGTACACTTCGGGTTTGAAGTGGCCGGCAAGCGTACTGGAGAATGTTTGGACGCTCTCCAACGGAATTCTCGAGCGTGCCCTTGAATAATGCGAAGGACTTTCGGGGTAAGCAACTTCATTGTCGCGAACCGGCTGACGCACTGACTTTGGAGAATTGAAATTGTACTGACAAAACGTTACGTTGGGCTGGCATTCCGTTGCGATCCGATCTGCTTGCCGACATTGGTGGGTGAATCGATAAATAGCTTCAAGGGTCCATCCGATTATTTACACATTACTTCAGTGACATTTTATTTAAGCCGCTTTTCTAACTTTTCTTTCCCCCACTTTCTGAAGAGATCAATACTGGCCCTCTTGTATCAAGTTGTATCTTAGCACCAAAAAAAAAAATGTTTCATAACAGTTTGCCGAATTGGGATTATTTTTATCCCAGCCTCCATTTTTCGCATCAATCATGCAAATGGTTGCCATTTTCCCCGTCGAACATTAACATAATCAAATTACCTTTCCCCGTGGCCATGAGGGTTTTCGCTCATTAGAGCCAACACACATCGGGGCGGGAGACGGTGAAATGTGACTCCATTCAGCCGGTAAAGATCATGTTCAGCTAATTTTAGCTAAAAAGTTTCGTTGTGTAACGGGAAACTGCACCGGCACAACCTTCGCCGTCTGCCGCCATAATCTGGAATTAAAGTGTACGGGGAAGAAGAAAAAAAAAACAGAACTCGCTTTAATGACAACCTGTGATAATTACCTGATTTCGGTAAAGATCGAAGAGACATGCATACTGTAATTGCCAAACTGTGCCACGCCGTTCGTCACCTTGTGTCGGATTCGGTATGTTTTTAATTCCATTTTGTTGTGTTGTGGTGATATTTCGTTATTTTAGTACAGTACCAATAAATCATACCATCGCTTCGAACAGGCAAATGTTATCCTTGCGATCGGTGAAGATGATCTTTACAACATCGCCCCTTACAACACACACACACATACCACGTTCAAGTTACACACCTGTCCCTCCGAATGTGTTCCACCCTGTTCCGAACGCCATTTGGCGTGTTACGGGGCCAGCGAAAACGCCCGTATAGGACACGCAGCGTCGAGGAATGTCTATAAATTTCCGATCCGAAAAATCTCGCCGCTGGCTGACATTTATCGATCGAAACTAGCGATGGCGGGGCATGGTTTGTTTTACGTTTATCACCCCCAGACGGTTTACCCACACACACACCGGTAGACCCACCGGCCAGACAGACAGACAGGGAGGATCCTCACAGGGGGTGCGTGAGTGCGTCCGGTACAGAGAGCGATCGTGCGAGAGCAGCAGCACTAATGGGTGGCTGTGTGTGAGAGGGATTCTAAGAGTTGAACACCAGCTGGTTGCTCCCCGGTCTTTCGCCACACGGAAGATCAACACACGATCGACGAGTTTCCCCGGGTAGGACGACACCACGGACGTACTGCAGGCTGGGCGCGCTGGTACAGGTTATTATTAACACGCTCCTCTCCACGCGAGATGGTTAAATGCCGTCCGGTCTGCAAAACTGTGTCCCGAGCAGGAGAGAATCCGGCCACGGCACGAGAGCACGGCTTAGGGCATGCGCGAGCAGACGGGCGCGACTTCCGTTGCAGCTTCTTTTAGACTTTATTTTTAGTCGACCCAAAGGTGCTGTCGAGTGAGGAAGTGTCGTCGTCGTCGCCGTCCGTGGCGTCGCTGTGCTGGTGTTTGTGTTTTGCGTTTTATCAGAACCGGGGTTTCCGACCCCGCACTTCCGCACCGTGTCGGTCTGCAGGGTAATGAAGGATTCGGCAGGATACATCCATAAAACGGAAATTATTTTACTGCGAAACTAGTGCTAGTGGTGGAATAAATGGTTTGGTGGAAAATTCATCCTTAACCGATGTGTTCGGCCATGTGGAAATTGGACCAGTGAAAAATGTCACTCGTGCCTAGAAATCCTTTCCAACCTTTTATTTTTACAACTCTTCCCCAAGCTGAGAAACGCTGAGCGGATTACAGCCTTGGTTCGCGTTAAGCACCACCTGTCAAACCGGGCAAACGCATTCGCACAGTATCCTGCTCTCAGTGCCCAACCACCGACGGTGGCGTTAGTGACAGTGCTCCGAAATCTCTTTCGAACGCTCTCCGTACACTCCCGAAACAAAGCAAAAAAACCCCATCTCAGTCGAAAGAAATTCGAGCATCCGGGGGAGGGTTGTGGTTTACGGGCAACACACTAAAAACAGGTGGGTCCTAGAGAAACCGTGGTCCACTGTCCCATGCGAAATGTGACCCGCGCTCGGTACGTGCGTGTGTGTGTGTGTGTGCGGTGCACCGTTTTGCTGTTTGGTTTGGTTTTGGCGAAAGGAGAATGTAAATAAGGTGAAGCACCGACAAGATACAAGCAGCGGAAAACGAAAATGAAAACGAAAAAAAAAATCAAATACATCAGTGGAGTAAGCAAAACCGTCTAATAATAGTGTGTCCGGCATTAGGGGGCCGCCGCCCGAGATCGCGTGTCTGTGCTTGGTGCTTTAATCTTCGGTCGCTTTCGCCCACCGCTAGCGCAAGATCGTCCTTTTTCTCTCGGTTGGTGCGCCGTCTCGTGCCGTAACATTATTCCGCCACCGTGCGTCCGTTTGATCTTTGGCTTCAATTTAAAATATTTGCAGCTGTGCGTACGCGGTTGTGTCTTTAAAAGCTTCAACATTACCTAGAAATTGCGCCATTAAATCCGCAAGTCCAGTGTAGAGCGCGGGTGTGCGGGAGTGACGCGTCTAATTCAAACAACGGAATCGGGGGAGATGTCTAGATTGTTGAGTGTTGTGAAAAATAACAAACAAACAATAAGACACAGTGAAAGAGGGAGCGAGAGAAATAGAGTGCGAGAGTGAGAGAGATGAAGAGAACAAGTGAAGTAACTAAGTATCAAAGAGATAATGTGAAGAATGATGTGCAAATGTATATCCACAGTGTCAGAATTCCTGAAGACGGAGTCCGAATTTTAATACTCCTATTTCTTCATGGTGATTGTAACTTGCAAAGTGAATGCGTGATCCCTAACTGTGAACAGTGAATCATATTTTCTACAACGCTCCATCAACGTCAGCTTTGTGACGTTAATCTTTTAGATAATATATTTTAAAGCATTACCAAATTGTAAAAGTCCTTTCTTATCTTCCATCCAATCAACAGCAGCCTTAAGCCGGTTACAAAGTGTATGTAAAGCAAACGTGTCCAGCAGTGTATGTGCTCGCGAGTGTCATTGCCAACCGAATCGTGCCGCGAGTGACGCCTCAAGTGTCACGCAATTTGCTAGGGTGCACTCTGCACGCCTGCCTAGTATCCCGATCTCCGAACGAACTCCGAGTACTCCGGAGTTCGCAGAAACTGGCCGCAGCAGAAGATACGTGTGTACGTTCGTATCGGGCCGGTCGTAATGTGAGTTCGCTATCGGTGCGAGATATGGAATTAACCCGGCATCGGTGCACTCAGTGGTGGAACGGATTCGACGTTAGCAGCAGTTAGCAGCAGTGATCCGAACGAAACAGTAGTGCGTACCCAAGTGCGTACCAAGTACGCCATTCTAGCCTCGTGCATGTGTCCTGTGCGATTGTGTATGTGTTGAGAAAATATCCGAGCTATAGCAAAAAAAATAATACAAACGACCCGCATCGGAAGCTGGTGGTAGTTGACGCAGTGACGTGTGGACGAGTGTCCCAAACCAGTGTCCGGTAGTGCCGGAAGGTCTCCTGCTAAGTGTCCCGCA
>KB663610.1:14407801-14465301 GCA_000349025.1 Anopheles minimus | reverse complement strand
CTTCGAGCATGAGAACGACTCACGTGTACAAAGCTACTCTTATCTAATCACGATTCAAACATTCCGTTTTTTCTCTTTCAAATTTTAAGAGTAGTCACGACTTTTAATAAATCGACAACAAAAACTAACACAATCAAACGCAGGTGTCGCAGGAAAGCATTCTCAAACGATTGTCAGGCAATATGACATTCGATTACTTGTTCATTAAATATTCCTGCCGGGAGATAACGCCGATTGGCCCCTGTGCGGTGATAATTTACTGAGTGCAGCGGTAGTTCATGTATTATTCATGGTCTACTGTCTAGGTAGGGTTTTTTTTTGTGTCCAGGTTTGTCCGGGGTTTCCCTTCCATTGGTGTTGGATTGGAGATAGTTGACGTTAGAGGTGCTATTAGATGGAACAGGTTCTTAGTTGAGCGGTTTATTGCACAGGTTAAAACATAGGGTGTGAAATGATATGGATGGTTTCGGTGGATGCGTCGATAAATACAACGCATCGTTCACCTGTTTTTGTCCCGATTAGACGTTCAATCAGACAGGAACTTGTTGCTTGTGTGACATTTAATGAAGTGCTTGTTAACTTTAAACATTGTTACAGAGAAATATTTGTATCATACACACAAATAAGCACGCACCCTCAAATGTTCTTCGAGTGGGTGATTGTTTGGGAAAATAACAAAAGGAACAATTGCGTAGGATTGCTATAAACAAACACATTCCCCCATCATTTCTCATCAAAACACAAAAAGATCCACCAACTCGGCGGACGAGATCAGTCATATCTCATATTCGGTTGTTTGCACCTTCCGGACATACCGGAACTGGCCCAAATACTCCTCAATACTGACTGGGGGAGTTGTGGGGGGAAAAATATTCATACCACCCACACCAAGACGGAAATCTTCCCGATGCGGCCATAGGCAGGTGGTCCGCTGGGAAGCAAATGTACTATGACATGTTTATGTTCATTTTTCTTCATTTGCGCTTCCTGGTATGATTTTTGCTGCTTGGTATGCTGGTCGCGACCGGGAGTTTGCGCCGCCGGAAGTGAGGTGACCGACCATCGAAGGAAAACGAGCGTCCCAACAGTGGAACGCTGTTCCTTTGTCCTGTTTGGCGAATCCCTTAGGGTACCGTCTTTGCCACCGCCGGTTCGTACGGTGGCATCGGGTACGAATGTGTTGCCTTCTTGCGTTTCTGCCTTTCTTTCTAGCACCACTGTATTGGTGATGTCGTATTTTCTACGAAAAGACTTTACAAGTCCTTATGCTACTTTGCCCGCAAGGGAAGACGGTACATCTTCTCCCCCCTGTTGTACATTCGTCGTCCGCTGGAGACGTGCGGGAAAGAGGTGACGACCTCCACTTTCTTACATTCGGTAAGGATATCGATCGTCTCGACCGTTCCGTGTCCAATCGAGGCCAAACCGGTCGTTCTTAACGACTACACACGCCAGACCGTGTAGTCCCCATAATCCGTAAGCCCTACGTGCAAAGCTCTTCGGCCGTATTGGGTTGGGAAAAAGTGGAAACATACATACACACACACACACACACACACACAGCGATCCACAAACGGAAGGGGAACCTTTTGCTTCCTCTCACCGTTTTGTCTCTTGCACTGTTGGGTCAGGGCACCGGATGAATGGGGAACGTAGTAATTCAACCTACGAGCTCCACCGACCCTCCCACCCCTTCAACCTCCCCCTCTCAAGCCTGCTGACGCGGTTGAATGGATGCGATACATCCACCGACGACCGACTAATCAGTGATTAAATGAGGTTAGGCCGTACTGGGGCCGGGGAATAGGAAACGATGGCGCAGAAAGACTCTTCAAAATCAATTTGCTACATCCATCCGGCGCAAGCGAAACAACCGGGCGAAAGTGAATTTCCATCAGGGTGTTCGGTGGTCTTTTTCGCCCGGTATTTCATACACTATGAACCAATGTTACTGATGGTATCCCATTTAGGGATGTTTCGGCCGTGAGCGATTGGTTACCTCAAATTTCCATATGAAAAATTAGTGCTCATTGACTACTAGTAGAAACCCCATTTTTATTCACACTGTCAGTCCGGAGTTGGATGGATTACCTTTAGGATTGCTTCCAACATAAAGTGTAACTTGTTTTCAACAAAATATCTATGCATCAAACGTTGTATTAGAAGAAACCCTATCTTTGATTTACGACTAAACCTTCACTCATTACACATTGTAGAAATTACACATGAATGGATTGATTAATTAAATTCATCAAAGTTCCTTTCACGCTGCTTAGCATCTACTCCGTTCCCACCTGGCTGATATTAAACGTAATCTTCTCCATCCCATATTTCATTCACCACACAAGGGAATGGGCACAATTTCCATGAACGGATCCTCAGCAAAGACTTGGCGAATCTTGTAGCGAACGGTGGAAACACACCAATATAGCTCCTGATTCCTATGAAAGAAATTGTTCTAGATCGTTTGCTACACCTCTGACGTGTTTTTCCGCATCTCTGCAATGTTAACGGTTTAAAGACGTTAAGCATGCGTGTCTACGTGTCTGGTATGGGGGAGAGAATTTTCCAAATATTCATTCCCAATATGGGACATTTTTGAAGGTGTACAAGAAGAAAGGGAGAAAAACAGAAAGGGCTAGAAATGCTACACCTTCCCAGTAACGTTAGACATTGTTTCGAAACCACCCGTAACGCTACAGAACATGTGCGCAATCAAACGGGACTGACACGGTGCGGAGTCTTGCGGTTTTGGGATGAATCCAGCCTGGTATGGCTTTTGGGTAAGGTGAAATTAATTTCATTACATAATTCACCCGCATACGGTACGGAACCGTAGCCAAAAACACACGGAGCACGCTCGAATACTGCATTGTTATCACATTACGATCATTCTTGAATGAATGGCGAAGGTAACCTGGTTTCTAGGCGTCAAAATGTGGAACGTTCGTATGCCCGGCTGAAGTGGCAAATCGTTTGTGCAAATGGCGGCAAAGTATCGAGTAAAGTATACCCCATAATTTACGACTCCTTGTCCTCATTACCATTTTACTGTCGTTTTAAAATTGACGCGTAAATTGTCGATGGTGAAGAGGGTTTTGGATTCTTGAATACCAAGTTCAAATAATACATATCTATTATTTAGCTAAAATTCTTCCTGTATACTTGAAAGTGTAGTACTAAATTATTATATTTCATTGTAATTTGTATTTCATATTTGATATTTTATTATGCTTTTTGTTTAATTTATTGAGCTTCTTGTCTATCAAATCATAGCATCAATTACGTTTATCATTACTTCACTTATATCCTTGAGAAATAAATTACCGTAATTTTCCTAGTCAGCAAACTCCTATTGAAACAAGCCCGCACGAATCACTGCCAAGAATCGTTTATTTATTTTCCATCCTAAACATCGCCAAGTACCTAGGCAGGGTCTTGCGAGCTAACAGTTGCTGAATTAAGCATCGCAAGCATAAAAACATATTGGATCATTGTGAACACATGATTACAACCGTCCCAATGACAGTCGGCATCGTTTGGTGGACATAATAATAATGACAATGTTCGTGGGTGTGCTCTGTTAGTGTGCTGCCCATTAGGATGCGCACACGGGTCGAACGTATCAAGTACAATTATAGACAATGACAACCGTCCCCATATATTAGTGGACAGTCAGTCTAATAGCTCAAGGGCAACGGTCGTTTCGGCTTCGGAAGCATACCAACATTTTTGCCCGCCCATTAAGGGCGGCAACATAAAACTTAATGCTGTCACAAAAACCGAGCCTCCCTACATTTAACGGCACGGTCAGCACGAACTTCAAGAACAGGATAGGTCAAGGTCGCTGAAGGTTTGGATAGCGTCCAGTGTACCCGACTGACTCATTTTTATTATGCTACTCAAATTTAAAATAAAACTTAAGAAAAAAAACGATATAAAATATTTCCAGTTCGGTGCGTGTTTATTACTCCCCAGATTAAAAGTGGGGCAAGATTTTCGGTTAAGTTTACATCCCTCGAAGGGTGGATCGGTGCAACAGTGTCGGTTTCACGGATTGTCACCCTGTTATTGACACGCACGTGTGAGCATTGGTTTGGCAGGGCAATTATGTGTGCGACTGGTTTATATCTATTTGTGTTGCGTCCCTCAAAACTGCTCGCGTTGCGGAAATGTGGTTGGGAAATTTAAATTAACCTTATCATTGTCATAAAAAGCTGCATGAAGGCTTGTGTCCGGTTTGTAAGGCAATAAGGAGACCGAAAGGGACTAAAAAGGAATTTTAAAAAAATACCGCTGAAGAAATGTTTGGGAAAAAATAAAAAAAGATCTTCAACAAAAACTTTATATAGTGAAAATAAAAACAAGAAATCACACAAATCATGTGAAAATGTACTGATTATATGCCCAAACTTCAGCACATTCCTCATGGGTGGATTTTAAAAAAGTTACTCAAAACTATCCAAACACACACACACAAAACAACCCGGAGCCGGTTCCGACCCAGTTTCAGCCACAAAACCGAGCACTCAACTGCAGAAGTACCGCTTTTTGTTGGCCGTTTTGTTTTTTGGCGTCAACCGTTTACCGCGACCGCGATGTTTAACGATCTACGGTCGTTTTTGGCACGCCAACAAACGAGTACCCGGCACGTCGGAAGGGAGCATCCGGTCCCATTGTCAGGAAGGGGTGGGAGAAAGGGTTTGAAGTGATCATTTAATTAACGTGCATTCCGGTGGAAAGTGTGAGTCGTCCGGCCGTCTTTGTGCCCGGATCTGCACCTTCGGCAAGGTGCTGAAAGTTTACGACCCAGACCCAGCACGCCGGTGGCGTTGTCCGTCGGGAAAGTTTATTATGAACATTTTAACTTTCGGGGCCGCAAATTTCAAGCGAGAACAGTTTTGGGACATCGGCCTTTTCCATTGTGTGTAGTGCGGTGCAAGCTGCATTCGGGCGCTGATGCCGTGCGATATGGATGTGAAAATAGAGCTATGACTCAGCCGGTCCTCGGGAAATGAAGGGAGCGAGCGCATCGGCGATGATATTTCGAAGCATGACAGCTTTACGTTCGATTTGGTGTTATAATCTGCGGTTGGTACAATAGCAATATCACGATGATTTACGAGTGTGAAATTTTAAATGCCAATAAATTATTTCGGGGAGTAAAAATGAAACACAATTCATGATAATAGTTCATAAAACCCTTCGAATTTCAATTCATAATCGTGTAGAACATAGTGTGGTATTGAATTAATATTTTGTTAAAAGCTATTTACATTACTTTTGGGTTACATGAAGAACGAAACACTAGTCGATTCAAAAAAAAAATTTACATTACTTTTACACAGATTCATGAATTCTCATAATTTTATAAAACTGTAAATTCATGCTTAAATTTATCCTTATATATCTATTAATGTCTATATATCGTCATAAATTCAGGAACCCTCAAAAGCCAAATAAAGATAGCTGCTAGCAAAAATAAAATCCGTGCAATCGGTCTACGTAAAAGCATTTTGGATGTAAAAGAGTTTCCCAAACTCAGGATTATCAACGAAAATCTTATTTCAGAAATTGCCTATGCGCTAAAAACTGTTTAACACCAATAATTTTAATAGGATTCCTACATATAAAGAACCTTTGAGGATTCATGAAACTATTCGGATTCTTTAGTCGTCCAAAAAGATATTCTGAAACATTCATTCGAATCGAAGATTCAGTCTCAAAACCATAGTACAGAGTACTTTTGGGGCTATTTCGGTGTGCATCTTTTGTAACTGCAAATAAAAAAAGTATTTTTGAACCACATTATACTAATAGATAATATTGCATAGTGCACCATCAAGCCACAGCCATTAAAAACAGCAACCCTTAATCGGTTCCAGCGTGTGCATAAACCACTTCACCATTAATGTGAGGTACGCATACCCGCAAAATAGTTTTTTGAATATTTTAAACACAATAATTACGTCCCGTTTCCCTCCCACGGGTATCCGCACCAACGTACTTTGCTCCAGAAGATGCCCTCATTTCCAGCGCATTGTAACACGTGCTTAACCGAAATCGATTAACAAACCAAGGTGACGGCAAAAAAGGGGTACCTAAATTGATGTTTTGCTGACTCGGTACCCCCCCTGGTTGGGATGAACATGGTACGGTGCAACCGAAAGCAAACACTCGCGCCAAAACAAGCATCCCCCAACGAGGTGGACTGATGAAACGGCGCGTAAAACCAACGGTTTCACGGTGTGTTATCTTTGCGCGCGGCGTCGAACGAGTGACTGGAAAATGTCGAGAAAATGCTGCCGCTCGAAACGAAATCATCTGGAATCCATGCGGATACGAAGATTCACGTGGTGCAGGCCCAAATCGGTAAAGATTGTTTGTTGTTTAGCACTAACCATGTACCAACACGATTGGTGAAAGATATATAATTTAGAAAATCATGGTGAAATCATGATTCTATTATCTTAAGCACTAATACACACAGAAGCGGTCAGCTGTTTACAACGCAACGGAAAAGGTGCTCTCGTCGAGGTAAACGACCGTGACATTAAACGGCCATTAAAACTACCACCGATTTTACCTTCGTCCCAAGGATCCCATCATCGTCATGAATGTCGTTTATGGATGAGTTTTTTTTTCCATTTCTTTTAGCTCATGTACAATACAGGGTCACTAGTAATTTACGAGGCCACCCTCAAGAATCAGCTCAAGAATCGCTCAGGAAACTGTATGATTTCCCATAACGTTTTCCACCCTCGATCGCAAGGCAATCGTTGACGTCGTTTGGCTCGAACATCCTTCACCGTTGCTTTACCTTCGCCGCCCGGGTTGTAACGCCTAGGATGTAACGATTCGTTGTAAAACTCTTTCTTTCTCTCGCTCTCTCTATCTCTCACACACACACGCTTGTTTGCTCGTTTGTATCGTTTGGCCTCGGCTGCGAACCACCTTAATGAGATTATTAACGACTTTACCAAGGAATGACGGAAGCGCAACCGGGTGACGTGCTCACAGGTTGCCACGTGCATGCTGCGTGAAATTTCACTCTCCTTCATGCCACCAGCCCGTGCTCAACCCGTTCCCATCGAACGCCGTATCGACCCATAAAACTGTTTATCAATCCTTCAGCTGAAGCAGCGATTTGTGGCGCTCCATCGATCAAGGATCGCCGTAGCTCATCTTACCACCTGACGTCACTTGCATGCGCTCATCGAGAGCATTAATAATAGCAACATTAGAAGCAGTAACTGCAGACGCCTACGGGTGTACGGTGTGCGGGCTGAGTCACGGCTAATGAACGCTTCCCGGGCTGATGGAAAATAGAAAAGCTCATCAATTGATGGTCGGCAAAGGTCGGTTTGGGAGGGAAAAGCGGTATTGCCAGCTTTCGCAAGCGTAAACAAACGCACCCGTATTTGGTCGTCTGCGAGGGGTGCTAATAGTTGTGGGAGTGGCACTGCCGGTCATTTTCTTTATTTGTACTTGCGAAACAAAGACTATGAATAGGATCCACGGTTGCACTGGGTGAATATGATTCTGGGGGAAAGGCTCATAAATATGCGTGACATAATTGTGTTGTTGTAAGCGAATGGTTAGTGCATCAATTTCGTAACGATGAGATCATGTAGTGTTTGTTTACCTTTCGGATGAAATATTATTGACCTGTTGATACGGGGCGCACCTTAATGGCGGGGTATATAAAACAAAACAAAAGAGATTTATCACTCCACTGCTGATGTATCGCTGTGTTTTATTGCAACAGACAATTTCTGAACATTTTCAATTATTTCGATTAATCATACCTTAGGCGAGAAAGCTTAGCTCTTAAGACGCCATCCGTCAAACAAACGAGGAAATATCGATCAGTGTATAGAAATCGAGTTGATGACTTTCTTGACGATTGTACATGTAAATATCATGTCAAGCTTAATATGATTTATTGAATCCAATAGAAATAATCGTTTTCAAAGAACTTTTAATTGATAAAATCTGGGACATTTGGCATAACCTGCGCCATGGTTTTTTTAAACAATATTTTTCTAATCAAAGCTTACAGTTTGTAGGGAAAGTTAACTACGGATAATTCGCCAAACGTCACAATGCATAGAAAAAAAGTTTATGATCGACTCCATTATTTGCTTCCTTTATTCAGTTGCCCAAGTGATCACGTAAATGATTATTAAATAAAAAAAACACTTACAACATTAAAAATTACACCCACCTTCCATGACGTAGCCGAAAATGTCAGCAGTGTGAACATCATTATTTTTCACTTTAGTGTACACGATTAAATTCCCTTTGTTGAAGTCGATCACCATCCCTCCGTCCCTTACTCCCACTCTCCCTTCACCCAAAAAGGTCATTTCTAAACCGTTCTGCTTAATTCGAACATTATCCGGTTCCGGTTCAGCTGACGCAACGCAACACATTCGGCTGATGGGGTGTGAAATCAAAGCACCTTTTGGTAGATTGTGCCACCAAAACACCAGAATTAATGTTGATCGAACTGAGACGACTGACTTACCGACCAATCGTTCCTCTTGCACGGTACGTGACCTCGGCACGTACGCACCAATATTGGCAATAAACGAGGCTTTGCGATTTTGCTAATGGGTTTTAATGGTCTTCGGTGCGGGTTTCGATTGCAACGCCAGACATCCCAATACCCTCCATGTGCCTAGTCATGTATGCGAAACAAAGCCCAAAAAGGATGAAGAAAATCCACCCGGAATCGGACCGGAGTGTACTTCGTGCGTACTGTAGTGGATGATTAATTTCTGGAACACCTTCCCAAGCCCTTAAGCAATCCACTGATGGGGCATCTGGTGTGAAAAACAGGTGCAATTGTCAGACCACCTAAAGAAGATAAAGAAATGTGATAGATCTCCAATCCCAGATGGTTCCGGTTAGTGTCGTTACAGCGATGGATTGAATTGTGTTCCTTGGGATCTACCCAGCTCTGCTTGAAAACACTTTACAATCGTGCAATGTTTGAGTGGCAGTAAATGAACAGCAAAGTTGATAAAAGACCGGAGACACAAGTACGAAGAAATGACAACCATTGAAACCGCAACGTTCATCACGGTACGGCACAAACTCAACGGTGAAGACCGGTGCGGAAATCGAATTAAGTCGTTCGAGAAGGTTCCAGCCTGGCCAGAAGACAATATACAGAAAATGCTATTGAATTTCGAAATGCCGTACACCGGTATCGACCGATAAACTTACCGGTTTTGTCAATTTTGTCTTGCTCGCTTCCCAGGTAAGTTTCCGACGTTCGGATCATGGTACGGGCGCATGTGAACGCTTACACATGCAAGTTAGCTAAGTGAAATGATTTTCAGTTTTTGTACCATCGATGACGTCTTGCATATCGGCCAGTCTTACGTACATCATCCTTATGAAATTGCTTTCACATCGATTTTCTTCCATTACGCTCGGGACGGATCGCTCACCATCGCACAAGCGAACTACACTTTGAAAGGCGACAGTCGACCTATCGTACAAATTGAGCAGCATTATTCCTTTCATTACAATCAATGACATAGGAAGTGAACGATGAATAGACCCCAACGGTAGTTAACGTTGTCTGACGATAATCGATAGCCAATATACGAATATTGATTGGTATTGTTAGCTGAGATTTGCAGCGTTTTCCGTTTTTTTTTTCGTAAAAAGAGCTTGCTGCTATTTTTGTGAACTTTAATTGACTCTCAATTGGTGTTCATTCTCTCTCACCCAAAAAGGTGTGTCGTATCAGCTATCAAAAGAATTTCGATTGATTGTTTGCCAGCGCACAAAAAAAAAATACGAAAATGGCAAAAGAATCCCTTTTTCTCCACTCCCCAAAGGTGGATTTGAGACTTAGTCACTTGAAAGAGTAAATAAAATTCAATCGTTTCAATCTCGCTCAAAGCCCGTCGCCGAAAACGGCCAACCAGTTAGTTCCCTTTTTCCACTTTGTTTGTGAGGTGTGTTTATCTTCTAAATAAAAACCCATCACGTACCTCGAGGGGCGGGGGGGGGGAGAGAGGAAAGGAACATTCGCCGCACCGTATGGTGTGGAGGAATGAAAAGCTTTTGGAAATTAGGAATGAAAAAACATCAGCCCAAGGGGTCGAATTTGGGGTTCTGTGTGTATGTTTTTTTTGCGCTACTACTACTGATGGAAACATGGTGGAAACATTTTTATTTCCCGGCAAGCACAGATTCTTGGTTTCGGTAAAAGTCGTGATACGTTTGCTTTTTTATTTGTGTCGTGTTTCCTCACCTCGTTACCTGCATCTGTTGAATCTTTAGGAAGTTGTATGGAAGGATGGATCGATGGAGTCACGGACGATAGCTTAGTGAATCACTTTCTTGTGGATTTTTCTCATTGATAGCACCCGGATTGCTAACATGGGAATTTGGAACCGTTATCGTAACTTTTCCAGCACGTTCCAACGGTGGCCGTGAAATCAATTCATTTCTCCTAAATAATTCCTCTGGGGATTTTTACGGATCCTATTATGGAAATAATCGTTTGGTTCGGAGATTGCGAAAAAAAAACTCTCCAACAAATATCGATCTTCAAAGTTCTACCCTCCCAGCATGGACCAGAACTCGGTTGGTGATGAAAAAGTATCACTCAAAGCGTTCCACCTAGCGCACACGAAGGCACTATCGATCGAACGGGGTGGGATATCGCTTTCCTTAATTTCCGAAACCTATCAATAAATTTAATGGATGAAGGATTAATTTTAACGCCACACCTAGCTGACGGGCCATCCAAAAAGATGCGAATGGCTAGGAGCGGGAAAACAAGCATCGCAAAGCTTTTTCACCGCACGCCATCGAAAGCGAAACCTTACCCGATGGAGGCGCATGGTCGCTGGTACATCTTGCTGGGTAGTGAAGGCACGAAAAAAGGGCTAAAACCATCGCAACAGTATCAGCCCCGCCGAAAACCCGGGCAAGCAGATGGATTTTATCCATTTAGGCTGACTGGATCGTAAATGAGCTTACGTTTTATGGCGTCTAATGTGCGCGCCTTGTTGTCTTCACCGGCTGTCATTTTTTTTTCGTTCTTGTTCGTTTGCAATATTCGTTTTCGGAGGTCAGAAGCGGTTCGGTGAAGATAAACTTTGAGACGGTTGCGTTTACTGCGGCTCGGCCGGCTGATGCTGAGGTTTCATGCTAACAGCCTAGCGCACCCCCATTGTTCTAAGGGGTGGCGATATGTGGGCGCAATCGTTAACGGCAAGCCCCGGCACAGACAATCCGGCAAGCATCCAATCAAGAGTTTATTTCTGGCGTCGCGCACTCGAAACAGCACCCCAAAAATGATGGCTATTTTATGCTCGAAATTTCTATGGCTTTATGGTGAAGTATACTTTACATTTACATTGTGTTACCGCATGTAGAAAAATCCGCAATACAAGCATTATCATTTGTTGTCCGGTATCGATGGGTTTAATCTGCGGCCGGATGCGGAACCAATATTTATGCCACCAAAGATTAAGTGAAGTTTAAAACAGTATGCACATCAATCCCTTTTTTAGAAACAAAATCAAAGCTGTTGTCACCCTGTAAATCGATGGGCATTAGCATTAAATATGTATCCTAATGTTTGCTTATTCCATCGCTGCTCAGCTTGGTACCGTTCACAACTTTCCAGCGGCACGAACGGAGAAAGGGTAATGTATTTTATGACGTTATCGTGCTATCTGTAAAATCTAGCAAATGTTTCAGCATCCTCAGCCGGAGTGTGCGAAACAGCTGTGTTGCCAGGCAGAGCGGCCTCTGTGCCGGGCCGAAACGGTTTTGTCGTAGGACCGCCATGAATCTTATCGATATGGAGACGCGTGGTGATAAATTTTTATGAGCCTAAAAGGCTGCTAAACGTGCGAACCACGCTCACCGGGCTGCTGTTGCCGAAGTGCAACCGATAGATAGAGCTGCATAAGTTCAGCCGCTCGCGGTGACGGAATCTCATCCTCAAACGGAATGGGTGTGAGCGAAAGATTCGATACTGTGTGCCGCTTCTCCATTTAGGCTCGCATAAATATCAATTTAAAGCACACGATGCCGGTTCGAGAGCGCACACTGTTCGGGTCAAGATGGAGCCTCGGCGCCCTATACCGTGACGAGCAAAACCACTCCTTCGTGGGATTTGAGGATTTTTTTCTTTTGCTTCACCAACGGAATGTTGTTACGTCTCGGCTTTGTCTCGTGAATCCGGAACCAAACACCAAACCAAACACCACCGCGAACGCATGATGGGTGCAATAAGTTTTCCGACTTCCGGTGCCGGTTTTAGGGTGTAAGGGATGGTAAAAGAAGGCCGGGCAAGCATAAATTACTTGCGTCCCGACATTCTCCCGCAGCCCAATTCGAAGGCAGCAACTTTACCAAACAACCGGAATCGGAAGTAAATTCGCACGCAACCGAAAGATCCGTATCTGGGGAGGGCGGCAGGCCTTAGGGCTCCACCAGGGGGGGAATCGATATTTAATCAGCAAAAGTGTGTACCGACCGAAGGAGTGTTGAAGAAGCGATCTCGTTGTCGCTTTGGCTGTCTGTTTCTTCGGGGCCGTCCCATTCGTGGAAACCCCAGTTTGAAAATCCCCGGAAAAGCATCGCGCATCCAATGTAAATGTCGTTCGCTTACGGTTGTGTGCGGTATTTTCGTAGCGTCTTTGCAGCAAAAGGGATGTGAAAATTAGGCATTCTTCGAGCGATTCCTACGAAAACCCTCCCCCTGACCAATCACCCCCTCCCCCCTTCCCCCGTTCACGGCCAATGGCGTAGAAACGTGTCTAGCGTGGGTATGCGTGCGGTTAACGTTATCGATCGCGTAAAATGAGAAGCTTTGTCGAATCGTTTTGCTAACAGGATCGTATCAATCGTACACAGAGGGTATAGTGTAAACGAGACCATACGAGTAGTGGGTAGGTTTTGAGTGAGGAGGGAGGAGGGGGGAGGAAGGTGCAGTGAACTTTGTCCCCACCGCACAATGGATACGGGGCGGAATGTTTTAATGAGAACAGAAGTTTTATGAGCTTTTATGAATTTGTTATTTGAAGTTAAGTTAGGACTGGAACGTGGTGGATTATTGAGGTATTGGTAACTTGTTACAAGTTTTGCGTTAGCTGCAAAAATGGAATAAAGCTAAAACTATGCTGTCATAGTCAAATATGTTGAAGTTGTAGTAATTCCAGTTTGCAAATGGAGGAAAATAATATCCATTAATAATAATCGTGAAATTTTGATGAAACTCGTTAAACTAGTGCTTCACTTTAAAAGTGTGTTCTTGGAGCACCAAGTTTTATTTCTTCCTCTTCGAAACGTTACGATCGGTTTTGCACTACAGCTCCGTGTGTGCACGGGCAAACTAGTTTTGCGAAGCCACAGATGTACGGTGAAGCTCGCGAGAAAACTTGCCAGCAATGCTACCAGCACCGAAACCCATTACCCGTTCTAAGCACCACTTGGGCATCAGAACCGGCATCTGCCACCCCGGGACAAGACGAGCCCCAAACGGGAAGCCCTCCAATCGCTGTCCACATTACCAAGCTCATGCATGAACAACCACACGGACAACGGCACACGTGATATTGTAAGAAGCTAAAGTGCAACCCGCGGGAACGCACTGAAGTGCTGAGGGCGATATTTCGGCACTATCGTAACCAGCGTGTGGGGTAATATTTTATCTTTATATCTTCCCCTGTGCGCGGTGAAAAACGAGAACCTCCGACGATTTGCAATCTCTAACCTTTGCATTTCGCCGACGGTTTCAGTGATGGTTGGGACACAGCTGGGATGGTCTCTAGTAGGGTGCAATACTTACAACATGCATACGTCGCTTGCAATAGAGAAAGTACAGGTAGAAACATCACCACACACTCTCGGCACGGTCTCTCACATGATGGCGTCGCAGCGAGCAACTAGAGCTTCCTTTCACACATTCGCTTCCCTTGTCCGCGTGTCATAACGATATATTCCCGGTCTTCGTCGGTACGACGGTATAACAAGTCTGCAGTCTCTGCTCACTTTCCCATTGAAAACGACCGCATGGTGTGATCGTGGTTGGTTTTCGGCTATAAATAACGCGGAGCCCGTACCACGATCCTGGGTTTATGCATATATAGGTCCCATACGCACCCCAGATGTCGTCTTGAGTTTCCCCCCCGCACTCGGTACAGGCGGCATCGTTCTTTGCCCTTGAACCTACCGCTTCATACCGGCCATCTTGCCCTCCACCGTTACACAGACTGATCACTTTCTTCTCTTGCTATCAGATGCTAATCATCAATCAGCTTGCTGACATTGACGTTTGCCACCCTGTTCTGTCGCAGCACCCTATTGCATTCTCTTCATCACACACTCTTATTAATGTTACCGCGTATGTAACGTTTCCCAGACGCGAGTAACAAACACACACACACACACAGTCAAGCGCGCCCAGAAATATACGGCATATGGCCCGCAGCGCTGCCCGCCGTAGCACGTCCCATTGAAACGTCATGTCACTTGGAAAACATTAAACGAATGTTTAGCACCGATGGTGAGCAAGAATTCAAAGGGAGCGAAACCCGTTCAGCATCGATGTCTGACCTTTCGCGAAGGTGACCATGTGTGAGAGCGAGTGAGAGCATTTGTGGGGTGTTTTTCTCACACAATTGTTCGTACCCTTTGTTCCCCGAAATATGCGAGTGATGGTGAAATGTTGCTTTTGTCTTGTTGCGCGACCCCGTACGGTGATATTTCACGGGTCGGCATCGGAGGTATGATCGGGTTGTGGTTTTGAAGCAACAATCTGATTTATGCCTTCCTGGCATCGCTTTTCGATCACAGCGATCCGTCGGTACCGTGTTCGTAGAATGCTGCACAACATGTATCGCGTATCTCGATTGACGAATAAACCATCTTTAATGTTGTTCTGTACAGGCTGCGATACGTTTCTATACGTAATCCAACCCGATTGACCCACAGTTTAAGCGCCAACTCGCGCTCGCAACATCCCGCCACGATCATGGAGGCGCCTGGTGTGTGGTAACAGTTTGCACCGATTGCATCAAAAGCATGGTCCGAACGCGACATGGCACCTGGCCAGAAGTGGTCGTCTTTCAGCACTTGGCGCTGGTTGTTCTATCTTTGCTGGCAAGTGAAATGGGATGCTTACAAACCGTCGGAGGCACTCCAACAAGCGCTACATGAAACTTTAAACACAAACAGACACACACACACGCATACACTCGCGGACATAGGGCATAACTGTGCCAATTTACATCGAAATAGTGTCGTACGGGGAAAGACGAGTTCGTAAACGTAGAGCAGATAGAAATATGAACACACGGTAAGCGGCAAACGGAAGCGCATACACCCGAAAGGGAACTTAATTTTTGGGGAGGGCATTTAAAATTAGCTGAGAAAAGTCATTAGTTTCTAATGTTGCCGTTAGGTGGGGGGAACATTTCTCACTCGCCTTACCGTGCTCGGAACGAAGTGGTGTTTTGCTGCTAATGCTTCTTCTAATCAAGGCATACTTCACAACGAGCAGAATGTCACCACAATTGGTGGTAATGGAGCACTAGCACTAATGAAAATTAAATTACCATTTAAACAACCTGTTGAACTAGCTTTACTTCGTTAACCCTTTGTGTATTAAACACGACCAACTCGTTTAGGAATGGTATATTTAAATGTCCCTTTAGTCTACTTTATAATGTCCATTTACACGAATTTTATCGTTAGCATAATTATTCCTACAACTTCACGCACAACACCACCAACAGCACGAACCATTCACGATCGCCTAGCGCCATTTGTCAGCCTTCCAAGCGAAAGGCCAACGGAAGGACATTGATTGGCATTTTATTTAACCTACCGAAAGGGGTTGGGTTGTTCATACGCTCGCTGCACTGTACCAGTGTGAAAGTAATTTACTAGAGTGTTTGTGAGTGTTGGGTGCATTTCCACGGGCAGTGCGGGATGGAACCGTTGCACACGCTTTGCATGCGGTTTAATTACTTGGATGCGTTGGCATTTTGATTTGATGAGCATATCCTCTGGTTGCATCAAAAGTTGCTCTCAATAAAGGTTTGCTCCACTTACTTACTTTCGGCTTAATGGTCTGAAAATATTAATTTTGAAATATTTATGTTTTTAATAAAATGGATAAAATTAAATTTCACATACAACTGACTTTGATAAACGTCAAAAACACTCTACTCCACTTTAAAATACTGCAAAGAATATACTTCAAATCCAAAAATGAGATTTCCTTCGGTAACAAGATTTTTTTTTTCCGGTAGTTCTACATTGAGTAAACGGAACGAAAGAAATAGTTTAAGATACGGTTAAGAAGCAATTTTTAAAGGGTTAGACTATTTTGTTCGTTTATAAAACCAGATAGCCGCAGAAAAAATAAATTAGGAAATTTTGAATGAATCACATTAATGTTTAATATTATTTAACCCCATATAAAAGATAATAGTAGTTTACAAATCCAATTTATTATAGTAAAGTTAAATGGAGAAAACCTAATATTATAACTTTCATACGCATTGCGATATTAAATTGAAATATTGCGAAATCGAACTTAAAGCAATACTGATTTAAGTACCGAATTATAGCTTTGAACGGTGCGTTTGTGTCATGTGCGAGATACTTGGAATATTTGTCTGTGTCCGACAGTTGTACGTGGAACAGCAAAGTTTACCTTTTTTACAAGAAACGGATAGTTAATTGTTCCTAGTAGTAATCCTGCTACGAAGTATCAGTATATTAAGTGAATATCGTAGAAAAGACTTCTTATCTCATTCATATTAGTAAAATAAGATTAGTTTATTTCTATTTCGAAACAAAGTGATAAATATTGATGTTTTTTCCGTAGAGAAATGCCAAGTCGTATTACTACGTTTATTTGTACGAGTCCTTAGTTCCCCGTTACGGATAAATCCACCACTGATTTCACTTTACTACTCCTTCAACTTTCATTGCTAGCGAAGAATCGTTACTTTCCGTCCAGTGGGAAAGTTCAACCGATTCCTATTTGCATGTTTATTAGTAATTCATTTCCGATCTCTTACCGGCACTTGTATCACCATTTCGCAACTGCTATCTCAAAACCTTGACGGTCTCACACGTACTGTTATGTGCGGGAATGAAACGAATCTCAACACAATTACACGCTGCAACGCCGAACACTGTCCTGATGGGTTGGCTTACCTAATCGGGTTTTCTCCGGCTCAATCGCTACAGCAACAAAAAAGCATTCCTCTGTCGGCAATCGGGCGCACAGCAATCGTACCGGGCGTAGGCTCACGATCCAGTTTCACCGGTCTTGACGGTATACAGCACGATAGCATCGGGCTGCATAATTGAACGATGGTAAATCGAGCCAAACATCGACAACGGATGGAGTGAAAAACGGTGCAGCAGAAGCGTCGGATTCTCACGCGCATAAAATATGCATCACGTCAGACGGAAGTGTGTTGTTACGGTCGGTGCTTGACATCGATACACAACCTCAGCCAGACGGCTTTCGCTTTACAGCCCGGTTGTCAGGATGGCGTTTCCGGACGCGGTTTAGTGCTTTCGATTTCCATCTCCATCGTGTTCGCACCACCCCCCGTGATTCATTGATTCGATTTCGACGAGCTAAATAGTTAATGAAATAGTGTAGAAAAGCACTCTTAATAGTCCACAGTGGCAGATGATGGTTGGTTGGATGGGCACTGGTAGGTGATTATACAACCGACCGGGCCAGGTGATAAGATCCTTCCCTCACTAATCCTATCTGCTGGCATGTGTTTATGTGGGTATATCACTTAGACACACGATTCACACCTGTGTCACGATAAGCCCGCCGCTTAGTGGACAGAAGTCGACACAGATTAAGGGTGCATCATGCTCGTTAGCTTATCCCTTTGATGTTTTACCCTGTCCGGATTGGAGCCGGAGAGAACAAGAGCGAATTCCATGTCCATTAGTGGGAAAAGTTATTCGAGTTAATTACACAAGGTTTACCTGTCGTCTTATGCTGAAAGTAAAAGTGGCTGTGTATGGAGAAATTTTTTTCCACCATCCACAAATTAATGTTCCAACTTTGCATCACCAAAACTTCGCGTTGACAAAGTGTAAATGTATCGCTTATTGCTTCTCCCCCAGAAAAATATATATATATAGCACTTGATCATTGCGATAAGTTGTCAGTATTTGTCACTTTTCTAATTATGTGCCACAATGTTTCGGAACGCACCAACTGTACAATTCCTGAGTTAATGTTCTGCCCGCCAAAACACAGAGGGGTCGGAAAATGTGTCTCTTTACGTCATCCAAATCGCCCGCAGCAAATCGCCAAAGGTGTGTTTTCGTGTGTTTTGTGTGAAAATGCTGTAACGCTGTCAGCTTCCAGTCGTTGGTCCTGGAAAGTCAGTTCGTCAACGAGTTCGGTAGCTTGGCAGCAAAATCATTCCCAACGGGTGACACAGCCTCTCCTAACTGTTAGCGGAAAATTTTCCCTCCACCTCAACAAAACCTCCCATGCCCGGCGGCTACTTTCGTCTTCATCCTGCCCAAAACTTCACCAAGTTGCGCGTGATTCTGCGAAAGGTAATCTAACTTTCTCGCCGGAAACAGCCGGAAGCGAGGCGTCATCGTCAGTGTTGTGAAGTATCGCTCTTGTCTAGCAACGTACTGGAACAGGCCCAACCCAACCCCAAGAATTGCTCTCAGCAGGTGGAAACGCAACAACACGAACACTAGCGTGAGCGGGATGCGATGCCCGGCCCGGGTAAAGTGTATGCGAAGGTTTAAACACGTTTGAGATTGTCCTTTCAATCTTCCGTTCCAGTTGGATTTGCTTGCCGCACGATGCTGATGTGCTGTGTTTGTTCATTCGTTTTATTTCTCAGTACATCATCATCAGTCACTTTAGATCAACATCAACTGATGGTTCGGTTGAAGCGGAAATTTACCTCACAGCTACCGATGGCGGTAACGATAGATGAAGTCTTTAAAGTGTGTGCAAAAAAAAACACCTCGAATAGAATATCCATCCACAGGCACCTGTCGATTATCAGTAAAAAGTTGAGCTAAATGTGATCTCTATTTTTAGATCGTTTGCTTGATTGTTCTAGGGATGATTTATTGTTGTGACTTTAAAATCGAACGCTTGGATCGTTAGAATAATAATTCCAGAAACGTATTTACCCTTATTAAAACATATCAGTCACTTAAATCTGTAAACAATATGCCACCAAAAGTCCCACTGTTTGCTGTATGTAAGACAAATTGTTTTGATAACAGCTTTTGTCGGTACGGCCTTCCGTGGAAACAAATCCCACCCTCCTCCATATTTCACCCATCCCACACGAGGGTCTCTTCAGGTGCTAACGGTTAATGTGGCCAATGAGTATAATTAGGGGCATTAATACCGGGGGAAGGCGCTACTCTAGTGTGGTCCTGCTCACACCGGACCATCAATCCGACAGGTGGTCACTGCTGGCGGTCGGGCAGCCAAAGGCAAACAAATATATTTTAATAAAGTGCTACCCGAACGGAACGGATGCGTTGAATAAAATATGAAACCGTTCAACACCGATCCGTCTGGCGACCTGTTGAATGTGACGATATTTTCGTGGAACGTGGAATACTGGCCTGTTTGTTTTTTTTGTTTTTGATTCCGTACCGCTCGAGGGGTTTGTTTTGGAGCAGCTCATAATGCTGCTTGCAAAGTCAACAGCCGCGTCACGGCACCGGTCAACAATGAGCTTGTGAATTGTGTGGTGCGCGATTTGGATTTCCATTTTTTGTTGTTGTTGTATTACATACCGACAAGCGTTTAAAAAATGTTTGACTTGTTTGTTCTTTTGCGTTTTGATATATTTATTCATTTAACTGTTGTGCTTTTTATTGTATTTCCAACCAATGGAGGCGCATGGTGCCCATTGCGAAGTCGATGGAGGCGCATGGTGATTCACACTTTGCCCAAAAGGCGATTCACGTTCTAAATAATAAATTTGATTTCAATTATTCAATTTTATAGTATCAAATTTTAATGCTTTTTTCTATTTTATCAATTCAAAAATTATTTGTAAAGTACTAGAAAAATTATATTGATTTTTCCAACACAATGAATATATTAAAAAACGAATGCCTTTGTTGTATCTCAAAACTGACGGCTTGTACATTATGCTTTGTTCTGTATGGAAAGTATAATAAATTTTCTTTCTCAATGATGCAAATATGCAGAACCTGAAAGCTCTCTCATACGTTGCATTATATTTCTTTGCCTTGCACTTTCCCCCACGAGTAAACATATTGCATTCCACAGTGGTGTGATTGATTGACAATGCCATGATAAATAATTTGCACCACATTAATTTGCAACATCCGGCAGCGGAAGACAACCGTACACCATTCGCCACGTCAATCCTTCTGCCGACACGGAACGATGGCCATTCGTCCACCGGGCATTGCGTCGTTTTGCGGTTTTACCTTCAATCAATCATCCGCAAATCAGCAATACGGCCTGGCCGTAACTGATGAATAAAAAAAAAAAAATCATCCGCAAATGATGAACGAGGTTTTGCTTCCGAATTTCAATTAGCTGAAATTCACTTAAGCACACCACAAGGCAACGGTAAACCTGCGATTCTCATGCTAAACTAATGTTGCGGTTTATCGAAACTTTCAAGCTAGCTGAGAACCGGAATGGGCTTTTGTGGTTAAGATCAAATGTTAATCTGACAGCAAAAGCAAGACAAAAAAATGTGTAAATAAAGAATACACTTTCATTGAGTAAAACCATTTTTTTTATTCCGTATTAACGTCCAAGCCATATATCTATAGTAAAACCGAATAATGTATAAAAATTTACTGGATATCAATTACTGTCGTACATTTTGCTAAAATATTCTCTTTCTTCTTGCTCTCTCTCTCTCTTTCTAGGTAAGTCATTTGAATCGTGCCAGAACTTTATCCACAGTGAGAAACTAGTGAGTAATTAAAAAACGAGATATTCTTCCACAACCTTACGGTACGATGCCACGTAGTACACATTGCACTTTAATCAACTCACGTCACAGAATATAAATTCATAAACCATCACATAAAGGGAACTCCCGTTCAATTTCACCGCCCGATTCACCTGTTGTTGGTACTGGAAGGTCATGCACGTGAAGTTCAGCACTTACTATTTTGCAAACACGCACACCTCACACGTCCATCGGAATGTCTTACCAGCCGCAACATATGACCCCGGTTGCTTGACGCGCATTGTTGTGCGAACCGTTCAACATACCCCAAATCGAGTAAATCCCTTCGACCCACGCCATGTTTGCGTTGGCAGTCTGCCAACACGGGACTACAAGCGCTGGTACTAGGGATGGTGTTGATGAAAGTTATGCCCTTTACAGTGCGTTGTGAAGCTAGATGGGTAAAGTTTTAACTGGCAGCCGCGAAAACAAGAGTGAAGCATTAAGCTAATTACAGCACAAATCGTCTCCTTCTCACACAAGCTGTACCAGTACCGTACAGCAGCATAATTGAGAAATATTTGGATGAGTTTCATATAATTCAAGTGTATTAAATGTGGCGTACAGCCCGGGAAAGAATGGTTCGAAAGGGATGGTTTTCAATCCATCAGCCACGATCAAGAAGCAAATGGGGTAAATGAGGGTTTTTTTCCCCTCACAAGCAACGTTTGATCGTTAGCTTGGAACAAAAACAAAAGTTGCAAAAATGACTCTCTAGGCAATTGTCTCGAAATTGTTTCATTTTGTTTTTATTCGCACTCGGTTATAAACTGGTACAAAAAAAATGAATGCATAATGAGCCGGAGAACAGTACAAAAAATGGTTAAAGCGCTGAGATTTATCGTTAACTGTCCATTATGGTCGAGGGATTGCTTGCCTTCCATTTTTTTGTTTTAGTTGCTATCATCCCCTCTCGCTTATCTTCGTTTTTTTGCTCTCCCGGGTGCGATATGTTTATTTTTTCTACCATAGCTTCGATATCGTCCTGATAGCTTTATTTCACGCCATCATTATCGTAAAATGATTTATCTGTTTTATTTGTACGCAACGAAAAACACACACCCCCACACACAGTTATCCTTTCGTTTTGAAAATTCGTGAACCATAAAATTGGAAGAAAAGAACGAATAAATCACTAGCGTGGCAAACAGTTTCACACAGCTCTTGTGCAACTTTTCTTTAAACACGAACGCATCGTAAATTAATGTCCTTCGATCACGATTGTGGCCCGGACCCGACGCACAGCGAAGGCAATAGATAAGAAGAACGAAAAAATTAGATACTTAAACAACCAATCCCATCAACCGTGTGCCAGACTAACCATTTTCACTTCCAACTTAACGGAAATGCAATGATCGTAAACGAAGCGGCATATGCCCAAAGGAAAATATGCTTCTCTCAGAGGTTTTTTTTATTCCTTGGGCAAGCTGAAAAGGAACTCGTCATCGGACGGTTTTAACCATAAGTCTCCTGGGAAGACAAAAAAAAACCCCCGGACCAGTGGCTCATAAAATGTTATTTCCTTTTCGTGTATCGTTCGATGTCGATGGTACTTGCAAAATGCAGCCGTTGTTTGCTCGTGGGCATTGGAAGAGAAAAAGGAAACTGCTGGCCGAAGAATGTGCCCTGCGTCCATTTTGTGTCGGGCTGCATTCCACAGGGACACCGCTGGCTGATGAAAGCGTTTGGGTTCCCTTTTTTTTTTCGCCCTTACGGCTCGTTTTCAATCTCTTTTCGATTCACTTGCGAAATTCATCAACTTCAGCCATGATCGGTGATGTGGTTCTAGTACGGCTCTGCACGTTTCTGAGAAACATGCAGATGACATGTTTTGAATGAAAACGAGCGAAAACTTTTTTGCTCCCCGCACACACTATAACGAGCGTGTGGAATGTTTGTCTTTCGTGTCGCTGCTCTGGCAGAGGCGTTCCTTTCGTTTACGCAACACGTTTCGAACTGATCATTTTTGGGTTGGTTGTTGGGCTTTTAATCCTGGTGTTAATCCCAAAAGCATAAAAATCCTTCCGGCTGTGCTCATCAGCTGCATGGGCAGAGGTGATTCGTTATGGGTTGTACCCGACTCTGTTGGACATAGGGTCTTAGATAAAACCATTCACTGCTGAAATCTTTCAGAACAACATGTGTGCTTTTGTGGATCAAGGCTTTTGTCATCCATTGTTGGTTTAAGCACCCAGGCAAACAACAAAAGGGTTTGTTGAAATTTTAGTTCTCATCAGTTTCTAGTCGGTTTCTCACACCTTTTTGAAAAAAAAAATTCAGTGGAAAGTTGTGCAGAGCTGAACGGCGCTGAACTGGATAATCGATTCGGATTTTCCTTAGGTAGATAAACCTTCTGCATCATATGTGTCAAATATAAGAGCCATCTGTCAACTGTTGAGTATTTGACAGCTGTTTGTTTACTACTTCTTGAGTAACTCTAAGTATTCAGGGAGGGTCGTGAAGACATCAAACATATTCAATGATTTTTGGACTGTTGTGAAAGATTCCGTTTGCGGACGATAACATTTAAAAATTGAGGAATTTGGATCAACTTCACATATTTTGACTGTTCCTAACCAAAGAATTGGATCCTTGTCACCGATTTTTAGTCTAAACCTCAACTGGAATCAATGATCAATCCCTGTATTTGACTAGATTTGACACTGCGATTGTTTGATGTTCAAAAAATTTAAATGTCCTTACCACAAACTAGAGAACCTCACCATGAATTGAGTAATTGAAGTAATTGAGATCATGAAACAAATTCTATGAGCTTCTCAAGAGCATCTCAGGATAGTTTTTGAAAACTAAAAGTTTATTTTATTGAACTTTTCCGAATGGTGCCTTCTGTTAGGCTTTTAAAGATATTAAATCTGCAGACAAATTGAAGTTTCAATAGATTCAATTTCTTCTTAGAATGAACCAATTCCATTACTCCCGTATCGATCGATTTATTTCGTTACAACATCCCCATTTTTGCGACACGAGTTCCTAGCCAGTGCACTGCACGGTACGGCATCAGTAACAGGCATCCTCAAGATTGATCGTTACAATTAATGGGCTTTTCTCGTTAGCACCGTTGGATATGCAAGCAACCGCTCGGTACGGTTCGTTCCATGTTCCCAATGGCCGCTGTTTTACCCACGCTCGTCCAGTGATGGACGTGAACAAGGTCAAGGCTTACCATGGACAACAAACACTATCCGAACGAGCAAACTTCCTCGATTGCCCGATGGTGCAAGTTTTCCCTCCCCCGAAACGGTGACAGCATGTCGATTCCCCTTCGTGTGCAGGTAAATACGAGCTCGGGAAAAAAAACTTTACCGATAGCATTATTATACAATATTAGAGCAAAATGTTCGTAATTTGTTCACTGAAGTGTGCGCCATGGGTAGCACGGAAAGTTCGCTACACCTGCTCACAGGTGGACAGTAGCAGTCAAAGGCCACCGGTAGATAAGGAACGCGTTCACAACCGTGACGGGAAGTAGTTTCTTGAGTGGAGGAACTTGAAAGGTTTCCACGGTGCAGTTTGCTTTGGAGGATTTATGTTTGCTTCCCAAACTCTACGCCTTACATTTAATGAGGATGGATTCCGTTGCTTTTTCTTGTAAGAAACGTTTGGTTTATATACAAATAATTAAACTTCTAGTTATGCATCTAACAAAAGATCATAAAACTACTTTCTTCGTGTACATAAAAACCAAATTGTTGGTATACTAAATGACAGTAATATATAAACACATAAATAACATGACTTTCTCCCATGAAGCCCTCGCTCTTTAATGGCTGGTAAAATTGCATGCTGGAATATGTTTTCGCTGTGTTTAATATACTCTCTTTTGCTGCCTGACCAGCCATCAAAAATGGTCATTACACAAAGGAACGAGCGTTTTGATACACAATGTCCTTCGTTGACCTAGGCAGCAGGAAAAAAGGGAAGAAAGCAAGCACTTCATTCAATACCACCCGAACAATGCATACGGTACAAGTGGTCCGAGACGGTGTTGTGGCAGCTGGCACGAAACGGCACGAAACGGCCGGAAGTTGGCCCGCAACCTTACCGACGAACCAGCCAACATTTTCGTAATCCCACTTCCTTCCGGATGGCGCACGGGAAATCACCGGAACTGGTGCCCGCAGTGCCGTCGCCGTGTACGTATCGACACGGTGCTGTAGTCCATCTTCCACCTCATCAGTCCCAACGTCTATATCCGGCAAAGCGTTCCACACGGTACAGCACCGTACACGGTGCCGTAAGACAAAAATGTAGGTTAGTTCCTCACTTTAGCGCAGCATTTATTTACATATTATTAGTTCGGCGGCTTGAAACTCTCGCCTGCGTTGCCTTGAGCGTTTGCTGGCCGTACCACGTACAGTCAACCTTAGCGACCTTTGCCTCTTTAAGACACCTGCCATCGTACCTTGTGCGGGATATGGTGCGCGTAAGGTAAACAAAGGCGGTAGAAAAACATTTCATGTGTTGTCATGTTTTGTCGCTTTGGCTGAAACGCTCTTTACTTTTCCCCATACATTACCAGCGAGCGAGTGTGCGTTTAGTGTTGTGTGGCTGTTTTGTGTGTAAACATGCAAAGAAATCCTTCTCGCCCGGGGTAACCTTGATCCTCCCGGCCGAATTCGCTACCGAGCACGACGGCAACAAATCCAAGCGATTCAAAACGCCATCCAACGGATCCAGAAAGGCTTTTCCCGTGGATCATCATATCTTTCGTCCCGGTACAGTTCCTCGGTTAATCGTTTGGGTTTGAAAGTTTCGTCAACGAAGGAAGAAAGAAAGAAATGGCCAACGCAACGCTACCGTGCCATAAAATCCACGCCGTAACAATCGATGGTTCGGCTTCGCGGTTGCTAGCTTTGATAATCAAACACGTCCCCGGGAAGGTATTTGGTTTTCATTTAATAGAATTTATTTACATATTTTGCCCAGTGAAGCGTACCACTCTCATCCCAACCCTTTTTCCGTGAAAGGAAGAAAAACCCCAACGAAAGTATTTTAATGGTCGCTTACCACGAGGTAATCGATAAATCGGGGTACTTTAAGGCATGACCGTGTGTATCGGATATTTACTTGAAAGTTTCACCGCTGATGAAGCAGGGAAAACTTTTATCGAGCCGGAACTATCTGAAACAACTTGTTTTGAGGATAGGAAAGGATAAGGTTTTACAGTATAAACACATCGGTACAGTCTTTCTCAGTTGGGACGATAATGATTATGGTGTTATTGCTAGTTGTTTACAAACTGGGTCATTCTCATAATGGGATTAAATTTATGTTTTATTATTGCATTTGCTAATTGCATGACAAGTTTATGTATGAAACTAACAGTCTATGTAGAGGTTTTAATAACTTTAATACAGTGGAACATTGTTCTTTTTTTTGGTTTTTCGCAAACAAATGAAAATGTGATTACATTACAAAAATTTAGCAGAAATTAAAAAAAATATAAGAAAACTTGAGTTTCATGTATCTTTATTAAATTTGAATAATTTTTATAAAAGTTCTTTTGGAAGTCTGGAGGTTTATCAGTTGCAAAATATGGGGATTTAGATATTCGGAATAGATAAAATCGTTTAAAATAAATAATAATTCTGAATGCTTTGCATAAGTCTTCATACTCTTAAAAGTGTCTAAATAACTATTGATATTAATTCTCATATAACTACCATGACATCAAAAAGTGTCACCATAATCATGATATTTGTTACCAATTTAAAAATTCTTAAAAAAAACATAAACATTGAAATTGAAGCGTCCAGTCCTTCATGGCCCCATATTTCCAAAATTTACACTCACGGAGCTAACGTATGAATGGGGATTTTATTTTACTTTTTTATTATTCTTATACAATCTCGTACACTATATTACACTAATAGTTACTTATTAAAAAAGGTGTGCCTACTTTCTTCTTTCGTTCTAATCGCATTCCATTGAGCATGGATAATCGATGTTCCACTGTTATGTAAAAAACATCCTGGAATTTATGTCAAATGTTAGCACACCAACCAAACTTCAATAATATTCGGATGACCGTTATGAATGATTTATGATCCGGTTAACACGTGACCAAAAAACACAAAAAACTCCTACTTTTTCAACCCTCACACGATTTCCATCGGCCCTAATGAGCCGTTAACATGGCAGATTCCCCAATGCCAACCAATGACCCTAACCGTTGATCACAGATCGGGCGTTGCATTCAATGCGGCGACTGCACAATAAACCCCGTCACACTGGTGACATTTTTATACGCTTATCTTTCCATCCTCCGGCCCATCCCAGGTTGCGGCTGGAATCATCCGATGCATGGATCATTAGTGTTCGTAGTCACCACTGGTTATGGAAAAAGGCAGCGAAAAGCGTTTTATTTCTTACTTCGGTGGCGTATTTTTGTGACAGCCAACAACGCCCAGCAACACGCCGGCAGCTCATAAATTTTTCCATCATCAACAGCCGCCCGATCGAATGAGCGTTCTCCATCACGGTAATGCTATCTGTCTGGTGGAATGGAACTGGGCCGGGGAAAACCATTCGCGGTCTTCGATTGTTTCATCACAATGATTAATTGCTCGAACGTGATCCTCGGAACATTTCTCTCGTTCTCGGCCGAAAATGACGTCCAAAAAGGAAACGCAAAGGGAATGGATGGGCGGTGAATCGTTTGTCGAAATAAATGAGATGGTTAATTGGGGAGTTGCCGGTACCCCGTTCGCTGGTCGCAGCATATAATCACACCGCACAGAGGAGTTCTAATGGGTGGACAGATTGATGATAAAAAGAAAACATCTTTTTTGAAGGAGTAATGAAGGAATTGTCTTTCAATTGTATTCCAATGTTAAATTTGAGGAGCTCTGTACTCAAAATGGGTATAACGTATTAAATTCTTCATTCATAGTTACAATTTAATTCCAAAATTCTAACAAAATGTTCTTATTACCCAAAATAAAAGACCCCAAAACAAAATCTCCATTTTTTGGCAATTCTACGTGCATTCCTGCATGCTTTGTTAATCTTAATTAAAAACCATAAATTATCCCCAAGATATCTACGATGGGATACTTCAGACATCTTTACACGCTTCCATTTTGAACATAAATTCAACGGGACACATACACGTGCAGCATTACAAGTAGCATCCATAACAAACCCCAGAAAAACTCGTGCATCCCATCGTCCTAAAGTGATATTGATCCAACCGGCCAGATTAATACCTTGCTTGCATGTGTGTGTGTGTGTTTGGGCGATATGGTAAAGTGGCAACTTTTTTCACACCACCTAACAACCTGTCCGAAATGCCTCCGAAAGGTACCTTCGTTAGCCCGGGACAAATGGTTCTAAATGGACGATAAAGCCGTCGCCCATGCTGTCAGGCTAAAGTAAACATTTCACCTTTCTCACACACACACATACAAAGGGACCACCCTCTTGGAAGAGGGAGTCGTCCAAGGGCAGTCGAGTCAAACGGCAGAGCGAGGAGAGTTTTTCTTTCCGGTGTGATCGAAGATGATGTGATTGCGTTTGTGGCTATTAGTGTCCAATTTTGAGGAAATTTGCGTTTGTTTGCATTCCCGACCCGGTTGTGCCCAATTGGAGCTTTTGCGAAATAGCGCCCCAGAAGGTGTTAGACGCTAACAGCTGCACACAGCTTATCCTTCGCCTTAAGCCGTCCCGTGGAAATGAAGAAGGATTTCCCATGTTTGCCCGGAGAGGCATATTGTTAGCTTCTAGCGATGGGATTTCTTCAACCAGCTGGTCCACTTCATCCAAACAAGGGTCAAGGATACTGCTGTCTTCAAGAAATTAATCCTATTTCATCAAATTAAATGAAGCTTTCTGCCTCCGAACGACTTCCACACGGGGGGACTACAAAGGATAAGCTGCTTTGTTCCGTACGGCACGACCAATGGAGGCGCACAAAGTGGAAGGCGCTACGTGTTCCATTTGCGTCCTTTTGAATCTTTAATCGACCGCGAGGTTTAAGGCTGCTCCATGAATTGGCAGGATATTGAACGCAACAGCTTCGTTATTTTCTCACCATTTAAATTCAATCGCTTTGAACACATTTTCTCGCAGTTCCGGCAACATTGCTTCCCTATCGGTTCCAGCAACATTTCGAGGCTTCGTTAATGGGAAGTGCTTTTGTTGGAAAATGCCGATACGGGGGAAAGAAGTTGAAATTAGATTATTTTCATTAGGCGTTTTTTGTGTGTGTTGTTGTGCGAAACCACCCCGGAAGTCTAAGCAGAGTCTTAAAGGAACTGGCCAATCGACATTGCGGGAAAGACCACAAAAACAGGCATCGTTTCTATCATCCAAACGGATTTTAAAGTGGTTCTACGAGAAATCCACTTGCTGCCTATAAACTTTTGATAAAACCGGAGTCACCTTCCGGATTTGCCAATGGTTGGCTTTTTTTCTGTGTGCCAACGCAAGAAAATAAACAAACAAACCGAAAGAACAGTTTCGCGTTTTCTTTTCGCGATTTTTCGGCTTTTATTTTGGTCAAGCAATTTGTACGGCATTGCCTAACAAAAGAGAAAAATGAATCCCTCCACAACACTCAACCCGGTAAAAAGGCGCTAGAAGTCAAACGATGCAAACGAGCGGCTGAATTTAAAGTATTTTCCCACCTTGTTGAGGACCTATTTTCCGACGAACGCTTGCACGCCTCTATTCCCCGAAGAACATTGTTCAAGTGGCCAAACAAAAGTGTGGCCACCGCAGGAACAATAAGCGCTAGATTAGACCCACCTTCAAATTGCTGGTGTTGGTTTTTAGTTGCCAGTTTCTTTTATTCGTTTCGTTCTTCTATTATTTTGAAGTGGTTTAAGGAAATCCTACAGCCGACAGGATTACACCACCGAACGTGGTATCGACCGAAACGAATTGGATGTCGAAAATGAATCCTTCCGAAATGTTTATACATTTGGGAACCGTCTCCCGTAGTACTTGTTCGCTCCTTTCCTGCCTCTACAGTACGTGCCAGTCGATGTGCATTCACAAATCGGACGGTTCGGTTCGGTGCCAAAGCACCAGCACACAGCCCGGAAGGCATCGGAATGAAAGTGCCACAGAAGATAGCACGCAACGTACGTGCCATTGGGTGCAATAATTTTCACCACTTTCCGTGATTTCAAACCCCCCGTCCACTCTGCTCCGGTGGCCTTGAGTTTCCAGTGCTAAGGACACCGAAAGTGCACGGCAGCACCAACGTCTCCGATAGGCCAAAGTGAAAGTGGTCCGGTTCGGTGCCAACAAAGCTGTGAGAGAGTGCACATAAAAGCCCCCATTTGCCCATTCGGTTCGGTTTCAATGGGTTTCCGGTATGTGTGTCAGCCATTTGTAACGAAAGTGAACCGGCCAGAAAAGTAATCAAAGTTTTTCAATGCTCTAAGCTGGCTGCTACCAGCGACAATGGCGAATAAAACTGTGAGTAATGCTTACTGTGGGCAGCGGGCTGTAAAATGCATTTATAAGTTGTGGACATGACTTTGGAAAGTGGTTCGGAACATTGAACAAAACGCTGGGAATTTCAGTATGTGAGTATATGATTTGTATAGGCAAGTTTTTCGACTGATAAGAACGGTGTCATTCTCTGTGGACTACCAAAAACAAATTAAAGTTATGCTAATGACATTACAAGCTGAGCGGAAACTGATAGTGACATTACATATCTAGAAAGTTTTTTTGAAGCGCAGACAGGACTCATAAAGACTCACTAGAATTGAAGACAGACATACTTACGTCCCTGATAAAGAAAATCTCAATCTTGGATTTTCTAACAACCTTCACTTCAAGTATTCTTACAACCCCATCATTCTCAATAAAACAATTTGATCTTGAAGGCACTTTAAGTTAACAGTGAAAGCATATCTGTACATATTCCCTCATCATCCCCAGACTGTCGTTTAGTTGCATAATCTAAGACCGAATTCAGACTGTTGGAATCTCTTGCATCTGTGACCTGTCGGTTTTTGGCCTTAATTTCATGCCATATACTGAGTTTTGTGTCACTAGCAGACTGTTGTGACATACCACTGGCCGTATATACTGGTAGATTACTTCTGTAAGTACATGACAGTCCCATCATTCTCTCCCAAATTTATTTTCCTATCGTGTTAAATTCTTTTCGGCTCATCAATTACTGCTCGTAAGAACCTTTTCTAATCTCTCAGTGTATTTTGAATGTCGTGTGCTTTTGTATGTTGTAATTAATTTAAAGATATGTTTTGAAATAACTCATTGTTACAGACTCATTTGGAAAACAAGGAACTAGTTGTCTACGCCTTCTAACATGGCACTCCCGTACTATTTAAAATCTATTGCTCAATTTCCACGGTCAACCAGAGCTTTGGCCATGTACTGGAATAAACGTACGCAAATTAAATTTGTCCCACTTGCTACACGACTAACAACACGTTTCAAATTTCCACAATTCCGCACTACCCTTTCGTTCGGCAGGTTGGCCCCGCTCTTGATAATCAGATTACACATTTCATCGTTCGGATTGTAATTGCGAACGAAAACGCACCCAAGAAAGTGCAACCATGGTAGGAAGTAAAAAAAAAGGCAAAGCGTACCCAGGCAGGGCGTGTCCCTGACCCGGAAAACGGAAATGTCTCTGTCAAAGGATTACACCATTTTTTTTGAGTCCCTCCCACTCATCGTGTTTGGAGAAAGTGCGAGGGCTCGTCCGAGGGCTTGTCACGTTACGACGCACCGCTAGTTACAACTTACAAGCCGAGTTTAAGCTAAAACCAGCGTCGTAAGTTGGCAAAACATACTGTGAACATCAATTATAGTCTTGAAAAAATTCAAAAAACACAAAAAACCCCTAACTTGGATCATTGTAATCATTCATCGATCGCGTGTTGCATGCAATGGCTCTGATTGATAGTTTTGGTGGGGGACCGCAGGGCTCTTTCGAACCGGACGGAAATCCGGGACAAATCAACAAGCGACCAGCCATTTCCATACAATATTCATTCATCCGATGGTGACGATAATTAGTCGCGGCACAGTACCGGCCTATAATTAGCCGTAATTATGAGCCTCTTTTTTGCTCCAGTTCCATTTCCGCTTCCTTGTGGATAGAGGGTGGCCTGTATGAAGTGGTATTCTAAGTTGGTTTCCTGGTTGGCATTGACAAATTGACAGGATTGGGGCTATTTTTACCGAGCACCAGAATTAATGGGAAATATTTTCGAAACAAATATTACTGGCCACCTTCCCGAGGATGGTAAAAACTTTTGACAAGTAAAATTTTACTCTAACTGCCGCTTCCGGGATGGTATCTTATTTCGGCTATCGATCGAAACTTTACCGTCAGCTCCTGTAGAACACATGGACACACCCCTCCCGAAATGCGATCATTTTTTACGATAAACTTACCAACAAAGGGGAGGGAGATGGGACGGGGGGAAGCAGTTGGGCTGGAAGGCTTCACTTCCATAGCGTTTCGTGAATATTGAGCTCCCGGTTCAATTCTGCCAGTGAAACCATTTTGTGATCAACCGTACAGCGACCGGCGCTGGTGAAGTTTTTGGTATTCGATTCTGTTCCGACACGGGTCATCTGCTTGCGAGGTTTCGGGATGGGAACACCCATGGGAAAACGTGATGTTCGGGCCAATAATGACATTCAGTAGACCGAAAACGAGCACCGTTCAACCCGGACAATGATGAGATTGAACCAAATCGAGATGGTTTTTTGTGTGTTTATTTTTTTATTCGCAATCTTCCACTCGGTAGGTGAATCTTTAACGATACAACAAAAAAACGCATACAACTCTTCTGGCAAAGCACCGAAGCAGCAGCAAATGGAATGTTCTCTAATAATGACCCGTGTCGTTCGGTCGAATTGTTTTGCAACGGCCAGAAGCTTCCAGTGCCGAACGTTGAGTGTACGTGCCAGCGATGGTTGGAGATGTTTCACGACATTTTCATAAAATTAAAGTATGCTGGAGAATGCAATCTTCTTCAATCGTGGGACCGAAATTCGGTAAGACAGCTCTACCAAGAGTCTTAATTACATTATCTCCATCTAATTCGTTTGTTTGGCATTTGAAGTGTAATACATATTATGTGATTTGGATTTTTTGTATAGTATTGCTCTAGAAGAGTATTGTTCAATTAAACTCAGGCTCTCGTTGACTAGACCTAGTTGGAGATTTCTACTCCGCTTACCACTAGCTCTAGCGCTGTGCCTAACGCAACTTTTGAGGATTACCATTCATGTTCGTCTTGTTCAAGAAGTTATTCAAATCATGAGTCGCCTCTAGATAGATTTATAAGTCCTTAAAGATTTTTAAATCTTCAAATAACATTGTATCTTTACAGATCCGAAATTTCCTTAAACATCGATAATTCAGAGATCCTGCAAAGCACGTTTAGACTGCTCTAAGGGCAATCTTCGCGGGTTCATGAAGCTCTGAGGGTTCATGAATCTTCAGTATAAAATATTGTTTAGTTCAAGGATTGTTTTAGATTCACGATTGTACCTGACTAGTCCGCCACAACGCACGATATGTTTAAAGCCGCTTGATGGAAAACATAAAACGTATCCAAAATTTCTTGGAAGTCATCTGAAACTCATTATAATTTGAGATTCATCTTAAGTTGACTATAGAGTCAATAAAATACTTTGAGAAAATAGTGCTGTTTTAAAGATACAGAAGCGATGGATGGAATATTCCTGGCCGTCCGGTCGTTTTTCTTCGAAACAATTTCTTTTTGCCTCATTCATTGAAACTGGCATCAAATCGATCATCTACCATTTAAAGGTTAACTTTGTACCGATACTAATGTACCGTGGCACCGCGAACGCTCCTAGCTGTTTATGCTATTCTTTTCCTCTTGTTTTCCCCAAAGGCCAACAACAGCAGCAGTTCATTAGCTGAACGATCGACTCAAGCTTTTATTAACCAGCGATGATTAATGAGATTACGGCCTGTGGGCTATCTTCGGCTCAATTATTTGGTCTCCCAGCACAGTGTCCGGTTCGGCTTAGTGGCCCACGCCGTCTCAGGAGAGTAAACCAAGAAGAAGAAGGGCGATGAAACAAAAAAACAACTTTGCCCTGCTAAAACAGCACGCGTCTGCGAATCAATGTTTTGATTACACGGCTGCTGAGAATATCGTTTTTCCTTTCACTCCGTCCGACACGGCCTTAATCCCAATCTTTCGGGTATTAGCGCGGAAAATGAACCAAACAAAACAGAACTGTCCACCAAAGGCGGCGAATCATGCAAAGCATTTAGAGGTTTAGCGTTTTACGCCTTTTCCCCTAACCGATTCTTCTCGATGCCAGATAACGAGGAGGCCGACTGCTTAAGAGTGTGGCTGGAGTTTTTTTCCATTTTCTTGTTACTTTTCTGCTGTTGGTTGTACTTGTGTTGTTGTTGCTCGCTCGTTATTATTTCAGTCCCTTCTCAAAACATGCCATGGTATCATAAATTTCTCCTCAAGCAGCACCACTTTGACTGAGACCTTTCTTTTTTTCTACCCAGACTTGAAACCTTGTCTTGACCTTCCGCATCGCGCTCTGCAATTCAGCGTCGTTGTGGCTGTTAAGCTTCTTTTTTGTTTTTATTTCAACCTTCCCACCTTCCAGCTTTACTTCCTGGAATCTTTTTCTCACTTGTCCGTTTTCGTACATGAGCTACTTTTCATGCGGCCCATTTTGGTTTTTTTTTTGCTGTTGTTGGCTTGATGCCTCAGCCCTATCCATCAACTGCACGGTCGTCCTGGATGGGTTTCTTTCCGCTTTGTAATCATATTAAATGAAATAATAAATTAAGATAAGTTGCAGCCAAAAGGTTACCTTTCGCAATCATGGCAGCCTTATCCACTCTTGCATCCTGCGCAAAGAAAAAAAACAGTTGTTTTGAGCGCGAAGAAGACGGTTAGTTTATTTTCCACGTTACCTCACCGTTTTGTCTGATCCTGGCGAGGTGAGCTTGAGAAATGGGAATTAAAATGTGAACCGCTTCATGGCTAGAAGGGTACGCCATGTCACGCAAAACAGTTTCTAGCGTTTATTCCCCCATTCTATGGTTTTGTTTATTTATTTATGCCTTACAGGCTTTGCTTCAGGGATTACGCTGGTAAACTTCATTTTCCAGCCAAGGAAAGATAATGGCTGGAAAGCACTACACCAAACACGAAATTCGTGTTATTTTTTTGTTGCTCAAAATAAAAGTATGCTCTTCTCAACATACAGTTTCTTAACACTCTTCGAGTGGAACAACTCAACTATGAAGTTCGGCGCATACCTTCTCGCTTCATGCCTCATAAAATTCTGGAAGAACTTACCTTCTTAAGCACAAGGCTTTCACTTATAAGACCATACAATGTGCCAAATACCTGGAGAGATGTGGCCCTGGGTAAAAGGCAAAAAACAGGACAGTAGGAAGCAAGTGAAACCTTCCAGAAACGCTGATCGCAGGTATGAAAAGTCCTAAACTGAACAATAACGCAAAAGAAAAACCCGTCATCCGACAGCTGTCTGATGTTTTCCTATAATTTATGGACTTGAAAATTCATCCAACATCCCTACAGGACGATGGGCACCACGGGCCTGCCGCTCAAAACTATCTCCCGAGGGAAGCGAGCGAATTGGAGCTCGAACTTTCGCTAAAGTCCACCACCGACCGTGCAATGTTTTCTGCCCAGGTGTTTACAACCGACCGAATTCCAATGTGCATTCGGCGGTGGTCGACTATTGTTAAGTCGCTGAAAGTCGTAGGAAGATTTGCGAGCAAAAATAACTTATTTAGCACGATCTTGGTAACGGCAGCGACGGACGCTGTTGGTTTGCTTAAGCGAATTTCCGCCTTCACTTAGTGGTGCATTAATTATGTTGCGCTACAGTCATTTAGTGAAAAAGCATGGAGGTGGATGTAAAGAAAGTTGTCTTTCTCTGCAAGGCGAAGTGTAGAGATATCTTTTAAGATAATAAGTGTACAACGCAATGAATGATGTCAAGTTTCTTCTGGAATTTCTTGGGAAATATAAATAATGCTCGAATCGAAGAAGTTTTCTCATTGATTGAAATTTAATTCATCTTGATGTTCACAGCCTCAAGACGAATAAACTTCTACTGTCGGTTTTATAATAATCTTTTCACCACCCCATACCCTTAAAACCACTCCTTCGAGCTACTGAAGTGCAGCGAACCGCAAACAAAGCAAAAACCGGAACACTTCTCACCCACCGGTAGTAATGGTGGAGATCGTTATTGTCCTACTTAAAAATTGTCCACCGAACCGGAAGCAATAACAACAGTAAAAGCATCACAATAAAAAGTGTCTCCCCGCAGCGGCACAAAACCGCCTTTACACACACACACAAACGAACGCAAATCTTCGGCAGCGATCAGCATTATAAATTTATTGGTCACGGTACTGCCATTTTATGCTGTCGGGTGGCATTTTTGCCACGTCGGCACTTCCCGGTGCACGTTGGGCGTTGTTTTGCCGGTGACACTTGGACGTTTGGCCACCATCGCCCAAACAACACACAAAAAGTGCACCGACGTTTCTCGTTTCGGTGTGTCGGCTAATGGCTTTATCAAGATAATGAAAGCTACTTCCAATGGGGAAGCGTACCGGAGCGTTTCTGGTTTGTACGTTTACTGCGAGGTTGATGTTTTCTGCACGTGGGCTACCGTTTCGAAGCGATTAGAAATGATAAATGTGTTGAATGGGAGATGGCAATGTAGCGAGCAAAGGGTAGAATCTGTATGCTAATGATAGTTGGTCCTGGAATTTGTAAAGTACAACTAATTGGTAACTCCCTTACTGTTAATTACATTGCACTTAATGTTCTCTTCCGGAAGAGACCGTTTATTCAGTAACATGGCAATGTGTGGTTTAGCTTACAAGTGACAACAAAAGTAAACCATTTATGGCGTTCATTAAACTCATGGCGGTTGTAACTACGCCGGTCTGATAGTATCGGTAGCAAAATTTCATTCAGATTGTTCTTCCTTACCAACGATTGATTATCTGGTTACTTGGTCAAATTATATATTCTTATTTGTTCAACTACATCCTCGCACTTCAAGAGGTCTAACAATATTGCTTGGTCGTTCTTTATGAGTAAACATTAAACCTCAAGAGTTCTGCCATTTTTGGTTACTATGACTTGTTCTTACCTGCAACACAATAGTGAGTCCTGCAAGCTGGGAAACAAAAAAACTTCCGATGAAATATTGGATCGGACTAGTCGTGATTGTTGCCAAATCCAACCACTCCAGCGGTACAAAAAAACTTGTCATATAATGTTTTTTTTTTTATCAAATGACTATTATTCATCGGACATAGGTCTACAAGAATTTATTAACATTATCTTCAACACCACACATTTCAACAAAAGTTTGCTCACGAATCACTAGTAACACATATTAGAACAGAATAGTTCGGAGACATCATTAAACGTCACGCGTTTGTCATTGATAGGATCGCTTTGTCCGGAATTAGTGCAATAAGGCATAACGAACAATAATAAGGTAATAATTGTCTAGTCTAGAGATTCTCGCTGATGCCGAGAGATATAATAAGATTAATTGTATTTGTAAGGAGCATTCATAATGTTGTTGAGATGGCCGACGAAAAAAACGATATTGAGAAATTTGAGGGGAAAATGGCAATGATTGGAGACAAGTGTCTAAGTCCCTGCAAGGAAGTAGTCCTTATAATATATCATGTAAGCTTCTACTGAATACGATCTTCCTCTTGTCTCAATGACCTATTTGGTCATGCTTGTTACATGATGGCTTACTACGGGGAACGGTCCGGATGAGATTCGATCCCCTGTTCTGCCATGTGAAGGCCGGCGGTACTCGGATTTATATCTACGCCAATTTTTATTATAAGTACCATGAATCTCCCGTACTCCTTTGCATGAATCAGCTCAATTTCATTAAAAATTCATTTAACAATTAACTTAACAATTTAGCAACAATTCCATAAAATGTATTACATTTTAGCCCATGCAATTTATATACCTTATCTACAGTCAGTAAACTGTTGTTGTTATTTACGGGCTCGTTCTGATAACCTCACAAACATCTGATGATAGCTCCCATACAGATAATAATTCCCCCTGCAACCAACAACCCCATACTGCTGGTAGTCATAAACCATCGTTTACGTCTTTATTTTGCACCTTTTGCCATACAGAATGTGTGTCGATGCTCTACTTCAGCATCCATTGCGCTGCAAGCTTCATTGGAGCTTTACTTTGTATTGCACACACAAAGTTTCGCGTTTTGATGCTCATACGGGTTCAGATGAGAGTGCGTCGAAGCAGTGGTTCGTTTTTAATGCACATTGCAATTGCATCCGTGGACGAACTGGTCCCCTTACTAGCTCGGGGTTTTTATTTTACCCGGTTGTGAAAGTTTGTATTGCAGTCGTTAATAGTTACAGGGACGATTCAGTTGGAAACTTTTGCCAATTTGTAGTACAGTTGGATATGGATCGCAAGGATAGTGCTTCTTTCGTAATGCTCTTCATACTGAAACGTTTTATTTCATTTAATAATGAAACTACATCTTCATTACCTCTGTTAAAAAGGATCGAGGAAACTTCACTTAAAACATGGTAAAACTTACATTGTGTTACAGCACTGTTTATTCTCCGCAAAATAAACCTTTTTATTACAGTAAATTCAATTTAACCATTACTTTCATCACCACATGGTTTCCATCTATGAAGAGATAAATTTGAACCTCACCTGCATCCAGAGATTAAAATAGTTGGAATGAATTAACCACTAATGAATGCTAAAACCATTCAATCACCTCATCGTATGAGATCGTAAACCATTCGCTTGCATTTTGTTGCATACAGCCATACAAAACCGATCTGTTTCGCCATCCAAATGCGAAAGCTAGGCATGCCAACCGCAGCTGATGGTTTCGATGGTATTTAGCCGGATATCGTCAACGTTTTGGCTTCATCATCATCCATCAACCAGAAGACCGTGGTCGAGAACGGAAGCGTCACGCTCCGGACGCTAATGTTGTGCTGGTGCCGTTGTTTATGGACCACACCGATGGATGGATGGATCTGTTTAAATATGCAATGCCAGTTCCGGTGGTGGTAACGATTCAACCACCAACCAACATTCAGTCGTACTCATCATCATCATCATCATCGTGGTGGTTGATTTCTGATTTCTGCCTTCCGGCTTGGTCATCCCCATTACACCCGTCTGTCGGTCGGTCTATGTAGTAGCGATGCTTTTTGACAACCTGAAGACACATCACGTCCGACATCTGTAACGTGGCACGCAGCTCGGGTGTTGCTTGTTTACAGTGAAACATCTCCAAACACTGCCACAGCGCGTTGTCCTAATCGACTGGCGCGATGTACCAGCGTTTAGGATTTACTGTCCCAATCACACAAACCCTTGCGGGTGATTTCCAACATTCTGCCGACAGTGCAGTGTGGTTTACCTTCAAAACAGGTTCAAACTTCTCTAACCCACTTTTGGTTTGCCCTTTCGAAAGTACAATTACTGAGCAAGGAGAAGTTTTGACCGACTCGTCAAGGGTGGTCTGCTTAAAGGGGAGCTTAGATTCTTCATCCCGCACGGTGACAATGGCGTTACTGTAAGGAGCAAAGATTACAATTTTGTCCTTTCCGTCGGCTAGAATAGGACAACTTGCGCTCTAACAAGTCTAATGCTTGGTTAAACCACCCAACTTGTACCTATTCGGGGTCGGGGATTGCTCTGGTGCTTTGTTTTTCATTCTTGTTTTTTTTCTACTACCTTCCAGAAAAGACATTTTGACCCAAGTTGCAAATCCGTTTAATAATTTATTTTGTGGCGAGATGAACTTTCCTTCGTGATTTGATTGTTTGCAAACTTTGCTCTTATCTCATCACATTCGGTGCGCGTAAAAAAAAGCTTTAGTACGAGAGATACCGAATTCTTTCTTTTCAGGTTTCTGTCTCCAAGTATAAAACATTAAAACGACCTTCAAAATACCTTTTTTAAAGCTACGCTATTTTTATAAAATATACACATCTTCAATCGCTATCACAGACTGTGACGACACAGCATGCATAAACAATTCAAAGCAGACATTCATTTGCGAGTCAAATGGAAATTTAAATCACGAGAGGTATTGGTTTTAAAATTATCATGTCATGAATAATAGATTCCACGACTCGGTATCTCACATAAGCAGTCTGTTTTGTCATATTTGTAGCACGTGCAATTAAATTCACACCAATCTTTGACGTTTCATTTATTTACGGTCCCTTTTTCCGTTTCCTCTCGTCCGCAGGAAAGTTATCCAACTCGGGATCATTGAGGAGGGCAGCTACGAGAAGGATGTCCTGCTGTACGTCAACCTGGGCGAACCGCAACAGATCGGAGGTAAATGGGTCGTATCTCGATTCGCAGCTCCATCGGTTTTGTCTTCCGGCTCTGTTGCAACCACTTCCGTACGATTTCTTTACGTCCACATGGTTTTTCCATTGTTTTCTTTCCGTTCCCTTCCATCGTGTTTCGATCGAGAATTCGTTTTCCTCACTTCTGTATACTTCTGTTGTGTCATATCTCGCTCCGAATGTGTGTCTTCATGCTCATACGCCCTTGAAGTGGTTTTCTTTTTAGTTTATTTCCCTGTCGGTAGGTTTGTTTGGTTTGCTAGGTATCCTACAACAAGCTAGTGTATTTGGAATCAAATTAGAGTCTGTACCCTTTCGTCACTATTGCTTGCTCTCGGATCCTTCGTGCCAGATACGTCCGGTGCTGTTGGCTTCAATCAGAACGTACTCGTTTAGAAAGGCATTGTGTTTTGCTGTACAACGAAAAATCACTCCTATGAAACTCTGTTTCAATTCGATCTCAGGGATCACGTCCGTGTCCCTTCTATCAGCAAAAAACCAAGACAGTCCAATGAAAGATCAATTCCTGCGAAAGTGCTTGCGGAATTATTACACCCATCGAACATGATTTCCATTTCGGATGGTTCCTTCTGAACAGTGGCAGCCCGCCAGGAGCCACCCGAAACATTCGTATGGTAAATTTTGCTACGAGATGCTTTCGGCACACGACGACATGCCGCCTGACTTGCTGATTTCATTCGTATGCCGGCTCAAGTGTGCCCGTCGCGTACACACCAGTTTACAGTGTTTGACATGACATATCTCACACGCCACCACGGTCGAACGTTTTGCTATGAATATATTATCCCGTGCCGCCGTCTTACGGTGGTCGGGAAAGGATTTGAGGCACCAGTGCGATACGTTTGACGTGTCGTCCCAAGAGTTTTCCTGATCTTGGTGTACCTGTGCCGGGTACCTGTACACTGGACAAACACTCAACGTCCATATCATCTATTCACCGTTCGTTAGTCAACACAAAAGAAACAACACCTCGTCCGCGGCATGCCGTACCGAGCCTCTCCAAACCTTCGGGATGAGAGGACACACACACAGCGAAAGCGTGCACGGAATGTTAATTTTTCCCATTTCCACATACACGTCCTTCTGGTGGTTCCGCTGGAAAGTGGATCGGTTCGGGTGTGCCATAACTGGGCAAAGCATGCTACATCGCCCGCAGACCCGAACCGTATGAAGACAACTTCATTAATCCCCTGTACACCACTATGGCGTACGGGCTCATATCGGGGAAAACCCGATTCCGAACCCATAAGCGACCATGATTGGATTGGAACAATAGATCGAAAGGTGTCCTTCCAGCTGGTTTATCATCAATTCCATCACCCGAAACAGGTGCAATTGGACCGTGAAACGATGGCGATAAAATTGTCATATGTTTCGGAATGTGCTATCTTCTTGGGGAAAACAACTTAATATTAACGTTCATTCAACAAGCGCAATGGTTCCGTTGCATATATTATTGCTTTCAATATATCCAAGAGAATTTTTGATAAGAATAAAATGTATTCTTTTTAAGTTTCGACATCAGAAGTAAATTTCTGAAGAAAATTCTGAATATCCAAAGCATTTTTATTTCACAATAAATTCCATTTGATTGAAAATTCCAAGCGCACATCAATCTTGTTTCCCTTTGCGTGCGAGGAAACAATTGAATTATGGATCCGTCTAATGGTAAACAAAGTGTACTATTATTTTTGCCTTTTCCTCCCCCTTTGCAATCATTAAACCAACCACACGATCCTCTCGTTGCATTAAATCCTCCCCCTTTACCCGAAATCCTCGAATAGTTCGTTGTATCGGCGCTCGTCGAAAAGATAAACATCCCATAACTCTTCTACTATCAAATATGCAATCTTTTCTTCATTTCCGTCCCTTGTACTCCTCAGCTTCCATTTCACCCGGTCCGCACTAGTCCCGGGTGGCGTTTTTGTGGGGATTTAAAATCCAAACTCAAGAGCGTGCACATGAAACCTTTCGATATTGGCCTGCTCACGATCGTGAGGTGTGGTAGTGTGGAATTGTGAAAATAATCACTTCATAAAATCTTTTTTACACCGATCTAAACAAACACCACCGTTGATCGGGGTGGTAACTGAAGCGAAAGGGTGATGATAAAAATAATACCAGTGTTCTACGCAATTTGCTGCTCCCACGATGCGTGCACTGGCCGGTGCTGGGTGCGAAAGAGATCGGTACGATCGGCACGCAATGAGAATACATGCATCGACAATGTGTTTATTTTCCTTTTTATCGATCTAAGTGATAGTTAGGGGTGATAAATTTTAACTACAAACAAGCCATAGTGTAAGTTTTTATTCGGAACAGAACATTCAACTTGTTGCAATTGTGATAGTACTCTGTTACGTGCGTAAGAGAGGATTATGAATGAATGTATACATCAAACATTCATAGGAAAATTTTAATATTTCGAGTGACCTTGAGACAATCACCTAATCTCATTCAAATTAAGACTCTTCTTTTGGATATTGTAGTACTTTCATATTTAATGGAATTCTTTCCCTCGATCTGTGACAATAAACAGCATAAAAGCAATGCAAACATTCCCTTTGGCTACAGATTGCTCTTATCGTTGTTCGATTGTGTAAGCCCCGAAGGATACAACTTTCAAACAGTAACAACACGCAATGCCAGTCTTCTAATACGAGTGTACCATTCTGAACACCAAGATATACTTTTTCTCCGTGTCCTCCATCAACTTCTCGAGTTTTAGTTTTTGTTTCCCTTTTCTTTCAAACCATATAACAATTGCTCACCGGTTTATCCACGACCAAGCAGAAGCTAGAATCGGTAACGGTGATTCCCAGATCGTTCGGATCTCGACGCGTTACCAATGCCATCGTCCCACGCTATCGCGCTCGTAGTAGTATCCCCATCATCAAGTAGTTCGTTAGGCCGCGTAGAAGTAGTCGTTTCCGAGTTATTTTCTTTTGCCAGTAGAACATGTAAATTCGCCTCGCCGCTAGGAGGAAAGCCAAAATACTTCAAACCCCCCTTGTGCCCACCCATTAGGTAGTGATGTTCCGCCGTAGTACGTTGTTGTTACGTTACGTGTTTAAGGTAGATTAAGTATGGCTTAATTTGTTTTTCGTTGTTTCTTTGTTTCGTAGTACGTTTACTGTTGATTTCGTATTATATGGTTTTCTCTCTCTTTCTCTTTTCTTTTCTCGTTTTTTTTTTACATCTACCAATGTATATTCAACTAACGCTGCTGATGTACTACTGTACTTAACCACTTCATCGACAATTATTGTACCGTTCATCATTGTCGTTCTTTTGTAACTTTTAATGCTATTATTAACGCAACTAATTATAATTTCTTTCGTCGGATACTTTTCTCGATGCTTACGTATTGAATATAATGCCTTCCGGTTATTGCTATAATGAAACAACTCGAGTAAAATATCTCTTTTTTTATTATTTTTTATTTTTATCTATCTCCTGATTGATGCTAATATTGCACTATTGCATTTATATAATTAATTCTCCTTAATCTCATTCTTTCTTGTTGTCGCTTACGGCTTAACCACGAATGTATAAATCCGATGCGATGCGATATTCCACCAATTTGTGCACGTAAATTAATCTCATAATCAACCATACTGTTCACTGAAACGATACGAATCTGCAACATGTCTGCGACAAATTCCAACCACACGACAACCTGTATCTGTATCCGGCATTACATGCTGTATCCTCGTCGTTGCGTCGTACAACTCGGTCGCTGGTCGCTCATCTGGACCCGTAACGTACCGAAAAACAACTTAAACTAAACAACAACTTTACCACCCCGTTCTCGCGTCAACCCTACCAATTGGAAACGGAAATCACAAACAAAAACATTGCTACCATGTTCAATATCTGTCACTACTTCTGTGTGCCGGATATTCAATTGGTTTCGATTGAAACAAAACACGAAACAAAAATGGACCAACGCCGTCGACGGACGATCATCGATGTGGGCCCGGCAAACAAACCAAAAAAACACGTACCACGACAAATGTATAATTGGGATGAGATTGAAATCTATCGTTACGCTTCCGTGTCGATGTTGTTTACAAAACATTATGATGCAACAAAACAAAAAACAAACCCACCAATGTTTGAACCAAACTGCATATTGAACACGAATGTGTACGCAAAAAAAAAACATGTTGTCACTGTGCGCAATATTGATGGATGGCGTTTTTTTGTAAGTAATACTTTCTTTCGATTTTCGTTTGTACATATGCAACCTTATTTTTGAGCTTCTCCTATCCGGATGCACTGTTTTTATATGCGCACGAATACATATCGCTTCCCCTTTTTGCAAGCACCGATCGTGGGCAGCTTAATGCCTCTGCTTGGAGCTCCTTGCGGCACGGGATGGCCCCACCGGAGACATTTGCACTGAAATTTATTTCTTTGCACCATGACGCACCGTTTTGTCACGCACACTGTCCAAAGCTTGATCATTCAACTCATCAAACGCTAGAAACCCGTCCATAAGGAACGAGAGATGTAATCGGCACATTTTCTATCCAAACTAATAATTAACAAATACTTCGATAAACAATAAAATAGAATTGAAATAATTAATTAAGTAAAAAAATCCTTTTGAAGAAAATTTTAAATTTGCTCCAAATTGAATTAACGCTCCACTACATGGAGGCGCCTGGTATTCCTCCGACATGGAGACGCCCAGTCTTTTAATAACCGAATGCCCAAAAAATTATGCAAAATAGCACCGTCCCGTTGCGCACCAGTTTTACGTTTTTTTTCAACCCTATTTAAATTCTATGCATACTAAAACCATAAATTAACGAAGCCTACGTGTTTCCAATTTCAATAATGAAACGTTAAAACCCACCAACACACGCCAGGTAAATGAGTTCCTTTTGTCATTCCGATTGTTACCATCGTACGAGTGCACTCACCGCGCTATCAGCCAGCACGTTTGTTGTGCATTCTTTTGTAGCGGTTGTAAATTAATTGTATACATTATTTTAACTGCTTCTGCTCGATGCTCTCTCGCTGGTTTTCGGTTTCTTTCGTATTACATGACGATTTTTTTCTAATTTATTCCGATTGCTTATCTCATCACGCTTTGAATCACGAACTTTTCTAAAAGTCATCATGCAACATGTTTAGGATTTCGTGGTTTGCTTTTTTATGTCGTCGTGATTTGCTCATTTATGTTTTGTTTTCTTTCATTGTTGTAAGCGCTGTTTTGTGCATAAAATTTTCTTTGAAACGCTGCCACGTTCCTCCATCGTGCTTTTGAGTCATTTAGTTTTTTGTTTGCATTGAAAAATGTATATTTGCTTAAAAATTCATTTATTCAAAAGATCTGTAAATATCACGTTCACAAAAAACTCCCCTTTGAATGTTAGCGCTTGTTGTATTCTAACCATCTACCGGTGCCGTCTTGTTAGTGCGCTTCCATTCCCGTTCTGCATCTCATTTGTCCGTCTAGCGCAAAGCTCATGTTTCATGGTGTTTCGTGTGCTTTTTTTCTTTTATTTTCTTTGTGTTCGTTTAGGATTTTTTGTTCAGTTTTCATTGCAACAAATTGCTTTGCTTTATCAGAAAAATCAACAAAAATCCTCGTCACGTGTTTTTTTTTTCTTCCTTTTCTGGTACACAATTTTGAGCTTTGCCAATATCCCACATCCTGTCACGGATCCCTGGGTTTTATCCATTTTGCCACCAACGTTAGCTTCCCCCATTATTGCAGGTCACAAACATACACAAAAATACACATCCTCAAAATCCTTCTAGTCTGCGTATAATCTAGCTGTCTGCTCCTCTCGCCTATCAGTTCTAAATGGGGCTTTCATTTTTCTCCAAAACCATGTTGTTCTTACCACATACCAACCGCCTTCAACCCGTCAATTTCACTGTCTAAGGCAACCGCAGAGAATTCAACAACATGAGACAAAAAAAACCGACCTCCACTCGAGTACCAACAGGAGGATTGTACATTTTCCCTCACCACCTGTACGCTCTCTCTTTTACTCTTTTGCATTGATGTTCTCCTGCCATCCTGTTTGCAATGTGCCAGTAAGTCCTTTTCACACAAAGTGACAAGCAGAAGTTGTACCGAACATTCAACCAACCTTACCACACAAAACAGTGCAGACTGCAACATACACACGTACATGCTCACGATCACACACAGACACGCGTTTGTGTAGCGAATATTTCGATAAAAATAAACAACAACAACACAAAACCTACAAATTTAAATACGAAACCCGCTGCAATCTTGTTTCACGTTTTGCAAATCACCGTCCATGTCCGCTGTATTGCCACGCCACAAGGTTTTGCTGTGTTTGGGGAACATATGAAGAAGCAGAATAGGAAAAAAAAACTACACACAATACCAATTCCCCAACCCCCCTATACGCCCATGTCGTTGACATCCAGCCACCAGCCACAGCAAGCAAATGCAAATCCGATTCTCCCGAAACACCTTCTACCAACAGCAACCAATAACTGCGAAAATTATGCTCAAGCTATCGTTTCACTTTTCAGATCATTTTGCTACATTTTGTTTTACTTGTTTTTGTGATTTCACTTCTTGATTGTACTCGTCTGTACCATGTTCCTATCGCAAAGTTCATGCGTTCAAACATTTGTCGAAATTTTCGTTTTCATGGTGATTGTTGGTTTTGTTTATGTTAATTTCTCGTTTTTTTTTTGTTTCTTGTGTTCTTTGTTATATTTTCTTTCCATTTTGATTTGGCTTCAAACGTTTTTCTTTTACTAAAGTTTTTCATTTCTTTTTAAATTGTTTTTGTTTTTTTATGTTTCACACATTTCTCTTGTTAAAAGTGTTCTCAAAACTATGTTCTTTTGTTTACTATTAGTTTTCCTGTACATTTTTGTATCATTTTATTTTTCTATAAATATTTTTTAATCATTCTTTTGACCACTTGAAGCACATACTTGCACTATACCTGGTACTAATTGATTTTCTCGATTTTTATTCCTCCTCCTCATCGTTCGGCTAACGGTGTTTCTTCGGATTCTGGCGGATATACTTCTGTACGACCAGATGACCATGTAACAGGCATCATTGAGGCGGCAGAAAGAAAAGCTCCCGAAGAGCTGACGGAAGAAGACAAAATGGCACTGCTCGGACGGCCAAAAGCTGGTGATATTGTTAGGGCACAACTTAGGATAAAAGAAAGTAAAGAATTTAAGGTAAGTACCAGCAAGTAGTTGTAATAGTAATTTGGGGTGTAACTTGTAAGATTCATTTACTGTGCTCAATCTTCTTAAAATGTATCAGTTTGGGGAATTTAGATGACTTGCTCCCAGAAGACAACTCATCCAGGGAGATGTATTCTAATCATCAAACGGCATTTTGTCCAAAACCATTTACAGAGTGTGCAATAAGCATTTAGCTTTGTTTCCACTTGTTATAGTAATTCCAAACAAATTTAAAACAAACTTATCCCACTCCCCTACTAGGGGTTAATGGTAAACCTAGCTGGAAATTTCCAATAAAATCAAATGCATCTGCTGTGCAATGACACTGCATAAGACCGTACTAATTCAACGGATAAAACTACAATCACTAGCTAGATTGCTCGACACTTGGTGCGGATTTACTGCACCATTCAGCTATTGCACCGTGAATGCACGACGCCTCCACGAGGGGTTTTGCCAATAAACTCCACGGACTGGCACCGCGTTACATTCGAACATCGGTACAAGTACAAGAGAAACAAACAAACCATCAAATTCTCATCAGAGTACCATCTCGCCCCCAGATAGGTCCTTCTTGATCGTCAACATCTTGCGGGCGTTACAGCCTCGAGTGGCAAACACTTTGCGAGCGACTGTCAGCTTCGCGAACAGTCGACTGCCGTCATACTGTCGAGTAAAATGAATAGCCAAACTAAAGGACGCCTTCACTACCATCATCAGTCCAACGGCAGCCCTGCAAGCGAGTGACTTTGCAGGCGTCGAAAAAGTCAATAAAATATTTGAAATCTTTCCATCGGCGCTCCAGCCGGCAGTGAAGCAAACTGCACTCGTCTCCGGATCACTCCCGGTTATGCCCCGGGGTCGATGCACCGCAGGGATGATAATTTGGTCGCCTGTCTGGAACATGCGGAGCGGAATGTTAGGGAAAGGGTGCTAGGAAAATAGACGCCTTGTCTGTAAGGCAAATGTTCATCTATTCTGCTGATGAAGGAACCCTCTCTCACTCACACTCAGCCACCCCAGAGGGCTCCAATCGAGATGACCTAATTTAAACGATGTTTTCCAATCATTCCTCTTTGGGCGTACGCTTCACTTCACATTAAAGAAATGAACTTGTCAGAGTGACGGAGCTTAAACACAGTGCCGCACATCGTAAATCAAGACAAATCTTGCCAGATTTCTTCCCCAGCATTAGGGACGCTTTCATGTCCCATTGAACCGTTTGATTCCTTCATGAACGCTCTTTAAAAAGCAGTTCATGCCTTTTGTTGAGATCAATAATGGTAATAATGGTGCGAGCGGTTGTGCTTCGCTATTGGTAGGGAATGGTTTTGTTCCCTTTTTCCCCCTACACTATGCTTCATTTGCCAATTTGTATGGCTTCGTTCCGCTCCGGCTGGGAATTCGATTTCTAAATAAAATATGCGTTTTGTTCGCTGGCGAGGTAAAATTCAATTCCACGAGAGAACAAAAAAAAATCGGAATAAAGAGGAAATTGTCATGAAAAGACAAAATAGCATAGCTACAGCTAGCAAACAGCAGACAGCAGTCGGCATATGAACTGGCCGTGTGCTTGGTGCACGGAAACCGTCCATCCATTCGGTACGGTTCTACCAAAATAATAGAACCGGGAAGCCGCATGGGAGGAAACCCAAAACGGTCACTGCAATGGATAAGTAATTTTACTTTCTGTGGTTTTTCCTTTCCTGATGGTTATTCGTCGGGACATCAGTGCCAAAGCCAAGCCATGTCAAAAGAATGTTCCCGTTAGCAAGAATTTTCCTGCGGTTTTTTCCAGCCCGAGAATCTCATCCTGTCTGGAACACGATGCCGGTCGTGCCCCTCACGAATATGATGGCATTACTGAGCATAGCAATCGAACGCCGACGACGACGATGATGATGATGACGATAAAGAAAGGAAGCTTTTGATCTGCGGCACTGCGGGTGGTTTCCTGCATGGGCGCTTTTACGCTTCATTAGTTCGAACGTTGTCTTATCCACGGGAAAAACCAGACGAGTATGGTATGCCCTCCGCTCCAAAACGCTTCCCACGGTGGATCGTAAACCATTGATGGTGCAAGCAGAGGGAAAAGCTTTTCACAGCTTACCGCCATAGCTGTACTCTAACGATGGCTTGCAAATTGGGTTTAGGATTATGGAAATGATATTTATAAACGATGACAAGTAGGTGGTTGCCAGTACGTTACCAACGCTCTAATGCGCAATGATCGCGATCTCAAATTAAATGTATTTAAAGCTTTCAAGCTTATTCGAGGACGCGCATGAGGACTGCACAAATGGAACGAAACCAAGTTCCAAATTGTATGGAAACACCTGCCCATGCGAACGGCATTCCCATTCCTTTGGGATAAGTTTATAATCCTCTTCATTAGTATCAAACTCCAGATATCACTAAATAAATGATACCAAAGTTTGTATCCCGTCCTCTGTTTCATGGTGCGAATGCGAATGCTTCCCATAAATACAATTTTCTGTAATTGGATTAATGTGCCCTCAAGAATATTCATTATTCATTCCGTGGAGGCTCGTCCAATGAAGTTGTGAGCGTCCGAACGGAATGTTCATGAAATTTAGCTATTTCTGTCACTCGATTTGAATTGCTTTGAATTCATATTTATGCAGTTTCATAGACCTTATATTTGAAGGATCTGAAAATTCTTAAAAATTAAATTTCTTTCTCGACTACTAACTGTTCTATTCGACTTTTTGGTGGCTATGAATCTTTTTAACGAACCTGTGGTTGTAAGTTTACTTTATCCATCCAACAAACTTCACAAACCCGAACCGTTGGATGACTTGATGGTCCCATTCAGTATTGTCGAATATCTGCCAAGCCTATGCCACTTTAATCGACCACAGTCATCGTCACGGTATCAAATCTGAAACAGTCTACCATTTATATGTGTTCCCCCTTCAGGGAACCAGCACACGAAAGATGCGTGTGCAAAATGGGCGGCTAATGCAAAAACCGGAACCCAACGTCGGATGCCACAAATTAAATTCAAACCCAAACCGGTCGGTCGGTCGGTTGCTGGAAAACAAACCTCCCCAATATTCATTCCTTCAGGATGGCGGCGGCCCCGATCGTAATGACACTGGGAGGCAAATAAAACACGAACATTTCATTGCTCATTAAAACTTTTCCCCGTTTCTGGTTGGCGTTAGGCCAAGAGACGGTGCACGGGAACACGGATTGAAATTTGTGCCACGATTCCACTGAAGGTCGTCGGTTACAGGTTGAAGCTACACATTTCCACCGCACAAGTGGCCGTGGAAAGTTGTGCATCAATGAATTGTGCGGCTCAATGGGTGGCAGTTGTGGGAGCAACAACAACAAAAAAGGTTTGCCATGAAAATTATACTTTACAAAACACTATGATACATTTATTACACTGTTAATAAATGGAATGAAAACGTAATCAGATTTTAATGCGAAGAAACTAGAAAATGAGGGTTAAGTAGCATGACGGTAATTTTGGGGAGTAACATTTACATAAGTTGATTATATTTTTAATATGCTATGCATTATTGTTAATTATAAATATTTATTTTTCATTTTTCAGGTAAGTGTAACCATCAAATTATCTACACCAACTACTCTCAACTGCACCATGTAAGCTATGATCTTTGCTATCAGCGGAGCTTAGGGTAAGTTTACTACAAACAGTTGGATACTTTTCTCAATCAATATTTTCCGATGTACGTGCAAAGTGCATTGATAAAACAACTTGACTCCTTACTTCTGTAGGAGCCGTTTCGTGCATCGATATTCGAACCAATCAGTTGCAACTTTTCCAAGCATACCGTGAGCCTCAATAACTCATTCAAGAATTGATTTTCCCGTTGATAAAACAGCAGAAAAGCGTAACCTTACCGAAAGGTTAGTCATACGATCATTTTCACTCCCGTTGGGCTATCCATGGCTGAGACCATCTCCGATTTTATGAGCTTTGGGCATGGGCCGTTGAAACGATCGGCATTGTTAGGTTTCTTTGTTCGCCTGCTGCCGTGCATCTCGGAGGGCTGTTTGCATCCCTACTTCAGATAATCCGCCAAAGCTGAGCGGAGTAAGGATGCTCAATACCTTTCATTGGAAAATAAGGGTACGCGTGGATAAAATCAGATTTTACTCCCAACTATGAGAAACGTTCGGAAGGAATCACGAAAAAATGCCTTCTTTGCGAACGTCACTTTCGTCAACCACTCGATAACAAAGTTATATTTATGGCAACGAATTCAATAAACCCTGATGGTTCGGTTGACGGTATTTCGGTGCTCCCTTTTTTGTGTTTATATTTCCCTCCAGACTGCGTTGTTTCGTTCCACCCTGTCTTAAAACCCAGTTCACCCGTTTGCTTTTTTTCTTGCACAGCGCGTTATGCTTATCTGTTTGCTGTTCGTGTTTCCTTCGGTAAAAGGTTGGATTCCGGGTTGGATACAACAGTATGGGATGATTTAGAAAATAAACATTCAGACCAAGACTTTCATCCTTGGTGGGACGACATTTCATATTAGCTAACCATGGGGTCTTTTTCTTGAATAATTCCAGTTAGGAGGAAAGATTTTTATTTTGCTCATGCGAATTACAAAGTGATCTTCTATCAAGGCAATTTTTCTATAACTTGAGATTGAAGTAATAGTTGAAACATAACGAATGAAGTATGACAAACACATCCTATCCGTTATACCTTCCCATTTCTTTCGATCGCTTTCTGCATAACTGGATTCGTTTCGCGGGAAATGGGCACATATTCCATCATAAGTTACCTGTAATGACATTAAAGCTTTATTGTCAATCTAATGGCATACCGTACGCCCCATCCGTTCGACGCCATGTCGATAAAAAGGATAAGACAAAATCAAAAAAAGCCAATGAATCCACCGGGTTCACCGTAGCTACGCGCCGAGCACACAGCGAAGACGTTTTATTTTGTCAATGAAGCATTCGGCAGGTTTATTGGGCGTCACGAAGGGACCATGGCGGCTCGTACATGCTTCCGGGTGCAATCCCCCGTAAAACGACAATGTCAGTGGGTTGTCCTGTGTCCTGATAAATGCGGGAGCTTTATGATTTGTGCTTAACGGCGTACGACATATTTGTGTCGGTTTGTTTTCTTTTTTACTCCCCCTTCACATGTTTACGTGCTGAATAAGGTTTTATACGGTGCCGCTGGGTACCAATGGGGGTAGATGGATGGATACGATCAACATTGAAAGGTTGACGAATTTTTCATCCATTGAGCATGTTTCATCAATAGCTTTGAAACTTTGGTATGATTTATGAAATTTCTCACCAACCTAAAGTACGAAACGATATATCATGTCCTTTTCAAAGCAGGACATATTAATTTGTGTATTGTATCATACGAGGCGTCATTGTGTGGCACATTTCAAAAGAACTCCATGTACATGGACATGTATTAAGGCGTGCGGCAACATTTCATTTCGCTTTGTTTGTGAGCCATTGAGCAAATCATATAATTTCAATAACACAGTCACGTGCTGCGTCTAATTTGCATAGCAAACATGTACTGTTCCGCCAGGTTTCGACTCATTTGTGTATCATTCACCACCAGAACACCCGTAATTGATCAATTGTGCGTAATTAAACGGACCATTTAGCGTGGCTGGCGGCAAACTTCATTTCATTAACGTTGCCCATAAATGATACCTGTTAAACGTCCAACGACTACTGCTCCAACGTGGAGTGACCTCACGTCCGTCAACTTTACTTCGCAGCACTCGTATGTACAACGATGTACACATCCACCATTTACGATGGGCACCGTTTTTCGGATTGTACAGAATGTTTCCTATGCTTTGTTTCCCTGCCAGCAAACTGTGCTCAAATTGTTGTACTATTGTTTTACGACACAATCACCGAGCGAATGGTCGGGCACCAACGGCTGCCGGAATCGATCAAAGTTTGGCGTATGTACAAGCAAACGCGAAAAAGCGCTCGCGCCTAAATGTATGCTTTCCGCACGACACCATGTCGGTTGGTAACGGCCGAATTACTGCGCGACTTCTGGAGAGAAAGTGAATAACCTAGAGACCGCCAAATGGCAAACGGACCACCGTAAGCGAACTTTATACCGTAGTTATGAGCAAGGGAAGAATAAAACATGATAAGCACAAATGTAAACGGAAGCACCAGGTTCATGAATAGCACCAGCGCGTTGAAACTACCCGATAGAAATAAAATTTAATTCAATTTCGGTGTACCATTTCTAAATGGTGATATTCCACCGTTGCCAATCGAAACAGCCACACACACACATGTTGGTACGTTCATCCATAGGAAAGGTGAACAATAGGGAGAAGAAATATTGCCTTCATTTTAATGCCGATTGCAATTTTCCTTCGGAAAACTCGTCCAACCGTCAAAGTGCGCGTACGGTAGCGTTAGGTGGCTTCCGCGCCCCCATTGGAATGGAAAGTCATTTCACAGACAAAATAGAACACCAGGCGCAGATCCCATCCCGATCCGCCTCTCCCCTACCCGGCTTTCCGGCATGATTTTGCGAATTTATCGTTCTTCGGTCTATTGAGTAGTGTGCGACTTGTCCCAGCACTGGGACCTGATGCCACTCTGCCACACCGGTGTAGTTCGCCATTTGTCAACGGTGAGTTTCGTCGCGCGCCACCATTCAAAAGCAGCCAGCCTCACAATAGACATCACCTTCCGAGACACAATAGAGCCACTGAAAAGCGTTGGTGGAACGGGGATAAGAAATTAATTGTAATTTATTGCGCGTTCTAACAGTTCACCCCATTCGATGCAGAACGCGAATTCGCGCAGGTGATGCTCATCACTTATGACTTAGGTGAGGTGCGGATTAGAGCAAAGGTCACCCTCCTAGTGGACATGGGAACATTAACATATTGCAAGGGAATGTTGATTTATGAGCCCGCCATCAAACGGATGCATGCATTCTGAAGAAGGATTTGCGTGCATGCATTAGAGGCCATACAAGCCTGCTGGAGTGAAGCGTAAACGAGTTTTTGCTAGTAAATGCTAACGATTTAGTATTAATAATTCTTTAAAAGTATATTCTGAACAGCAAAGTAAGAGATATTTTAGATTACAGACCCTTTGCTTGTTAGTTAGTATGCTTCGTAGTTTAAATTTTATAGTGATTTGAAATTACTTTTATGTGTATTTTATTCTCACGTCTTCTCGTTGTTTACCTTTTGTTGCAAACAGTCATATATTGACGGGATGATTGTAACAGTAAGTAACACTGCGTGTGATTGAGTTTCGCTTGCAAAACGCTTGCACCCAGTGCGGTATGTTATTAGATAAGATATAACCAACAACGTCCTCATCAAACATCAGCGTACGTTTTGATAATTTGGTGGCATTTTATTTAGCCATTTCCAACTTGGTTGCATTCAACCAGATGCCTCCTTCGACCTCAAGCATAGCAGCCGCTTTGGACAATTTAATGGGCAGCTGCATGCGCGAGTTGACGGTGAACCGCAGCTTGCTCAGCATCTGCACAATGCCAAACTTCACCTCCAGCAAACCGAATCGCATCCCGATACAATTCCGTGGCCCATCGCCGAATGGCAAAAATGCGTGAGTGTGTCTGGAGTGTACCGCATCCGGTGCAAAACGGTCCGGGTCGAAGCGTTCCGGTTCGGGGTAGATGTTCGCATCGTGATGTATCGCGTAGATCGGTATCATCAGCATCGTGTCACGGTCTAGCGTCACATTCGTTGTCTCCACCGTGTACGGTTGGGTCGAGACACGTATCAACTGGGGCACCGGTGGGTACATGCGAAGAGTCTCTGTATAAATAAAAAATAATAGGTTGATGAGTGGGAACAGATATGACACTCGAACAGCGTGAGTGTTAGCAGTGGCGTCGCTGCGTAATTTACCATTGATGACCTGATCGAGGTACGTCATCTCCTTGAGTGCATCGTACGTAATCTGGCCGTCGTGTAGTTTCAGCTTTTCCAACACTTCGGCACGCACTCGCTCCTGAATGGCGGGATTGTTGGCCAGCTCGAACAGTGCGAACGACAGTGTCGTCGAGGAGGTTTCGAACCCGGCAAAGAAAAACACAAACGCCTGGGCAGCCACTTCGTCCAGCGTAAGCTTTTCCAGCCCTTCCGACGATTCGTCCTCGACCGTACCCTTGTTCTTGAGTTGTATCAACAAATTAAGGAAATCCGGCCGTACTATCGCATTCCGTTCCCGATCGTGGACCGTTTCATTCACTAGCGGCAAGAAAAACGATGTCACTTCCGATGGCAGCACGGGTAGATGTAACCGTTTCGCCATCTCCTTGCACGAAATGAGCATAAACGTGAGCATGTTTCGCCAGGCAGGTGGTTTAAACACTTTGTCCCCGATTTCGAGCAACTTGGAACCTTCATTTTTCAACGAATTGCACTTCAACCCAAAGGCACACGAGCCCACCACATCGCACGTAAAGCACTGTGACAACAGCTTCACGTCGATCGGTGCTTCCCGATCGACGTATCGGGTCACCGATGCGAGAAACTCATCACCGATCTCACAAATCGTGGTAAACATCAGCTTGATCTTGCCAGATGTGAAGGTTGGGCTGAGTTTGTTGCGCAGATATCTCCACCGTTCGCCGTCCAGCGCGAACAAATGCCCCGACAGTGGATCATCACGCTCATTCACGTACAAGCCGCGATCGTGGAAGCTGTTAAAGTCTTTCACCAGAATCCGTTTCACCATGTCCAAATCCGTCACAATGAGTACGGGCTTGAGCATGAAGTATAATCCAACGAGAGGAGCCGTTTTGGATTTGCCTTTGTCGTACGCTTCACCCAACACATCGTTAAAGTGCAGCTTGGAACCAACGCCTTTCATGTTCCCAACCGGGAATGATGCCTCCAGTTGCGGAATGTTCCGGTTGGCCCAGTAACGATAGTGTTGCTTCACATAGTAGTACAGCAGGCCGAGCGCCGGCAACACCAGATAGAACACCACATTAACGTAACCCATGGCTTAAGCTACACTAGGGTTTCAACCCCCATACAACTGCACTCGACCGAAGTCAAGAACCAACTGAACGCACAGAACACCGACTCAACGCGAATGTCGAACATTCATTAACGGACATTGCGATCAAACCACCAGCACACAACCACACACGTTTTATCTGCTCTGTAGTGGTACCAGAGCTGTCTAATATCTCTGCTATGGTCAAGCACATTCATCTGTTTATTTGATTTTTTTATTTGCTCCCCGGATATCAATTCCGCGACTTCCCACCCGCGCACATATGCAAATGTAACATATATTCGGCATAATATCTGTGCGCAGTGAGCTACTGCGCAGATTGCTTTATATTTCGGAACATGCTTATCAGAAATTTTATTTTAATCTCAAGCTCGCGCTCGGCGGTTTGGTGAGTTTCGTTCCGCTGTGTGATGATATGGTTGTTGTATTGTGTCCACACACGAGACCACACCCGAATGATTTTCACACAGAATTTGTTACGTGATCAGTTGCTGTTTGATGTGTGATATTTGCTAAGCTACTTGAAGAAACGCTTATACCATTTGTTTTCTTACTCATATACTGTTAATATAACTATTTATTTAATTATATCGCTTTACACATATAAAAAGGTAAACATTTTGGATTATGGACGTTCCTGAATTCATAGAGCGCTACTATATAATAATTGCGAGATTGCTCCGTGCTAGAATGCTACTCGACGTAGAGGAACGTCGTACTTGTTTTGGTTCCTCTGATCCGTTTCTCGTTATGTGTCGGAAATTTAATGATGTATGTGATCGTTT